>CM060402.1:53502004-54702004 GCA_030545235.1 Helianthus tuberosus
ATAAGTTTTATTTACGAAAATCCACCTCCAGTACTTGGTTATTTTGTAATAAAAATCATGGCGAAGTTTTATTTTGAAAACCAAGTTAAAAATATATTTAGAAACATTTGTTACAAAATATTTCTAAGTGTTATATTTCTAGAAAAATTTCGCCAGAGTTTCCTCTGTAACTGGAGGTGTCCACGCTTACAAGCGTATCATTTTCTTTTCAAAATCAATCAAACAATTTTCCAATTGTCAACATACAATATTTAGACATCAAACTTGACAAAACAAGTCCCAATCACAAACTCATGAACTTGGAGGTTTTGTAAAAATATGTAGTAACTTTCTAACATATTTAGTAGGTTTTGTTATCTTTAAAAATAAAATTAGTTTCTTAAAAACTTTATTTTTAAAGGACTTGAAGTTTTACAACTTCTAGTCAAGATTTACAAAAATACTTCTTTGTTAAATTTCTTGTTACACAAGTGTTCATACACTTGTTTATTTACCAAGTTTGCTTCTAGTTCATAAAATATCCGGGTTTTAACAAGACTTGCATCTTTCACTTGGTTCTTCCGAAAAACCACTTGTAGATCTTTAGATCTACAAGTTTAAAATCTTAGTTTACAAGAAAAATTACATTTGCTCAAGTTCATGTTTCATGAGTGGAAGGGTTCATCATCTCTTATAATTTTAACACTAACATACTACTAGTTCATGTTCTTGGACATGATCTAGTATGGTTAGATGATGATCCATACCACTTTTAACAACAAACAACATGAAATAATCACAACTAAACAAGATCTACAAGATTTACACAACTAGCTTTTCTTTATCCAACTTGTTCATTTTCTTCTCAAGACTTTATGTTATGTTCTTGTGTGTTTTTGATTTTTCAACCATTAAATCACTTATTAACCACCATAAATAAGATCAAGATGATGTTTAGAGACACTTACTACTAGCACGAGGCTAGGGAAGAAACAAGACATAAACGTGGTGGATAAAAGAAATCTAGAGAGGTCCTTGCACTTCCGAGAGCACCCGGCTTGTCTATGAAGCTCCTTGCACCTTTGAGTATGTAAGAAATGGTTACATGGAGGTTGGATGGTGGTGAGATGGTGGGAGAGGGTGGCGGCCGTGAATGGTGGTTATGGGGAGAGAAGATGAGTTGGTTGTTGATGTGTTTATGAAAGAGAATGGTTATCTAACATGCATTCTTATAGACCAACATCAAGCTTTACCCAATATGTATTATGTTATCTAGATACTTAACAAAGACAATAAAATAATCAAGAAAACAAGGGTGTGTCCCACCCTTGGGGGACCGTCGCAATGAGGGGGGGGGGGGGGGTAAGGGTTGGGTGGTGTAATGGTAAAGTTAAGTTCTAGTTGTATTGTAAAGGTTTAGTTAGGATATTAAGTGTGTAATCAAATATAAAGGGTGTTAGGGTGTTCAGGGACCCTAACTAGCTCATAAAAGTATAAACAATGTTTTTGGCAATATTTTTGTGTTCCGGGTAAAGTCCGGTTGTTCGGTTGGATGTTGATCCGTTAAAGTGTTAAATAAGTACTTAAAGTATCTTTTATATTGTTTTTAGTGATACAATAATTTACCAACACTTTGGAAAGTGTCTAGAATTATTTTGCCAAGTTTTTATACTTTACTAGCATTGTTAAATGCTGAATTTTGATTAACTAGTGCAGAATTCTGCACTTTGAGTATGTTTTAGGCACTTCCGGGCACTATAACTATCACCTAGTGACGCAGTTTAATGGTCCTCACATCCCTACACTCCCTACCAGTGTAGTACTTTATTCCCGGCTCATACTGGCCTCAAAATAGTGTCTGACTAGGTGCTGGCAATGTCAGCATGTTTACTGGGTTATCCGTTTAGTGTGCTAACTGTGCTTTTGTGCATCAAGGTTGTCACTAATGTTTGTGTGTAAATAATAGAGTGACATTATAAAATGTGATGCATGAGTATGTATGTACCAGAAATCAAGAAGCAGTTTAACCACAATTGTAAGCAAGCACAGTAATTAAGCATTAATTAAATGTTAATTAATTCGTACGGATACCTGGTTTTGTGAGGGTTGTCACATTCTTCCCCCGTTAAAGAAATTTCGTCCTCGAAATTTGTACTACCTTAACTCCTTATGGTTAAGTCACACATGTATGTATATGGATAATATCGAAGTAGATAATCATCAAACCGAAACAAACATTACTCACATTAGGTGAGTCCCCGAACATGTAACAACTCGAACCCTATGGTTAAAAAGGTATGTGCTTTTAGCTTTTGTTGTCAAAGGTACAAGACGTACTTGACGTATAGTCTAGTGTAATCCCGCTAGCAGGGGGGTTCCCCAAAAGAGAGGCTTCGACAAATAAGATCCTCATACGATTGATTGCAATATGCAAACGAGTTTTTCACGAACCCTAGCATCCGTTGTATGAATTCAAAATCAACAACTAAAATGAAATAGTAAGATGATCTGTCAACTCCCGAGTAGACGAATGGTAATGTTTAGTGCGTTGACATTCTTAAATTTTGAAAGTACACCGAACGAAATACTAGCGAATCTGGTGTATCATTGTCTTGATTTGTAGTTGCATCAGAAATGTTTATATGACCAGTCAAACGAAAGTATATGCGGTTTTGGTATGAAACGGTTGACCTTGATTAACACAGGTTACAAGTTTGTAATGACACCACAAGGTGTCGTAATGACATAATTCAATAATAGTGGTGACTGAACAAGTTCACCGTGTTTTAGACCAACGAAAGTGTACCGAAACAAGCCTGAAGATTTGATTTACACAATGTCATAGAGTTTTCAGTTGAATATGGAACATCAAAAAGTCATTGTTTCTGATTGAAGACGGAAAGCAATAAACACTGCAAAGTATTCAATTTGTAACAAAAGAATCGTTAGGAGGTACATGTGCTTATGAATTGAATATATGTACCTTTGCCTTAACACACAACTGTGTTGAGACCGATTTAATCGTGATAAACAAAACGGATTTAGAGCAAGTCAATAAACAATTAAATCCGGGTACGAGGTGCGTAACCAATTTAGCGCAAGCTTTAACTTTGTGAAAGTATCACTGTAGAGTATCGAGATCAACAACGATTTAGTGGAGTCGTAGACCAATCAAGTCCTACTACGACTCGAAACAAAAGAACCTTTGCCAAAGTATTAGAATATGATACTCTCAATACATCATGTGGCGTCTCAAGTTAAACGTGTGAAATGGATGAGTTCAAGCAATTGAACTTAGTTTTAGGGTGACCCGATAATAAATGTATGTTCCAACAAAGGAAATCCCGGCATGGCCACAAAGATAAGCCATGAATGCAACTCGAAATAAAAGGAGTTTTTAAGAAAGTGTGTTGACTTGGTAGCAAAGGAGTCAACAATTACAATAATGTAGGTCATTCGAATCACAATTCAGTAATCAGATTTAGCAACATAATATTGGAACTTCAATGAAGCGTTTGAAATGAAACCGCATGCGTAGTAAAAGGTGCATGTATAACATATAAGTTTCCAAGAATTGAAGCAATGTGTATTTGCTAAAATGGAGAAATGACCAAGTATCGAATCAATGGGTGTTCGCTCTTAGCGAAGAAAATTTACGTGATGCAATTACCGTTAAGGGGAGTAGAGATGCAAATATCTACTCGTTAGAAGCAAAAGTGAAGATTTCACAAAAGAATTGTAAGTACTTTCTGTTTGGTAAACTGGTATAGTATATATGTCAGAATAATGGGGTTTGCTTGAATTAACAGGTGTGGTTCAACCTTTACGAGTTTGGACCTGGGTTCCCAAAGGTCCTAAATATATGTTTTCTAAATTCCCAAAGTTTCGTATTCGAGGTAGAATCGTTCTATGCCTCGTGTAGGAAACGCCATTCTTGTGTATGTCTAAAAACAAGTTATTGTCCCGCAATTTCTCCGGTACACTCCCTTCCTGAATTTACCGCCAATGACACTCGATCGTCGATCAGTCGTATAATGGTAGTCGGACCTCACAGTTAGTCAAATAAGTAATTCGCCAATCCTTAGCAAGAGCCACCGACTCTGGTTGGCTAGCTCGTCCGACTCCCGGTCATTTGAAGGTCATCGTCCTTTCTTGACGAGCAGAACTGAGGTTATCCAAAACAGAAGTTTTGGTCTGTTATCTTCCTTACTGAGGTTGCGCTGACAATCCTTGCATCTCCGAAGGTGTAAGTCGCTCAGGGTGCACTGACTACATGCGCGACGCCTGGAATCAAATCGATGCAAAAATTCGACTTGTCGTGGAGGAGATAATCCTAGCTAGTCTTCGAGGAAGACTTCAGGATATTCTCCGATCACGGGGGTATCTTCGAGTTCTAGTTCTTAGGCTCCCTTGTCCCCGACATGAGCCAGAAAACAACACATTCTTCCCACAACAACTTTCGTGCCTTAAGCAATTCGTGATCTGTGGTGGCGTATCCTGCTTCGTGAGTCACGATCGTTCCTTCATTCGTCATCGAGGTGCGGATATCAACCTCCGCTCGACCGCTTGGCAACTAATCCACCCCAATTACCTCGCCGAAGCTTCCCAGCTCAACTGGCAGTAGATCTATCGTAAACTTACGCTCTCCGGTTTTTATTGGGTCGCCTCCAGTTACTGCGTTGGCTTCCACTAGCTTCCCCTAAGCTAGTTCTAATGGGTACTGGAACATCTACTTACTCGCTACTTAAACCAATTATACTCTTGAACTCTAGCGGTGCGAATCGTAAAATTTGCAACAGTATTTGGCAATACAGACGCATAACATTGAGTAATTCGGGACGTACCGATATCCATGCTTGAATCCCTGGCGTGTCTCCCTAGCTCTGGTGGGGAGCTTTCATCCTTGTGCCTGATTGTTTTTAGGGCAATATCTTCTGAAATGCTTTTTGCTTCCACAGTTTAAACAACCTCGAGCACGTTTTTGTTTATCACTCATTCTGCCTTGGTAATTGTCATTGTCGTTGTTTCCTTCGTGATTCTCACTACTATCTTGGCCTCCATTACTATGTTCAGTATTTTGCCAACAAGTTTCTTTGGGATGCCCCCTCTTACCACAGTTATCACATTTTCCATATTTGCATCGCCCGACATGATAACGTAAACAATTGTCGCACTTTGGTAGGATACCCTTGTAATCCTTTCCCTTTTTGGCCTTCTTTTTGTTATTTGCCCGAGTAACCTTCTTGAAATTCGCAAGCTTTCTCTTGTTGTCTCCATATGGCTCTACAGGAGTCTCCTTTTTCTCTTCCGAAGTGGAAAATTTTCCTTGTCTAATCGCTTCTTCAATGAGCGCCACGCTTATATCGATATCCTCGATGATCGTTGAAGGTTTAGACGCTGTTACCAGGCTTAGAATCTGAGGTGCCAATCCCCCTATGAAACGTTCAATTCTCCTAAACTCTGGTCCCACCAGGAGCGTAGAAACTTGTGATAAATCGTTAAATTTCCGCACATACTCAGCTATCTTTGGTCCTTCCATCTTCAAGTTCCACAGTTTCCTTTTCCAACTTCTGGACTTCTGCCTTCGAGCAATATCTCTTACGCATCAGATCTTTCAGCTCATCCTACGTCAAAGCATTCGCAGCGGTCTCGCCCATTGTCTAAACTTGAAGGTTCCACCATGACAGAGCCTCATCTACCAATAGTCTAGCTATATACGTGACCTGATGTTCGGGGTCACATTTGCTCAATCGTAAAACAGAATCCGTCTTTTCAACCCAGCGCACGAAGGCTAAGGCACCCCCAGTGCCGTCGAACTCTCGAGGTTTGTGGTCCAAGAACTGCTTGTAGGTGCAGCCTGCGATGTAAGCAATATTATTCGCGTAAGGCCTTAGCAAGGCACTCGTGGAAATGGCCAAACGTTTTGTAAGGTGTCTTAAAGGACTAGACATTACCGTTGGGGGGGTTATTTCCCGAGGTACCTCCGCTGCCATTGGAGCGACAGGCCTCGTACCGTGCGATGGCCTGTAAGAGGCGCTCTTGCATTTCTGCCTCTGTTGTCGGTAGAGGGTTGTTGATATCGGTGTTCCCTTGAGTCGACATCTTCCTAGAAGAAGGTCGGTTAGGTCAGGTCTTGTTAAGGACACGAGCACACAAGTCTCTTTTTAACGAATAAGACCTCAGAAGTGTATTACATATACGTATATACGCAGTCGTTATAACATTCAATCACATATTATCACAATTATTGTACAATTTGTAAATAGGAATGTAGCAAGTAAGCATGTAGCATTATAGTTGTAGCACAAATATGTAAATTAATAGCGTGCTTAGTGAGGACATAGCGACTAAGTTTTTCATTAGTTATTAGTCACAAATATTGTCGCATGTTTAAAGATGATTGGGCTTCCATTATCCTTCGGCCACAATCACTGTGTCTAACAAAATGTATCACATCAAAAGGGACACAGGGTCACCCTACCCTTGTCCAACAAGTATATTAGTGCATCAAAATTTCGTAATCAGAAGTGGTCCTCAAAAGTCTCCGCAATCCCGGCTTATCATTAGTGTCTTTACCCAAGTGTAATGCAATCCGCATAATCCAGAAACCAACTATACTGATGACTGAGGTGGAGGAGGAAAGAAAAGTTAACTAATCTGACCGCTAGCATGCGTAAACTCCTCCTCGAGCTTGTATATATATATCGAAGTAGTTAACTAATCTGCCACCCGATAGTAAAGAAATAAGTATCAGAATCCCACGAATGGTGAAATAGCAAAGGTCAAGAGCACAAAGGAATCTTGATGTATGTGGCGGATCAAAGCATGCTGATGATAGACAGGGTGGAGGACATGGTGTTTTACATAAACTTTTCAGACAATATGCTGTCTTGTGATGTAGACGCTCAAATCATGTTTTCGGTTATGTAATGTTTTGCATTTGAAGTTGCCAATTGTGGCGTCAGCTCAAGCTCCAACATTCTGCGACTCATATCCTTAAACTGTAGTTGATGTTACAGGAGCAACTCATCTCGCGCGTGGCCTTCATCATGTAAGGGTCTAACTTCAGCACAGTGTACAATAGGAATCATCGAAATGGCTCGTCCGGCTGTGTTGAGGTGAAGATAGCAAACGGTGCGGCCTGTGAGGTCGGGGAAAGTGTTGCTGTAGTAAAAAGGAATCGTCACGCAGGTGCTGACCTGGAGTACCTTCCTGGGGTGCGGGTATGTGTTGAAAGGAAGCGACAGGCTCGTTGGCGCAATGGACGTCGGTCTTCATAAGGGAAGAGGAGCTACATTAGTGGCTGCGGGTGTAAAACAAACGTCTCAACGAATGAGGAGATTGCCAGATGCAGGTAGATATAAGGGGTGCAATGTCGGGCGGACCTAAAAGAAACAGGATCATGATTACGTAAAGGTGTAGGTTCAGCAGGTGCAACATCGAGCTGACCCAAAAGGTGCTGAAGCTAGCTCAAAAGCAGGCTCTGGGTCGTGTAACGGTGTGATGCCTCGAGCAGGTGATAGAGCAGTAGCCATGTTGTCGTCGTCTGCGTCAGTAGTAGAAAGCTGTAATCCAGCTATTTGTAAGGTTGCAGATACCACAGACTTAAAGGAGTCTGAATGCATGCTAGAATCAGAGGGTAGCTTGTTAACAAGGTATTAAGAAGTGAAATTAGTAACAGTGTTTTCGTCAAATTTTCTATCGTCATAGGTGTCGGCAGTAGGACCATCGATAAGCATGTCAATGTCGTCATAAATTGTTTGTCGAGTAGCCAACCTTCAGTAGAATGTCCGCAGGAGGCGCATCATCGAGGATCGGAGCCATGGTGTGTCCATCATCAGGATGACCAGTGATGAAGTGGTCATGGGCCGAAACATGAATGACAGAGGAATCTTCGTTAAGGAAGCCATCAACGAGGGTAATTCATCGCCAAAGTCTGGCAGTGCAGACGGTTGGAAGTCGTCCTCGTCCTTGGTCAGCATGTCAGGGTCACTCTCAGTGTCTGACGTAAACATCTCTGGCATAGGTACAGTCTCATCATCTGTGGCGGTGGCCGTAGGTTCGTTATCATCTGACAATTCGTTCCCTGAGGAAGGTGACGTGTGTGCCGGTATATAGTAGTCATAGCATGCATATTTACAGAAATCTTTAACACTGTGTGTATTGCAAATAAAGACAATTCATGATGTAATCATGTATCCACATATTCGTCCTAGTCTTCCCAGACTATCCCACCCAGTCTCTCAGACTAAACTACCTAGTCTCTCAGACTAACTCCCTGGTCTCTAAGACCAACTCCCTGGTCTCTAAGACCAACTTTCCCAGCCTCTAAGACTAAATCCCTGGTCTCTAAGACCAACCTCCCAGTCTCTAAGACTAAATCCCTGGTCTCTAAGACTAACCTCCCGGTCTCTAAGACTAATTCCCTGGTCTCTAAGACCAACTCCCAGTCTCTAAGACTAATCCCTGGTCTCTAAGACCAACTCCCAGTCTCTAAGACTAATTCCCTGGTCTCTAAGACAAACTCCCAGTCTGTAAGACTAATTCCCTGGTCTCTAAGACCAACTCCCAGTCTCTAAGACTAATTCCCTGGTCTCTAAGACCAACTCCCTGGCCTCTAAGACCAATCCTCCCAGTCTCTAAGACTAATTATCCCCAGCCTCTAAGGCTGATCCTCCCTCAGCCTCTAAGACTGAACCTCCCTCAGTCTCTAAGACTGAACCTCCCTCAGTATTTAGGGCTGAATTCCCTCAGTCTCCCCGACTGAACCTCCCCAGCCTTTAGGGCTGAATTCCCTCAGTCTCCCCGACTGAAATATAAATTTTGAAATGTGTATTTGTGCTTATTGTTTGCAAAAATGTTTGTGCCCTGGATCTGGACGTTTAGTGTATGCAATGTAAAATGTTTGGAAATGTTTTCGTGAGAGCCCTGATGATCATAGTCTAGACTCGAGAAAGAATCCTAGTTCGCTATGATCGAGGCTCTGATACCAAGCTGTCACACCCTGACTTTTGCGGAAGCGTGGGTTTATTGGTGTGACTTCTTAATATCATAGCAACAATCATAACAATGCTATATGATAAAAACATGAGATATTCATCCATTAATAAAGTTTAGGAAAATACCATATTATACTTGTCTTAAAACAACATTCACAAAATAAGTTACAACCTTGGCTTGATTTAACTGAGTTCATAAAAACTTAGCAAAAGACTTTAAACAATACTAGGTATAGAGATATGTAACCCGTCCAGGAAGAGGTTACACCTTCTAAACCCTACAACTCTGGATGACTTCTTTATTCAAACGCAGCTTGAAAAATATGCATACCGTGCCAGATCCATTAGTTTCCTGAAATACATGTAGTTTGAAAAATCAACATAAAGTTGAGCGAGTTCATGTGTAAGTGAGTATGTATAAACCTTTGTAATATGTTTGTATGTATGAAAATCCTTGGTATGTAGCAATTAAGGAAAAAGAGATCACCATTGGGTTGCAAAGCCAATGACATGTGTGAAGTGATGCAGGAAGACTCAAACCTAGCAAATTTGTGCGACGGGCACATAGTCACTGCCTGGTCCACTAAGCGGACTCAGGAGTGGGGCTCGCTACACCCAAATAGATCTATCACTAATGACCCTCGGTCCTACAATGAGGATTAATGGCCTCTAGTTTCCGCCTACCCACTCACATGATCTAAGTTGTAACCCTCCTTAAGCTAACCATACCATGTATAAAAGTATCCGTAATCATTGTAACATGTATTTCACCCCCGAAGTATAAAAACTGAAAACAGTTAAGAGAAAAGGGGGACATGAACTCACTGAAGTGCGTCTCAAAATAGTCAATCCCAATCAACCTGCTGGGTGACGACCTACACGTACTAACTTCTATTAGACGGACGGCCGTGCCGTGGCTTAAGGTTTAACGTTTTTGGGAAATAGTTAGATAACTATTTCGTATTTACACTTCTTAATTATTAAATAAATATATTCCTTCCCAAGGATGGGGGTATTAATACATGTGCGTTTTATAATTCCGAAAATATATTTTTAAGTCTCACTGGAAAAATATATTTTAAATCACTTGTCTAAAATATTCTATCTCCAAAATATACATATTCTTCCCAAAAATATTATATTTTACTTCGTACAATTTCCAAAATAATACTTATCAAAATATACATTTAAGAGTTTTTTCCGAAAATACATCAGTTACGTTTTAAAGTTTGCGTCATAATAACAATACCGGTGTAACTTAAATATTTATTTGTACGAGCGTTGGTATTATTTTGGAGTCGTGATTTCATAATATCTTCAAGTTATATTATTTTTATCCTAAAAATAATATATCTAGTTCACAAAATAATCACATAATCACACAAGCGTTTTATTACGAAATATATATTCTAAATATATATTTAATAAGTTTTATTTATGAAAATCCACCTCCGGTACTTGGTTATTTTGTAATAAAAATCATGGCGAAGTTTTATTTTGAAAACCAAGTTAAAAATTTATTTAGAAACATTTGTTACAAAATATTTCTAAGTGTTATATTTCTAGAAAAATTTCGCCAGAGTTTCCTCTGTAACTGGAGGTGTCCACGCTTACAAGCGTATCATTTTCTTTTCAAAATCAATCAAACAATTTTCCAATTGTCAACATACAATATTTAGACATCAAACTTGATAAAACAAGTCCCAATCACAAACTTATGAACTTGGAGGTTTTGTAAAAATATGTAGTAACTTTCTAACATATTTAGTAGGTTTTGTTATCTTTAAAAATAAAATTAGTTTCTTAAAAACTTTATTTTTAAAGGACTTGAAGTTTTACAACTTCTAGTCAAGATTTACAAAAATACTTCTTTGTTAAATTTCTTGTTACACAAGTGTTCATACACTTGTTTATTTACCAAGTTTGCTTCTAGTTCATAAAATATCCGGGTTTTAACAAGACTTGCATCTTTCACTTGGTTCTTCCAAAAAACCACTTATAGATCTTTAGATCTACAAGTTTAAAATCTTAGTTTACAAGAAAAATTACATTTGCTCAAGTTCATGTTTCATGAGTGGAAGGGTTCATCATCTCTTATAATTTTAACACTAACATACTACTAGTTCATGTTCTTTGACATGATCTAGTATGGTTAGATGATGATCCATACCACTTTTAACAACAAACAACATGAAATAATCACAACTAAACAAGATCTACAAGATTTACACAACTAGCTTTTCTTTATCCAACTTGTTCATTTTCTTCTCAAGACTTTATGTTATGTTCTTGTGTGTTTGATTTTTCAACCATTAAATCACTTATTAACCACCATAAATAAGATCAAGATGATGTTTAGAGACACTTACTACTAGCACGAGGCTAGGGAAGAAACAAGACGTAAACGTGGTGGATAAAAGAAATCTAGAGAGGTCCTTGCACTTCCGAGAGCACCCGGCTTGTCTATGAAGCTCCTTGCACCTTTGAGTATGTAAGAAATGGTTACATGGAGGTTGGATGGTGGTGAGATGGTGGGAGAGGGTGGCGGCCGTGAATGGTGGTTATGGGGAGAGAAGATGAGTTGGTTGTTGATGTGTTTATGAAAGAGAATGGTTATCTAACATGCATTCTTATAGACCAACATCAAGCTTTACCCAATATGTATTATGTTATCTAGATACTTAACAAAGACAATAAAATAATCAAGAAAACAAGGGTGTGTCCCACCCTTGGGGGACCGTCGCAATGAGGGGGGGGGGGTAAGGGTTGGGTGGTGTGATGGTAAAGTTAAGTTCTAGTTGTATTGTAAAGGTTTAGTTAGGATATTAAGTGTGTAATCAAATATAAAGGGTGTTAGGGTGTTCGGGGACCCTAACTAGCTCAGAAAAGTATAAACAATGTTTTTGGCAATATTTTTGTGTTCCGGGTAAAGTCCGGTTGTTCGGTTGGATGTTGATCCATTAAAGTGTTAAATAAGTACTTAGAGTATCTTTTATATTGTTTTTAGTGATACAATAATTTACCAACACTTTGGAAAGTGTCTAGAATTATTTTGCCAAGTTTTTATACTTTACTAGCATTGTTAAATGCTGAATTTTGATTAACTAGTGCAGAATTCTGCACTTTGAGTATGTTTTAGGCACTTCCGGGCATTATAACTATCACCTAGTGACGCAGTTTAATGGTCCTCACATCCCTACACTCCCTACCAGTGTAGTACTTTATTCCCGGCTCATACTGGCCTCAAAATAGTGTCTGACTAGGTGCTGGCAATGTCAGCATGTTTACTGGGTTATCCGTTTAGTGTGCTTTTGTGCATCAAGGTTGTCACTAATGTTTGTGTGTAAATAATAGAGTGACATTATAAAATGTGATGCATGAGTATGTATGTACCAGAAATCAAGAAGCAGTTTAACCACAATTGTAAGCAAGCACAGTAATTAAGCATTAATTAAATGTTAATTAATTCGTACGGATACCTGGTTTTGTGAGGGTTGTCACATACTTAATACCTTTATATTTTTAGACATTTGGGTTTGTAATGATATTTTATATTTCAAGACTTCCGCTGTGCTATTCTGTGTATGTTTGACTATGACGATATCAATCTTACGTCACGATACTCCCCACCGGGCCCACCGGTAATACGTGGAAATATCGGGGTGTGACAGGTTGGTATCAGAGCCAACGTTTGAGTGAATTAAACACTAGCCTTTTGTGTTTAATCTCAAATGACACAGTAGCTGTAGGATCAAGATTCGATCAAAACGAGTTGGTCTGAGTCAAATCTAGGTCACTAGAAAGGCGAAAACAGACTAGTAACCTTGAATCAATGTTAGAATAGGAGTAGAAGCAGAGAAATACACTTTAAACTGGTTTTCCATTGATAATAAATGTTTTTACATGCAGAGAATCCGGCAGCACTTCGTGACAGATTTCACCAGAATGTTACAAATGAAAAACCCAACACACCTATTTATAGGCACACCAGTTCGCATGGTATAGACATCCCACTTCGCACGAATTGGCAAAGTCCAATTCGTCCGACCTGGCCTTTCAAAAGCCACTTCGTGCGAACTGGCACAAAACACATAAAATTACATTTTTAACCCTATTACATGCTACTGACACGACTTAGACTGATGACGTAGGCGATAGACATTGTGCACCAACAAACTCCCCCTTGGATATTGTCGCAGTCTTCAGTCAGCCTGTCTTCAAAAACTTTCTTCACAGAGACTTGAAAACCTCCTCATGAGGCTTAGGCTTCTTCAGCAACGCTTTCCTGAGCTTTTCATTCTCTATCGCAGCTCTCTTCTTTACTTCAGCAAGTCTTTGTACAACTGTAAATCTCGCAATCTTGTCTTTCTCTTCACGTTCCTTTCTTTCCTTTTCATCTTTCAGAAGCTCTTTCTTTTCAATCTTTCTCCACTTTGACAACCACATATGTTCAGAATTTATTCCTTTCTGAAAACATATCGTGGCAACTTTCTGAAATTGTAGAGCTTGATCTTTATCTTCTTTCTTGTAACCAATCTTTTTTACAAATAAGCACTCGATATCCTTCGCTGAGCAGTTCACAATCCACATCGGATCGTACAGATGGATATCTAACTTCATTCTCAACTTTGTACGTAATCACTGCTTCAGTCGACATGCAGCTATACACCCAACATAAGAACCGTTTATGAAAATCCTGTTCCATTTTCGGCAACGGAATATTCTTTATCACCCTGTGTTTCTTGATCTGCAAGATTGTTTCTTCTATGCCTGTAACTAGATCTATCCTCTTCACTTTCTTTGGATAATGAGGCTTCCAATGTTTAAAAGCTTTGAATGCTTCAAACTTCATTAAGCCCCATGTAGGCATATCGCGTTCCCTGACTGGATAAGATAATGTTCTGACTTTGGGCAGTTCTTCTACATCCCACCAAGGCAGAGACATAATATCTTGAATATACTCGAAGTACTGAACACCGAACTCTCTTCGAATTGCATAAGCATTCACTTGCGGCAGATACCCCCAACTGATGATATCACCAAGAGAAACTTCTCTATCTCTTTTGTAATACTTTAGTGGTCTTTTGAACTTTCTCTCAGTATCTTTTCTGAACCATTTCTTTTTCTCTTCGCGTCGTTCTTCTTTTGACATTTCTTGAAAACTTTTATTTTTGACACTTTCAGCAACCTTTCTTCGCAGTTCATCTTCATTTGCTTGACTGAAAAATTCAGCAAGCGTCGGAAAGCTAGAAGTATCAACATTCACATTTTCAGACTGATCTTCATCACTCCAGTCTTCAACTTCTACTTTGTCATAGTTATCAGCATCTTCAACGTACTTATACTGATATTCTGGCTGCTGATTGATGTCAAACTTATTCAACTCTTCTTCAAAATCAAAGTTGAATTCATTTTCATCAACATGCGTCATCTTTACGATCTCAGCTAAAGTATAAGTATGCAAGATTTCTCCTTCCTCTACATTGTGTTCTAGACATAGAATCAGTCTTGTAACATGATCAACATTCTCATCATCTTTCTCAACATCATCATGCTCCCCCTCACCACTTGCATTCTCAGGTTCTTCGTTAGCATCATCATGAAGATATTCATCAATCTTCTCTTCATTTGACGCTTCAGTAACTTTGATACCCGAAGTACCTTGATCATCGTCATCATTGCCATCATCATCATCATCATCATTACTATGTGCAGAATAAACATCATCTGCATCATCTTTCAGAACATCATCATCTTCTTCTTCATCATCTTCATCATCGTCGTCAAACTCACCAGAAACATAACTTATCGGACAAGGATCAAGAATAGATGTTTCAGGAACTTTTTCCGGCTTAGACACTACAATTGCTCTTTCAGTCACCTGAGCAACACCTTCAACTTGAACATCTTTACCCTTGTTTTTCATTTTAGCTTCAATTTCAGCTTTACGTCTAGCTCTGACTTCTTCAAGCTCTATTTCTTCAAACCTCTGTTCAATTGGCTTTCCGATCAAACTTTCCAACACTTTCTTCATCATAGACTCTTCATGTTCTTTACGAGCATTCTTGGCTTCTAATTCTTTATGTTTCAGTTTGTAGTATTCATTTTGCTCATCCCTTCGAGCTTTTTCTTCTTCCAATTCTGCTATACGAACTTTCAGAATATCAATGTCTGCTTGATCGTCTTCAACCTTTTTCAATAAAGATGAATTTTCAGCTTCAACAGACTTTACACGTTTCTCCAACTTCTGTTTCTCAACTAACACCTCTTCCACCTTTTTTTGCAGTTTTTTCACAAGATCATCCTTCACGAAACTAAAATCATCAAGCTTTTCAAGAGTTATCTCCTCTGGAATAGGTGGAAAATCTTTAAATCCAGATGAACCAGGAGTAGTTTGTACTGGTGGTTGTGAAGTTGGTGGTGTTTAAAGGATGTGTGGTGAAGTTATAACAGGTTGTTCATGAATTGGTGTAGAAATGCGAAGATGTGGTGATGATTGTGGTGATTGTAAATGTTGTGGTGATGGTTGATGTGGTGGTGATGGTTGATTATGTGGTGGTGATGGTTGTTTTGGTGGTGATGAATGTTGTTTTGGTGGTGATTGTTGTGGTGGTGGTGATGGTTGTTGTTGTGGTGATTTTGGTTGTGATTCAGGTGGTGGTGAAGGTGGTTTATATTGTGGTTCTGATGCAGGTTTAGATTTAAACTTGATTTTCAACTTTCGTACAGCAGGAGATGCGACACGTTTCCTTGAAGTATATTTCTTTCTACCTCCAGAAGGTGGTGTTACAACCGGAACATCCTCTGTTGGAATATACGTTTCATCATCATCGTCTGCATTCCTCTGTCTTTTCTTTTGTTTCACTCTATCTCTTGGATCGTAGTTTTCTTTGATCCATCGATCAGCTTCAGCATCAATATCACTTCCTTCTTCATCAGATGAACTCTTTTCTTTATCATCAACTACCTTCTCACCAGCTGCTTTCTCAGCTTCAAGATTGTCATCAATACTTTTCAACAATTGTTCTATTTCAGGAGATAACTGATCTTGATTTCCTTCAATATTTGTTTCTGTTTCATCTTCCTCTGGTTCATCAACCAGCATTGTCTCGACAGCTTTCTTTTTGCGTTTCTTTTGAGGTTGAGAAGACGAACCTTCTTCAGCTTGAGCTTTAGGAGTTCTCTTTCCACCTCGTTTCTTCTTTTCTTTTTCTTCTTTTGTAAACCACTCATTTCGAGTTTTACAAAAATCTGCTAACTTCGTCAATTCATCAGCTGCACTTTTCTCTTTCATCTCTGCGTCATTTCTCCACTTCAAATGATTCACAGGATCTGGATCCTCATAGTTAGCACTCTTGATGAAACCAAAGAACTCTGCCTTTGTCTTCGGTTCTGGCCAATTTTTGTGATACAAGGATAATCTGATCAACGTCTCGTTATCCATGTGATTTAACACCAAAAGATCATTATCTTCATCTTTCACCAGATCCGGATAAGCATGATCCAACATCATTTGTACAAACCTCGGATATATCCAGGTTTTACTGCCTGAAGTAATGTTATCTTTCATGTAGTGGAAAACGATTCTTGAAAAATTGTACTTCTTGTTTAGCACCAAAGCTGTTACCATACACATCTGATAATCTTTCATCATGTCGTATCCACCCTTTCTATGACTAAGTGCATGAACCACTGATTGAATAAAGAACTTGTATGGCTTCGTAAAACATGCTTTCAAGTAGTTTGCATTATTCAATGGACCGGTGTAACCCATTCTCAGCATACAACCTTTAACAATTCTTTCTGGAAACTTTGTTGGTGAATTTTCATCATCCGGAAAATCTAGCACTTCACGGACAAGCTGTTCAGTGATGACGATCTCTTTATCTTCACCATTTAGGCTAACACTTGAATTGATCACTTTATTCTCTTCATCGTACGTAGCATTCTTCCAGAAATGAGCAATATGAGATCTGAAAACTCTATCCTGATTCGTTAACGCCTTTTGAATTGGTAGACGTTTCATGAATTCCAGAATATCCTTGAATACAGCCATCTTTGGTAACAACTCATCGTATACACAACAAATGTTATGTGACGGATCAAATTCAACGATCAAAGCCTGAAACACAATCATAAACAAAAGTTAAAAATTTTTGCCCTATTTTCAAGACAACACTTTTCACACGAATTGGTCCTCATGTGAGTTGACCATTTCATGCGGTCTGGTGCATTCAAGCAAACAGGTTTCATATGATGTGGCTTCAAACGATGTGGCCACTCAAACGAATTGGTCAATTTCAAACGAAATGGATTATTTCAAACGATGTGATGTTTCAAGCGAATTGGCCAATTACACATGGTCTGGTTAACTCAAACGAGTTGGATTATCTCACACGATCTGGTATATTCAAGCGATGTGCCATTTCATGCGACCTGAGTCGTCACCTCATTTGAAATACACAACAATGAACAGTGAATTTACAAGAAATCAAATGTGTTTTTATGATGAAATTGAAACCCTAGATTTGTTCTACATCAGATTCCTAGTACATGGATGTGATTTTTATTCGATTTAGACTACAAAACCACCCTAGATCTAAGATCAAAGATCTGTTCATCGGAATTCATACAGATTTTAAAACATGTTTTGATCATGAAATTGATGACATAGATCTGATCTACATCACATTCTGATCACGCTGATGTAATTTTTATTCATTTTAGTCCATTTAACAACCCTAGATCTAAGATTAAAGTTCTGTTCATCGAAGTTCAAGTGATTCAGTTCAAATTAACAGCAATTAGTACCTTCCCCATGTTCTAAGTTGTGTAAACCAACTTAAACAATGATTCCAATCAACAAGATAACAAGATTTCGGCTTAAAAAACAAGAAATCTTCAAATCGCCTCAGATCGCTTCGAAGAGTATGTGTTTGGTGCGGAATGGTGAAATTGAAGGTTTCAAGCGATTTGGACCCCTTTATATAGAAGAGTCCAATTCACATGGAATGAACATTAAGGTGGTGTGTCCAATTCGTACGAATTGGCTTAGTTTTAAAAATTTTGGCCATTTCGTGCGAAATGGTCACCTCGTGTGAATCTTTGAATTTTTTCAAGTTTTTCAAATTTTTTGTATTTTTTTAACTTTTTCACAATTTACCAACACCTTCAGTTAACCAAGTCCAAGTTAATGACCCTGGTCAACTGTTTAGCCTCCCAAGTCCATGTTAATGACCTTCGCTGACCAATTTATGATCTCGCTGGCATTTTGAAACAAATTAATGAACTTTTAAACTTTTTGAGCAATTACCAACACTTTTTCAAGCTTTTTCTTATCCAACCCAAATGATCCAACTTGTTTAGCACTGTGAGAGTTTGATCATCAGATCCCCAACGTATGTTGTTGAAAATAAGATGAAATATCAAATCTTTTTGGATTTTTAACATTTTGCTAATCAAACATGAAATCTTTTTGGATTTAGGAAACAGTAAACTGTACAAACATATTTACAGACATCTTTTGTGAGTTTGTGTAAGAGGATCATATCAGTTTCTAAGACTGATCACTAACATCGTTGATCTGATTTAACTTTAAATCTTAAACAAATTCACTTCTGATTGTCAGTATTGTTGTCCACTTAAACTTCTAACACAAGTTTCAACTGATTCGAGATACGGATTAGTGTTTTAACGACTTAAACTTACTCACGTGTCCCACATCAGAATATACTCCTGTATCAAAATTCCCTAGATTCAGTCTTACAGGTGAGTATACCAATCTGATATCTGTATTAGGGTTAGTGCGAGACCTTGAGAGCTCAGGTACGAACTACCGTTCGATCAAAGAGATGAAGGCTCGACTTTCGGTGTGTTCCCTTTAGGGAATCTCTTTTTTTTCAACTGCACTTGATTTGTATCTTTCGATAGTTTATCAATTTTTATGCAGAGGGTATGCTTAAAAAGCGCGTTAAAGTATTATACTAGGTCTAGGCCATTGCTTCCGCAATATCAGAAGACCAGGTATAATACCCCAGATATCAAACAGTATAAAGACCTAGTATCTCAGAATCAGGCAATCTCTCAAACAAGATTTCGAGGGTTACTCATATATCCGAGAGATGTTCCCACGAGATAAGCAAGTTTTGATATTTAGGTTTATATCTCGAATACAATCTACTAATTATGTGAAACCTACTGGCACATCATTAGTGAGACTCGTTTAAAATCATTTGACTTTCCATTTCTTTAGCATGTTGTGATAGTCCACTGATGTACTATCATTTCCTCTTTTTCGCAACAAAACTCATTTTTGCCTTTTTCAATGTTTTTGGATTTTGAAATTTTATCATGTTTTTGTATTTTCTGTAAACCTTCTCCCCCTAAAATCAAAAACATATTTTTGTGTTTTTGGTTTTATCAAAAGCAGAAAATAAAACTATACAGAAAACATGACAACAAGACGCATATCACTTCTGATCGCCGTCCTCCTCGGCCACACACTCAACCACCCTCCCAGAAAACAATTTTTTCAACCCGTTCAATTTTAAAAGATAGTTAAATCTTGTTTTATCAAAGGGTTTTGTGTAAAAATCAGCTCTCTGATCATCGGTGTGTATATGATCAATTCGAATCAATTTTTTCTCGTAACAATCGCGAATAAAATAATGTCGAATTTAAATATGTTTTTGTAGGTCCCCCTAATCCGTATGGATCATAACAGAATCGTCGATCTAACCTAGAGTGCGAAATCCCCTAGATCATGAAGCTAAGCCAATCAAGAGCCTAATGCTCTGATACCAATTGTAGGTCCCCCTAATCCGTATGGATTGTAACAGAATCGTCGATCTAACCTAGAGTGCGGAATCCCCTATATCAGATTTCACAGAAAACGTGTAGAACCAGAATCAAGAACACGATACACTTTCAATCCGGTCTTCTATTGATTATCCAACACAAACGTTTACAATCAATTAAAGACCTTCACAAGAAATCTCTCAGCCACTCTCTGTAGATTTCTCTCTAACTCTCCAAAATGTCTAACCTAAACCCTTATGCCAAGCCTTGTTTATATAGGACAAGGTTTGCACATGGACTTTGGTCTGGGCTAGGCCATTCTCCAAGCCCATTACACTAAATAACTCCCTAACCAATAATGCTAAGCCCAATACAAAATATCCAAAGACTAAATAATCAAACTATTAAGTTGTTGTCATAAAACATGCACCAGCAGTTTGGTATCGATTTTGATATCTAAAATTTCTATTTTGACTTTGAAAACGATTTGATTTACCATTATAATAACTAAATTGTGGAGAAATACTTCCTGGTCTATCAAATCTTTTCGAAGTTGAGGGTTTTGATTGAAATTCAGGTTTCTTTGTCTGACAACTTGATTTTACAGTATTGCTTGACCCAACCTGATTCCCATCCTTAACCTCATCAACTTTTTGTTTACCTTTCTTTAAAGGACAACAACTCGCCACATGCCCTTTGTTGTGACATTTAAAACAAGATCTTTTCTTATAACTTTTCTTTTTATTTGATCCCTTTTTAAATGTTTTAGCCTTTTTGTCTTCAGTATCCTCATCCACTTTATGAGGTGTACTGTTAGACCCAACAGATTCTTTCAAAGAAACTGGACTATTTGGCAGGTCCACAGCTATCGGATCCATTAGCTCTTCTTCATTTGGTAGAAAAGAGTAGTCTTGATTTGCAGAAGATGAAGCTTTAGTAAACCCCACCCCTGTTTTATCATTACTTCTTTTCAAACCTTTTTGAATATGAGACCTGACTAACGAAGAATTTCCAAAATTGTCTAACTTCCCTTGAAGTTCAACAATTTTGGCTTGTGCATCAGCCAATTCTGTGCACTTTTCAGAAAATTCATTAGTCTTTTCTTTCAGAGTTTCACGAGCCAAATCAATGATCTGCAATAGTTCATTGACTTTGCTTGTTAAACTGCTAATCTCCTGTTCATTTGATTTGAGTTTATCTAAACAATTTGACTCTCTTTTAATCAAAAGAACATTTAACTCTTTTCGGTTTTCCAAATCAGCTAAAAGAATTTTGTTTTGCTCCGATAGTCTGTCTACTTTACCCTGTAGTTCAGTGCAATTATGACATGTATGACTTACAGATTCTGATGATACCTTCACTTCTGTTGTAAGTCCATTCACATCAGTCAAGCCCTTTGAAACTTCTGCACCCTTCTTTTCAGCATTCTCCTCATCTGCTTCCTTCTTCTCTTCTATCTCAGCAGCTTCCTCTCCAATCTTCACAGCTGCAAGCTCAGCTACCAATGCTTGATCACAAGTAGTTACTTGTGAAGAGATCTGATAACATTTTTCCAAAGCTTCCCACAGCTCTCTAGAAGTCCCATACTTCTTGAAAGTATGTTTAACACTCTCAGGCAAGGACATCTTTATTGCTGCGACAGCTTTCTTTTCAGCATCAACCACTCGTTTCTCAGATTCATCCATCTTATCATAAGACATCACTATAACTCTTCCATCAACACGACGTGTGGGAGCAACGTATCCATCAATCATATAGCTCCACATTCTCGTATCCTTACTCTGAACATATGCCTCAACCTTCTTTTTCCAGTCAGCATATTCTTTGATGTTTATAAGCTTTGGCCAGTTTTTAACAACCTCACTGCCACTTTCCATCTTAGCCATCACGCAGCGTAAAAGTTTAAATGAATTTTGGTAACCTGTGTCCAAATCCAAATCTAACTCCTATACTGGTCCTTGTCAAGCTTTTACCGTAAGCGAACTGATAAAACCGTACAAAACTTTTTTCGAAAACAGTTTTTACCAAATTATACCGTTAGATTCGTCTCGAAATTACGATACCAATGATATATAATGTCAAAAACCTATTCCAACACCCTCAGATCCGAAATGGTTCTTATCCGAAATGAAACAGTCTAATCAGAAATGCACGTTCAACTGGTCCGAAATGCAACCTTTTGATCCGAAATCCAACTTATCTGGTCCGAAATTCAATAGTGTGATCCGAAATGGTTGAATTTCTGGTCCGAAATGGGTTCTTCTGATCCGAAATGGATCAGACTTATCCGAAATGCTAATCTGAAGATTCGAAATACAAGATTACTGGTTCAAAATGCATCCGAAATTCAACTTTCTGATCAGAAATGGATCCGAAATTGATGCTGTTAATCCGAAATGATCCGAAATGCTTGAATTTTATCCGAAATCCTTGTTTTCTTGTCCGAAATGATTCGAAAATCAAGTTTTCTATCCGAAATCAGCAGCAGAACTCAAGAACAGCCTTCAAATACGACCAAAAACTCCGATTTTCTGCAGAAACGATTCTGAACCAAGCCAATCAAGAGCCTAATGCTCTGATACCAATTGTAGGTCCCCTTAATCCGTATGGATCGTAACAGAATCGTCGATCTAACCTAGAGTGTGGAATCCCCTAGATCAGATTTCACAGAAAACGTGTAGAACCAGAATCAAGAACACGATACACTTTCAATCCGGTCTTCTATTGATTATCCAACACAAACGTTTACAATCAATTAAAGACCTTCACAAGAAATCTCTCAGCCACTCTCTGTAGATTTCTCTCTAACTCTCCAAAATGTCTAACCTAAACCCTTATGCCAAGCCTTGTTTATATAGGACAAGGTTTGCACATGGGCTTTGGTCTGGGCTAGGCCATTCTCCAAGCCCATTATACTAAATAACTCCCTAACCAATAATGCTAAGCCCAATACAAAATATCCAAAGACTAAATAATCAAACTATTAAGCTGTTGTCATAAAACATGCACCAACAGTTTTGTTTTTTAGTGATGGACCAGATTTTTAGTGATATTAATTGCTGCCTCATTGTCCACAAAGATTGGTGTGACAACCCTCAAAATTACAGGTATCCGTACAATTAATTAACATTAAATTTGTGCTTAATGACTGTGCTTAATTACAACTGATGAATAAACTGCTTTCTGATTTCTGTCACATACATACATATGCATCACATTTCATACTGTCACTCCATTTATTACACACAAACTTTAGTGACAAACTTGATGCACAAAGCACAGTTAGCACAGTGAGCAGATAATTCAGAAACATGCTGACAATGCCAGCACATGGACAGACTATATATTGAGGCCCAGTATGAGCCAGGGACAAGGTACTACACTAGTATGGAGTGTAGGGAAGTAAGGACCATAAAACTTCGTCACTAGGTGATAGTTTAGTTGCCGGAAAGTGCCTAAAACCCACTTAAAATGCAAAATTATGCATTTATTAACAAAATTCAGCATTTAAATATGCTAGTCACTTGCAAAAATATGGCAAAATGGTCCTGTATGCTTTCCTAAGTGTCGGGAATTAAAAGGGTCACTAAAAGATACATAAATGACACTTTACGATACAACTTAGCACTTTAACGGAACGGTATCTAACTGAACAACCGGACACTACCCGGAACACTAAAATATTATCAGAAACATTGTTTCACTTTTTCTGAGCTAGTCTTGGTTCCCGAACACTTAAACACACTACATAATACGGGGTACACACTAAACATTAGATTTTACATCTAACCCCTAATTAATCACCACTTACCACAACATTTTACATCTTACCCCTCCCCTTTTTGCTAGAACCGGCCCCAAGGGACCCCACCCACAAGATTGCCATAAATCTCCACTAAATCTTCTATGGTATTTTCATTGGGATTATGTAGATATGGTGCATGTACTATGGGAAACACATGGACCAATAGTCATTGGAGATTTGTAGTTATAAGGATCATTATCCTCACCATTTACAATACACCACAATTCTTCCTCCATTCAAAAAAAGCTACGGCCGAACACCAAGCATGGCCCCACCATGAGATTTTGATAAATCTTACTTAACCCTCCATAATATATTCATGGGATTTGATGAGATATGTTTGTACTAAAAGAAACACTATGACCATTGGATATTAGAAGTTGAGTTATAAAAATCATCATCATCTCCAACACCTATCACCACTTCACAACTCCCTTTCCCTTCTCCCCAACTCACGGCCGATCCTATCCCCCACCACCACTATTTTTTTTGTTGCAATCTCAAGTGTTCCAAGGTTATTACAAGGTGCAAGGAGCCAATTTAGAAGGTGTGGAACACTCGGATAATCAAGGACCTCTCTCGTGTGCTTTTATCCACTCATTTTCTTTAGTGTTTCTTCCCTAGCTTAAAAGCTAGTAGTAAGCTTCTTTGATCCTCATTTACTTCATGTTTATGGTGGTTAATAGTTATATCTTGATGAAAATATATGAACACTAAAAGATCATAAGCATAAGTCTTGAACATAAAGCTAACATGATGATGAAATAAGATGAAATCTTGATGAAATAAAGTTGTTTTGATGTTGTTGTTGTTTACTTGATGATTACTAGTAACATGATGTTGAACATCATGGTTGAACTTGTTAAAGTAAAATTAAAAACTTAAGTTAACAAGTTCGGAGGTGATTAGTGATCTACATAAAAGAATCACCTCCATGTTTCAACATAAACTTGGTAACAAAGTGATTTCTTGAAAAATAAGTGAACTAAGTGAGTTGATGATCGTATGGATCCGAGGTTTACAAATGATTTCTCTAAACAAACCAAGTTAAAAGGCGGATTTTTGAAAGGTCATGATTCTTACACTATTTTTGGAAAGAAATAAGTATACGGATACTAGTAAAACAAGAAAATATTGTAAACAAATATTTTTGTAAAAAGTATTCACAAGTTGTGAACATCTAAAAATCCCGAGAATGAGATTTTAACAAAAGTAAACACACTTTGGAGGGTAACTAAACCCACTAAACACCCCCACTAAGTTACTACGCGATTTTATGAAAAAACAAGGTCATGTTATTATGTAAAGTGCATTGTTTTTGCACTTGACTAGTGTAATGTTGTTAGTAACTTGTTGTTGATTGATTGAATGATTTCCGAAAAGAAAATGATATGCTTATTAACATGGACACCTCCGTTTACAAAGGAGACTATGGCGAAATTTTCTAAAATTCCAACACTTAGAAAATATTTTTCTAACAAGTGCTTACAAATATATTTTACCTTAGTTTATCGAAATAAACTTCGCCATAGGTTTTGTTACAAAAATACAAAGTATCGGAGGTTGGTTTTGTAAATAAAAATGGATAAATATATATTTAGAATATATATTTTATACTAATACACTTGAGTGAGCATTTGTATATTTTGTGAACTAGTATATTATTTTAGGGTAAAATAATATAACTTAACAAAATACCTTGACAATTACAACTCCAAAATAATACCAAAAATCCCACGGAACAAACATTTAAGTTACACACTTGGTATTGTAAAACCAAACGCGAAAACGCAACTTACGAAATATTCCTGAAAATACTCTTACACATATATTTTTGGTAAAATATTATTTTGGAAACTAAAGAAGTAAAAATATATTATTTTTAGGAAAAATACATATATTTTGGGAATACGTTATTTTTGGACAAATAAGTTAAATATATTTTCCTAAGTGGGACTTAAAATATATTTTTCAAAACTACAAATATACATGTATAAATACCCCCATCCTTGGGAAGGAAATACACATATAAAATACTTGAGAAGTATGGATACGAAATAGTTGCCTAACTATTATTCCAGAGCCTAAAAACAAACTTTAAGTAAATATAATTATTATTATTTTAACAAGAAGTTATAACTTGGAATAGTATGAAAGTAACGTAACTCAAAAACCTTCATACCAAGCAAAGGCACGGCCCATTCTTCTAATAGATGTTAGTACACTGTAGGTAGTCGTGTTTGCTGAGGAGACTTGGGTTACACATACTAAAGACGCAATACAGTGAGTTCATGTCCCCCTTTTCCTTAAACTGTTTTGTTTACTTACTTCGGGGGTGAAATACATGTTACAAAGGGATACTTACAATACTATTGGTATGATTAGCCTAGGAAAGAACCATAGATCATGTGATAGGGTAGGCGGATACTTGGGACCATCAATCCTCGTTGCAGGACCGAGGGGCTTGAGTGATAGATCTATTTGGGTGTAGCGAGCCCACACCCATGAGGCCGGGGCGGCCCATAGTGGTGACTATGTCTTCCAGCCGGGAGCCCGGTACAACTTTGCTAGGTTTGAGTCTTCCTACGCCGTCACACATATCAGTGGCCTTGCAAACCATCGGTGATCTTTTCCTTGTTTGCAATCATACCGGGACATACATACATACATACATACATACATACAATGTTTACAAAGATTTATACATACTCACATACATATGAACTCGCTCAACTTTTGTTGATTTTTCAAAACTACATGTATTTCAGGGAACTAGCGGATCTGGCGGGTTATGCATGTGTTAGCTGCGTTGAATAAAGATGTCATCCTGGGTAGTAGGTTTAGGAGGTGTAACCCTTACCTGGATGGGTTACATGTCTTTAAACCACGTTTTAATTAAAGTCTTTTGCTGTGTCTCATGAACACGTTGTAGACAAGTATGGTTTGTAACTTATTTTAAGTGTCGACATTTTCAAATAATGATGTTGTGGTACTTTTAAACTTAATGAATGGATGAACATCTTGTGTTTTTATCATATAGCATTGTTATGATTGTTGCTATGGTATTAAGAAGTCACACCAAATAAACCCACGCTTCCGCAAAAGCCAGGGTGTGACAGCTTGGTATCAGAGCCTCGATCATAGCGAACTAGGATTCTTTCTCGAGTCTAGACTATGATCATCAGGGCTCTCATGAAAATGTTTTCAAACATTTTTACATTGCATACACTATACGTCCAGATCCAGGGAACAAACATTTTTACAAACAAAAAGGCACAAATACACATTTCAAGACTTATATTTATAATTCAGTCTTAGAGACTGAGGGAGGATCAGTCTTAGAGACTGAGGGAGGATTTAGTCTTAGAGACTAGGAGGTTGGTCTTAGAGACCAGGGATTTAGTCTTAGAGACTGGGAGGTTGGTCTTAGAGACCAAGGATTTAGTCTTAGAGACTGGGAGGTTGGTCTTAGAGACCAGGGATTTAGTCTTAGAGACTGGGAGGTTGATCTTAGAGACCAGGGATTTAGTCTTAGAGACTGGGAAAGTTGGTCTTAGAGACCAAGGAGTTGGTCTTAGAGACCAGGGAGTTCGTCTGAGAGACTAGGGAGTTTAGTCTGAGAGACTGGGGAGGATAGTCTGGGGAAGACTAGGATGATTATTTGCTTACATTGTTGTGACTTACATACTTATTTGATTACATGTTGATATATGTGCATATGTGTGGTTGTGTTACAGACACCATGCCATCATCTTCTGATACCGGAGTGTCAGACACATTGGATCCTATGGCGATTGTGTCGGATGACAAGATTGTCTCTAAGGATGAGGTCTATACATCGGATACCACTAGTACGGACGATGACGATTTCCAGCCTTTTGCTTTGCCGGATCTCGGAGACGATGTTCAGCTCGCTGATGGTATTCTAGTCGGGGATCTACCTCTTGCTGAGATCCCTGCTCCCGTTCCCCTTGTTGCAGTTCCTGTTGGGGATCTGCCACTTGATGATGATGTCGTTATTCCTGTCATTGAGGTTCCGGTTATGGAGGTTCCTTCTGATTCTTCTAGTCCAGACTCTTTTGAGTTAGTATCATCTTCTACTCTCCATGCGCTGGGGTTACAGCGATACCCCACCGACTCAGATTCCGATATGGCCATGTCAGCCGCATCTGATCAGGACCCTGATTTTGACCTTACTGATGACCCCGATCATGATTTTGACCTTGCTGATGACCCCGATCATGAGTTTGACCTTGCTGATGACGCCAAGCATGAGATAGACTATGCTCCTGATGAGCAGCCATTCGAGGCCCCTGTTTCACCTCACGATTTCGACCCAGATCACGAGATTGGGCTTATGCACGATGATCAGCCCCTAGAGGCTCCTGTTGCTCCTATCGATCAGCCCCCTATTGTACCCGCTGATCTACATCTAGCCCCAGCTGACCCTGTCCCATCGCCAGATCATGACTCTATCTTTGCTGAGATACCTGATATTGCACCGATATTACCTGATCCAGTCCTTGTGTTTGATGACCATGCTCTGTTTGCCACCCACATCGATCCTAGATATGCTGACACCCACAATGGGTGGGTCGATGATGACGATTATCCCCCACATGTTAGACCAGTCACTCCCCCTCATGCACCCATCTCTGCACCGATTGATGTTACCCCTCATTTTCCCCATGTGTCAGATATCCATCGCACCGACCTTCCTATCACTTTTCTCCAGGACATTCCTCCACCTCGTCCTGGGGAGGGATCTTCGAGACAGCAGCCTGCTTTTGTCCCGCCTATGTCGTCAGCTGTTCCATTCATGTCTCAGCTTCCTCGCACTACATCACCCTTTGCACCTGCTGCACACGCGGCTTTTCCTTCGTCAGCACCCTCAGGCGAGCCATTTCTGTGGTCTTCGCCCAATATCATGCCTTTGTCGGACCCATACCACCCTTTTCATGTTGGATATACCACGAATGACATACTTATATCCCTGCAGTTACAGCAGGATGCGTTGAGCCGACGAGTCTAGGAGCTGGAGAGGACTCCGTGTCCTCCCCCTTGTCATTGCCAGTCTCCATTTGCTACACCACCAGCTCCTCTTCCACTACACCCGGATTCTGATGTCCTCTTCCTCACTCCGGAGCAGCAGATTGCTTACCTGCTGCGCGTTATCCACGCCCTCGAGGAGGATTGGGTGCATTTGCGTCGTTTGCTTTTCTTCCCTCCTCCACCTCCTCCTCCGCCATCAGCGTAGCTATATTTTTCGTTTGGTGCAGGTAGATTGTTTTGGTGAGAGAGTCGCAATTGGGCCAACATATGAAGACTTTTGGAAGACCACGTTTTTGTATATGATTTGTGTAGACTGACTTGTATTTTGGGGTGATGTAACCCTATGATCTTAATTTGATGTATGATGTACTGTGAAACATGTAAAACTATATTGTGGTCATGATGAAATGAAAGCTCAATGGCAACGTTCTCACTACATGCAGTGTTGAATTATTTGTTTTATATTATAACATGGGATGTTATGTGTTACGAGATTGATGAATGTTACTACATGCGCATATTACGTACTCACTGTATATAGTATGACTTGACCAATACAATCTTCTTATAGAAAATGCCACCAAGAAGAGAAAACCGTCTGCCTACCACTGAGGCAGAATTGCAAGCAAGAATTTCGCAAGCCATTGCTGATTACGAGGCCTCCCGCGCTGAGACCAGCGAGAATACCTCAAGAAACAACAACCCGCCAAATGGTAATGTCAAGTCACTCAAGACACATTACACTACATTTGGACACTTCATGTGCAAATGCTAATGTTTTCTATGAATAACATTGCTTGGAAAGGCTGCACCTACAAACAATTTCTAGACTGTAAACCGCTTAACTTTGACGGCACCGGAGGTGCTGTGGCTTACGTTCGCTGGACAGAGAAGACCGACTCAGTGCTATGAATGAGCAAATGCGCACCCGAGCAGCAAGTTACCTACATTTCCGGGTTGTTTACTGATGGAGCACTCTCATGGTGGAATCTCCAAGTCCAAACCCTAGGGGAGGCTGCAGCATACACTATGACTTGGACCGAGCTGAAAGAGCTCATGCGTAAAAAGTATTGCTCCACGGCCGAGATACAGAAGCTGGAAACTGAGTTTTGGAATCTTAAAATGGACGGCCCGAAGATCGCCGAGTATGTTCAGAGGTTTC
The DNA here is from genome assembly GCA_030545235.1 of Helianthus tuberosus. Taxonomy (NCBI): domain Eukaryota; kingdom Viridiplantae; phylum Streptophyta; class Magnoliopsida; order Asterales; family Asteraceae; genus Helianthus; species Helianthus tuberosus. The sequence goes on from CM060402.1 coordinate 53,531,799, forward strand.
ATGATCTGTCCCATGTGGTACCATACATGGTTACACCTGAATTCAAACGCGTGGAGCGTTTCATCTGCGGGTTGGTACCTCAGATTATGAGCATGGTTACATCGTCAAAACCGACAACAATTACTGAAGCCATCGATTTGAGCGTGTCACTGACTGAAGAAGCCATCAGGCTAAACAAGTTTTCAAATGTTGATCAGAAAAAGAAGGAAGCTCATGTGGAGTCCTCTAGAGAAAACAAACAAAAATTCTCCAACTTTAAGCAAGGTACCAGCAGTTCGAACAAGAAGGGTGAGACAAGCGCACCGGCCAAGGCCAAAGGAAAAGGGTATATGGGCACCTTGCCCAAGTGTAACGCTTGTCAGTTGCATCACGAGGGACGATGCAGATCTGGAAAATGTGAAGCATGTGGTAGAGCTGGGCACTCGAAAGAAACTTGTTGGGTTGGTACTGGCCATGGCGGTCAAAGGGGTTTTGGTAACAATAACCGTGGAGGTAATGGAAATGGAAACCGCCCACTAGGAGGGAACGACGGAAATGGTAACTGTGGTAATTTTGCGAATCAAGCTGGAAGTGGGAATCACAACCAGAATAATGCCCAAGGCGGTAATGGTAATGGTCGAGGATCAGGATGCTTTAACTGCGGAGACATCGGGCACTTCAAGCGTGAATGCCCAAAACTCAACCAAGCACAAGGCAGAGTTTTCAACATAGGTGCAAGGGAAGCACACCAAGATCCAAATGTCGTTACTGGTACGTTCCCTATTAATCAACGCTTTGCATCTGTGCTATTTGATACTGGTGCCGACTATAGTTTTGTATCGCTAGAATTTAAGAAAATGCTTGGGTTAACTGCTAGTAAGTTCGACATTCCGTACTCAATTGAACTGGCTAATGGAAAGCTAGTTGAAACGAATGAAGTCATTAGAGGATGTGTAATAGAGCTGGGAGAACACGAGTTTACACTGGATCTACTGCCAGTCGAGTTGGGAAGCTTCGACGTGGTAGTAGGGATGGATTGGTTGTCAAGCAACAAAGCCGAGATTGTATGTCACGAGAAAACCATTCGCATCCCAATGGCGGATGGAGAAATGATTGTGGTACACGGGGAGAAGCGCGATACGCCTCTGAGGATCATTAGCTGTTTGAAGGCTCGAAAGTGTTTACAGAAAGGATGCGTTGCTTTCTTGGCACACATCGTGGATAAAGAAGCAGCTGAGCCGAAGCTAGAAGATATTCCAGTCGTAAAGGAGTATCCTGAAGTCTTTCCAGAAGACTTTCCAGGATTTCCGCCACAAAGACAAGTCGAGTTTCATATTGACTTAGTTCCAGGCGCCGCACCTGTGGCTAAGGCACCCTATCGACTTGCACCGTCAGAAATGCAGGAGTTGTCGACGCAACTTCAGGAGTTGCTAGACAAGGGATTTATCAGACCAAGCTTCTCGCCTTGGGGAGCTCCAGTTTTGTTCGTTAAAAAGAAGGATGGTAGTTTTCGCATGTGTATCGACTACCGAAAGCTGAACAAGTTGACAATCAAGAATAGATATCCTCTACCAAGAATTGATGACCTGTTCGATCAGTTACAAGGTTCAAGTTTTTACTCGAAGATTGATCTACGATCAGGTTATCACCAGTTGAGGATTCAAGAGGAAAGTATTCCCAAGACTGCTTTTAGGACTCGCTATGGACATTACGAGTTCCTGGTCATGCCGTTTGGGTTGACAAACACGCCAGCAGTATTCATGGATTTGATGAACAGAGTTTGTAAGCCGTACCTCGATAAGTTTGTGATTGTGTTTATTGACGATATTCTGATCTACTCAAAGACGAAGGATGAGCACGAACAGCACTTAAGAGCTATTCTAGAGCTGCTTAAGAAAGAAAAGTTATACGCAAAGTTCTCGAAGTGCGAGTTCTGGCTGCATGAAGTTCAGTTTCTTGGTCATGTGGTTAATGGAAATGGAATTCATGTGGATCCCACAAAGATCGAGGCAATCAAGAACTGGGAAACTCCGAAGACGCCAACCGAGATTCGACAGTTCTTAGGTTTGGCTGGATATTACCGCAGATTTATTGAGGATTTTTCAAAAATCGCTCAACCTTTGACCTCCCTCACACAAAAAGATAAGAAGTTTGATTGGGGAGACAAGCAAGAAGAAGCATTCAAATTGTTGAAAAACAAGCTTTGTGACGCACCAATTTTATCTCTACCCGAAGGCACGGACGACTTCGTGGTATACTGCAACGCCTCACGCCAAGGTCTAGGCTGCGTGTTGATGCAGCATCAGAAGGTTATAGCATATGCATCTCGCCAGTTGAAAGTCCATGAGAAAAATTACACCACGCATGATTTGGAATTGGGCGCGGTGGTGTTTGCATTGAAAATCTGGCGACATTACTTATATGGCACGCGATGCACAATCTATACTGATCACAAGAGCCTGCAGCACATATTCGATCAAAAAGAGTTAAATATGAGGCAGAGACGATGGGTCGAGTTGTTAAATGATTACGACTGCGAAATCAAGTATCACCCAGGGAAGGCAAACATGGTCGCCGATGCCCTGAGTCGAAAGGAAAGAATCAAGCCTATAAGGGTTCGAGCTTTGGAAATGATTGTTCAAACAGACCTCTCATTGCGCATTCGTGCCGCGCAGAGAGAAGCTCTTAAGGAAAGAAATATTGAGAATGAATATCTCCATGGGATGGAGAAACAGTTGGTACCAAACAGGGAAGGAACGTTGTGCTTCATGAAACAAATTTGTGTTCCTCTATTTGGTGGTTTGAGAGATGTTATTTTTGACGAAGCTCACAAGTCACGGTACTCGATCCATCCAGGATCGGACAAAATGTACCAAGACTTAAAGGATTTCTATTGGTGGCCAAGAATGAAAGGCGATGTTGCGATATATGTTCGCAAATGTTTAACTTGCGCCAAGGTAAAGGTTGAATACCAAAAGCCTTCAGGTCTCTTGCAGCAACCTGAAATACCCCAATGGAAATGGGAACAGATTTCTATGGACTTCATAACGAAATTGCCAAGGACGCCCAAGGGCCATGATACGATTTGGGTAATAGTAGACCGTCTAACGAAGTCTGCGCACTTTTTGCCAATCAAGGAAAAAGACAACACGAGTAAACTTGCTGAAATATACATGAGGGAGATTGTTGCACGACATAGAGTGCCGCTCTCAATTATCTCTGATAGAGATGGACGCTTCGTGTCAAGGATTTGGCAATCCTTTCAAGAAGCATTTGGTTCTCAGTTGAATCTGAGTACTGCATTTAACCCGCAAACTGATGGACAGAGCGAATGAACGATTCAGACGTTGGAAGATATGTTGCGAGCTTGTGTAATGGATTTAGGTGGAAGTTGGGACACTCACCTACCATTGGTTGAATTTTCATACAACAACAGTTATCATGCAAGCATCCAAGCCGCACCGTTCGAAGCTCTCTATGGGCGTAAGTGTCGATCACCCTTATGCTGGGCTGATGCGGGTGATAGACAACTTGTTGGCCCGGAATTGGTCCAGGAAACAACAGACAAGATTGCACAGATCCGAGAGCGCATCAAAGCGGCTCGTGGTCGACAAAAGAGTTATGCGGACCTGAGAAGGAAACCTCTGGAATTTGAGGTGGGAGATATGGTTTTGTTGAAAGTTTCACCCTGGAAGGGTGTGGCACGCTTTGGGAAGCGTGGGAAATTGAACCCCAGATACATTGGACCCTTCAGAATCCTAGAAAGGATTGGTCTCGTAGCATACAAGTTGGATTTACCTGCTGAACTGAATGGCGTTCATGATACATTCCATGTATCAAATTTGAAAAAGAGTCCAACTCAAGAAACAGTTGTCATTCCTGCCGACGAAGTTCATATCGACGACACACTCCACTTTACTGAAGAACCCGTTGAGGTTACGGATTGGAAGGTTAACAAGACACACCGGAGTAGTGTCAAACTCGTCAAGGTTCGATGGAACGCATGACATGGCCCAGAGTTCACGTGGGAGCGTGAAGATCGTATGAAAGCCAAGTACCCACATTTATTCCCCAAGACCCCTGCATCTAGTAGCAGAACTAAAATTTCGGGATGAAATTTCTCTAATAGGGGGGAATGTGACAACCCTCACAATTACAGGTATCCGTACAATTAATTAACATTAAATTTGTGCTTAATGACTGTGCTTAATTACAACTGATGAATAAACTGCTTTCTGATTTCTGTCACATACATACATATGCATCACATTTCATACTGTCACTCCATTTATTACACACAAACTTTAGTGACAAACTTGATGCACAAAGCACAGTTAGCACAGTGAGCAGATAATTCAGAAACATACTGACAATGCCAGCACATGGACAAACTATATATTGAGGCCCAGTATGAGCCAGGGACAAGGTACTACACTAGTATGGAGTGTAGGGAAGTAAGGACCATAAAACTGCGTCACTAGGTGATAGTTTAGGTGCCGGAAAGTTCCTAAAACCCACTTAAAATGCAAAATTCTACATTTATTAACAAAATTCAGCATTTAAATATGCTAGTCACTTGCAAAAGTATGGCAAAATGGTCCTGTATGCTTTCCTAAGTGACGGGAATTAAAAGGGTCACTAAAAGATACATAAAGGACACTTTACGATACAACTTAGCACTTTAACGGAACGGTATCTAACTGAACAACCGGACACTACCCGGAACACTAAAATATTATCAGAAACATTGTTTCACTTTTTCTGAGCTAGTCTTGGTTCCCGAACACTTAAACACACTACATAATACGGGGTACACACTAAACATTAGATTTTACATCTAACCCCTAATTAATCACCACTTACCACAACATTTTACATCTTACCCCCCCCCCTTTTGCTAGAACCGGCCCCAAGGGACCCCACCCACAAGATTACCATAAATCTCCACTAAATCTTCTATGGTATTTTCATTGGGATTATGTAGATATGGTGCCTGTACTATGGAAAACACATGGACCAATAGTCATTAGAAATTTGAAGTTATAAGGATCATTATCCTCACCATTTACAATACACCACAATTCTTCCTCCATTCAAAAAAAGCTACGGCCGAACACCAAGCATGGCCCCGCCATGAGATTTTGATAAATCTTACTTAACCTTCCATAATATATTCATCGGATTTGATGAGATATGTTTGTACTAAAAGAAACACTATGACCATTGGATATTAGAAGTTGAGTTATAAAAATCATCATCATCTCCAACACCTATCACCACTTCACAACTCCCTCTCCCTTCTCCCCAACTCACGACCGATCCTATCCCCCACCACCACTATTTTTTTGTTGCAATCTCAAGTGTTCCAAGGTTATTACAAGGTGCAAGGAGCCAATTTAGAAGGTGTGGAACACTCGGATCATCAAGGACCTCTCTCGTGTGCTTTTATCCACTCATTTTCTTTAGTGTTTCTTCCCTAGCTTAAAAGCTAGTAGTAAGCTTCTTTGATCCTCATTTACTTCATGTTTATGGTGGTTAATAGTTATATCTTGATGAAAATATATGAACACTAAAAGATCATAAGCATAAGTCTTGAACATAAAGCTAACATGATGATGAAATAAGATGAAATCTTGATGAAATAAAGTTGTTTTGATGTTGTTGTTGTTTACTTGATGATTACTAGTAACATGATGTTGAACATCATGGTTGAACTTGTTAAAGTAAAATTAAAAACTTAAGTTAACAAGTTCGGAGGTGATTAGTGATCTACATAAAAGATTCACCTCCATGTTTCAACATAAACTTGGTAACAAAGTGATTTCTTGAAAAATAAGTTAAAAAGACGGATTTTTGAAAGACGGGTTTATGAAAGAAATAAGTAAAAAGACGGACTTAACTAAACAAACCAAGTTAAAAAGACGGATTTTTGGAAGGTCATGATTCTTACACTATTTTTGGAAAGAAATAAGTATACGGATACTAGTAAAACAAGAAAATATTGTAAACAAATATTTTTGTAAAAAGTATTCACAAGTTGTGAACATCTAAAAATCCCGAGAATGAGATTTTAACAAAAGTAAACACACTTTGGAGGGTAACTAAACCCACTAAACACCCCACTAAGTTACTACGTGATTTTATGAAAAACCAAGTTCATGTTATTATGTAAAGTGCATTGTTTTTGCACTTGACTAGTGTAATGTTGTTAGTAACTTGTTGTTGATTGATTGAATGATTTCCGAAAAGAAAATGATATGCTTATTAGCATGGAAACCTCCGTTTACAAAGGAGACTATGGCGAAATTTTCTAAAATTCCAACACTTAGAAAATATTTTTCTAACAAGTGCTTACGAATATATTTTACCTTAGTTTATCGAAATAAACTTCTCCATAGGTTTTGTTACAAAAATACAAAGTATCGGAGGTTGGTTTTGTAAATAAAAATGGATAAATATATATTTAGAATATATATTTTATACTAATACACTTGTGTGAGCATTTGTATATTTTGTGAACTAGTATATTATTTTAGGGTAAAATAATATAACTTAACAAAATACCTTGACAATTACAACTCCAAAATAATACCAAAAATCCAACGGAACAAATATTTAAGTTACACACTTGGTATTGTAAAACCAAACGCGAAAACGTAACTTACGAAATATTCCTGAAAATACTCTTACACATATATTTTTGGTAAAATATTATTTTGGAAACTAAAGAAGTAAAAATATATTATTTTTGGGAAAAATACATATATTTTGGGAATACGTTATTTTTGGACAAATAAGTTAAATATATTTTCCTAAGTGGGACTTAAAATATATTTTTCGAAACTACAAATATACATGTATAAATACCCCCATCCTTGGGAAGGAAATACGCATAAAAAATACTTGAGAAGTATGGATACGAAATAGTTGCCTAACTATTATTCCAAAACCTAAAAACAAAACTTAACTTAAAATAATTATTATTATTTTAACAAGAAGTTATAACTTGGAATAGTATCAAAGTAACGTAACTCAAAAACCTTCATACCAAGCAAAGGCACGGCCCATTCGTCTAATAGATGTTAGTACACTGTAGGTAGTCGTGTTTGCTGAGGAGACTTGGGTTACACATACTGAAGACGCAATACAGTGAGTTCATGTCCCCCTTTTCCTTAAACTGTTTTGTTTACTTACTTCGGGGGTGAAATACATGTTACAAAGGGATACTTACAATACTATTGGTATGATTAGCCTAGGAAAGAACCATAGATCATGTGATAGGGTAGGCGGATACTTGGGACCATCAATCCTCGTTGCAGGACCGAGGGGCATGAGTGATAGATCTATTTGGGTGTAGCGAGCCCACACCCATGAGGCCGGGGCGGCCCATAGTGGTGACTATGTCTTCCAGCCGGGAGCCCGATACAACTTTGCTAGGTTTGAGTCTTCCTACACCGTCACACATATCAGTGGCCTTGCAAACCATTGGTGATCTTTTCCTTGTTTGCAATCATACTGGGACATACATACATACATACATACATACATACATACATACATACATACATACATACATACATACATACATACATACATACATACATACATACATACATACATACAATGTTTATAAAGGTTTATACATACTCACATACACATGAACTCGCTCAACTTTTGTTGATTTTTCAAAACTACATGTATTTCAGGGAACTAGCGGATCTGGCGGGGTATGCATGTGTTAGCTGCGTTGAATCAAGATGTCATCCAGGGTAGTAGGTTTAGGAGGTGTAACCCTTACCTGGACGGGTTACATGTCTTTAAACCACGTTTTAATTAAAGTCTTTTGCTGTGTCTCATGAACACGTTGAAGACAAGTATGGTTTGTAACTTATTTTAAGTGTCGACATTTTCAAATAATGATGTTGTGGTACTTTTAAACTTAATGAATGGATGAACATCTTGTGTTTTTATCATATAGCATTGTTATGATTGTTGCTATGGTATTAATAAGTCACACCAAATAAACCCACGCTTCCGCAAAAGCCAGGGTGTGACAATTGGCGTGTCTAAGAACTGCAAACCATAGTCCCTCATTTGCTGTTGGATCCAGAGGATCTGAGAGCAACAGCTGGAAGCCGAAATGTATTCAGCCTCACAGCTTGAGAGAGTGACTGTGGTTTGTTTCTTGCACTGCCAGGTGACTAGCCGAGTTCCGAAGAACTGGCAACCAGCAGTTGTGGACTTTGCATTCAGCTTACAACTCCCGAAGTCAGAATCAGCATAACCAGTAAGAGGAAAGTCACCAGATTTAGGATACCACAAGCCGGTGCTTGGGCAACCTTTAAGATACCGTAATATTCTCTTCACAATCGTCATGTGTGACTGTCTCGGACTTGACTGATATCGGGCGCAGAGGCAAGTTGGATACATGATGTCCGGTCGTGAGGCTGTTAGATACATTAATGATCCAATGATCGACCGATAGTGTGTTTCATCCACTTTCTCACCGCTTTCATCCGGACAGATGCCATGATTTGTCGCCAGGGGGTTGATGTAGGAGATGATTCGGACATATTGAATTTGTCCAACACATTGTTCACATATTTAGTTTGGTATATGAAGATTCTATCGGGCAGTTGCTCAACCTGAAGCCCTAGGAAGAACTTCATCTCCCCCATTGAACTCATTTCAAACTTCTTTTTCATAACCTTCTCAAACTCTTTACACAACTCTTCATTCGTCGATCCGAAGATTATGTCATCCACGTATATCTGCACGATGAGTAGATGTCCTGAAACCTCTTTTGTGAACAAAGTGCTATCGACAGTCCCTCTGGTGAACCCGTTGGTCAGCAGATGCTGGGAAAACGTCTCGTACCAGGCTCTCGGGGCCTGGTGTAGTCCGTATAACGCCTTGTCGAGTAGATACACCTTGTTTTTATGTACAGGATCGGTAAACCCCGGTGGTTGTCCGACGTACACTTCTTCTTTGATCTTTCTGTAAAGGAATGCAGATTTGACATCTAGTTGGTAGACCTTGAATCCCTTCCAAGACGCGAATGCCAAGAAGATTCTAATTGCCTCGAGTCGAGCAATGGGCGCATATACTTCGGTAAAGTTGATCCCTTCTTGCTGACTAAAACCTTGGACTACCAAACGTGCTTTGTTTCGTACAATAACCCCTCTTTCATCCCTCTTACATTTGATGACCACTTGGTCTTGATCAACTTCTGATCTTCCGGGAGATCAACCAACCTCCACACTCCAAGCTTTTCAAATTGTTGCAACTCCTTTTGCATTGCATTCGCCCAACTTTCTTCGGTTAATGCTTCATTGTATGTTTTTGGCTCTACCTGCGAGATAAAACATTTTAATGAGAAGTCTATCTGTAAAGGAGCGACAGATGAGTAAAAACACGAAAGCGCTTTTTTTATTTGATCGCGCGTTTTCACGCCACTGTGAAGGTCACCAATGATTTGTTCTGACGGATGGTAAGATAAAGTTCTTGGCATGACAGTATCAGGTACGCTCACTTCCGATTGCAAATTTGTTATATCCTGATCACCCGTGTGATCATCAGCATTTGAAGTCTCATTATTTGGTTCCTCGTCATAAGTCAGATCCGTTTCCGATTCTGAGTCGTCAGATTGATCAAATATTGGAGCTGGTTCTTCTGGGGGTTCATGTGCAGTTCCACTTGGACTGGTCTCATGATCATTTGAACCCTCGGTGGGCGGAGAAACTACCAACGGTCTTGGAACTTGTTCTTGTGAAAGAGACTGATGTTGTTGGTATAAGAATGCCAGTTCCTCCTCACTTGGCTCTGTCGGCAAATGGAATGACTCCCAGAGATTATCGTAATCAAATAGCAACCTGTTTCTGTGAAGTTGTTCCGGAGCAGTAAACTTTTGACAGTCAACGTATTGAACTTGTATAATCTTCCCCAAACACGGAACAAATACTCTCTTCAAAGGACTAGCATAACCTACAAAAAAACCTTCGTTAACTTTTGCACCAAATTTACCGTCTGGATCAATGAAAGTACATGGTGATCCAAATGGTTCTAAATATTTCAGATTCGGTTTGTAAAGATGTAACAGTTCAAAACAGGTTTTCTTGTGCTTTTTCACCGTAAGCACACGATTAAGCATGTAACATGCTGTAGCGACCGCTTCACTCCAAAAATATATTGGTAGCTTCGAATCTGCTAACATGGTACGAACTATTTCGATCAACGTACGATTCTTTCGTTCTGCGACACCGTTTTGTTGTGGAGTATATGGTGCGCTGAATTCATGAAGAATTCCTTTATCGTTGCAGAATTCGAGCATAGGGTTGTTTTTGAATTCGGTGCCATTATCGCTTCGAATGCATCTGATCGGCAGTTTGTAAAGATTCTCCATGTTCTTGAATAGCGTCATTAAGAAATCAAACATTTGATCTTTTCTCTCTAGAAAATTCACCCAGGAGAATCTTGTATAGTCGTCAGTGACAACTAAACTGTACAGGTCTCCACTTATGCTCTTCACATTTACCGGTCCGAATAGATCCATATGGAGTCTTTCGAGCGGTAATCTGATGGAGTTCAAGAGCTTTTTCGGGTGCGACTTCTTTGTTTGCTTCCCTTTCTTGCATTCGATACAATCATCGTTGAGATGGAAGCTTTTCAGATTGACACCTTCTACAAGATCATTATGAACTAAGAAGTTCATTTTTCTAACATGAATATGCCCCATTTTACGATGCCACATGATTGATTCTTTTTCCGTCGCCTTCGTTTTACTCACGAAACATCGTGCTTTCTTATCTGTTGTTGTTGCGGTGCTCATGTCTAGAATATAAAGATCATTTTCACGAGGAGCACGCATCAACACCATATCTTCAGGAATCTTAAACCCTGGTTTGAGAATCATACACTCATCTTTTGTGAAATGAACAGTGAACAACTTGTCACATATCTGAGAAATGCTTAAAAATTGTTTTCCAACTCAGTAATGTAGTTCACTTTATCAAAAGATACAACACCGTTTGTAAGTATTCCTTCACCAACAATCCTTCCACCTTGAGTTCCCGCAAACCCGACATATCCTCCATTAATTGATTTAACGTCGTAGAGTAGTGCTAACATTCCTGTCATGTGCCTCGAGGCACCGCTATCCATGATCCACTTAAAAATTATAGACCTCGGAAGCCCCTGCACACATCAAACACACATTTACTTAAATAACGCTACCCAAGATTTGTTAACATTTGGTACAGTACCAAATAGAATGTCATGAGCTACTTTGTCAAGTTTAGGAACGCTAAAGACAACATTTGGAACATCAGGTTTTGGTTTTGATTTTAGAATTCCCTCCTTGATAGGTGGAAATTCTTCAATCACCTTTTCTAGCTCAAACTCAATTTTCTCATTGTTGGTTGCACAGATTGTCGGTTCAGATGTTAAAACCTTTTCCATTTTCTTTTCTTCAAAAGATCGTTTAGGTTTCTCCACCCATGATTGATTTTGGAAAATCTTTGTTTTAGGATAAACCTTTGAAGTCTTTTGTGTTTTCGAAGATTCACCAATTTCAAAAATTGATTTTGGTTTGTCCTCGGACTTCAATGATTCTCCGCATTTCAGAATACGCACGGGGGATATCATCGGTGTTTTTCCCTTAACATCTTTTGAAACTTTTGGTTTTTGGAAAACCGGTTTTATGATCTTTTTCACACATTGTTTAGCCATGTGACCAATTTCATTGCAGCGATAACATATTCTTTTGTCATATTCAACAAAAGTGGATCTGTTGGTCTCATCTTTTATCTTTTTGGCTGCAATGAAATCATCAATTGCTTTCTGACTAAAGATATAATCTTTTTCGGCCTCAGTATTCTTTCCAGCGACAAACACTTCGCTCAATTTTTCTTTTGGCTTTACCTCTTTCTTATCCATGTTCTTCTCAAAACCGACTCCTTTCTTTTTGAAATTGTTACCATGTCTTTTGTTACCATTGTTACCCACCCAGTCATTTTTCTTTTTCGGGTTGGTTGTCGGTTGTTTAACAAAAGATTTTTTCAATTTTGAAAGAAATGCGTTGTTGTTCACCTCTGAAATATCAATTTCAACAAGTTTGAAAACTTTTTCAACATTTTCCAGATTTGCATTCTGAATCGGGTACTCAAAATCAGTATACAGTTTATCGGTTCCGGTCATCGTGTAAACCACAATGATCGAATCGTCATCCAAAACTTTATCTGATTTTGGTATAAACTTATCAAGAAAGTTTCCTTCATCTTCAGAATCTGAACTGGAATTCTCAAAATGAGTTTTAACTGTTTCGAATTCAGTGTTATCACTCTCTTCACCCAACACTTGGTCTACAACGGTTTTAACCAGTTGTGACTCATTGTCGGTGTCAGACGGAGAGAATGTAACATCAATGCTTTCCGGTAACTCATTTTCCACTGTTCTCAATTTGAGATTCAATGCCTCTTCCACCCTGTCTGGATATTTCTGAGTATAATGATTCCACATTGGGGGTGGAACATTTTTGAAAACTGGTTTTTCAGCTTGTTGAGGAACGATTTGATCAATCACATATGAAGATGAAGATAACTGGTCAACTTTTTATCGACTCTTTCTGTCTCAATACGCATTAGTTCAAGTTCCTTCTTTAGAGATGCGATTGTGTCCAGATGGATATTAATCGACATTTGCTTATCCATGACCGTAGCTTTTAACAAATTAGCAACTTTATCATTTTCCAGACTCTTAGTTTGAATCGCTTTAATTGATCATGACAGAGTGTCATAAGCTTCTTTAACATCATTAAAATCAAATTTTAATTTGTCGTGAAACTTTTTTAATTCTTGAAACTGTTTGACTTTTTCAAGATAATCCATGCATGGTTTTAAACAGTTTTTGCATGGTGTTTCAGGAATTGGATCAACTTTTTCAAAAGCATTTTCTTGTTTGTCATTTTTACTTCTTGTTTTACCAATCTCTCCGAACTCGGACTCTGATTTCTCTCCGGATTCGGACTTCACATTTTCTGTTTTTCCATCAGGCTCGGACTTAACATTTTCTGACAAAATTGACTCCTTTTCGACCGACATTGACTCCTGAGTTGCTTCTTTGGTCTCATTGTTATCAGAAGATGTTTTAGTTTGTTCTACCTCTTGCAGCTTGACCATGAGAGCTTTTTCTGCTATCTCTTTCAATGTCTCTTCATTTATCTCTTTTGAAACATCAATGATCTCTTCATGTCACACCCCTTTCTATGGCGGAAGCACGAGGTGTGATCATGAAAGGTTCTCATTGCATACGAAGAGTAAACATGCTACATGCTCATAAAATAACATTCAAATACCATAATTTGAAAACATACGTTAGCGTTTACATCGCTAAGTCGCATAAAACATTGTCTTAAAAGTTTACAACTTTATTCAAAGTTAAACACAAGCGACATCCACGAGCATAAGCAAGACCACGCGCACATCCATCTTAGTTACCTGAAATACATGTGAGTTTTTGGAAAAACGTCAACATAATGTTGGTGTGAATTCATGCAGTTTTGTATTTCATGTTTGTATACTTTGTATGAAAACATAGTTTGTGAGTAAATCGAGTTTTCATAAATCCAGTTTCATGTGTACATCACGTACTTATGTATAATTCAATTTCTTCTTGAGTACCCCACGTACTTCAAGTTATTTATCAATCTTCTTGAGTACCCCACGTACTTCAAGTTATATATCAATTCTCTTGAGTACCCCACGTACTTCAAGTTATTATCAATTCTTGTATAGTATGAATTTTATGTAAATACAGTATTTCTGTAATTATCAGATTGTTAATGGGTTGCAAAGCCATTAACATGTGACACGTCATAGGAAGCTACCAAACCTAAGGCATTTAATTGGTATATTCTGAGACACAAAAACACTCCTCGGTTCTCGCCCTGACCGTGAGTGGGGCTGCCAGGCACCCGTTAGATCTAACCTTTTGTTCTGCGGTCTGAATGTATACGTTGATTAATGGTGCTTCTGAACCCTATTCGTGACACTATTTCTCATAACGCCTCCTACTTGGTTCTCGTTCTCACCAAGCGCGTTTCATGTTATCATTTCTCATAACGCATCCAACTTGGTTCTCGTCCTCACCAAGCGCGTTTCTTTTTATCATTTCTCATTGCGCCTTATACTTGGTTCTTGTCTCACCAAATGCGCTTCTCATATTCTTATATTACGTCACACTTGGTTCTCGTTCTCACCAAGTGTACTTCTTGTATTTATATCATACCATTTATAAACATTGAACTTTTGTACATGTATTTCACCCCCGAAGTTATAAAAACTGAAAACAGTTAAAGAGAAAAGGGGGAGCATGAACTCACAACTTTGCGTTCCTAGCGTCGTAAACTCCACCGGATTTGCTTACTTAACGTCGTAACCTATACGCGTTTTCTTATCGTTAGTCACTAGACTTGCGTCGCACAAGTACAGTCACTCTCTTTTGTATAATCTTGTGTTAAAAATATTCCATATTTTTAACTACGTATCTTACTTATATTATTTTCTCCAAAAATAAATATAAGTCTTTTATGTTTTGCACTTAGCACCCGAATTATGTATCTTGTGTTTTGTATGTGTATTTTTATGTTTCTACTCCTCACGAGTATTTAGTGTATTTTTAAGTCTTAATACACTAGCACGTATAACACATACTATACACACTTAGCACAAAAGTTGGTGACAAAATAATATATATTTTTCTCCCAAAAATATACATATTTATATTCATTTTCATTCTTGAAAAATCACCATTTCTCGTCACCCAAAAAATTAGGGAAACCTTGGTAGTAACCTTAAATACATTTTTAGGGAATAAGTTTCTCAAAAACTTATATTTTTCTAAGTGTCAAAATTTATAAAACTTTTGACAGAGTTTCCCCTAAAAATGGAGGTTTCCCACGTTTTCAAAACGTGTGTTTATTTTCTTTTAAATCATTAACAATCAGCAACAACAATTCTCAACAATAATCGTCAATAATAATCACTAATTTCATGAACTTGCATATTTACAAAAATGTGTAGTAACTTACTAGCACATTTAGTAAGTCTCGTTATCTTTAAAAATAAGTTTAACTTCTTGAAAACTTTATTTTTAAAGACTATGAAGTTTCACAACTTCTAGTCGGTTTTTATGAAAATTATTTCTTTGTTAAAACTTTTGTTACACAAGTATTCCACACACTTGTTTATTCACAAAAACCACTTTTGTTTGTGTAAGACCCGGTTTAGAACATGTGATTTCTTTAAAGTGTGGTTCTTCAAAAATACCACTTGCAGATACGTAGATCCGCTAGTTTTAAACTCCATTGTACAAGTTAAATTACTTTTACACAAGTAAAATATTTCTACACAAGTTCATGCATCTTGTGTGGTAGAGTTTCGCCTTTAACCCTTGTATTTAGTCAAAAACGAGCTTATGTGAAGATACATAATCTTACAAAGTCGGGTTAAACGGAGATCCGAGCTACCACATCATAGATCGGGTCTAGGTAAACACAAATCTCAAATACTACAACTTTTACACAAGTTATGAACTATTAACCACCACTTTTAGTATTTTTAGTAGACTTTTGTTCATCTTTTCGCATTTTAACAAGATTTAACCAACACAAATCCTTTTAACTACTTTAGATAAGTTCAAATATGAGTTCTAAGTGTTATACCTCTAGCTCAAGGCTAGGGAAGATTCTAAGCACAAATCGAGTGGATAAAAGCAAGGTAGAGAGGTCCTTCGCCTTCCGTTTGCTCCAAGACTCCTAATACGTGACCCTTAATGCTTGTAGATGCTTGAAAGTTGCAAGACCAACTCGAAAATGTGATGGATGGAATGTGTGTGTGTGGCCGTGAGTTTGAGGGAGCAAGGGAGGGAGTTCTTGTTGGTGATTTGTGTGATGGTTATCTCATGGGTATAAGCATGTATTTATAGGCAATTTAGAAAGGTATTACCCATAGGTTCTTATGTCATGAAGATACTAGACAAGAATCATTATAATAATCTAGTGGTGTACCTTTGTGTTCCCCAAGGTTGGGCCGATTTCATTAGGGGGGAGGGGTCTTGGTTCGGTTGCAACTAGCTTAGTTAGATAATGGTTACATTGAATAGGTTAAGTTAGGTGTTTAACCTCGTTAGTAATGTAAAGCGCGTTATGACGGGTGTTAGGGTAATCAGGGACCCTAACTGGCTCAGAAAAATATAAACAATGCTTCTAGCATTATTTTAGTGTTCCGGGTATAGTCCGGTTGTTCGGTTACATACCGATTCGTTAAAGTGCTAAATTACACTTTTTAGTGTCGTTTAAGTACCTTTCTTGTACTCTTTCGATTCCCAGCACTTAGGGAAATATTCTGGATAATAAAACGACATTTCTGCATAATGTTTATATGCTTAAATGCTGATTATTGCTGAATTTTTATAAATTCTGCACTTAAAGTGCGTTTCGGGTGCTTTTTAGTGCTTAATTTTGCTTTCACAATGTATATAAATTAACCCTTGTATGTACTCTTGGGTTTTAATGCATTCTTGTTGTCGGACCTACACCTAGGCTCCAATTTTATTGTCTGACTGCTTTCTGCAGTTCAGTCGACACAGTGTGTCTTACCGGTGAGTTTACTATTGACGCAACGCTCTCGTTTATGCATAAAGCAATATTTTGTAGTATACAACATGCATGAATTCACTTGTTTAATCATGTGTTCAGACATTGCTGACAATTAAACTCATAATTGCAGTCATTAAGCAATAATTATAGTGTACGGAAATTACCGGTTTGTGCCAGTTGTCACAGTCTCCCCCCGTTAAAAGAATTTCGTCCCGAAATTCAGACTGAACTAACTCTCGCCGGAGTCTTCTTGAATAGGTGGGGATACTTTTTCTTGAACTGGTCTTCACGTTCCCATGTGTACTCGGGTCCGTGCTTAGAGCTCCAACGTACTTTAACAAGTTTCACACTGCTCCTCCTGGTCTTGTTGACTTTCCAGTCAGTAACCTCAACGGGTTGTTCTGTAAATCGGAGGGCTTCATCAATATGCACTTCATCCAACGGGATGGTCACGTTTTCTTGCGTTGGACTCTTCTTCAGGTTGGATACATGAAACGTATCATGTACTCCATTAAGTTCTGCCGGTAACTCCAACTTGTATGCCACGGTACCAATTCTTCTCAAAATTCTGAATGGTCCGATGTATCGTGGATTCAGCTTTCCACGTTTTCCAAATCTGACTACGCCCTTCCATGGTGAGACTTTTAACAACACTTTGTCTCCCACCTTGAAATCTACCGATTTTCTGTTTGGATCCGCGTAGCTCTTTTGTCGCTCTCGAGCCGCCCTAATGCGCTCTCGGATCTGCGCAATCTTGTCGGTTGTCTCTTGTACAAGTTCAGGACCAACCATACGTTTATCTCCAGCGTCTGCCCAACATAAGGGCGACCGGCATTTGCGGCCATACAGAGCTTCGAACGGCGCGGCTTTTATGCTCGTATGATAACTGTTATTGTAGGAAAACTCAACTAAAGGTAGATGAGTATCCCAGCTGCCGCCTAGGTCCATGACACATGCGCGAAGCATATCTTCTAACGTTTGTATAGTCCGTTCGCTCTGGCCGTCTGTTTGCGGGTGGAATGCCGTGCTCAGATCTAACTGAGATCCAAAGGCTTCCTGAAATGATTGCCAGATTCTTGAGACAAAGCGTCCATCTCTGTCTGAAATGATTGAGATTGGCACTCCATGACGTGCCACAATTTCTCTTAAGTATATCTCTGCCAGCTTTCCAGTGCTGTCTTTTTCTCGGATCGGCAAGAAGTGCGCAGACTTCGTCAATCGATCAACTATTACCCATATCATATCGTGCCCTCTCGGGGTCCTGGGTAATTTCGTTATGAAGTCCATCGAGATTTGTTCCCACTTCCATACGGGAATCTCTGGTTGTTGTAGTAGGCCGGACGGTTTCTGATATTCGGCCTTAACCTTCGCACAGGTTAGGCATTTTCCAACATAGACAGCAACGTCGCTTTTGAGTCTCGGCCACCAATAGTATTCTTTCAAGTCTTGGTACATCTTGTCCGATCCTGGATGGATCGAATATCTCGATTTGTGGGCTTCATTAAGGATGACTTCTCGTATGCCACCATAGAGTGGAACCCAAATACGCTTCTTGAAGTATAAGGCTCCCTCTTCATTTGGCACCATGTATTTCAATGCACCCCGGAGGTATTCAGCCTTACGATTCTCTTCTTTAAGAGCTTCTTGTTGTGCATCTCGAATGCGTGCTGTGAGGTTCGTTCGAATCGTCATTTCCAATGCTCGAACCCTTAGGGTCTTAACCCTTTCTTTTCGGCTCAACGCGTCTGCTACAACGTTCGCCTTTCCAGGATGGTACTTAATCTCACAGTCATAATCATTCAGCAGCTCGACCCAACGTCGCTGGCGCATATTCAATTCATTCTGATCAAATATGTGTTGTAAGCTTTTGTAATCTGTGAAGATTGTACATTGAGTACCACATAAATAATGTCGCCAAATCTTCAAGGCGAATACCACTGCGCCCAATTCTAGGTCGTGAGTGGTATAATTTCTTTCATGAACCTTCAGTTGTCTTGAAGCGTAAGCGATGACTTTTTGGCGTTGCATGAGCACGCAACCCAAGCCTTGTCGTGAGGCGTCACAGTATACCGCGAAGTCTTCAGTGCCTTCGGGTAACGATAGTATCGGTGCATCGCAGAGCTTGTTCTTACGTAGCTGAAAGGCTTCTTCCTGTTTGTGACCCCAGTCGTATTTCTTGTCTTTTTGTGTAAGGGTCGTTAGCGGTTGAGCTATCTTCGAGAAATTCTCAATGAATCGCCGATAGTAGCCCGCTAAGTCCAAAAATTGACGAACTTCAGTTGGGGTCTTGGGAGCTTCCCAATTCTTTATCGCTTCAATCTTGGACGGGTCTACATGAATGCCTTTCTCATTCACCACGTGACCAAGAAATTGTACTTCGCGAATCCAGAATTCGCATTTCGAGAACTTTGCATAAAGCTTCTCTTTCTTCAGTAGTTCCAGAATAGTCCGGAGATGTTGCTCATGCTCTTCTTTCGTTCGCGAGTAAATCAGGATATCATCGATAAATACAATCACGAATTTATCGAGATATGGCTTGCATACGCGGTTCATTAGGTCCATAAAGACCGCTGGCGCGTTCGTCAATCCAAACGGCATCACAAGAAATTCGTAGTGCCCATATCGCGTTCTGAATGCAGTCTTTGGCACGCTTTCATCTTGGATTCTCAGCTGATGGTATCCAGATCGAAGGTCGATCTTGGAATAGTAGCTTGATCCTTGCAATTGATCAAATAAATCATCAATCCTTGGTAGCGGATACCGATTCTTGATTGTGAGCTTGTTCAGTTCCCTGTAATCGATACACATCCGCAGTGTTCCATCCTTCTTCTTCACGAATAATACTGGAGCTCCCCAGAGTGAGAAGCTTGGCCTTATGAATCCTTTATCCAACAACTCCTGGAGCTGTGTAGATAATTCTTGCATTTCGGATGGCGCAAGTCGATAGGGTGCCTTGGCTACAGGAGCAGCTCCTGGTACCAAGTCTATACGGAATTCGACTTGTCGTTGCGGGGGTAGTCCTGGCAGATCTTCAGGGAACACATCAGGAAATTCCTTCACCACAGGAATGTCTTCGAGTTTTGGCTCCACAGCCTTCTTGTCTATAACGTGTGCTAGGAAAGCGACACATCCTTTCCTTAAGCACTTCTGTGCCTTCATACAGCTGATGATTCGAAGAGGCGCGTCTCGTTTTTCTCCATGCACGATGAGAGTTTCACCATTCGCTAAAGGGATGCGAATGATTTTCTCATGACAAATAACCTCAGCTTTGTTCTTGGACAACCAGTCCATTCCGACTACTACATCGAAGCTACCCAAATGAATAGGTAAGAGATCGATGCCAAAATTCCGTTCGCCAAGTTCTAGTGTGCAGCCTCTAACAACTTCGCTTGATTCAACGAGTTTACCATTGGATAGTTCTATGGAATAAGGAATTCCTAATCTACTAGATTCTATTCCGAGTATGCGTTTAAATTCCACAGACATGAAGCTATAATCGGCGCCAGTGTCGAATAATATGGATGCAAAGTGATTGTTAATGAGAAACGTACCGGTGACCACGTTAGGGTCCTCGCGTGCGTCTCTTGCTCCAATCACAAATGCTCGAGCCGGAGCGTTGTTTCTCTCTGGGCAGTTCTTCATGAAATGATCATTGCTTCCACACTTGAAGCATCCTTGCCCTTTCCCGTTGCCATTCTTGTTACCAGCACCGTTCCCATTTCGGTTCTTTCCTTTTCCCCAACAGTCTTCTGTTTGATGACCCAATTTACCACATTTGTCGCACCTTGGAATGCGACAAGCTCCATCATGGTGATACTTACATTTTTGGCATCTAGGCATGGAGCCTTGGTATGCTTTGGTTGCATGGGTTTTCGCCTCCTGGGACGTGTTAGCGTCACGCTTCTTGCTGAAACCCTTGTTGTTACGAGTTGCTTGATTCAAGTTTGCGTGTTTCCTTTTCTTGTTGCCAGACGACTCAGCATGCGTCTCGGCATTTTCTGTTGGGTTCAGTGAGAGCTTTTTCATACGAACACAATCTTCAGTCAGGCTGACAGCCAGAGTTACAGCCTCGGTGATTGTTTGTGGTTTGGCCGACGTTACCATGCCACGAAACTCTGAGGCCAGTCCCCAAATGTAGCGTTCCACACGCTTAAATTCAGGAGTCACCATGTAGGGAAGCACTCTGGACAGATCGTGAAACCTTCGAGTGTAACCATTGATGTCAGCACCTTCCATAGTTAAGTGCCAGAACTCTGTTTCCAGTCTTTGGAGTTCTGCACGAGAGCAGTACTTCTCTCTCATCCTTTCCTTCAGTTCCTCCCAAGTGAGGCCATAAGCGGCGTCATCACCCAAGGTTTGGGCTTGCAGGTTCCACCAAGTCAGAGCTTCATCGACGAATAACCCAGTAGCAAAAGTGACTTGTTGATCCGCGGTACACTTGCTCATGCGGAAAGTAGCTTCAGTCTTCTCCGTCCAGCGCACAAATGCTACTGCACCTCCTGTGCCGTCATAGTTCAGCGGCTTGCAGTCGAGGAACTGCTTGAAAGTGCAGCCTTGAGCTGCATTGCCTCCAGACGAATCTCCATTACGCCTAGCGTTGCTTGGTCCTCCACTGTCTTGAGTTCGGTTCGCCTCGTACTGAGCGATAGCAGCGGAGATCCTTTCCTCCAGTAGGGCGTTTAGCTCATCAGCAGTTCTTGGCAGTGGGGGAGGAGGAGGTTGGTCATGAGCGTTCACAGCTCTTCTGGGTGCCATGTTCTGACGAACACAACCCAATAGGTTTAGGCATTTGTTTGATATCGTCATACTAGGCCGTAGTAGTATATATATACACAGGCATATACCACATAAGTGACGTCAAACAATTATTACTCTAGCAGAGTACTTGGTAGGCTTGCTCTGAGGGAATCTATACGTGACAAGACTTGCTGTGATTTTTGTGCACTGAATTCCATAATTATGTATGCATCCATAATTACGTAACTCCTTGCACAGTCCGCACAGTTCGTTTCATCCTCGTATCTCTTCCTTCAGATAGGCCATTGCTTTTCGGTAGAGTCACGTATACTTGTGACATTCTACTTCTAGTACATGCTAATTATCACACATAATTGCAAGTAGTTTCTAGTCAACGACAAGTGCTACTCAAGTGCACTCTAAGTCTCGTAGTGTCTTTTCTAGACTCATGTAGACAGTTTCAGGTAGTGGATGTCGCGGGACGTTTTATGCAATGAAAACTCTTTGAAAATTGTTTTCGTGAATGGATCCTAGAGATTGTAGACTAGACTCGAGAAGGAATCCTGGTTCACTACAATCGCAGCTCTGATACCAATCTGTCACACCCCTTTCTATGGCGGAAGCACGAGGTGTGATCATGAAAGGTTCTCATTGCATACGAAGAGTAAACATGCTACATGCTCATAAAATAACATTCAAATACCATAATTTGAAAACATACGTTAGCGTTTACATCGCTAAGTCGCATAAAACATTGTCTTAAAAGTTTACAACTTTATTCAAAGTTAAACACAAGCGACATCCACGAGCATAAGCAAGACCACGCGCACATCCATCTTAGTTACCTGAAATACATGTGAGTTTTTGGAAAAACGTCAACATAATGTTGGTGTGAATTCATGCAGTTTTGTATTTCATGTTTGTATACTTTGTATGAAAACATAGTTTGTGAGTAAATCGAGTTTTCATAAATCCAGTTTCATGTGTACATCACGTACTTATGTATAATTCAATTTCTTCTTGAGTACCCCACGTACTTCAAGTTATTTATCAATCTTCTTGAGTACCCCACGTACTTCAAGTTATATATCAATTCTCTTGAGTACCCCACGTACTTCAAGTTATTATCAATTCTTGTATAGTATGAATTTTATGTAAATACAGTATTTCTGTAATTATCAGATTGTTAATGGGTTGCAAAGCCATTAACATGTGACACGTCATAGGAAGCTACCAAACCTAAGGCATTTAATTGGTATATTCTGAGACACAAAAACACTCCTCGGTTCTCGCCCTGACCGTGAGTGGGGCTGCCAGGCACCCGTTAGATCTAACCTTTTGTTCTGCGGTCTGAATGTATACGTTGATTAATGGTGCTTCTGAACCCTATTCGTGACACTATTTCTCATAACGCCTCCTACTTGGTTCTCGTTCTCACCAAGCGCGTTTCATGTTATCATTTCTCATAACGCATCCAACTTGGTTCTCGTCCTCACCAAGCGCGTTTCTTTTTATCATTTCTCATTGCGCCTTATACTTGGTTCTTGTCTCACCAAATGCGCTTCTCATATTCTTATATTACGTCACACTTGGTTCTCGTTCTCACCAAGTGTACTTCTTGTATTTATATCATACCATTTATAAACATTGAACTTTTGTACATGTATTTCACCCCCGAAGTTATAAAAACTGAAAACAGTTAAAGAGAAAAGGGGGAGCATGAACTCACAACTTTGCGTTCCTAGCGTCGTAAACTCCACCGGATTTGCTTACTTAACGTCGTAACCTATACGCGTTTTCTTATCGTTAGTCACTAGACTTGCGTCGCACAAGTACAGTCACTCTCTTTTGTATAATCTTGTGTTAAAAATATTCCATATTTTTAACTACGTATCTTACTTATATTATTTTCTCCAAAAATAAATATAAGTCTTTTATGTTTTGCACTTAGCACCCGAATTATGTATCTTGTGTTTTGTATGTGTATTTTTATGTTTCTACTCCTCACGAGTATTTAGTGTATTTTTAAGTCTTAATACACTAGCACGTATAACACATACTATACACACTTAGCACAAAAGTTGGTGACAAAATAATATATATTTTTCTCCCAAAAATATACATATTTATATTCATTTTCATTCTTGAAAAATCACCATTTCTCGTCACCCAAAAAATTAGGGAAACCTTGGTAGTAACCTTAAATACATTTTTAGGGAATAAGTTTCTCAAAAACTTATATTTTTCTAAGTGTCAAAATTTATAAAACTTTTGACAGAGTTTCCCCTAAAAATGGAGGTTTCCCACGTTTTCAAAACGTGTGTTTATTTTCTTTTAAATCATTAACAATCAGCAACAACAATTCTCAACAATAATCGTCAATAATAATCACTAATTTCATGAACTTGCATATTTACAAAAATGTGTAGTAACTTACTAGCACATTTAGTAAGTCTCGTTATCTTTAAAAATAAGTTTAACTTCTTGAAAACTTTATTTTTAAAGACTATGAAGTTTCACAACTTCTAGTCGGTTTTTATGAAAATTATTTCTTTGTTAAAACTTTTGTTACACAAGTATTCCACACACTTGTTTATTCACAAAAACCACTTTTGTTTGTGTAAGACCCGGTTTAGAACATGTGATTTCTTTAAAGTGTGGTTCTTCAAAAATACCACTTGCAGATACGTAGATCCGCTAGTTTTAAACTCCATTGTACAAGTTAAATTACTTTTACACAAGTAAAATATTTCTACACAAGTTCATGCATCTTGTGTGGTAGAGTTTCGCCTTTAACCCTTGTATTTAGTCAAAAACGAGCTTATGTGAAGATACATAATCTTACAAAGTCGGGTTAAACGGAGATCCGAGCTACCACATCATAGATCGGGTCTAGGTAAACACAAATCTCAAATACTACAACTTTTACACAAGTTATGAACTATTAACCACCACTTTTAGTATTTTTAGTAGACTTTTGTTCATCTTTTCGCATTTTAACAAGATTTAACCAACACAAATCCTTTTAACTACTTTAGATAAGTTCAAATATGAGTTCTAAGTGTTATACCTCTAGCTCAAGGCTAGGGAAGATTCTAAGCACAAATCGAGTGGATAAAAGCAAGGTAGAGAGGTCCTTCGCCTTCCGTTTGCTCCAAGACTCCTAATACGTGACCCTTAATGCTTGTAGATGCTTGAAAGTTGCAAGACCAACTCGAAAATGTGATGGATGGAATGTATGTGTGTGGCCGTGAGTTTGAGGGAGCAAGGGAGGGAGTTCTTGTTGGTGATTTGTGTGATGGTTATCTCATGGGTATAAGCATGTATTTATAGGCAATTTAGAAAGGTATTACCCATAGGTTCTTATGTCATGAAGATACTAGACAAGAATCATTATAATAATCTAGTGGTGTACCTTTGTGTTCCCCAAGGTTGGGCCGATTTCATTAGGGGGGAGGGGTCTTGGTTCGGTTGCAACTAGCTTAGTTAGATAATGGTTACATTGAATAGGTTAAGTTAGGTGTTTAACCTCGTTAGTAATGTAAAGCGCGTTATGACGGGTGTTAGGGTAATCAGGGACCCTAACTGGCTCAGAAAAATATAAACAATGCTTCTAGCATTATTTTAGTGTTCCGGGTATAGTCCGGTTGTTCGGTTACATACCGATTCGTTAAAGTGCTAAATTACACTTTTTAGTGTCGTTTAAGTACCTTTCTTGTACTCTTTCGATTCCCAGCACTTAGGGAAATATTCTGGATAATAAAACGACATTTCTGCATAATGTTTATATGCTTAAATGCTGATTATTGCTGAATTTTTATAAATTCTGCACTTAAAGTGCGTTTCGGGTGCTTTTTAGTGCTTAATTTTGCTTTCACAATGTATATAAATTAACCCTTGTATGTACTCTTGGGTTTTAATGCATTCTTGTTGTCGGACCTACACCTAGGCTCCAATTTTATTGTCTGACTGCTTTCTGCAGTTCAGTCGACACAGTGTGTCTTACCGGTGAGTTTACTATTGACGCAACGCTCTCGTTTATGCATAAAGCAATATTTTGTAGTATACAACATGCATGAATTCACTTGTTTAATCATGTGTTCAGACATTGCTGACAATTAAACTCATAATTGCAGTCATTAAGCAATAATTATAGTGTACGGAAATTACCGGTTTGTGCCAGTTGTCACACTTCAACCGTTGTTTTTTCAGCTTCGTACTGTGGGCAAAAACCCGTAGTCGGTTCTCCAAAGAATCCTGCAAAAGAATCAAACACATTAGAAGGCATTATGGATTTGAATGCATTCACAATAACCTCCTGTTCAGACTGATAATAGTAAACCGCTGCTGCTGCCTCTTCAAGTTCAGCATAACTTTCATCATACACCACTTCACTCACTTCTTCAACAATTTCCGGTTCCGGCTCTTCAGTAATTTCAGCCATCATTGCAAGACCCCCTCCTCGAATATACTTATCCCAACTGAAACCTTCAGGAAGTTTTTCATCATCTTGATTCACCAAAAGACCTTTTTCTGTTTTGATTGGACTGTTCACAATTTAAGGTCGGGAGTTGAATGGTTGTTGACTATTTTTATGATAGATGGCCTGTCGGTAATAGTCATTGGCAAATGGATTCTGATGGTTATTGACTTCTCTGTTCGGGCATTCACGCTTGAAGTGCCCCTTTTCTTTACACTTGATGCATGTAACCTTAGATTTGTCGAATCTAAGTTTATGATCAGGACCTGCGAGACTATTTCTTCCCGTAATTTCCATGAACCTCTGAGCTCTTCTCACAAGACTCGCCATACCCCATTTGATGTCAATGAGTTCCATTTCCTCGGGATCAATTTGGTCGTAGTCTTCTTTTGTCATGTTAGGGTTACCAATTCGTCCGGCTACTAGGCTCTCGTAGGACTCAAGTACAGAAGCAAGAAGTGTTATATGCTGCTTTGCGGCTGTCTCGGTAAAATCTTGACCATTTTTGAGGTTAACAGCAATATTGCACATTATCCCATGAGCATAACTCTGATTGTTTGAACTTGACGAACTTTGAGAAGAAACTTGTTCTGGAGAACTCTGAACCTTAGGATTTGGTTCGTAATTTGGAAATGGTGAATAGTTGTTGTTAGATGTGCTTTGAGATACTCCTGATGTAGAATATGCACTGAATGCCGTTTGAATCTTTGGACTTGGAGTAGATGTGGCAGATGAGCTTCCTTTGTAATAAAGCGGAACATCTTGCTGTACGTTTGCAGATGTCATTTTACTCATCTTCCGCATTTCAAGCTCTTGAGCTTCAATTCTCTCGATAAACGTACTTAAATTGAAACCAATGTATTCCAAGTTGTTCTTCAAAATCATTAAGAACGTACCCCACACTTCTTGTGGTAATGCATCAGCTAACTTATCAACCAACTCTTCGTCTGTTTTATCTATACCCAAACGCTTCATCTCTACTACCAAATGACAGTACCTCTCAATCAATTCTTTCGTTGATTCTCCTCTAATAGCAGTAAAAATGTCGAACTCCTTTTTCAGTAATGCCTTTTTGCTTTTGATCATAGCAGCACTTCCAAGAAATTTCAGTTTAAGAGAGTTCCAAATAGATTGTGCGTCATTCTGATGCTGTAGCAAGACCAAAATATCTTCTTTAATTGCATGTTGCAATATACTAACCATCTTCTTTTCGGCTTTGAAATTTTCTGCTTCAACTGGAGTTAACGAGTTTAGTGTTTTCGGAATACCAGCTTCACTCAAAGGAACTACATACTTTGTTTCAACTTTTAACCAACACTCAAGATGATTCGCTTGAACCCACGTGCGAAATCTATCTTGCCACCCTGAATAGTCTTCAATGTTGAGCAATTTCGATGGTTTTTGCATGGTTCCGAGTTCGATCTCTAAATTCATATTCTGGGCTATACTCGCCGGAGATTGAACAGGCATGCCTCCTCCGAGGAATGCATTGTAAAATTCTTGGTTATCCATTTTATACTTTGAAAAATTTTTTGGAAAAATTTTAAGTTTTGAAAAATCAGATTTTCAAGCGAACTGAGTTCCACACGATCTGGATTCTCAAACGGACTGGATTCAAACGAACTGAACTTCAAACGATTTGAAGTTTCAAACGACCTGACAGTTTCAAACGAACTGGAATATCAACTCGTGCGAGGTGAGTAAAAAGTTTCCAATTTGTGCGAAGTGAATCAATTTCACACGATCTGGGCCTCAATTCGTGCGAAGTGATGATTTTTTTTTTTTTGAAAATTTCAAGCGACCTGGTCCAACTCGTGCGAGCTGGATAGAAATTTCAAACGATTTGGACAATACTCAAACGATCTGGTCCATTTCACACGAACTGAGTATCATTTTCACACGAACTGATGTTTTTTGACACTTTTTAATCAGTTTTAGTTCGAATTATGGTCTGTAACTTTGAAGGATTGATTAAAATGGTGTTTTACATGTTATATCCAAAATTCAGTCCATTTTGTCCGTGAATTCGTCCAAAAATCCAAGAAAGAGTAGAAGTAGAGAGTTCTAAACCATTCAAAACACTGATTCAACTGATTTGACTCATCCTACGCTCTGATACCACTTGTAGGATCGAGATTCGATCAAAACGAGTCGGTCTGAGTCAAATCTAGGTCACTAGAAAGGCGGAAACAGACTAGTAACCTTGAATCAATGTTAGAATAGGAGTAGAAGAAGAGAAATACACTTTAAACTGGTTTTCCATTGATAATAAACGTTTTTACATGCAGAGAATCCGGCAGCACTTCGTGACAGATTTCACCAGAATGTTACAAATGAAAAACCTAACACACCTATTTATAGGCACACCAGTTCGCATGGTATAGACATCCCACTTCGCACGAATTGGCAAAGTCCAATTCGTGCGACCTGGCCTTTCAAAAGCCACTTCGTGCGAACTGGCACAAAACACATAAAATTACATTTTTAACCCTATTACATGCTACTGACACGACTTAGACCGATGACGTAGGCGATAGATATTGTGCACCAACAGTAGCATATTCCTTAAACCTTCTGAGTCTAGACTTAACATAGGAATTCTCTCATCCCTATTAAGTAAACATTGTTTTCGATTTTATGTGTTATGAATATGTTGTCAGGAAAAGTAGCCGTTGATGGAGATTTTTCCCGACCGAAGCCAAGAAATGCCAAGCTTCGTACCATGGCTGGGATAAGCGTGCAACCAGTTGGAGGAAAGACCTTTATGGACCTATTCCCAAAATCAAACCTATTGAAACTTTTAACCAGACTTCGGAGTCCATACCAGAAGGTCCCTGAGGCTCCCGTATTGCAAATGATACCAGTAAATGCTAATGATCACTATTTCTTATCTCCAAGTTTTGAATTTCCAAACTTGGACTATACCAATCAAAACCTAATCCGTGATCCATGTCATTTCTTTAACCATTGAATCCTTGGATTCTACTTCTGTAATGGATCCTGAATTGGAATGTTTATTTTATTCACTAAGGTTTTCAGTGTCACTATAGCATACGACAAACAAAGAAGAGAAAACAATCGGAATAAAGCAAGAAAGGCATTAGAGAATCGATCTTTCATTATATTTCATTTTTCTCTAAATCCCTGGATGGGCATTTAATTATCATAGTCCCTTCGAGGACATTATATTTCAATAAAGTCCCTTTGAGGACATTATGTTTCAAAATAGTCTCTTCATGAGCATTATATTACAATATAGTCCCCTCATTTACGTTATATTTCCATATAGTCCTTTCATGGACATCATGCTCTGTTATAATCTTTTCATGGACATGTCATTTCATTAAAAATATTGTGTAGACATGTTATTTCATTAAAGTTTCCTGGTGAATATAATAATTCATCATAGTCCTTTCGAGGACATATCATTTCACTATAGTCCCGATGTTGACATGTCTTATAGACCCTAAACGGACTTATATTTTTTCCCTTTCGTCCTCGCGTGGACAGGTATTACTTCAAAGTCCCTATAAGGACCTATCTCTTCTATATAGTCCCAGTATGGACATTTGTTTATTATAATCCTTATATGAACAAACCTTTCGATTTGAGTCCCTGTGAAGACATCCGTTCAGCAAAGCCCTTTTTGTGCGCACGCTGTATCAAAATAGCCCTTTTATGGACATGTTATTCTATTAAAATCCCTTTGAGGATATATTATTTCAAAATAGTCCCTTGTGGACATGAGATTTCACTATAGTTCCTTAGCGGACATGAGATTTCACTATAGTCCCTTAGCGGACATGGCATTTCATTATAGACCCTTCATGGGCAAATTGTTACAATATTATAATAGTCCCCATAAGGACTTATAATCTTTTAATAGTCCCCAAACGGACTTATAATTTTCTTTTAGTCCTCTGTGAACAAATAAGTTACTAAAAGTCCTGATTAAGACATTGTTGTAAATTTCCTAATGATTTATGGAAGCTTTGAAAATTTATATAGGTATTCATTTCATCCTTTATCAAACAATAGTATCAATTTTATTCGAACTTTATCGATCTGCTAAATATTTTTGAAAGAATCTTCTTAATTGTATAACCTAGCCAATATGTCAATACAGACATGCTATGATGGTAAAACCCTCTTAAGATAATTAATCCTTGTTAACATCTAAGAACATGTTAACACTCCTGGCAATGTGACTTGAGAAACCACACCAGCCGTCAAGGTATTTGGACTATGTCCAAGCCTTAAAGCCTATATGATCGAATTAGATCATGGCAAGTATCATCAATGTGATGATCATAATATAAACATCCATTAGTGATGAAGTGCCTACGGGCTAAACTTGTTGTCCAATAAGACAACGACGGTTGTGGTCTACGACCCCCTGTCTACAAAAAGGCTGGACTATGTCCAAGCCTCATAGTCTGAAAGATCAATATGATCATGACTAATATCGTTACTAATACGATGATCACGTTATTTAACATCCTTTAAGTGATGTTTCGCCTATGGGCTATATATATTAAATTGTCCACTAGTGACATTGACAATAGTGACCGTTATGGTTCACCGTCCAAGGCAATGGGCGATGCCCTAGCCCTATAGTCTATAAGATCGATAAGATCATGACTAAATATCCTCAATTACGATAATTATTTATATATACATAAACATCTATTAGTGATATCCATTAATTTGCCTATGTGCCAAAATGAATCGTCTTTCAAGACGATAACAATTGTAGTCTATGACTCCCTGTACAAAGGTGAAGAACTATGTTCAAGCCTTAAAGCCCCTGATCTAATAAGATTGCGGCTTATAAACTAATGTCCTTTGCGACAAGGCCTTTATGCCATATGATTATTTATGTCCTTCATGACTAGGCTTTATACCATATCATTTCACATCCTGTGACGGTCCTCTGTGCCATATATATTAAAAGTCCATTAAGGATAGCCTTTGAGCTACTCATAATCGTCTATATGACAAAGACAGTTGTGACATTGTGATCCCCTGTCAAAAAGGGTAATGGACTCGGTCCAAACCTTAAATGACGTTAATAGTCCCTTTTGTGACCTAGGCAAAATATAATTGATATACTTTCA
Source organism: Helianthus tuberosus (assembly GCA_030545235.1). Taxonomy (NCBI): domain Eukaryota; kingdom Viridiplantae; phylum Streptophyta; class Magnoliopsida; order Asterales; family Asteraceae; genus Helianthus; species Helianthus tuberosus. The sequence goes on from CM060402.1 coordinate 53,562,766, forward strand.
AGTAACATACTATAAGGAAGTTAAAAACCTAATAGCCGATATGGTTTAATGATACCATGGCTTAATAATCATCAAATACGATGATTCACTGTTATTTTGTAACTAAGCAATTGTTATTATTGGTGTTTAGTACCAAAGCTTCAAAATGGTGGATTCTGATGAAGCACACAGCTATACCGCTAATAGAAACAATGATGCAAATGTAAATGTTAATGGCGCTGATCTTCAGGCCATGATTGACGCAGCGGTTAATAAAGATGTAGGTAAAGTTCTTGAGAACAATAAGGAGTCAAGTGCTACTCGCTCAAGGTCCCATACAAAATCAAATACATCAGCTCGCAAGGAGAGCTCCGTTCACTCTTCAAATGCTAAGAGCGAACCTCAGAAGTTAGTGATCCATGATAAGCCCTGTTCAACTGAAGACGGGTGCACATACAAATACTTCGTCTCATGCAAACCCAGGGATTTCAATGGGGAAAAAGGGGCAATCGATGCCATGAAATGGCTTGATGAAATGGAAACTGTTGTGGACATCAGCAATTGTGCTGATAAGGATGTAGTGAAATTCGTTTCACAATCTTTCAAAGGCGAGTCCCTCGCATGGTGGAAGGCCATGGTACAGTCCACGGGGAAAATTTCCCTATACAATATGGGATGGTCCAAGTTTGTGGATCTTATCAGAGAAAACTACTGTCCACAACACGAAGTGGAAAAAGTGGAGACAGATTTTCTGACTCTCACAATGAAAAACCTAGATTGTCAACAATATGTTACCGACTTTAACTCCCTGTCTAGATTGGTACCCTATTTAATTACCCCTAAACCTAAACGCATTGCGCGTTTCATTGGTGGTCTGGCACCGGAAGTAAAAGGGAATGTTAAGGCTTCAAGGCCAACCACATTCAGATCAACTGTGGATCTATCCTTGTCTCTCACTCTGGATATAGTGAGACAAAAGTCGGTCAAGACTGAGACTAATGAGAAAAGACAGAGGGAGGAGGATAACTCCCATAATCCTAAGAAAAAGGGCAAATCCGAGTTAGAAAGGAACCAACAAGATTCCAATAAAAAGCCTACATGCAAAACCTGCAAAAGAAGACACTGGAGACAGTGTCGATCAAACCAAAAGCCAAAGCAATGTGGCATCTGCAAAAGAACCGGTCACTAGTCCCACGAGTGTAGGGACATAAAGAATGCAGTCTGTTTCAGCTGTGGCGAGAAGGGCCAGATCAGTACTAATTACCCTAAAGCTGCCAAAGAAGGTACAGCTAAGCCTGGAGAGGCTAAGAAAGGAAACGCCTGAATTACCGGATGAATGCCAGAGACAGTTCTTTTCAATAATAGCATCAGGTACATTCCTTATCATTTATCAACGATATTTTCTGCTGAGTGTCTTGTTTTAATTCGGGGAATAATAAGTCTTAGATAGACAATAAGCTTAGCAAACCTTTGATTATACTCATAAGAACTCCAGATATTAAGTATAAGGTAGAACTTAACAATGAAATCTATAAAGACCGTTCTTCCATTCTCGACGATGATCCTTTTGTAAGAATCTAGAGTACTTTTTCTCCAAGATAGAGTACGACGATATATGTTATTTTAATATTATCTTATTGATTTCTATCAACTTCGAATGCCAGACTATGCTTGATAAAAGCGCCATATGAGGATTGGCGTATCCTAGTGTGTCCCATAGATTACTTCCATGCCTGATTAGTATGGAGGTTTAATGCGTGGAACCACTGAGATATCCCAATGGTCATATTGTACTGAAGTCAGCTAATGGTATTCACAGAAGATATCTGGTATAGAAGTGTCCATGTAAGTGTCACTAATTAAGGCATCCTGCATTCGTATAGAAATGTGTCATTTATATGGCACGGATAACAATAGATGAACTGAAACCTCCATATCGGTTAGTAACGACGGAAATTGAAGAACTAAGAGCCAATTAGATAAGTTTTTAGAGAAGGTTTGATGCTCCTTTGGAGACCTTGTATAGAGGGAAATGTCAAACGTCCGTTTGATGGACAGAAGTTGGTAAGTCCAATTGTCAGGACCTGAAATTACCCTGGAGACAACGGTTAAGATCATACGAATCCCTGATCATTTAAAAAATGCCAGTAATTGGCAGAATATCAATATTAATAAGAGTCACGAACCTCTTAAGTTCTCAATAAGGAACAAGATTCAACAGAGAGCACCACCTTGGAAAGGTGTGCTGCGTTTTGATGTAATGGGCAAGTTAAGCTCTAGATAAATAGGACCATTCGAAAAAAATCGAATACGTCACGATCAATAGCTTATAAGCTAAAACTTATCTAAGGAGCTTGGTGGAATTCACAAAGTGTTCCACACTTGTGATTTAAAGATATGGCTGGACAATAAGTCAATAGCATTGTCACATAATGATGTGCAGATTAATGAAAACTTATAGTTTGTGAAGAAACCAGTATCGATTAAGGATCGACGGGATTAGAAGCTCCAAAATAAAACATGTACCTATTATAAAGGTCAGCTGGGGTGCCCATAGAGGCCCCAAAATTGTGGAGGTTAAGTCCATTATACAACAGAAAGTACTTCCATTATTTTAACAATCTCGAGGTCGAGATTTCTTTTAAGGGAGTGAGGATGTAACACCTCGTAAAATCGCGACCAATGATGTGTTGACACGTGTACTAAACCCTAATGAAGTCAAACGTTGACTATGAGTGACTGTTTTTGCGAAAAATCAAAAACTTTGAATATAGAAGGACCAAATCCAAATCTAACTCCTATACTGGTCCTTGTCAAGCTTTTACCGTAAGCGAACTGATAAAACCGTACAAAACTTTTTTCGAAAACAGTTTTTACCAAATTATATCGTTAGATTCGTCTCGAAATTACGATACCAATGAAAACAGTTTTTTTTTTTTGCCCTAAAAATCCAAGGAGTCCAACGGTCCGAAATAGACAAGTCTGATCCGAAATGAACAGAAAAGGTCCGAAATAGACAAGTCTGATCCGAAATGATGTTGTCTGATCCGAAATCAACACCCTCAGATCCGAAATAGTTCTTCTTATCCGAAATGAAACAGTCTAATCAGAAATGCACGTTCAACTGGTCCGAAATGCAACCTTTTGATCCGAAATCCAACTTATCTGGTCCGAAATTCAATAGTGTGATCCGAAATGGTTGAATTTCTGGTCCGAAATGGGTTCTTCTGATCCGAAATGGATCAGACTTATCCGAAATGCTAATCTAAAGATTCGAAATACAAGATTACTGGTTCAAAATGCATCTGAAATTCAACTTTCTGATCAGAAATGGATCCGAAATTGATGCTGTTAATCCGGAATGATCCGAAATGCTTGAATTTTATCCGAAATCCTTGTTTTCTGGTCCGAAATGATTCGAAAATCAAGTTTTCTATCCGAAATCAGCAGCAGAACTCAAGAACAACCTTCAAACACGACCAAAAACTCCGATTTTCTGCAGAAATGATTCTGAACCAAGCCAATCAAGAGCCTAATGCTCTGATACCAATTGTAGGTCCCCCTAATCCGTATGGATCGTAACAGAATCGTCGATCTAACCTAGAGTGCGGAATCCCCTAGATCAGATTTCACAGAAAACGTGAAGAACCAGAATCAAGAACACGATACACTTTCAATCCGGTCTTCTATTGATTATCCAACACAAACGTTTACAATCAATTAAAGACCTTCACAAGAAATCTCTCAGCCACTCTCTGTAGATTTCTCTCTAACTCTCCAAAATGTCTAACCTAAACCCTTATGCCAAGCCTTGTTTATATAGGACAAGGTTTGCACATGGGCTTTGGTCTGGGCTAGGCCATTCTCCAAGCCCATTATACTAAATAACTCCCTAACCAATAATGCTAAGCCCAATACAAAATATCCAAAGACTAAATAATCAAACTATTAAGTTGTTGTCATAAAACATGCACCAACAATTTTGTTTTTTAGTGATGGACCGGATTTTTAGTGATATTAATTGCTGCCTCATTGTCCACAAAGATTGGTGTGACAACCCTCACAATTACAGGTATCCGTACAATTAATTAACATTAAATTTGTGCTTAATGACTGTGCTTAATTACAACTGATGAATAAACTGCTTTCTGATTTCTGTCACATACATACATATGCATCACATTTCATACTGTCACTCCATTTATTACACACAAACTTTAGTGACAAACTTGATGCACAAAGCATAGTTAGCACAGTGAGCAGATAATTCAGAAACATGCTGACAATGCCAGCACATGGACAGGCTATATATTGAGGCCCAGTATGAGCCAGGGACAAGGTACTACACTAGTATGGAGTGTAGGGAAGTAAGGACCATAAAACTTCGTCACTAGGTGATAGTTTAGGTGCCGGAAAGTGCCTAAAACCCACTTAAAATCCAAAATTCTGCATTTATTAACAAAATTCAGCATTTAAATATGCTAGTCACTTGCAAAAATATGGCAAAATGGTCCTGTATGCTTTCCTAAGTGTCGGGAATTAAAAGGGTCACTAAAAGATACATAAATGACACTTTACGATACAACTTAGCACTTTAACGGAACGGTATCTAACTGAACAACCGGACACTACCCGGAACACTAAAATATTATCAGAAACATTGTTTCACTTTTTCTGAGCTAGTCTTGGTTCCCGAACACTTAAACACACTACATAATACGGGGTACACACTAAACATTAGATTTTACATCTAACCCCTAATTAATCACCACTTACCACAACATTTTACATCTTACCCCCCCCCCCCTTTTTCTAGAACCGGCCACAAGGGACCCCACCCACAAGATTGCCATAAATCTCCACTAAATCTTCTATGGTATTTTCATTGGGATTATGTAGATATGGTGCATGTACTATGGGAAACACATGGACCAATAGTCATTAGAGATTTGTAGTTATAAGGATCATTATCCTTACCATTTACAATACACCACAATTCTTCCCCCATTCAAAAAAAGCTACGGCCGAACACCAAGCATGGCCCCACCATGAGATTTTGATAAATCTTACTTAACCTTCCATAATATATTCATGGGATTTGATGAGATATGTTTGTACTAAAAGAAACACTATGACCATTGGATATTAGAAGTTGAGTTATAAAAATCATCATCATCTCCAACACCTATCACCACTTCACAACTCCCTCTCCCTTCTCCCCAACTCACGGCCGATCCTATCCCCCACCACCACTATTTTTTTGTTGCAATCTCAAGTGTTCCAAGGTTATTACAAGGTGCAAGGAGCCAATTTAGAAGGTGTGTAACACTCGGATCATCAAGGACCTCTCTCGTGTGCTTTTATCCACTCATTTTCTTTAGTGTTTCTTCCCTAGCTTAAAAGCTAGTAGTAAGCTTCTTTGATCCTCATTTACTTCATGTTTATGGTGGTTAATAGTTATATCTTGATGAAAATATATGAACACTAAAAGATCATAAGCATAAGTTTTGAACATAAAGCTAACATGATGATGAAATAAGATGAAATCTTGATGAAATAAAGTTGTTTTGATGTTGTTGTTGTTTACTTGATGATTACTAGTAACATGATGTTGAACATCATGGTTGAACTTGTTAAAGTAAAATTAAAAACTTAAGTTAACAAGTTCGGAGGTGATTAGTGTTCTACATAAAAGAATCACCTCCATGTTTCAACATAAACTTGGTAACAAAGTGATTTAAAATAAGTGAACTAAGTGAGTTGATGATCGTATGGATCCGACATTTACAAATGATTTCTCTAAACAAACCAAGTTAAAAGACGGATTTTTGAAAGGTCATGATTCTTACACTATTTTTGGAAAGAAATAAGTATACGGATACTAGTAAAACAAGAAAATATTGTAAACAAATATTTTTGTAAAAAGTATTCACAAGTTGTGAACATCTAAAAATCCCGAGAATGAGATTTTAACAAAAGTAAACACACTTTGGAGGGTAACTAAACCCACTAAACACCCCACTAAGTTACTACGCGATTTTATGAAAAACCAAGTTCATGTTATTATGTAAAGTGCATTGTTTTTGCACTTGACTAGTGTAATGTTGTTAGTAACTTGTTGTTGATTGATTGAATGATTTCCGAAAAGAAAATGATATGCTTATTAGCATGGACACCTTCCGTTTACAAAGGAGACTATGGCGAAATTTTCTAAAATTCCAACACTTAGACAATATTTTTCTAACAAGTGCTTACGAATATATTTTACCTTAGTTTATCGAAATAAACTTCGCCATAGGTTTTGTTACAAAAATACAAAGTATCGGAGGTTGGTTTTGTAAATAAAAATGGATAAATATATATATTTAGAATATATATTTTATACTAATACACTTGTGTGAGCATTTGTATATTTTGTGAACTAGTATATTATTTTAGGGTAAAATAATATAACTTAACAAAATACCTTGACAATTACAACTCCAAAATAATACCAAAAATCCCACGGAACAAATATTTAAGTTACACACTTGGTATTGTAAAACCAAACGCGAAAACGTAACTTACGAAATATTCCTGAAAATACTCTTACACATATATTTTTGGTAAAATATTATTTTGGAAACTAAAGAAGTAAAAATATATTATTTTTGGGAAAAATACATATATTTTGGGAATACGTTATTTTTGGACAAATAAGTTAAATATATTTTCCTAAGTGGGACTTAAAATATATTTTTCGAAACTACAAATATACATGTATAAATACCCCCATCCTTGGGAAGGAAATACACATATAAAATACTTGAGAAGTACGGATACGAAATAGTTGCCTAACTATTATTCCAAAACCTAAAAACAAAACTTAAGTTAAAATAATTATTATTATTTTAACAAGAAGTTATAACTTGGAATAGTATCAAAGTAACGTAACTCAAAAACCTTCATACCAAGCAAAGGCACGGCCCATTCTTCTAATAGACGTTAGTACACTGTCGGTAGTCGTGTTTGCTGAGGAGACTTGGGTTACACATACTGAAGACGCAATACAGTGAGTTCATGTCCCCCTTTTCCTTAAATTGTTTTGTTTACTTACTTCGGGGGTGAAATACATGTTACAAAGGGATACTTACAATACTATTGGTATGATTAGCCTAGGAAAGAACCATAGATCATGTGATAGGGTAGGCGGATACTTGGGACCATCAATCCTCATTGCAGGACCGAGGGGCATGAGTGATAGATCTATTTGGGTGTAGCGAGCCCACACCCATGAGGCCGGGGCGGCCCATAGTGGTGACTATGTCTTCCAGCCGGGAGCCCGGTACAACTTTGCTAGGTTTGAGTCTTCCTACGCCGTCACACATATCAGTGGCCTTGCAAACCATTGGTGATCTTTTCCTTGTTTGCAATCATACAGGGACATACATACATACATACATATATACATACAATGTTTACAAAGGTTTATACATACTCACATACACATGAACTCGCTCAACTTTTGTTGATTTTCCAAAACTACATGTATTTCAGGGAACTAGCGGATCTGGCGGGGTATGCATGTGTTAGCTGCGTTGAATAAAGATGTCATCCAGGGTAGTAGGTTTAGGAGGTGTAACCCTTACCTGGACGGGTTACATGTCTTTAAACCACGTTTTAATTAAAGTCTTTTACTGTGTCCCATGAACACGTTGTAGACAAGTATGGTTTGTAACTTATTTTAAGTGTCGACATTTTCAAATAATGATGTTGTGGTACTTTTAAACTTAATGAATGGATGAACATCTTGTGTTTTTATCATATAGCATTGTTATGATTGTTGCTATGGTATTAAGAAGTCACACCAAATAAACCCACGCTTCCGCAAAAGCCAGGGTGTGACAGCTTGGTATCAGAGCCTCGATCATAGCGAACTAGGATTCTTTCTCGAGTCTAGACTATGATCATCAGGACTCTCACGAAAATGTTTTCAAACATTTTTACATTGCATACACTATACGGCCAGATCCAGGGAACAAACATTTTTACAAACAAAAAGGCACAAATACACATTTCAAGACTTATATTTATAATTCAGTCTTAGAGACTGAGGGAGGATCAGTCTTAGAGACTGAGGGAGGATTTAGTCTTAGAGACTGGGAGGTTGGTCTTAGAGACCAGGGATTTAGTCTTAGAGACTGGGAGGTTGGTCTTAGAGACCAGGGATTTAGTCTTAGAGACTGGGAGGTTGGTCTTAGAGACCACGGATTTAGTCTTAGAGACTGGGAAAGTTGGTCTTAGAGACCAGGGAGTTGGTCTTAGAGACCAGGGAGTTAGTCTGAGAGACTAGGGAGTTTAGTCTGAGAGACTGGGGAGGATAGTCTGGGGAAGACTAGGATGATTACTTGCTTACATTGTTGTGACTTACATACTTATTTGATTACATGTTGATATATGTGCATATGTGTGGTTGTGTTACAGACACCATGCCATCATCTTCTGATACCGGAGTGTCAGACACATTGGATCCTATGGCGATTGTGTCGGACGACGAGATTGTCTCTAAGGATGAGGTCTATACATCGGATACCACTAGTACGGATGATGACGATTTCCAGCTTTTGCTTTGCCGGATCTCGGAGACGATGTTCAGCTCGCTGATGGTATTCTAGTCGGGGATCTACCTCTTGCTGAGATCCCTGCTCCCGTTCCCCTTGCTGCAGTTCCTGTTGGGGATCTGCCACTTGATGATGATGTCGTTATTCCTGTCATTGAGGTTCCGGTTATGGAGGTTCCTTCTGATTCTTCTGGTCCAAACTCTTTTGAGTCAGTATCATCTTCTACTCTCTATGCGCTGGGGTTACAGCGATACCCCACCGACTCAGATTCCGATATGGCCATGTCAGCCGCATCTGATCAGGACCCTGATTTTGACCTTGCTGATGACGCCGATCATGATTTTGACCTTGCTGATGACCCCGATCATGAGTTTGACCTTGCTGATGACGCCGAGCATGAGATAGACTATGCTCCTGATGAGCAGCCATTCGAGGCCCCTGTTTCACCTCACGATTTCGACCCAGATCATGAGATTGGGCTTATGCACGATGATCAGCCCCTAGAGGCTCCTGTTGCTCCTATCGATCAGCCCCCTGTTGTACCCGCTGATCTACATCTAGCCCCAGCTGACCTTGTCCCATCGCCAGATCATGACTCTATCTTTGCTGAGATACCTGATATTGCACCGATATTACCTGATCCAGTCCTTGTGTTTGATGACCATGCTCTGTTTGCCACCCACATCGATCCTAGATATGCTGACACCCACAATGGGTGGGCCGATGATGACGATTATCCCCCACATGTTAGACCAGTCACTCCCCCTCATGCACCCATCTCTGCACCGATTGATGTTACCCCTCATTTTCCCCATCTGTCAGATATCCATCGCACCGACCTTCCTATCACTTTTCTCCAGGACATTCCTCCACCTCGTCCTGGGGAGGGATCTTCGAGACAGCAGCCTGCTTTTGTCCCGCCTATGTCGTTAACTGTTCCATTCATGTCTCAGCTTCCTCGCACTACATCACCCTTTGCACCTGCTGCACACGCGGCTTTTCCTTCGTCAGCACCCTCAGGCGAGCCATTTCTGTGGTCTTCGCCCAATATCATGCCTTTGTCAGACCCATACCACCCTTTTCATGTTGGATATACCACGGATGACATACTTATATCCCTGCAGTTACAGCAGGATGCGTTGAGCCGATGAGTCCAGGAGCTGGAGAGGACTCCGCGTCCTCCCCCTTGTCATTGCCAGTCTCCATTTGCTACACCACCAGCTCCTCTTCCACTACACCCGGATTCTGATGTCCGCTTCCTCACTCTGGAGCAGCAGATTGCTTACCTGCTGCGCATTATCCACGCCCTCGAGGAGGATTGGGTGCATTTGCGTCGTTTGCTTTTCTTCCCTCCTCCACCTCCTCCTCCTCCGCCATCAGCGTAGCTATATTTTTCGTTTGGTGCAGGTAGATTGTTTTGGTGAGAGAGTCGCAATTGGGCCAACATATGAAGACTTTTGGAAGACCACGTTTTTGTATATGATTTGTGTAGACTGACTTGTATTTTAGGGTGATGTAACCCTATGATCTTATTTTGATGTATGATGTACTGTGAAACATGTAAAACTATATTGTGGTCATGATGAAATGAAAGCTCAATGGCAACGTTCTCACTACATGCAGTGTTGAATTATTTGTTTTATATTATAACATGGGATGTTATGTGTTACGAGATTGATGAATGTTACTACATGCACATATTACGTACTCACTGTATATAGTATGACTTGACCAATACAATCTTCTTATAGAAAATGCCACCAAGAAGAGAAAACCGTCTGCCTACCACTGAGGCAGAATTGCAAGCAAGAATTTCGCAAGCCATTGCTGATTACGAGGCCTCCCGCGCTGAGACCAGCGGGAATACCTCAAGAAACAACAACCCACCAAATGGTAATGTCAAGTCACTCGAGACACATTACACTACATTTGGACACTTCATGTGCAAATGCTAATGTTTTCTATGAATAACATTGCTTGGACACGCTGCACCTACAAACAATTTCTAGACTGTAAACCGCTTAACTTTGACGGCACCGGAGGTGCTGTGGCTTACGTTCGCTGGACAGAGAAGACCGGTACAGTGCTATGAATGAGCAAATGCGCACCCGAGCAGCAAGTTACCTACATTTCCAGGTTGTTTACTGATGGAGCACTCTCATGGTGGAATCTCCAAGTCCAAACCCTAGGGGAGGCTGCAGCATACACTATGACTTGGACCGAGCTGAAAGAGCTCATGCGTAAAAAGTATTGCTCCAGGGCCAAGATACAGAAGCTGGAAACTGAGTTTTGGAATCTTAAAATGGACGGCCCGAAGATCGCCGAGTATGTTCAGAGGTTTCATGATCTGTCCCATGTGGTACCATACATGGTTACGCCTGAATTCAAACACGTGGAGCGTTTCATCTAGGGGTTGGCACCTCAGATTATGAGCATGGTTACATCGTCAAAACCGACAACAATTACTGAAGCCATCGATCTGAGCGTGTCACTGGCTGAAGAAGCCATCAGGCTAAACAAGTTTTCAAATGTTGATCAGAAAAAGAAGGAAGCTCATGTGGAGTCCTCTGGAGAAAACAAACAAAAATTCTCCAACTTTAAGCAAGGTACCATCAGTTCGAACAAGAAGGGTGAGACAAGCGCACCGGCCAAGGCCAAAGGAAAAGGGTATATGGGCACCTTGCCCAAGTGTAACGCTTGTCAGTTGCATCACGAGGGACAATGCAGATCTGGAAAATGTGAAGCATGTGGTAGAGCTGGGCACTCGAAAGAAACTTGTTGGGTTGGTACTGGCCATGGCGGTCAAAGGGGTTTTGGTAACAATAACCGTGGAGGTAATGGAAATGGAAACCGCCCACTAGGAGGGAACGGCGGAAATGGTAATCATGGTAATTTTGCGAATCAAGCTGGAAGTGGGAATCACAACCAGAATAATGCCCAAGGCGGTAATGGTAATGGTCGAGGATCAGGATGCTTTAACTGCGGAGACATCGGGCACTTCAAGCGTGAATGCCCAAAACCCAACCAAGCACAAGGCAGAGTTTTCAACATAGGTGCAAGGGAAGCACACCAAGATCCAAATGTCGTTACTGGTACGTTCCCTATGAATCAACGCTTTGCATCTGTGCTATTTGATACTGGTGCCGACTATAGTTTTGTATCGCTAGAATTTATGTTAGGCCCTAAAGTGTGAGACTGACACATCAAATTAATACAACGGGCCATGGTTACGAACTGGGCTTTACTGGGTTAGTTTATATTAGGTTTTGGACCTTTATAAGTCACTTGGGCCAAGCTTTAGGCCATGTGGGCCAAGCAGGCCCAAGGGGAGCCCATGTAGGGAAGTGGGCTTAAGTTAGTATAAAAACAAGTTTCTAACTTGTTTTTAGGTTTGAACCTTTTGGAGCCTCAGTTACAGAATTCTAGAGATATAGAGAGTGGGAGGCGATTGGTGGTGAAGATACTTGTACTAGACGGTTTTGCTTATTCAAGTAATAGAATCGTGTGCAAGTGTTGAAAAGTGATTCGGTGTGTTCTTCGTATTTCTTTCTTTTCGTGTTTATTCTTGAATCTCACCAAGTTTGGATTCCGCACAAACTTGGTGATTGTTTGATATCGTTGAAAGATCCATTTTACGGGACTTACAAGTGGTATCAGAGCCATTAGAACCTGTTCTAGGCTTGATTTGATATCAAATATTCAAGATTTTAATTTTTTTTGTTCATCGTGTTCTTCGCGTTCTTCACTGTGTTCATCAGGTTTTGTTTAGAAAATATCCACTTTTGGTTGTTTGATCTGTTTTGCAAACTGTTAATAGACAAACGAAATTTTTGGAATTTTTTTTTAAAAAAAGATTCTTAATAATCTTTCCAAAAGTTAAATCCCAAAACTTTCGTGAATTTTGTTGACTTTTAAAAGTTGTGTTTTAAAAACTATTTTTTTAAATTTCAAAATATCATCAATACTATAGTCACAGGTCTCGAGTCATTCATCTAAGCAGTCTCGAGTCATCTTCTCCCGAGCAGTCTCGAGTCATCTTCTCCCGAGCAGTCTCGAGTCATCTTCTCCCGAGTGGTCTCGAGTTATCATCAACTGGTCTCGACTCCAATTTTTAAGGAATCAACGGTTTCGACTCACTGCTCATCACTGGTCTCGAGTCATTCATTCTTGTGTCGCAACCACTGTCTCGACTCATCAATTTTCACACTCTCGAGTCGCAACCACAGTTCTGAGTCGCAACCGAGATCTCGAGTCATCTCTTTCTGTTCTCGAGTCGCAATCAGCAAAGGTTTCGAGTCATTGATCATCTGATTCGCAACAATCATCCACGGAACCTGCAACTCCACTTCCGGTCATCTTCTCCGACCTCGTTGCAGCTCCGGTCATCCTCTCCGACTTCCTTTCATACTCCGAACACCCTCCATCATCTACCTTCTCGACTATTTTCATCACCATCATCACCATATCATTCCGTCTTTCATATCTGGGCATCTACCTGCAACATCATCATCATCGTCTTTCTTCTCCGGTCATCATCACCACCTGCAATGGTGAACTTCTTTTGAAAATTATAGTGGTGGCTGAAGTTTGAAATTAGGGTTGCGGTTTGTTTTTGAACGAAGAAAACAGACATACAGTTATTATTTTGTTAATAATAATAATAATAATAATAATAATAATAATAATTATAATAATCATTTAGTAATCATTGCATAATCATTAATTATAATAATATTAATATTTATAATAATAATAATAAGTATTTTTGCTTTACAATTAAAAAAAAAATTTGGTGTGATAACGGTTTTTGACAGGTTTTTGAGGTGCGGTTTAGAAAACGGTTTCAGTCAATCGCGTGCAAGGGGTTTGAGTTAGCGAGTACACGGGTTCTCGCTTTAGGCTTGCGTTGAGGAAATAGTATACAGGATTCCAAGTGTGCGATTTGTACAAGTGTGCGACCACAGTTTTAACACTACGTTTCGGTAAAACGCACATTTTCGGGGAATCATTTTTTTTGGATCACATCTTAAAAATGTCTTCTAAGAGAGAGGTGCTTGAGCAAGAACTCCAAGGATTCAGATACTCACATGGTGAATCTATAGAAGCACTTACAGGCCGGTTTGCTGAACTGCTCTCTGAAATGGGGAAGGCAGAGATGGTGGTGTCTACTCATATTAGCAACAGAAAGATTCTGGATGCTATAAAAGGGATTCCAGATCAGGAGAACTGTAGTTGGTTTAGAAATGTTAATCAGATAATATTGACAACCGACTGCTACAAAATGAAGTCGGATGAGCTGATCTCAATCATCAAATCATATGACAATGCTGACAAACAGTCTACTCAAGGCAACACATCTGCTGCAGTTTGCTCATCCACACAAAATTCAGCATTTATGTTTAACAAACCCCTGGCTCAAGGAATTACTAAAGAACGTGAAGAGATACTTTCTGTCTTTTGCACTCCTGAGTGTAGAGAAAGAAATGAGGCATATCGGTTACATAACGCTGAGCTAATTCAAGATTACAATGATATAAAGAATAAAAACTTTACTTTATCAAAAAATGAAAAACTTTATAAAGAAAAAATTGAGGCTCAACGAAAAGACATCATCAAACTCAAGGATGATGTAAGTGTAAAAACAACCCATTTCTTATATGCTCAGGAGAAAGTATGCATTTTGACTAAAGAACTGGAAGATATTAGAGATAGATATCAAATAAACGAACTTAACATTAAAAAATATGAGTCTTCCAGTAAACTGGTCAAAAATCTGTGTGATCAGCAACTTGCATACAAGAAAAAGAAGGGGTGTGGGTTGGGTTACAATCAGGCTCCTCCTCCTTACAATGATAATTACACATACTTACCCATGACTGAGGAGGAATTGATGAATGAGGACAAGATGGCTTACGGTCCAAAAATTGACAAGTCATCATTCAACAGCAACTCTGTTGATAATAAACAACCAACTCCTTCAATGAACTTTATTTCTAAAGGCACTTTTGATTCTAATGCTTCGTCTACATGTGCAGATGAAGTAGTTGAAGTAAAGGTTGAAAATGTCGTTGGAGATGAACAAGCATCAAATTCTCATGTGTGTGACATTTTTAGCTCGTTTTTTCACTCTGTGATTAATTCCAGGCCTGATGATTTGTGCGAAAACGTTGAGGCTTGTGTAACAGAGACAGAATCGGCAAATGAAACGAATGAGCCAGCTGAACCATCTGATTCCAAATGCAAATCACCTGAAGCAGCTGATTCTGAGAAATTGGAATCAGTTGATTCTAGTGAATTCAACTCAAGGGTGTCATGTGCAGAACCATCTTGTGCTGATAATTCGTCTAATGATTTAGCTGAAGTTTCTACTGAAGTTTCTGGTGTTTCATCTGATAAATCAGAATTCTCCGATTCTGTCAAAGCTGACGACATGAAGGAAGAAGTGAAGACTAATGTGAACAAGGCTCCAAGTGCGCAAGCTGAACAATCTGAATCTTTGGTTAGTGATGAAAAGGTTCAGATCAAGCAACAAGAGCCAAAGCGAGCAGGTAAAGGACGTGGAAATAAGAAGCCTAAACATCAAAGACGATCAGGCTCTCCACAGTCCTCAACGGGCAGCAATCATCCGCAAAAGGCTCGTAATGAGAAAAATGCTTTCGTTAAGCCAGTCTGTAATGGCAAATGTGAGAAATATGCATTTAACTGTGCTAACAAAGCTTTCGGAAAGACTGGTGAGATTTCTGAACAAGACATGCAGTCTATACAAAACAAGAAAGCTCAGAAGAAATCTCCACCACAAAAGGCCCCAGCAAACGACAAGTATAAGCATCCAAATTCATATTCGTCTGTAGGAAATGTGCAACACAAACAAGCACAGAAAGGATCGGTTCATCCTTCAGGGCCTGCAAGAGCAAATCCAACTGATCAGAATGCTTTCTACATTAAGAGACAAACATGCTTCAATTGCGGCATTGCTGGTCACATTGCTCGGAACTGCACACATCGTCCCTACGTACCCTATTATATGCAAAATCAGAGGGTTACACCAAAGGGTAACTACCATTCCAAGCCGATGAAGGTATCATCACCTAAGGCAATGAAGAATGTGAATCCTAAGGTTAAACCTTCTGATGGGGATTGGAATGTTGCTAAAAACAAACGAAGGGCTGTTCAGGAACAAAACCGTGTTTCTAAAACCAACAAACTTGAAACGGCTAAAGTTGCTCAACCGAAGGCAACAAACACGTTTGTTAAGCCGAAACAAATTTGGAAACCCAAATGCAAAATGGCAACATCTCCAATCCTTGAGACGAAAGGGGACTTATGTTTAAAGGAAGTGTCTTATTTTGATGCTTCAGGAAATCCCAGGACCACGATGGCCTGGGTACCCATGTCTTACTAATCTCCTTACTTTTCTGGAACAACTAAGGAGGAGCTGTTGACAATCTCTGGAATGTTGATAGCGGTTGTTCCAGAGATAAAAAACGGGTAACATTTCACTGTTGCAAAAAGTTCAATTTTTTTTTTACAAATGATATGTTTCCTTTGGAGGAGATAACAGAAGTAAGATAATGATCAGCAAAAGGTACCGTTTAAATTCAGTACTTTGATTTGAATTTGATTAGTCTTCAATCTAATGACGGAACGGTTAAGCAAAAATATTTTTTTCTCTTTCTTAGTTCATTACTTTGTTTATAAATTGTCCTTTCTCTAGTAAATGGTAAATTTGCGCAAAAATACAAGATTTATGCACAAATTTAGGGGGGGGAGAGGAACATATAGATAGATATAGAGTTTAGGAGGAAAAAACTCAGAAAAAGAAAAATACAAAAAGAGTTTGCTGTATATATATGCATTGTTTTAGGGGGAGAAATTGAGAAAAATACAAAAACATTTAAAAATGAAAAAGCCAAAAAGAAAAATTGCATTATATGGGAAGTGAAATAAATGTTCGTGTTAAAGGGTTTGGCTAACACATGTAAGGTGCCATAGCTAAAAAGACTAGGATCTACTGCGATATGTCGATAGGCTTGACGCTCAAAATGATCAAAGATACTAAGTGATATAAACATAATGAACTATGTACCATGTGGGTAACATACCAACGGTGTATGATTTTATGGTCTTAAATCTTGCGTTGACAGATAGCCAACATCTGAGGTTTCGGGTCTTTATATTGGTGAATTATCCGGGGATATCTTGGCTGTCCTTTTATTGCATCCAGATTATATGCAGACCTAGACACAGTCAAGATATCTTAAAAGATCCAAAGAGGACAAAAACCCTAAGGAATAAAATCTCAAAAAGAGAAAATTCCCAATGCTCAAAGAGCCAAATTCGTACCAAAAAGGTATTTGCCTCGCCCTCGTTGGACACAATCATTGGTCGCTCTGCTGTACGAAAGTACTGACCTGTCACCAATGGTCTGACGTTGTAAATAAAAAAGGATGACATCAGTATACTCACCTGCTACGATGAATCGTTGTGCTTACCTTGATCGCGGGGGTATGCCTTGGAATGGGACACACGGGTATAATAGTATAATATTACCTTAAGCATATCACGAAGTTGAAAAATTGAAAGTTGAGCGTTAAAGTTTAAGTGGACAAACATATTGGCAATCGCATAGACCAGTTTGATTAGGCTCGTACTGAAAAGTGTTCTTTAGTCTGCCTGAGAACGAATTTTGATCCCATTGCAATTGTAATTGTATATTATGGTAGTTGTTTATATTTTGAATTTTTATTTGTTTTCAGTTCTTAAAATTAAATAAAAAAAATTGAAAAATTCAAAAATACAAAAATAGTGTCTTGTTTTCCTATAAAACCAAAAATAAAAAATAGAGTGTTTATTTTTTTTCTTCTTAAAATTAAAAATCTAACCGTTCTTGAAGATTTGACTGATCATCAAAAGTTAAAAGAATTTAAATTGTGAAATTTGATGTACCTAGTGTTCATATGGTACTCTCCCTGTTGCATAAGAAATGTTTGCTTATGAGTTTGTGAGCATGTGCAGAACTTGATTTCAATCAAGAACAGGGGTTGATGAAGATTGAGATGCTGTTAGCTGCTGAAGAAGCATGGAGCATCACAACAACAAGATGTACCTGAGTCAGAAGAACCGGATACGAAACGTCGTCTGACAGTGAAAGTACATTTGAAGAAGTACCATGAACCTGATTGAAAGACAAAGATTGCAGAAGAAAAGAGCAGCTGAGAATCCTCCTCTCACATTCTTTTCGACAAGATTTTCAAGCAAATGCTGATCAAGATCCTGATATGAAGCTAACCACAAGAGTTGAAGAAAGAGACCCAGTGCTGAGAGTTCAGAAGTCAAGAACTTCCACAACATCTGCAGCATAGCGACAACCATAGACTTTGTTGAAGACGTTGCTGAATTCATGTTATGAAGACAATTTGATGGCATCAGTCTAGGGGAGATTGTTAGGCCCTAAAGTGTGAGACTGACGCATCAAATTAATACAACGGGCCATGGTTACGAACTGGGCTTTACTGGGTTAGTTTATATTAGGTTTTGGACCTTTATAGGTCACTTGGGCCAAGCTTTAGGCCATGTGGGCCAAGCAGGCCCAAGGGGAGCCTATGTAGGGAAGTGGGCTTGAGTTAGTATAAAAACAAGTTTCTAACTTGTTTTTAGGTTTGAACCTTTTGGAGCCTCAGTTACAGAATTCTAGAGATATAGAGAGTGGGAGGCGATTGGTGGTGAAGATACTTGTACTAGATGGTTTTGCTTATTCAAGTAATAGAATCGTGTGCAAGTGTTGAAAAGTGATTTGGTGTGTTCTTCTTATTTCTTGCTTTTCGTGTTTATTCTTGAATCTCACCAAGTTTGGATTCCACACAAACTTGGTGATTGTTTGATATCGTTGAAAGATCCGTTTTACGGGACTCACAATTTAAGAAAATGCTTGGGTTAACTACTAGTAAGTTAGACATTCCGTACTCAATTGAACTGGCTAATGGAAAGCTAGTTGAAACGAATGAAGTCATCAGAGGATGTGTAACAGAGATGGGAGAACACGAGTTTACACTGGATCTACTGCCAGTCGAGTTGGGAAGCTTCGACGTGGTAGTAGGGATGGATTGGTTGTCAAGCAACAAAGCCGAATTGTATGTCACGAGAAAACCATTCGCATCCCAATGGCGGATGGAGAAACGATTGTGGTACACGGGGAGAAGCGCGATACGCCTCTGAGGATCATTAGCTGTTTGAAGGCTCGAAAGTGTTTACAGAAAGGATGCGTTGCTTTCTTGGCACACATCGTGGATAAAGAAGCAGCTGAGCCGAAGCTAGAAGATATTCCAGTCGTAAAGGAGTATCCTGAAGTCTTTCCAGAAGACTTTCCAGGATTTCCGCCACAAAGACAAGTCGAGTTTCATATTGACTTAGTTCCAGGCGCCGCACCTGTGGCTAAGGCACCCTATCGACTTGCACCGTCAGAAATGCAGGAGTTGTCGACGCAACTTCAGGAGTTGCTAGACAAGGGATTTATCAGACCAAGCTTCTCGCCTTGGGGAGCTCCAGTTTTGTTCGGTAAAAAGAAGGATGGTAGTTTTCGCATGTGTATCGACTACCGGGAGCTGAACAAGTTGACAATCAAGAATAGATATCCTCTACCAAGAATTGATGACCTGTTCGATCAGTTACAAGGTTCAAGTTTTTACTCGAAGATCGATCTACGATCAGGTTATCACCAGTTGAGGATTCAAGAGGAAAGTATTCCCAAGACTGCTTTTAGGACTCGCTATGGACATTACGAGTTCCTGGTCATGCCGTTTGGGTTGACAAACGCGCTAGTAGTATTCATGGATTTGATGAACAGAGTTTGTAAGCCGTACCTCGATAAGTTTGTGATTGTGTTTATTGACGATATTCTGATCTACTCAAAGACGAAGGATGAGCACGAACAGCACTTAAGAGCTATTCTAGAGCTGCTTAAGAAAGAAAAGTTATACGCAAAGTTCTCGAAGTGCGAGTTCTGACTGCGTTAAGTTCAGTTTCTTGGTCATGTGGTTAATGGAAATGGAATTCATGTAGATCCCACAAAGATTGAGGCAATCAAGAACTGGGAAACTCCGAAGACGCCAACCGAGATTCGACAGTTCTTAGGTTTGGCTGGATATTACCGCAGATTTATTGAGGATTTTTCAAAAATCGCTCAACCTTTGACCTCCCTCACACAAAAAGATAAGAAGTTTGATTGGGGAGACAAGCAAGAAGAAGCATTCAAATTGTTGAAAAACAAGCTTTGTGACGCACCAATTTTATCTCTACCCGAAGGCACGAACGACTTCGTGGTATACTGCAACGCCTCACGCCAAGGTCTAGGCTCCGTGTTGATGCAGCGTCAGAAGGTTATAGCATATGCATCTCGCCAGTTGAAAGTCCACGAGAAAAATTACACCACGCATGATTTGGAATTGGGCGCGGCGGTGTTTGCATTGAAAATCTGGCGACATTACTTATATGGCACGCGATGCACAATCTATACTGATCACAAGAGCCTGCAGCACATATTCGATCAAAAAGAGTTAAATATGAGGCAGAGACGATGGGTCGAGTTGTTAAATGATTACGACTGCGAAATCAAGTATCACCCAGGGAAGGCAAACGTGGTCGCCGATGCCCTGAGTCGAAAGGAAAGAATCAAGCCTATAAGGGTTCGAGCTTTGGAAATGATTGTTCAAACAGACCTCTCATTGCGCATTCGTGCCACGCAGAGAGAAGCTCTTAAGGAAAGAAATATTGAGAATGAATATCTCCATGGGATGGAGAAACAGTTGGTACCAAACAGGGAAGGAACGTTGTGCTTCATGAAACGAATTTGGGTTCCTCTGTTTGGTGGTTTGAGAGATGTTATTTTTGACGAAGCTCACAAGTCACGGTACTCGATCCATCCAGGATCGGACAAAATGTACCAAGACTTAAAGGATTTCTATTGGTGGCCAAGAATGAAAGGCGATGTCGCGATATATGTTGGCAAATGTTTAACTTGCGCCAAGGTAAAGGTTGAATACCAAAAGCCTTCAGGTCTCTTGCAGCAACCTGAAATACCCCAATGGAAATGGGAACAGATTTCTATGGACTTCATAACGAAATTGCCAAGAACGCCCAAGGGCCATGATACGATTTGGGTAATAGTAGACCGTCTAACGAAGTCTGCGCACTTTTTGCCAATCAAGGAAAAAGACAACACGAGTAAACTTGCTGAAATATACATGAGGGAGATTGTTGCACGACATAGAGTGCCGCTCTCAATTATCTCTGATAGAGATGGACGCTTCGTGTCAAGGATTTGGCAATCCTTTCAAGAAGCATTTGGTTCTCAGTTGAATCTGAGTACTGCATTTCACCCGTAAACTGATGGACAGAGAGAATGAACGATTCAGACGTTGGAAGATATGTTGCGAGCTTGTGTAATGGATTTAGGTGGAAGTTGGGACACTCACCTACCATTGGTTGAATTTTCGTACAACAACAGTTATCATGCAAGCATCCAAGCCGCACCGTTCGAAGCTCTCTATGGGCGTAAGTGTCGATCACCCTTATGCTGGGCTGATGCGGGTGATAGACAACTTGTTGGCCCGGAATTGGTCCAGGAAACGACAGACAAGATTGCACAGATCCGAGAGCGCATCAAAGCAACTCGTGATCGACAAAAGAGTTATGCGGACCTGAGAAGGAAACCTCTGGAATTTGAGGTGGGAGATATGGTTTTGTTGAAAGTTTCACCCTGGAAGGGTGTGGCACGCTTTGGGAAACGTGGGAAATTGAACCCCAGATACATTGGACCCTTCAGAATCCTGGAAAGGATTGGTCTCATAGCATACAAGTTGGATTTACCTGCTGAACTGAATGGCGTTCATGATACATTCCATGTATCAAATTTGAAAAAGAGTCCAACTCAAGAAACAGTTGTCATTCCTGCCGACGAAGTTCATATCGACGACACACTCCACTTTACTAAAGAACCCGTTGAGGTTACGGATTGGAAGGTTAACAAGACACGCCGGAGTAGTGTCAAACTCGTCAAGGTTCGATGGAATGCATGACATGGCCCAGAGTTCACGTGGGAGCGTGAAAATCGTATGAAAGCCAAGTACCCACATTTATTCCCCAAGACCCCTGCATCTAGTAGCAGAACTAAAATTTCAGGACGAAATTTCTCTAACAGGGGGAGAATGTGACAACCCTCACAATTACAGGTTTCCGTATAATTAATTAACATTAAATTTGTGCTTAATGATTGTGCTTAATTACAACTGATGAATAAACTGCTTTCTGATTTCTGTCACATACATACATATGCATCACATTTCATACTGTCACTCCATTTATTACACACAAACTTTAGTGACAAACTTGATGCACAAAGCACAATTAGCACAGTGGGCAGATAATTCAGAAACATGCTGACAATGCCAGCACATGGACAAACTATATATTGAGGCCCAGTATGAGCCAGGGACAAGGTACTACACTAGTATGGAGTGTAGGGAAGTAAGGACCATAAAACTGCGTCACTAGGTGATAGTTTAGGTGCCGGAAAGTGCCTAAAACCACTTAAAATGCAAAATTCTGCATTTATTAACAAAATTCAGCATTTAAATATGCTAGTCACTTGCAAAAATATGGCAAAATGGTCCTGTATGCTTTCCTAAGTGACGGGAATTAAAAGGGTCACTAAAAGATACATAAAGGACACTTTACGATACAACTTAGCACTTTAACGGAACGGTATCTAACTGAACAACTGGACACTACCCGGAACACTAAAATATTATCAGAAACATTGTTTCACTTTTTCTGAGCTAGTCTTGGTTCCCGAACACTTAAACACACTACATAATACGGGGTACACACTAAACATTAGATTTTACATCTAACCCCTAATTAATCACCACTTACCACAACATTTTACATCTTACCCCCCCCCCCCCCCCCCTTTGCTAGAACCGGCCCCAAGGGACCCCACCCACAAGATTGCCATAAATCTCCACTAAATCTTCTATGGTATTTTCATTGGGATTATGTAGATATGGTGCATGTACTATGGGAAACACATGGACCAATAGTCATTAGAGATTTGAAGTTATAAGGATCATTATCCTCACCATTTACAATACACCACAATTCTTCCTCCATTCAAAAAAAGCTACGGCCGAACACCAAGCATGGCCCCGCCATGAGATTTTGATAAATCTTACTTAACCTTCCATAATATATTCATCGGATTTGATGAGATATGTTTGTACTAAAAGAAACACTATGACCATTAGATATTAGAAGTTGAGTTATAAAAATCATCATCATCTCCAACACCTATCACCACTTCACAACTCCCTCTCCCTTCTCCCCAACTCACGACCGATCCTATCCCCCACCACCACTATTTTTTTGTTGTAATCTCAAGTGTTCCAAGGTTATTACAAGGTGCAAGGAGCCAATTTAGAAGGTGTGGAACACTCGGATCATCAAGGACCTCTCTCGTGTGCTTTTATCCACTCATTTTCTTTAGTGTTTCTTCCCTAGCTTAAAAGCTAGTAGTAAGCTTCTTTGATCCTCATTTACTTCATGTTTATGGTGGTTAATAGTTATATCTTGATGAAAATATATGAACACTAAAAGATCATAAGCATAAGTCTTGAACATAAAGCTAACATGATGATGAAATAAGATGAAATCTTGATGAAATAAAGTTGTTTTGATGTTGTTGTTGTTTACTTGATGATTACTAGTAACATGATATTGAACATCATGGTTGAACTTGTTAAAGTAAAATTAAAAACTTAAGTTAACAAGTTCGGAGGTGATTAGTGATCTACATAAAAGAATCACCTCCATGTTTCAACATAAACTTGGTAACAAAGTGATTTCTTGAAAAATAAGTGAACTAAGTGAGTTGTTGATCGTATGGATCCGAGGTTTACAAATGATTTCTCTAAACAAACCAAGTTAAAAAGACGGATTTTTGAAAGGTCATGATTCTTACACTATTTTTGGAAAGAAATAAGTATACGGATACTAGTAAAACAAGAAAATATTGTAAACAAGTATTTTTGTAAAAAGTATTCACAAGTTGTGAACATCTAAAAATCCCGAGAATGAGATTTTAACAAAAGTAAACACACTTTGGAGGGTAACTAAACCCACTAAACACCCCACTAAGTTACTACGCGATTTTATGAAAAACCAAGTTCATGTTATTATGTAAAGTGCATTGTTTTTGCACTTGACTAGTGTAATGTTGTTAGTAACTTGTTGTTGATTGATTGAATGATTTCCGAAAAGAAAATGATATGCTTATTAGCATGGACACCTCCGTTTACAAAGGAGACTATGGCGAAATTTTTTTTAAATTCCAACACTTAGAAAATATTTTTCTAACAAGTGCTTACGAATATATTTTACCTTAGTTTATCGAAATAAACTTCGCCATAGGTTTTGTTACAAAAATACAAAGTATCGGAGGTTGGTTTTGTAAATAAAAATGGATAAATATATATTTAGAAAATATATTTTATACTAATACACTTGTGTGAGCATTTGTATATTTTGTGAACTAGTATATTATTTTAGGGTAAAATAATATAACTTAACAAAATACCTTGACAATTACAACTCCAAAATAATACCAAAAATCCCACGGAACAAATATTTAAGTTACACACTTGGTATTGTAAAACCAAACGCGAAAACGTAACTTACGAAATATTCCTGAAAATACTCTTACACGTATATTTTTGGTAAAATATTATTTTGGAAACTAAAGAAGTAAAAATATATTATTTTTGGGAAAAATACATATATTTTGGGAATACGTTATTTTTGGACAAATAAGTTAAATATATTTTCCTAAGTGGGACTTAAAATATATTTTTCGAAACTACAAATATACATGTATAAATACCCCCATCCTTGGGAAGGAAATACGCATATAAAATACTTGAGAAGTATGGATACGAAATAGTTGCCTAACTATTATTCCAAAACCTAAAAACAAAACTTAAGTTAAAATAATTATTATTATTTTAACAAGAAGTTATAACTTTGAATAGTATCAAAGTAACGTAACTCAAAAACCTTCATACCAAGCAAAGGCACGGCCCATTCGTCTAATAGACGTTAGTACACTGTAGGTAGTCGTGTTTGCTGAGGAGACTTGGGTTACACATACTGAAGACGCAATACAGTGAGTTCATGTCCCCATTTTCCTTAAACTGTTTTGTTTACTTACTTCGGGGGTGAAATACATGTTACAAAGGGATACTTACAATACTATTGGTATGATTAGCCTAGGAAAGAACCATAGATCATGTGATAGGGTAGGCGGATACTTGGGACCATCAATCCTCGTTGCAGGACCGAGGGGCATGAGTGATAGATCTATTTAGGTGTAGCGAGCCCACACCCATGAGGCCGGGGCAGCCCATAGTGGTGACTATGTCTTCCAGCCGGGAGCCCGGTACAACTTTCCTAGGTTTGAGTCTTCCTACACCGTCACACATATCAGTGGCCTTGCAAACCATTGGTGATCTTTTCCTTGTTTGCAATCATACCGGGACATACATACATACAATGTTTACAAAGGTTTATACATACTCACATACACATGAACTCGCTCAACTTTGTTGATTTTTCAAAACTACATGTATTTCAGGGAACTAGCGGATCTGGCGGGGTATGCATGTGTTTGCTGCGTTGAATAAAGATGTCATCCAGGGTAGTAGGTTTAGGAGGTGTAACCCTTACCTGGACGGGTTACATGTCTTTAAACCACGTTTTAATTAAAGTCTTTTGCTGTGTCTCATGAACACGTTGTAGACAAGTATGGTTTGTAACTTATTTTAAGTGTCGACATTGTCAAATAATGATGTTGTGGTACTTTTAAACTTAATGAATGGATGAACATCTTGTGTTTTTATCATATAGCATTATTATGATTGTTTCTATGGTATTAAGAAGTCACACCAAATAAACCCACGCTTCCGCAAAAGCCAGGGTGTGATAATTGGCGTGTCTAAGAACTGCAAACCATAGTCCCTCATTTGCTGTTGGATCCAGAGGATCTGAGAGCAATAGCTGGAAGCTGAAATGTATTCAGCCTCACAGCTTGAGAGAGTGACTGTGGTTTGTTTCTTGCACTGCCAGGTGACTAGCCGAGTTCCGAAGAACTGGCAACCAGCAGTTGTGGACTTTGCATTCAGCTTACAGCTCCCGAAGTCAGAATCAGCATAACCAGTAAGAGAAAAGTCACCAGATTTAGGATACCACAAGTCGGTGCTTGGGCAACCTTTAAGATACCGTAAAATTCTCTTCACAATCGTCATGTGTGACTGTCTCGGACTTGACTGATATCGGGCGCAGAGGCAAGTTGGATACATGATGTCCGGTCGTGAGGCTGTTAGATACATTAATGATCCAATGATCGACCGATAGTGCATTTCATCCACTTTCTCACCGCTTTCATCCGGAAAGATGCCATGATTTGTCGCCAGGGGGGTTGATGTAGGAGATGATTCGAACATATTGAATTTGTCCAACACATTGTTCACATATTTAGTTTGGTGTATGAAGATTCCATCGGGAAGTTGCTCAACCTGAAGCCCTATGAAGAACTTCATCTCCCCCATTGAACTCATTTCAAACTTCTTTTTCATAACCTTCTCAAACTCTTTACACAACTCTTCATTCGTCGATCCGAAGATTATTTCATCCACGTATATCTGCACGATGAGTAGATGTCCTGAAACCTCTTTTGTGAACAAAGTGCTATCGACAGTCCCTCTGGTGAACCCGTTGGTCAGCAGATGCTGGGAAAACGTCTCGTACCAGGCTCTCAGGGCCTGGTGTAGTCCGTATAACGCCTTGTCGAGTAGATACACCTTGTTTTTATGTACAGGATCGGTAAACCCCGGTGGTTGTCCGACGTACACTTCTTCTTTGATCTTTCTGTATAGGAATGCAGATTTGACATCTAGTTGGTAGACCTTGAATCCCTTCCAAGACGCGAATGCCAAGAAGATTCTAATTGCCTCGAGTCGAGCAATGGGCGCATATACTTCGGTAAAGTCGATCCCTTCTTGCTGACTAAAACCTTGGACTACCAAACGTGCTTTGTTTCGTACAATAACCCCTCTATCATCCCTCTTACATTTGAAGACCACTTGGTCTTGATCAACTTCTGATCTTCCGGGAGATCAACCAACCTCCACACTCCAAGCTTTTCAAATTGTTGCAACTCCTCTTGCATTGCATTCACCCAACTTTCTTCGGTTAATGCTTCTTTGTATGTTTTTGGCTCTACCTGCGAGATAAAACATTTTAATGAGAAGTCTATCTGTAAAGGAGCGACAGATGAGTAAAAACATGAAAGCGCTTTTTTTATTTGATCGCGCGTTTTCACGCCGCTGTGAAGGTCACCAATGATTTGTTCTGACGAATGGTAAGATAAAGTTCTTGGCATGACTGTATCAGGTACGCTCACTTCCGATTGCAAATTTGTTATATCCTGATCACCCGTGTGATCATCAGCATTTGAAGTCTCATTATTTGGTTCCTCGTCATAAGTCAGGTCGGTTTCCGATTCTGAGTCATCAGATTGATCAAATATTGGAGCTGGTTCTTCTAGGGGTTCATGTGCAGTTCCACTTGGACCGGTCTCATGATCATTTGAACCCTCGGTGGGCGGAGAAACTACCAACGGTCTTGGCACTTGTTCTTGTGAAAGAGACTGCTGTTGTTGGTATAAGAATGCCAGTTCCTCCTCACTTGGCTCTGTCGGCAAATGGAATGACTCCCAGAGATTATCGTAATCAAATAGCAACCTGTTTCCGGGAAGTTGTTCCGGAGCAGTAAACTTTTGACAGTCAACGTGTTGAACTTGTATAATCTTCCCCAAACACGGAACAAATACTCTCTTCAAAGGACTAGCATAACCTACAAAAAAACCTTCGTTAACTTTTGCACCAAATTTACCGTCTGGATCAATGAAAGTACATGGTGATCCAAATGGTTCTAAAAATTTCAGATTCGGTTTGTAAAGATGTAACAGTTCAAAACAGGTTTTCTTGTGCTTTTTCACCGTAAGCACACGATTAAGCGTGTAACATGCTGTAGCGACCGCTTTACTCCAAAAATATATCGGTAGCTTCGAATCTGCTAAAATGGTACGAGCTGTTTCGATCAACGTACGATTCTTTCGTTCTGCGACACCGTTTTGTTGTGGAGTATATGGTGCGCTGAATTCATGAAGAATTCCTTTATCGTTGCAGAATTCGAGCATACGGTTGTTTTTTAATTCGGTGCCATTAAAGCTTCGAATGCATCTGATCGGCAGTTTGTAAAGATTCTCCATCTTCTTGAATAGCGTCATCAAGAAATCAAACATTTGATCTTTTCTCTCTAGAAAATTCACCCAGGAGAATCTTGTATAGTCGTCAGTGACAACTAAACTGTACAGGTCTCCACTTATGCTCTTCACATTTACCAGTCCGAATAGATCCATATGGAGTCTTTCGAGCGGTAATCTGATGGAGTTCAAGAGCTTTTTCGGGTGCGACTTCTTTGTTTGCTTCCCTTTCTTGCATTCGATACAATCATCGTTGAGATGGAAGCTTTTCAGATTGACACCTTCTACAAGATCATTATGAACTAAGAAGTTCATTTTTCTGACATGAATATGCCCAATTTTACGATGCCACATGATTGATTCTTTTTCCGTCGCCTTCGTTTTACTCACAAAACATTGTGCTTTCTTATCTGTTGTTGTTGCGGTGCTCGTGTCTAGAATATAAAGATCATTTTCACGAGGAGCACGCATCAACACCATATCTTCAGGAATCTTAAACCCTGGTTTGAGAATCATACACTCATCTTTTGTGAACTGAACAGTGAACGACTTGTCACATATCTGAGAAATGCTTAAAAAATTGTTTTCCAACTCAGCAATGTAGTTCACTTTATCAAAAGATACAACACCGTTTGTAAGTATTCCTTCACCAACAATCCTTCCACCTTGAGTTCCCGCAAACCCGACATATCCTCCATTAATTGATTTAACGTCGTAGAGTAGTGCTAACATTCCTGTCATGTGCCTCGAGGCCCCGCTATCCATGATCAACTTAAAAATTATAGACCTCGGAAGCCCCTGCACACATCAAACACACATTTACTTAAATAACGCTACCCAAGATTTGTTAACATTTGGTACAGTACCAAATAGAATGCCATGAGCTACTTTGTCAAGTTTAGGAATGCTAAAGACAACATTTGGAACATCAGGTTTTGGTTTTGATTTTAGAATTCCCTCCTTGATAGGTGGAAATTCTTCAATCACCTTTTCTAGCTCAAACTCAATTTTCTCATTGTTGGTTGCACAGATTGTCGGTTCAGATGTTAAAACCTTTTCCATTTTCTTTTATTCAAAAGGTCGTTTAGGTTTCTCCACCCATGATTGATTTTTGAAAATCTTTGTTTTAGGATAAACCTTTGAATTCTTTTGTGTTTTTGAAGATTCACCAATTTCAAAAATTGATTTTGGTTTGTCCTCGGACTTC
Organism: Helianthus tuberosus; assembly: GCA_030545235.1. Classification (NCBI taxonomy): domain Eukaryota; kingdom Viridiplantae; phylum Streptophyta; class Magnoliopsida; order Asterales; family Asteraceae; genus Helianthus; species Helianthus tuberosus. The sequence goes on from CM060402.1 coordinate 53,591,924, forward strand.
AATGATTCTCCGCGTTTCAGAATACGCACGGGGGATATCATCGGTGTTTTTCCCTTAACATCTTTTGAAACTTTTGGTTTTGGTTTTTGGAAAACTGGTTTTTTGATCTTTTTCACATATTGTTTAGCCATGTGACCAATTTCATTGCAGCGATAACAGATTCTTTTGTCATATTCAACAAAAGTGGATCTGTTGGTCTCATCTTTTATCTTTTTGGCTGCAATGAAATCATCAATTGCTTTCTGACTAAAGATATAATCTTTTTCGGCCTCAGTATTCTTTCCAGCGACAAACACTTCGCTCAATTTTTCTTTTAGCTTTACCTCTTTCTTATCCATGTTCTTCTCAAAACCGACACCTTTCTTTTTGAAATTGTTACCATTGTTACCCACCCAGTCATTTTTCTTTTCCGGGTTGGTTGTCGGTTGTTTAACAAAAAGATTTTTTTAGTTTTGAAAGAAATGCATTGTTGTTCACCTCTGAAATATCAATTTCAACAACTTTGAAAACTTTTTCAACATTTTCCAGATTCGCATTCTGAATCGGGTACTCAAAATCAGTATACAGTTTATCGGTTCCGGTCATCGTGTAAACCACAATGATCGAATCGTCATCCAAAACTTTATCTGATTTTGGTATAAACTTATCAAGAAAGTTTCCTTCATCTTCAAAATCTGAACTGGAATTCTCAAAATGAGTTTTAACTGTTTCGAATTCAGTGTTATCACTCTCTTCACCCAACACTTGGTCTACAACGGTTTTAACCAGTTGTGACTCGTTGTCGGTGTCAGACGGAGAGAATGTAACATCAATGCTTTCCGGTAACTCATTTTCCACTGTTCTCAATTTGAGATTCAATGCCTCTTCCACCCTGTCTGGATATTTCTGAGTATAATGATTCCACATTGGGGGTGGAACATTTTTGAAAACTGGTTTTTCAGCTTGTTGAGGAACGATTTGATCAATCACATATGAAGATGAAAGATAACTGGTCAACTTTTTATCGACTCTTTCTGTCTCAATACGCATTAGTTCAAGTTCCTTCTTTAGAGATGCGATTGTGTCCAGATGGATATTAATCGACATTTGCTTATCCATGACCGTAGCTTTTAACAAATTAGCAACTTTATCATTTTCCAGACTCTCAGTTTGAATCGCTTTAATTGATCGTGACAGAGTGTCATAAGCTTCTTTAACATCATTAAAATCAAATTTTAATTTGTCGTGAAACTTTTTTAATTCTTGAAACTGTTTGACTTTTTCAAGATAATCCATGCATGGTTTTAAACAGTTTTTGCATGGTGTTTCAGGAATTGGATCAACTTTTTCAAAAGCATTTTCTTGTTTGTCATTTTTACTTCTTGTTTTACCAATCTCTACGAACTCGGACTCTGATTTCTCTCCGGATTCGGACTTCACATTTTCTGTTTTTCCATCAGACTCGGACTTAACATTTTCTGACAAAATTGACTCCTTTTCGACCGACACTGACTCCTGAGTTGCTTCTTTGGTCTCATTGTTATCAGAAGATGTTTTAGTTTGTTCTACCTCTTGCAGCTTGACCATGAGAGCTTTGTCTGCTATCTCTTTCAATGTCTCTTCATTTATCTCTTTTGAAACATCAATGATCTCTTCAACCGTTGTTTTTTCAGCTTCGTACTGTGGGCAAAAACCCGTAGTCGGTTCTCCAAAGAATCCTGTAAAAGAATCAAACACATTAGAAGGCATTATGGATTTGAATGCATTCACAATAACCTCCTGTTCAGACTGATAATAGTAAACCGCTGCTGCTGCCTCTTCAAATTCAGCATAACTTTCATCATACACCACTTCACTCACTTCTTCAACAATTTCCGGTTCCGGCTCTTCAGTAATTTCAGCCATCATTGCAAGACCCCCTCCTGGAATATACTTATCCCAACTGAAACCTTCAGGAAGTGTTTCATCATCTTGATTCACCAAAAGAGCTTTTTCTGTTTTGATTGGACTGTTCTCAATTTAAGGTCGGGAGTTGAATGGTTATTGACTATTTTTATGATAGATGGCATGTCGGTAATAGTCATTGGCAAATGGATTCTGATGGTTATTGACTTCTCTGTTCGGGCATTCACGCTTGAAGTGCCCCTTTTCTTTACACTTGATGCATGTAACCTTAGATTTGTCGAATCCAAGTTTATGATCAGGACCTGCGAGACTATTTCTTCCCGTAATTTCCATGAACCTCTGAGCTCTTCTCACAAGACTCGCTATACCCCATTTGATGTCAATGAGTTCCATTTCCTCGGGATCAATTTGGTCGTAGTCTTCTTTTGTCATGTTAGGGTTACCAATTCGTCCGGCTACTAGGCTCTCGTATGACTCAAGTACAGAAGCAAGAAGTGCTATATGCTGCTTTGCGGCTGTCTCGGTAAAATCTTGACCATTTTTTATGTTAACAGCAATATTGCACATTATCCCATGAGCATAACTCTGATTGTTTGAACTTGACGAACTTTGAGAAGAAACTTGTTCTGGAGAACTCTGAACCTTAGGATTTGGTTCGTAATTTGGAAATGGTGAATAGTTGTTGTTAGATGTGCTTTGAGATACTCCTGATGTAGAATCTGCACTGAATGCCGTTTGAATCTTTGGACTTGGAGTAGATGTGGCAGATGAGCTTCCTTTGTAATAAAGCGGAACATCTTGCTGTACGTTTGCAGATGTCATTTTACTCATCTTCCGCATTTCAAGCTCTTGAGCTTCAATTCTCTCGATAAACGTACTTAAATTGAAACCAATGTATTCCAAGTTGTTCTTCAAAATCATTAAGAACGTACCCCACACTTCTTGTGGTAATGCATCAGCTAACTTATCAACCAACTCTTCGTCTGTTTTATCTATACCCAAACGCTTCATCTCTACTACCAAATGACAGTACCTCTCAATCAATTCTTTCGTTGATTCTCCTCTAATAGCAGTAAAAATGTCGAACTCCTTTTTCAGTAATGCCTTTTTGCTTTTGATCATAGCAGCACTTCCAAGAAATTTCAGTTTAAGAGAGTTCCAAATAGATTGTGCGTCATTCTGATGCTGTAGCAAGACCAAAATATCTTCTTTAATTGCTGTTGCAATATACTAACCATCTTCTTTTCGGCTTTGAAACTTTCTGCTTCAACTGGAGTTAACGAGTTTAGTGTTTTCGGAATACCAGCTTCACTCAAAGGAACTACATACTTTGTTTCAACTTTTAACCAACACTCAAGATGATTCGCCTGAACCCACGTGTGAAATCTATCTTGCCACCTTGAATAGTCTTCAATGTTGAGCAATTTCGATGGTTTTTGCATGGTTCCGAGTTCGTTCTCTAAATTCATATTCTGGGCTATACTCGCCGGAGATTGAACAGGCATGCCTCCTCCGAAGAATGCATTGTAAAATTCTTGGTTATCCATTTTATACTTTGAAAAATTTTTTGGAAAAATTTTAAGTTTTGAAAAACAGATTTTCAAGCGAACTGACTTCCACACGATCAGGATTCTCAAACGGACTGGATTCAAACGAACTGAACTTCAAACGATTTGAAGTTCCAAACGACCTGACAGTTTCAAACGAACTGGAATATCAACTCGTGCGAGGTGAGTAAAAAGTTTCCAATTCGTGCGAAGTGAATCAATTTCACACGATCTGGGCCTCAATTCATGCGAAGTGATGATTTTTTTTGAAAATTTCAAGCGACCAGATCCAACTCGTGCGAGCTGGATAGAAATTTCAAACGATTTGGACAATACTCAAACGATCTGGTCCATTTCACACGAACTGATGTTTTTGACACTTTTTGATCAGTTTTAGTTCGAATTATAGTCTGTAACTTTGAAGGATTGATTAAAATGGTGTTTTACACGTTATATCCAAAATTCAGTCCATTTTGTCCGTGAATTCGTCCAAAAATCCAAGAAAGAGTAGAAGTAGAGAGTTCTAAACCATTCAAAACACTGATTCAACTGATTTGACTCATCCTATGCTCTGATACCACTTGTAGGATCGAGATTCGGTCAAAACGAGTCGGTCTGAGTCAAATCTAGGTCACTAGAAAGGCGGAAACAGACTAGTAACCTTGAATCAATGTTAGAATAGGAGTAGAAGAAGAGAAATACACTTTAAACTGGTTTTCCATTGATAATAAACGTTTTTACATGCAGAGAATCCGGCAGCACTTCGTGACAGATTTCACCAGAATGTTACAAATGAAAAACCGAACACACCTATTTATAGGCACACCAGTTCGCATGGTATAGACATCCCACTTCGCACGAATTGGCAAAGTCCAATTCGTGCGACCTGGCCTTTCAAAAGCCACTTCGTGCGAACTGGCACAAAACACATAAAATTACATTTTTAACCCTCTTACATGCTACTGACACGACTTAGACTGATGACGTAGGCGATAGACATTGTGCACCAACAGTAGCATATTCCTTAAACCTTCTGAGTCTAGACATAACATAGGAATTCTCTCATCCCTATTAAGTAAACATTGTTTTTGATTTTATGTGTTCTGAATATGCTGTCAGGCAAAGTAGCCGTTGATGGAGATTTTTCCCGACCGAAGCCAAGAAATGCCAAGCTTCGTACCATGGCTGGGATAAGCGTGCAACCAGTTGGAGGAAAGACCTTTATGGACCTATTCCCAAAATCAAACCTATTGAAACTTTTAGCCAGACTTCGGAGTCCATACCAGAAGGTCCCTGAGGCTCCCGTATTGCAGATGATACCAGTAAATGCCAATGATCACTATTTCTTATCTCCAAGTTTTGAATTTCCAAACTTGGACTATACCAATCAAAACCTAATCCGTGATCTATGTCATTTCTTTAACCATTGAATCCTTAGATTCTACTTCTGTAATGGATCCTGAATTGGAATGTTTATTTTATTCACTAAGGTTTTCAGTGTCACTATAGCATACGACAAACAAAGAAGAGAAAACAATCAGAATAAAGCAAGAAAGGCATTAGAGAATCGATCTTTCATTATATTTCATTTTTCTCTAAATCCCTGGATGGGCATTTAATTATCATAGTCCCTTCGAGGACATTATATTTCAATAAAGTCCCTTTGAGGACATTATGTTTCAAAATAGTCTCTTCATGAGCATTATATTACAATATAGTCCCTTCATTTACGTTATATTTCCATATAGTCCTTTCATGGACATCATGCTCTGTTATAATCTTTTCATGGACATGTCATTTCATTAAAAATATTTTGTAGACATGTTATTTCATTAAAGTTTCCTGGTGAATATAATAATTCATCATAGTCCTTTCGAGGACATATCATTTCACTATAGTCCCGATGTTGACATGTCTTATAGACCCTAAACGGACTTATATTTTTTCCCTTTCGTCCTCGCGTGGACAGGTATTACTTCAAAGTCCCTATAAGGACCTATCTCTTCTATATAGTCCCAGTATGGACATTTGTTTATTATAATCCTTATATGAACAAACCTTTCGATTTGAGTCCCTGTGAAGACATCCGTTCAGCAAAGCCCTTTTTGTGCGCACGCTGTATCAAAATAGCCCTTTTATGGACATGTTATTCTATTAAAATCCCTTTGAGGATATACTATTTCAAAATAGTCCCTTGTGGACATGAGATTTCACTATAGTTCCTTAGCGGACATGAGATTTCACTATAGTCCCTTAGCGGACATGCCATTTCATTATAGACCCTTCATGGGCAAATTGTTACAATATTATAATAGTCCCCATAAGGACTTATAATCTTTTAATAGTCCCCAAACGGACTTATAATTTTCTTTTAGTCCTCTGTGAACAAATAAGTTACTAAAAGTCCTGATTAAGACATTGTTGTAAATTTCCTAATGATTTATGGAAGCTTTGAAAATTTATATAGGTATTCATTTCATCCTTTATCAAACAATAGTATCAATTTTATTCGAACTTTATCGATCTGCTAAATATTTTCGAAAGAATCTTCTTAATGGTATAACCTAGCCAATATGTCAATACAGACATGCTATGATGGTAAAACTCTCTTAAGATAATTAATACTTGTTAACATCTAAGTACATGTTAACACTCCTGGCAGTGTGACTTGAGAAACCACACCAGCCGTCAAGGTATTTGGACTATGTCCAAGCCTTAAAGCCTATATGATCGAATTAGATCATGGCAAGTATCATCAATGTGATGATCATAATATAAACATCCATTAGTGATGAAGTGCCTACGGGCTAAACTTGTTGTCCAATAAGACAACGACGGTTGTGGTCTACGACCCCCTGTCTAAAAAAAGGCTGGACTATGTCCAAGCCTCATAGTCTGAAAGATCAATATGATCATGACTAATATCGTTACTAATACGATGATCACGTTATTTAACATCCTTTAAGTGATGTTTCGCCTATGGGCTATATATATTAAATTGTCCACTAGTGACATTGACAATAGTGATTGTTATGGTTCACCGTCCAAGGCAATGGGCGATGCCGAAGCCTTATAGTCTATAAGATCGATAAGATCATGACTAAATATCCTCAATTATGATAATTATTTATATATACATAAACATCTATTAGTGATATCCATTAATTTGCCTATGTGCCAAAATGAATCGTCTTTCAAGACGATAACAATTGTAGTCTATGACTCCCTGTACAAAGGTGAAGAACTATGTTCAAGCCTTAAAGCCCCTGATCTAATAAGATTGCGGCTTATAAACTAATGTCCTTTGCGACAAGGCCTTTATGCCATATGATTATTTATGTCCTTCATGACTAGGCTTTATGCCATATCATTTCACATCCTGTGACGGTCCTCTGTGCCATATATATTAAAAGTCCATTAAGGATAGCCTTTGAGCTACTCATAATTGTCTATATGACAAAGACAGTTGTGACATTGTGATCCCCTGTCAAAAAGGGTAATGGACTCGGTCCAAACCTTAAATGACGTTAATAGTCCCTTTTGTGACCTAGGCAAAATATATTTGATATACTTTCAAGTAACATACTATAAGGAAGTTAAAAACCTAATAGCCGATATGGTTTAATGATACCATGGCTTAATAATCATCAAATACGATGATTCACTGTTATTTTGTAACTAAGCAATTGTTATTATTGGTGTTTAGTACCAAAGCTTCAAAATGGTGGATTCTGATGAAGCACACAGCTATACCGCTAATAGAAACAATGATGCAAATGTAAATGTTAATGGCGCTGATCTTCAGGCCATGATTGACGCAGCGGTTAATAAAGATGTAGGTAAAGTTCTTGAGAACAATAAGGAGTCAAGTGCTACTCGCTCAAGGTCCCATACAAAATCAAATACATCAGCTCGCAAGGAGAGCTCCGTTCACTCTTCAAATGCAAAGAGCGAACCTCAGAAGTTAGTGATCCATGATAAGCCCTGTTCAACTGAAGACGGGTGCACATACAAATACTTCGTCTCATGCAAACCCAGGGATATCAATGGGGAAAAAGGGGCGATCGATGCCATGAAATGGCTTGATGAAATGGAAACTGTTGTGGACATCAGCAATTGTGCTGATAAGGATGTAGTGAAATTCGTTTCACAATCTTTCAAAGGCGAGGCCCTCGCATGGTGGAAGGCCATGGTACAGTCCACAGGGAAAATTTCCCTATACAATTTGGGATGGTCCAAGTTTGTGGATCTTATCAGAGAAAACAACTGTCCACAACACGAAGTGGAAAAAGTGGAGACAGATTTTCTGACTCTCACAATGAAAAACCTAGATTGTCAACAATATGTTACCGACTTCAACTCCCTGTCTAGATTGGTACCCTATTTAATTACCCCTAAACCTAAACGCATTGCGCGTTTCATTGGTGGTCTGGCACCGGAAGTAAAAGGGAATGTTAAGGCTTCAAGGCCAACCACATTCAGATCAACTGTGGATCTATCCTTGTCTCTCACTCTGGATATAGTGAGACAAAAGTCGGTCAAGACTGAGACTAATGAGAAAAGACAGAGGGAGGAGGATAACTCCCATAATCCTAAGAAAAAGGGCAAATCCGAGTTAGAAAGGAACCAACAAGATTCCATTAAAAAGCCTACATGCAAAACCTGCAAAAGAAGACACTAGAGACAGTTTCGATCAAACTAAAAGCCAAAGCAATGTGGCATCTACAAAAGAACCGGTCACCAGTCCCACGAGTGTAGGGACATAAAGAATGCAGTCTGTTTCAGCTGTGGCGAGAAGGGCCACATCAGTACTAATTACCCTAAAGCTGCCAAAGAAGGTACAGCTAAGCCTGGAGAGGCTAAGAAAGGAAACGCCTGAATTACCGGATGAATGCCAGAGACAGTTCTTATCAATAATAGCATCAGGTACATTCCTTATCATTTATCAACGATATTTTCTGCTGAGTGTCTTGTTTTAATTCGGGGAATAATAAGTCTTAGATAGACAATAAGCTTAGCAAACCTTTGATTATACTCATAAGAACTCCAGATATTAAGTATAAGGTAGAACTTAACAATGAAATCTATAAAGACCGTTCTTCCATTCTCGACGATGATCCTTTTGTAAGAATCTAGAGTACTTTTTCTCCAAGATAGAGTACGACGATATATGTTATTTTAATATTATCTTATTGATTTCTATCAACTTCGAATGCCAGACTATGCTTGATAAAAGCGCCATATGAGGATTGGCGTATCCTAGTGTGTCCCATAGATTACTTCCATGCCTGATTAGTATGGAGGTTTAATGCGTGGAACCACTGAGATATCCCAATGGTCATATTGTACTGAAGTCAGCTAATGGTATTCACAGAAGATATCTGGTATAGAAGTGTCCATGTAAGTGTCACTAATTAAGGCATCCTGCATTCGTATAGAAATGTGTCATTTATATGGCACGGATAACAATAGATGAACTGAAACCTCCATATCGGTTAGTAACGACGGAAATTGAAGAACTAAGAGCCAATTAGATAAGTTTTTAGAGAAGGTTTCATAAAGCCTAATTCAAAATTCTGAGAGTTCCGGTATTATTAATTAAGAAAGATGGTTCATTATGCTTATGCATTGATTACCGCAACCCTATTTAGGCAACAATTAAGAATCGCCATCGGCTGCCCAGGATCGTCGATTTGTTCGACTAATCGTGAGGTTAGCTATTCTCTAAGATTGGTTTTAGCAGTAGTTGGGATAACCATCTCATCTTAAATAAGCTTTCCTATAACTAATAATTGGTGTATAAGCATCAAGGATGCTCCTTTGGAGACCTTGTATAGAGGGAAATGTCAAACGTCCGTTTGATGGACAGAAGTTGGTAAGTCCAATTGTCAGGACCTGAAATTACCCTGGAGACAACGGTTAAGATCATACGAATCCCTGATCATTTGAAAACTGCCAGTAATTGGCAGAATATCAATATTAATAAGAGTCACGAACCTCTTAAGTTCTCAATAAGGAACAAGATTCAACAGAGAGCACCACCTTGGAAAGGTGTGCTGCGTTTTGATGTAATGGGCAAGTTAAGCTCTAGATAAATAGGACCATTCGAAAAAAATCGAATACGTCAAGATCAATAGCTTATAAGCTAAAACTTATCTAAGGAGCTTGGTGGAATTCACAAAGTGTTCCACACTTGTGATTTAAAGATATGGCTGGATAATAAGTCAATAGCATTGTCACATAATGATGTGCAGATTAATGAAAACTTATAGTTTGTGAAGAAACCAGTATCGATTAAGGATCGACGGGATTAGAAGCTCCAAAATAAAACATGTACCTATTATAAAGGTCAGCTGGGGTGCCCATAGAGGCCCCAAAATATGTTGTGGAGGTTAAGTCCATTATACAACAGAAAGTACTTCTATTATTTTAACAATCTCGAGGTCGAGATTTCTTTTAAGGGGGTGAGGATGTAACACCTCGTAAAATCGCGACCAATGATGTGTTGACACGTGTACTAAACCCTAATGAAGTCAAACGTTGACTATGAGGGACTGTTTTTGTGAAAAATCAAAAACTTTGAATATAGAAGGACTAAAAGTGTTAACATGCTTAAACTAAGCCTCTGAATAACAATACACGGTATTCATAATTACAATTAAGCCACTCGTTGATCGAGAGGATCCGTTTGCGTAATTAATTGAAAATTTGCGCGTCGAAGGGTTAAAAGCATCAACATGTTAATTCTTACCTCTGAGTGACCTTTTAACAAATTGAGAGCTTCATGATAATTGATTTCACTCTCGGGAATGCCTAATATTGACCATTAAAGGCTTTTACGCCAATAAGTGAAATTACGCGCAAGTTTACAAGTTAAAGGGGTTAAAAGCGTTAACATGTTAATTCTTACCTCTGAGTGACCTTTTAACAAACTGAGAGCTTCATGATACTTGATTTCACTCTCGGGAATGCCTAATATTGGCCATTAAAGGCTTTTACGCCAATAAGTGAAATTACGCACAAGTTTACAAGTTAAAGGGGTTAAAAGCGACAACATGTTTAATTATACCTCTGAGTGACCTTTTAACGAACCCGAAGCGTTATGATGTTTGATAATACTCTCATGAATGCCTATTATGGGCTACCTAGGTCTTTGATGCTATTAAACGATAATACGCGCAAGTTTGCGCGTTAAAGGGACCAAAAGCGTCATCATCTAAAACTACACCTCTGAGCGACCATTTAAGCAAACCGGAGTGAACTGGAGTGTCGTAATGTTCCATCATACTCTTGGGAATGCTTAATACTGACCTTGAATGGCTTTTACGCCATTTCGTGATAATGCGCGCAAGTTTGCAAATTAAAGGGTTAAAAGCGTCAATATGTCAAACTAGGCCTCTGACTGACTCTTTTAACGTATCGAGAAGTTTATGATGCTTGGTTATACTCTTGGATGTGCCTAATGTCGAAATTACAAGGCCTTGTGTACTAAAAACATCGTTTTGGAAGAGTTCGGAAGTGCAGGGGCCAAATGTGACAATAAATGAAAGTAGTGGTGAGCTGGTCTCGTCCTTACGGACCGTATACAGGACCCATACGGTCCGTATACGAATCCCAGTAACAGAAATATTGTGTGCAGCCCTTGTATCCTCCCTTGTCTCACATAATCCGACTCTAGGGGCTCTTTAATGGTTTTTAAAACCTGGTAAGACACCTGGAATGATCTCAAAGCCCCTCTAAACACCTGGCAATCATCCGAAATCCAACCAACAACTATAAATAGAGGTGAATTCTTGTTGAAACTTGCACCTTCATTCCTTTCTTGCTCTCTCTCAATTCTGGAGGATCCTGAACATTTTTGGAACCCCCTTTGAGTTATCTTCAGTCCTAAGGACCACTTGTAAGTATTCTTTCGTGCTTAGTTATTTTATTCGGCTTTTAAAGCCGAAAAGTCAAACGTTTACGATAAATGCTTTGACTTTTAGTTAGACCTTGTATGGTCGAGCCATGGTTCGCAACGAACATGGCTACGTGATCGTAATTAGGTAGGTGTTAAACCCTCAAAAGGGCACCTCCTAATTATCACGTTTACTTAGTTAATTGTCGGGTCAAAGTAATTAAAATAAAAGTCAAACGGGTCAGTTTTTAAATAAAATTCATAACTGATAATGTAGAAGCTATAAAATCAGTTTTATCACTTTAATAACTTGGTAAATATAAATTGAACATGTCTAGGCATGTTCAACCCGACAATTCTGAGTTTAGGCTCGGTTCGCAACCGAAAGTCGCAAAAGTTGACTTTTGCTTTGACTTTCAGTTCTGACCCGAATTAGCTTAGTTTAGTTATGCCTTAGGGTTCCTTTGTGACCATATTATATGTTAGTATAACCCTCTGAGGTTATACTACATGGTCCTTTAGAAATTATAGTTCATTTGCATGTTTCCGTTAAATGCTTAAAAATTGACTATTATGCCATTATGTTATAAAAACGAGATTTTTGAAAATGTGAGAGAACAAAAAGTTTTATTACTGATATATAAATATGTCACAAAAATTTGACATCAATTTCTGGTCTCAAACTAAAGTTATGCAAGATATCGTAAAACGAAACTTTTTGTTAACTAAATTGCATTTTTAGCATAAATCATGTTTAAACCCAAATTTTGGCACCAAACCCATAGAGTTCTTGCATGAATTCAGTAATTGACGATAATGTCTTTTTCATTAATAAAATGAGATTTACATATCATTAACATGCCAAACCTTTTTCTACTGATGCTATATGTTAAATAAAATATTTTAAACAGTAGAGGCTGATCAAAGTCTCAGATTTCCATAAACATCTCAAATATCGTCAATTATCAACTTTTACGCAAATTAGGCGCATAGTATGGTTTAAAACCATATTTAGCACCTAAGACATGATACCTACTGATTTTATAAATAAATTTTAATACTTTAACAGTAAGTATAAGTCTTGAACTCAGACTTCCAAATTTGACCTTAAAAGCATATGTGAAATGACCAAAATGCCCCTACGGTGCATAGTTTGGCCACAAATGGTAAACCTCACATGTGTATGATATCTTACTGATATAACATGATAAAATAAATATTTTTACTGAATGTTTTAGACCAGAACCTCAGTTTACTATTAAATCTCTTTTATAAACTTTAAAATGACCAAAATACCCTTACGGGGCTCAAATTGGTCTTAAATTCGTTTCGGCATAACTGAAGATATCCTACTGATATCACAACATATTTTAAGCATAATAACTTATGGAACTTGTACTTGACTCATCCGGTTACCCGTTATGCTTATACGCGTTCGGTACGGTTTATGTAAATAGTTTGCATAAATTAACCGAAACGGGTCAAACCTTATAATTTTTACTTCAACATCCAGAATGTATTTAGTTTACCCATATTATACAAGTCTTCATACTTGTTGGGTCTAAATTACAATCCATTCCGGTCATCGCTTAATCTGGTGTATTGTACCGTTTTCATATTTAAAAACTAGTCGGTCTAAGTCTATGACTTAATTAAGACCCGTTAGCATTCTAATTGGTTATTTATACCATCATTCCAGACTAGAGCCTTCCGGTAAATTATACCTACGCTTACTTAATTGAATACGGCTGAGTTATTATAAATCTTGCTATTTAAGACAGGAGCTAGCTCAGGTAAATACTCTTAACCTATTTTCCCTTATATGGGCTTGGGATACAGTAATATAATTACCGCATGGTCAGGTATGGGATTTGAAGACAAATAAGTCGGGAAATTCAAATAACCTGTTTTGATTCATATTGCTTGACTAAAACATTGGGGGTTAATGCGACCGTGTCCTGGATATCCTTGACTCATTAATTGCAAATGGCCACGACCTAATCACGGGGTGTAGGCATACACCCAACAGATGAAATATGGTTTATTAAATAATTTTATACCCAATATGGGTTTCCCAATAAGGGAATTAGTGGTGTGTCGGTTAATCATGAACCGGCATAGTACCGGGCCCCATATGTAGAGCAAGTTATGTAAAAATGATAACATGAGATATAGTTTGTCCCAAGTATAAAAGATTTTCGTGCCTTGTGCACCTAAACCAATTTTCATAAACATTTTCAAATGTGTCGGTTGATTGTATTTACCAGTGAAAACTGACGTATTTTCAAAAGTCTAAGTGATAGGTACAAATACGTAAATAGGCTGGAAGCTGCTCAGGATTGTTAGACGAGGAACTTGCAACTCCTTCGCATAAGCCATTAGTCTGATAAACTTCTTTTGTTATAATGATCCGCCTGTAGATTATTACAAGCTTGTCTGTACTTAATACCTTTATATTTTCAGACATTTGGGTTTGTAATGATATTTTATATTTCAAGACTTCCGTTGTGCTATTCTGTGTATGTTTGACTATGACGATATCAATCTTACGTCACGATACTCCCCACCGGGCCCACCAGTAATACATGGAAATATCGGGGTGTGACAAAATTGTGACAACTGTCAAATTTGCATGCATCCGTACAATTAATTAGACAATAATTAATGATTAGTGACTGTGCTGATTTACAATTTATGACTTGAATTGCTTTCTGACTATTGTTATCATACATACATGTGCATCATATATTGCAAATGACATAACATTCTTGCTTGCAAACCTTGTTGATTCAAATGATGCACGAAACTCCGGCAGCACAGTTATCAGACAAATCAGAAAATGCTGACGGAGTTCAGTAGATAGACAGACAATGAGTTGGGACACAGAATGAGCCAGAAACCAAGTATTACACTAGTATAGTGTGTAGGAAAGTAAGAATCACAAAGCTGTCTTCCTAGTGATAGTTTAAGTGCCGGAAAGTGCCTAAAACTCACATAAACTACAGAATTCTATAGAATTCAGCAAAATTCAGCATTTAAACAATCTAATATCATGCAGAAATATGGTTAAATGGTCCTGAATACTTTCCTAAGTGTCAGGACATTACCCAAAATACCAAATTTTCACTAGAAGCATTGTTTTAACATTTCGAAGCTAGTGATGGTCCCTGAACATCATAACACATCATATAAATGTCTAATAACTAATCACCTAACTAGATACTTGGATTTCAACTACAAACTAACCATATAGTTAGAACCTAGTCTACTACCCCCCCCCCCCACCTATAATCGGCCAACTAAGCATGGCCCACTAGAGATTTTATTTGGTTAATTTATTAGATTGTGTTTCCACTTTATTAAACATATTACACACTAGTTAAAGTAATGGTGGAAGATAATAAGTAAACCCTTAAGTTCATAACCTTCATTTCACCCATTCATCACCAACACAACTTCTTCTCCTTCCTTTCCCTTACCTACGGCCACTCATCACCACCGCACCACCTCCATTTTCACTTCCATTCCATCCATTCCCAAGTGATATTAAGGTGTAAGGAGCTAAGTTAGGAAGCTTGGAGCTTTCGGAAGTTGAAGGACCTTCACCGTTTGCTATTATCCACCTCTTTTCTTCTCTTAATCATCCCTAGCCTTGAGCTAGTGGTAAGAACATCATACACTCCATTTTACATCTATTTCAAGTGGTCAAAAGATAATACATAATGTTAATCTTGAAGAACACTAAGAAATAAGAAGATGAAACATGAACATAAGCTTGAAATTATAAGAAAACTAAAAGAAATCATGTTGTTTAGTGTTGTTGTGATACTTGATGATTGATTTCTTATGAAAATGATGTAGATCATCATATGATCTTGCTAGATCATGATTAAAAACATAGTCTAGCAAGATGAGAGGATGAAAGTATTGTAAGATTATAGATCATCCTCACATAGAACATGAACTTGAAAGAATATGTGGTTTTCTTGAAAAATAATGATCAAAGTAAGTTGTAATACTTATAGATCTAAAACTTCATGGATGGGTTTTCAAAGGAACCAAGTTAAAAACACAAGATTTACTTGATCTTGGTTCTTACATAAATAAACCATATTTTTGGTGGTTAATAAAGTGTAGAAGTATATGTGTAACAAGAAGAATCCATGAAGAAACATTTTTAGAAAATATGATCATAAGTTGTAAAGATCTAAATTCTTTAAAAATGATGTTTTTAAAGAATCAATCACACTTTAAAGGGTAACAAGGCTTACTAAGAACACTAGTAAGTTACTACAAGTTTTTTTGAAATTTCAAGTTCATGAAGTGGTAGATTATGCTTGTTTTTGGCAAAGATTGGTAAGTATAGGTGGTTATTGGATGATTGTTGAATGATTGGGTTGATTTTACAAAAGAAAATGATATACCTTCAAGGTATGGAAACCTCCATTTTTAGGGGAAACTATGGCAAAAATTTTCTAAAAAGTAAACACTTAGAAAAATATTTTTAACAAATATTTACAAGTGTATTTTAAACCATGGATTTTCACATAAAGTTTGCCATAATTTTTTGTTACAAAAATTATAAATATTTGAGGTTGGTTTTTATAAATAAAAGTAACTAAATATGTATTTGAGAAATATATATGTTTAGATGTCACCATGTGTGTGTGATTACTTGTATATTATGTGTATTAGTTATATTATTTTAGGACTTGAAATAATATAACTCATCAAAATACCAAAAAATTACAACCCAAAATATTACCAAAATTCCAAGGAGTGAATATACAAAGAATACACAAAATATTGGTGAAACCGAACAAAGGAATATATCTCACAAAAATATTCCGGAAAATTCATTCACAGGTATATTTTTGGTAAATAGTATTTTGGACACCAAGTGAAACAAAAATATGATTTTTATAATTACTACAAGATTATATCATATTTTTGGCAAGTAGAAAATATATAATTTTTGGCAAGTAAAAATATATTTTCTTGGAATTATTAGAATGTATATTATTTTTGGAAGAAATATATATTTTCTCAAACAAACATGAAATACATTATTATTGAGAGAAAATGTACTTTCTTAAATAAACTTGGAAATATATTATTTTTGAAACTTGTATGAGATTTCCAAATATTTTTGCCAAAGGAAAAATTTAAATAATTTTTCTAAGTAATACTTCTCAAAATATATATTTGGAAATATATATTGATGTATTTTTACTAGAAATATTATTCCTGAAAAATTAATACAAAAATCAAGTATAAGAATACTTAACAATTACAAGAAAATACGTATTCTCGTACGTATAAATACACTCCGGAATACGACACCAATACATGGCAAAATATACAAGTATAAGAATGCGAGTACAAATACACCCATCTTGGGAAGGATATTCATGTACAAATACAAAAGTGTGATAAGTTAAAAGTATATTACTTTAACTATTATTCCAAAATTTAACAAATATAATTTAAGTTAAAATATTTATTATTTTAACAAATAATTATATACTTGGAATAACATTGATGACACGAAGAAACGTAACTCAAAGACACTAATTAATACCAAGTCAAGGCACGACCCACTCGTCTAATAGATCATAGCACGTTGTAGGTAGTCGTGTACTCCAGAGGAAACTTTGAGTTACAGTTGGATACGAAGAACGCAAAACTGTGAGTTCATGACCCCCTTTTCTTTAAATTGTTTTGTTTTATAACTTCGGGGGTGAAGTACATGTTACAAAATGTTTACAAACAATTACAATTGGTATGGTTAGCTATGGAATGCACAGTAGATCATGAGAATGGGCAGGCACACTCCTAAGACCATTAATCCTCGTGTTAGGACCGAGGGGCATGAGTGATAGATCTATTTGGGTGTAGCGAGCCCACACCCATGTGGACCGGGGTTTGGCCCATGAGGTGACTATGTCTTACAACCGGTGGCCCGGTACAAAATCTGCTAGGTTTGAGCCTTCCTACGCCGTTTCATGTATATTAATGTATTAGCTACACATTAATTGATATGTTTCCTTGTTGCTTCATACCAGTTTACAAAGTACATTTATACTTACAAATGTTTTCAAGGATGTTCGCGCACACATACAAAACACATGAACTCGCTCAACTTTTGTTGATGTTTTCAAACTACATGTATTTCAGGAAATTAAGTAGATGCTTATGTGCTTGTGTCCTTAATAAGACATGACCTATCTGATCTTCTTCTTAGAAGATGTCACTTCAAAGGAACATCGACACCAACAACCCTCTGCCGACGACAGAGGCAGAATTACAAGAGCGCATCTCACAGGCCATCGCACAGCACGAGGCCCTTCGCTCCGAACGCAGCGGAGGTACCTCAGGAAATAACCCACCCAACGGTAATGTTTAGTCATTTAAGACACATTACAAAACGTTTGGACATTTCCAAGTGTGCTTTGCTAACGCCTTATGTGAATGGTGTTGCTTATGTAGCAGGCTGCACCTACAAGCAGTTCCTGGACTGCAAGCCCCTGGATTTTGATGGAACTGGGGGTGCCGTAGCCTTCATGCGCTGGGTTGAGAAGACGGATTCTGTTTTGCGATTGAGTAAATGCGCCCTAGAGCATCAGATCACGTACATGTCTGGACTGTTTCTAGATGGAGCTCTGTCATGGTGGAACCTTCAGGTTCAGACGTTGGGCGAGGCTGCTGCGTATGCTTTGACATGGGACAAACTGAAAGAGCTGATGCATAGGAAGTATTGTTCAAGAGCAAAAATCCAGAAGCTGGAAAATGAGTTCTGGAACTTGAAGATGGAAGGTTCAAAGATAGCTGAGTATGTGCAGAGATTTCACGATTTATCACAAGTTGCTCCGCGTCTGGTGGAACCAGAGTTTAAGAGAATTGAACACTTCATCTGGGGATTGGCACCTCAAATTCTAAGCATGGTGACAACATCTAAACCTCTGACGATTATCAATGCTATCGACTTAAGTGTGGCGCTCACTGAAGAAGCGGTTAGACTGGGAAAATTTTCCACCTCAGAGGAGAAAAAGGAGACTCCTGTGGAGCCATCTGGAGATAACAAGAGGAAGTTCGCAAATTTCAAGAAGGGTACTCGGGCGAATAACAAGAACAAAGCCAAAAAGGGAAAAGAATACATGGGTATCCTACCTAAGTGCGACAATTGTCGACGTTACCATGTCTGGCGATGTAAATATGGAAAATGTGGTAACTGTGGCAAGAGGGGGCATGTCAAGGAGACTTGTAAGCAAGGTACTGAACGTTTAAATGGAGGCCAAGATGGTAGCGGGAATCACGGAGGAAACAACGACAACAACGACTATCAAGGCAGAAAGAGTGACGATCAAGAACGTGCTCAGGGTTGTTTTAACTGTGGAGACAAAAGGCATTTCAGAAAATATTGCCCTAAAAGCAATCAGGCACGTGGATGAAAGCTCAACAGCGGAGCTAGGAAAGCACGCCAGGATCCAAACGTGGTCATCGATACGTCCCATATTAGTCAACGTTAGGCATCTGTGCTACTTGATACTATTGCAAATTTTAGCTTCGCATCTCTAGAGTTTAAGAGTATACTTAGTTTAGTAGCAAGTAAGTTAGTTATCCCGTACTCGATAGAACTAGCTAATGGGAAGCTAGTGGAATGCCAACGAAGTAATTAGAGGCTGTGTGACAAAGCTTGGAGAACGTGAGTTTGCGATAGTTCTTCTGCCAGTTGAGTTGGGAAGCTTCGATGTAGTAGTTGGAAGGGATCGGTTACCAAGTGCTCGTGCAGAGATTGCGTGCCAGGAGAAGACTATCTGCATTCCGATGGCGAATGAAGAAACGATTGTGATTCATGGGGAGAAGCCGGATACGCCCCTACAGATTATTAGTTGTTTGAAGGCACGGAAGTTTTTGCGTAAAAGGTGTATTGCCTTCTTGACTCATGTCGTGGACAAGGAAGCCAAAGAACCTAAGCTCGAAGATATCCCTGCGATAAGGGAATATCCTGAAGTCTTCCCCAAAGACTTGTCAGGATTACCTCCTCAACGACAAGTCGAGTTCCACGTTGACTAGGTTCCAGGCGTCGCGCCTGTAGCTAAGACACCTTATCGACTTTCTCCTTCAGAGATGCAAGAGTAGTCAACGCAGCTTCAGGAATTGTTAGATAAGGGATTTACAAGACCAAGCTTCTCGCTTTGGGGAGCTCCAGTGTTGCACGTTGAAAAGAAGGGTGGTAACTTTCGAATGATTATCGACTACCAAGAGCTGAACAAGTCAACCATCAAGAACCGGAATCCCATGCCGAGGGTTAACGATTTATTTAACTAACTGCAAGGATTCAACTACTATTCTAAGATTGATCGTTGATCGAGTATCATTAGCTGTGAATTTAGGAAGAAAGTATACCAAGGTACAGTGAGTCAACAAGTTGTTTTAAACATACGCTAATATTGTATTTTATACACGATACACAAAGTAGTTACACGCAGAATACGGAACTTTGAGGGTTAGGAATCATGCACTTAAGACCTTCGGGAACTTATGTCGAGATTCGTTAAAAGGTCACCATGTAGGAACCGCGTCTATTAACACGGGCAAACACTATTACTCTGTCATGCAAGCTATTTTAGTTAACCAAACGAATAAAGTACTCGAATTTCTTTTATTGAAATTCCCATTTCTGCATCTAATGAGTAGATCTTCCCATACCTACTCCTCTTAATGGTAGTTGCATCATGTCAATTTTCTTCACTAGAGCGAACACTCATTTGCTTCGATACCTGATCATTTCTTCATTTTAGCAAATACTCATTGTTTCATTTCTTGGAAAGTCATATGTTACGCATGCACCATTTGTATGCATGTGGTTTCGTTTCGAATAAGCGCTTCATCAAAGTTTAAATGTTATTTTGCTAAATCTAATTATTGATTTGTGATTTGAATGACCTACATTATTGTAATTGTTGGCTCCTTTAATATTAAGTCAACACACTTTCTTGAAACTTCTTTTCTTTCAAGTTACACACATGGTTTATCTATGTAACCATGTCGAAATCCCCTTGTCGATACATACGTTTATTGTCAGATTGCGTCAAGGCCAAGTTCAATTGCTTGAACTTGTCCATTTCGCATATCCAACTCAAGACACCATATGATGTATTGAGAGCATCATATTCAAATTCATTTTTGCAAACGTTTCATTGGTTCCGAGTCGCAATAGACTTGTTTGGTCTACGGCTCCATTAAATCGTTTGTTGGTTTCGACACCTTGTAGTGATGTTTTCACTAAATTGAAGCTTGCGCTAATCTCGGTTACGCATGTCATACACGGATTTAATTGCATGTTTATGGACTAGCTCTAAATCCGTTATGTCTTATCATGATTAAAGCAGTCTTAACACAATCGTGTGTTAAGACAATGGTACATAAATTCATTTTATATATTCCAGTGTACCTCCTAACGGTTCTTTCATTATCGATCGAATGCCTTGCGGTACTTATTACTTTTTCATCATCGATCGGAAACGGTAGTCCTTTGGTGTTCTATATTCAATTGAAAAACCCTACGATGCCGTCTGAATCAAATTTTCAGGATTGCTTCGTTACACTTTCATTTGATTTCAAACACGGTGAACTTGTTCGGTCACCGCAATTATTGAATTATGTCATTACGACACCTTGTGGTGTCCGTACAACTTGTAGCTTGTGCTAATCTTACTGATATAACATGATAAAATAAATATTTTTACTAAATTTTTTAGACTAGAACCTCAGTTTACTATTAAATCTCTTTTATAAACTTTAAAATGACCAAAATACCCTTACGGGGCTTAAATTGGTCTTAAATTCGTTTGGGCATAATTGAAGATATCCTACTGATATCACAACATATTTTAAGCATAATAACTTATGGAACTTGTACTTGACTCATCCGGTTACCCGTTATGCTTATACGCATTCGGTACGGTTTATGTAAATAGTTTGCATAAATTAACCGAAACGGGTCAAACCTTATCATTTTTACTTCAAAATCCAGAATGTATTTAGTTTACCCATATTATACAAGTCTTCATACTTGTTGGGTCTAAATTACAATCCATTCCAGTCATCGCTTAATCTAGCGTATTGTACCGTTTTCATATTTAAAAACTAGCCGGTCTAAGTCTATGACTTAATTAAGACCCGTTAGCATTCTAATTGGTTATTTATACCATCATTCCAGACTAGAGCCTTCCGGTAAATTGTACCTACGCTTACTTAATTGAATACGGTTGAGTTATTATAAATCTTGCTATTTAAGACAGGAGCTAGCTCAGGTAAATACTCTTAACCTATTTTCCCTTATACGGCCTTGGGATACGGTAATATAATTACGGCATGGTCAGGTATGGGATTCGAAGACCAATAAGTCGGGAAATTCAAATAACCTGTTTTGATTCATATTGCTTGATTGAAACATTGGGGGTTAATGCGACCGTGTCCTGGATATCCTAGACTCATTAATTGCAAATGGCCACGACCTAATCACGGGGTGTAGGCATACACCCGAAAGATGAAATATGGTTTATTAAATGATTTTATACCCAATATGGGTTTCCTAATAAGGGAATAAGTGGTGTGTCGGTTAATCATGAACCGGCATAGTACCGGGCCCCATATGTAGAGCAAGTTATGTAAAACTGATAACATGAGATATAGTTTGTCCCAAGTATAAAAGATTTTCGTGCCTTGTGCACCTAAACCAATTTTCATAAACATTTTCAAATGTGTCGGTCGATTGTATTTACCAGTGAAAACTGATGTATTTTCAAAAGTCTAAGTGATAGGTACAAATACGTAAATAGGCTGGAAGCTGCTCAGGATTGTTAGACGAGGAACTTGCAACTCCTTCGCTTAAGCCATTAGTCTAATAAACTTCTTTTGTTATAATGATCCGCCTGTAGATTATTACAAGCTTGTCTGTACTAAATACCTTTATATTTTCAGACATTTGGGTTTGTAATGATATTTTATATTTCAAGACTTCCGTTGTGCTATTCTGTGTATGTTTGACTATGACGATATCAATCTTACGTCACGATACTCCCCATCGGTAATACGTGGAAATATCGGGGTGTGACAAAATTGTGACAACTATCAAATTTGCATGCATCCGTACGATTAATTAGACAATAATTAATGATTAGTGAATGTGTTGATTTACAATTTATGACTTGAATTGCTTTCTGACTATTGTTATCATACATACATGTGCATCATATATTGCAAATAACATACCATTGTTGCTTGCAAACCTTGTTGATTCAAATGATGCACGAAACTCCGGCTGCACAGTTATCAGACAAATCAGAAAATGCTGACGGAGTTCAGTAGATAGACAGACAATGAGTTGGGACACAGAATGAGCCAAAAACCAATTATTACACTAGTATAGTGTATAGGAAAGTAAGGATCACAAAGCTGCCTTCCTAGTGATAGTTTAAGTGCCGGAAAGTGCCTAAAACTCACATAAACTGCAGAATTCTTCAGAATTCAGCATTTAAAAAATCTATTATCATGCAGAAATATGGTTAAATGGTCCTGAATACTTTCCTAAGTGTCGGGAATCAAAAGTGTCACAAAAGGGTACATAAAGCACACTAAACTGCGTGGTTTAGCACCTTAACGAACCAGTAACCAACCGAACAACCGGACATTACCCGAAACACCAAATTTTCACTAGAAGCATTGTTTTAACATTTCCAAGCTAGTTATGGTCCCCGAACATCATAACACATCATATAAATGTCTAATAACTAATCACCTAACTAGATACTTGGATTTCAACTACAAACTAACCATATAGTTAGAACCTAGTCTACTACCCCCCCCCCCACTTATAATCGGCCAACTAAGCATGGCCCACTAGAGATTTTATTTGATTAATTTATTAGATTGTGTTTCCACTTTATTAAACATATTACATACTAGTTAAAGTAATGGTGGAAGATTATAAGTAAACCCTTAAGTTCATAACCTTCATTTCACCCATTCATCACCAACACAACTTCTTCTCCTTCCTTTCCCTTACCTACGGCCACTCATCACCACCACACCACCTCCATTTCCACTTCCATTCCATCCATTCCCAAGTGATATTAAGGTGTAAGGAGCTAAGTTAGGAAGCTTGGAGCTTTTGGAAGTTGAAGGACCTTCACCGTTTGCTATTATCCACCTCTTTTTTTCTCTTGATCATCCCTAGCCTTGAGCTAGTGGTAAGAACATCATACACTCCATTTTAAATCTATTTCAAGTGGTCAAAAGATAATACATAATGTTAATCTTGAAGAACACTAAGAAATAAGAAGATGAAACATGAACATAAGCTTAAAATTATAAGAAACTTATAGAAATCATGTTGTTTAGTGTTGTTGTGATACTTGATGATTGATTTCTTATGAAAATGATGTAGATCATCATATGATCTTACGAGATCATGATTATAAACATAGTCTAGCAAGATGAGAGGATGAAAGTATTGTAAGATTATAGATCATCCTCACATAGAACATGAACTTGAAAGAATATGTGGTTTTCTTGAAAAATAATGATCAAAGTAAGTTATAATACTTATAGATCTAAAACTTCATGGATGGTTTTTCAAAGGAACCAAGTTAAAAACACAAGATTTACTTGATCTTGGTTCTTACATAAATAAACCTTATTTTTGGTGGTTAATAAAGTGTAGAAGTATATGTGTAACAAGAAGAATCCATGAAGAAACATTTTTAGAAAATATGATCATAAGTTGTAAAGATCTAAATTCTTTAAAAATGATCTTTTTAAAGAATTAATCACACTTTAAAGGGTAACAAGGATTACTAAGAACCCTAGTAAGTTACTACAAATTTTTGTGAAATTTCAAGTTCATGAAGTGGTAGATTATGCTTGTTTTTGGCAAAGATTGGTAAGTATAGGTTGTTATTGGATGATTGTTGAATGATTGTGTTGATTTTACAAAAGAAAATGATATACCTTCAAGGTATGGAAACCTCCATTTTTAGGGGAAACTATGGCAAAAATTTTCTAAAAAGTAAACACTTAGAAAAATATTTTTAACAAATATTTACAAGTGTATTTTAAACCATGGATTTTCACATAAAGTTTGCCATAATATTTTGTTACAAAAATTATAAATATTGGAGGTTGGTTTTTATAAATAAAACTAACTAAATAGTATTTGAGAAATATATATGTTTAGATGTCACCATGTGTGTGTGATTACTTGTATATTATGTGTTTTAGTTATATTATTTTAGGACTTGCAATAATATAACTCATCAAAATACCAAGAAATTACAATCCAAAATATTACCAAAATTCCAAGGAGTGAATATACAACGAATACACAAAATATTGGTGAAACCGAACAAAGGAATATAGCTCACAAAAATATTTCAGAAAATTCATTCACAAGTACATTTTTGGTAAATAGTATTTTGGACACCAAGGGAAACAAAAATATGATTTTAATAATTACTACAAGATTATATCATATTTTTTGCAAGGAGAAAATATATTATTTTTGGCAAGTAAAAATATATTTTCTTGGAATTATTAGAAGGTATATTATTTTTGGAAGAAATATATATTTTCTCAAACAAACATGAAATACATTATTATTGAGAGAAAATGTACTTTCATAAATAAACTTAGAAATATATTATTTTTGAAACTTGTATGAGATTTCCAAATATTTTTGCCAAAGGAAAAATTATAAATAATTTTTCTAAGTAATACTTCTCAAAATATATATTTTGGAAATATATATTGATGTATTTTTACTAGAAATATTATTCCGGAAAAATTAATACAAAAATTAAGTATAAGAATACTTAACAATTACAAGAAAATACGTATTCTCGTACGTATAAATACACTCCGGAATACGACACCAATACATGGCAAAAATATACAAGTATAAGAATGCGAGTACAAATACACCCATCTTGGGAAGGATATTCATGTACAAATACAAAAGTGTGATAAGTTAAAAGTATATTATTTTAACTATTATTCCAAAATTTAACAAATATAATTTAAGTTAAAATATTTATTATTTTAACAAATAATTATATACTTGGAATAACATTGATGACACGAAGAAACGTAACTCAAAGACACTAATTAATACCAAGTCAAGGCACGACCCACTCGTCTAATAGATCATAGCACGTTGTAGGTAGTCGTGTACTCCAGAGGAAACTTTGAGTTACAGCTGGATACGAAGAACGCAAAACTGTGAGTTCCTGACCCCCTTTTCTTTAAACTGTTTTGTTTTATAACTTTGGGGGTGAAGTACATGTTACAAAATGTTTACAAACAATTACAATTGGTATGGTTAGCTATGGAATGCACAGTAGATCATGTGAATGGGTAGGCGCACTCCTAAGACCATTAATCCTCGTGTTAGGACCGAGGGGCATGAGTAATAGATCTATTTGGGTGTAGCGAGCCCACACCCATGTGGACCGGGGTTTGGCCCATGAGGTGAGTATGTCTTACAGCCGGAGGCCCGGTACAAAATCTGCTAGGTTTGAGCCTTCCTATGCTGTTTCATGTATATTAATGTATTAGCTACACTTTAATTGATCTGTTTCCTTGTTGCTTCATACCAGTTTACAAAGTACATATATACTTACAAATGTTTTCAAGGATGTTCGCGCACACATACAAAACACATGAACTCGCTCAACTTTTGTTGATGTTTTCAAACTACATGTATTTCAGGAAATTAAGTGTGGATCTGGCGGGCGTTCAAGATTTCAAGTTGTGTTTTTAATAAAAGATGTCATCCAGTACTGAAGAGTTTGAATTATGTGTTTTATCCTTGATAGAATACATGGTTCAAAGGCTCGCTTTTATTAGCGTCTTTTGCGAAGTCTAGTATGGAATTTTAAGCTTTGGTTGTCATGTGATCTAAACTTGAAGTCTTATTTTGATGTTAAACAATGACGGTTGTATTATTTTGAAAACTATTTATGGATGAACATCTTGGTTGTATCATATAGTTGTTTGTTATGGTTGAATGCAATGATATTAAGCAAGTCACACCAAATCACGCTTCCGCAAAAGTCAGGGTGTGACAAAAATGTCAAAATGTTTATGTGTAAACCATGTCCAATGTCAAGTGTAAACTGTGTCATGTATAATCAAATGTAATGCAATCAAATGTAATGCATGGCAAGTAAATAGAATTTACTCAAACCATATGTATAATGTCAATGTGTAACCAAATGTCATGTATGGTGAATAAAAAGTATTTACTTAACCCCATATGTAATATGTACAAAACAATGTCTTTGAGTAAAGCTAAGTTTAAATCAAAAGTTACATTTTGCAGAAAACAATGCTTTATGATTACAAACATTTATGCAGTAATGTTTATCGCATACATTCAAGCCTTGAGACTGTCGGATAAACCCTTAACAAGTTAAAGGTTTATCAATTATGTATATCGGGTTCTGTCATTCCCTACTTCCAAACAAACCTAGGAAGTCAGGAACGGGATTTGTCAAGTCCTATGGTACCATTACATACTACCGAGTAGCGTGATCAGTGTTAATGAATGTATTATTGTCCCGGTAAACATACCAAATGTCATAACCAATGTAAGCATGCTATGTGAAAACCATGTACTAAGTATGCTAAGTAAACACACAAAGTAGAAATGTTCATGAAATCAATTGTGCCCATATGCTGAGTAAACATATGCAGCAGAAATGTAATGTAAATCAATGTGTCCATATGCTGAGTAAACATATGCAACAATGTGTCTATGAAATCAATGTGCTAGCATGCTCAGTCAACATACATAGCAAAACATAATTGAAATCATGTACTATATGTGTACTAAGTGAACATAACATTTTTATCTCATAAAAAGCAATGAAAGCATGAAAGTAACAAGTATGCACATGTGTATCACCCCAAAGTATTTGAAAGCGGTAAAAGATGGGACTATGTACTCACTTGGGATTGCTTATTAGTCTTGGAATTAAGACCA
Source organism: Helianthus tuberosus (assembly GCA_030545235.1). Lineage (NCBI taxonomy): Eukaryota > Viridiplantae > Streptophyta > Magnoliopsida > Asterales > Asteraceae > Helianthus > Helianthus tuberosus. Next base: position 53,619,300 of record CM060402.1, read on the forward strand.
AATAAAGCTTCAAGGATCACGTAATCAAACGGCACCTAATATAGGTAACTACGTTAATAATCGGATCGTAAATCGGGATATAGGATAGAATGAAGTTATCCTAACATTCTGATTAGGAAGTTATCCTAAGTTCTTTTGACCCGTTTCGACTTGTTAAGGTAGTTTAAGCTACTTTAACGCGTCGTTTGCGTAAAACTAAGGTCGGATGGTTATCTATGTCCTATATTAAGTCTTACATGCCCAATTATGTTTGAAAATGTTACTAAATCAGTTTAGATGTCAAAAACTTTATCACATATGCTAAATATGAATTTATGCTCGAAAAGGGCATTTTGGTCATTTTCAATGGGCATATAAACGACTTAATGAATAACTAACCAACCTTAGTGATCATAAGGTATAACCTTAGTAGGTTATTCCCTATGCAACTATGATCACTAAATAAGTTTGGTCGGATCCAAATGATCGACCAAACGGGTCGGGTTCGAAAGTCTAAGCGGTTGTCGAGACCGCTTAACTTACGACCCTAAACAAGCACTAAACTAGTAGTGACGAGTTAAACATGTTAAAACATGTTTAACAAAGTTAGAAAACTGATTTGGTATCAAAACAAAGGGTTTTGATACCCGAAAATAGTTTCGTCGCAAAATGCGCATAAATACGCATTTTGACCGAAACTTTGACTCGTCACTACGCCTAGTCAACGTGGTAATCAGTATGTATAATCGCTAAGGATTATAACCATCATGATTACAATCATGTTGCAAAGTTCAATTGAACTTTGATTTGACCAATTGATGGTCAAAACCGAAAGTCAAACTGTTAGTCAAACTGTTTAACTTTCAGCTCTAAATGGCTGAAAATAAAGACTAAGCCATGAAAGAACACTTACAAGGCTCTATGGCTGAAAGATTAGACTATGAGAACTCAGGTAGGTGGCTTCCAATGATGGTTGCCTCCACTTAGAGTCCAAGAAGTAAGAAAGATTGAATGTAAGCAAGAATGAAGTGAAAATCAAGCCTATTTATACTTTTGGGAGACTTGCAGGATCATGACAAGTGGTTATGTATTGCCCAAGCAATAGATCTTGGCCATACATTTGTTAAGGACAGCTAGCTTTTGCTTGGAGAGGTGTTAACTTGATGCCCACACCAAGAAATTGCAAGAAAGGCCCTCAAGAATCAAGCTGCAGCTCAAAAATGAACATTCTGTCCAGATATAGGCATCGCGTCACGCGACAGAAACACCCCCAGGGCATCGCGCAGCGCTACCCCCTACATCAGACTTTCAGAACTTGTCAATTTTGGTCCCTGCACACACTTTAGTGCATTTTTGACGTATTTAACCTCTGTTAAGCCATTTTCAAGGCTCTACAAGGACGTCAAAGTATAGGGGACTCAAAATATGCTCGGAAATATCACGGATGTCGGTTCGTTTGGTCGTACGGTCGCGTTATTCGGTTAATTACGATGAAACTCGAACGGACGCGAAAACGATCCAAATTAAGCGACGAATGGTATTCTTGCATTCCCATCAATAAAATAAATTATTTTAGTGACTAAAAAAATTTTTGGATGTCCGGATGTGGTCAGAACGTAAGATATGCGCGTAAATGCAAACTTACGCCGTTTTTGACGCTTTTAGTCCCTGTAATCAAATAAGCGCATTTTCGCATACCGAACCACTCAAAGCTTATTTCTAAGCTATGTTAAGGTTATTTATGGTATGTTTAGCTTATGATCATGTTCTGGAATGTACGTCACCATACGATACGGTAGACTTTTGCAGTTTGACGCAAATAGTCCCTGTGAGCGAATAAACTTGTTTTTGCCATACCAAACCTTCCAAAACTTATTTCTAAGTTATGTAGAGGTTATTTAAGGTATGTTAAGCTTATGTTGTTGTTCCAGAGTGTTTTTCGCGTTAAACTGATTACGTTAACGCATCAGTTTGCATATAACTTTCCACAAAGTGATATAGAGTTTAAAATTGAACAAAAATCAAAACGTGCAAAATGTCAAACATAAATAAACAAATATTGGGATCAAAACACATTATTTCATTGATATTTGAATTGTTTGGAGTTTGTACAATGATTACACAAGCAGAGATGTCACAGTCTCCCCTACTTTAGGAAATTTCGTCCCGAAATTTATTTAGAGGAAACTTGTGAGAATAGATGTGGATATTTCGCTTTCATCTGATCTTCACCTTCCCAAGTAAATTTTGGACCATGTTATGATTCCCAGCGAACTTTAACAATTGGTATGCGCTTGTGTTTGAGCCTTTTGACTTCACGGTCCATGATTTCCACAGGTTTCTCAACAAAGTGCATCGTGTCATCAACACGAATTTCATCAAGTGGTATGTGGAGGTTCTCATCAGCTAAACACTTTTTGAGATTGGACACGTGGAAAGTTGGATGAATATTTCCAAGTTCAGGAGGTAGCTCTAGTCTGTAGGCCACTTTTCCGATTCTTTCAACGATCTTGAATGGTCCAACATATCGTGGTGCAAGTTTTCCTTTCTTTCCAAATCTAATCACACCTTTCCAAGGGGATACCTTGAGTAGGACGTGATCACCGACTTGGAATTCTAAGGGCTTGAACCAGGTCCTTGCAGGATCTATACACTGAACAAGGCAAGAACCTTACTAAACCATTCCCTTAACCCCCGACCAGGTAGCCAACATATCTCTATATAGACCGTAGAGACATGAATGATGCAATCTTTTACTTATATAGACAGTAAAGTAACGCCAAGACACCACGGATAAATGATAAAGAAAATTCACCTTCAACATAAGAAACTAGTTATTAAAGTCATTAATAGAAAACAAAAAAAAAAGTGCTGAAAGATTAAAAATCAAAAGTAATACATAAAAGACTTGTCTTCACCAAGTGATGTAAGAGGCTTAACCAAACATGGCCTTTGATTGGCAAGAACTCTTACTATCAATCTTGGATCCCGAGACTACTACACACTCTAAAGATGGATTATGGATGATAGTGGTGGGTGTAGGTGGTGTAGTGGTGGTGGAGTGGTGGCAAAGTGGGAGAGTAGTGGTTTGCCAAGGGATGCCTTTGAAGTGAGCCAAGCACCCCTATTTATAGCCAGTAGAGAGCTCTGGCCACGCCCCCGTGCCCGCTGGGCACGACCCTGTGGTCAGCCTTTTCTCTTCCTTCATTAATTGCAAGTGTTAGCAGAGGGCCCAACACGGCCCCGTATCTCCTGGGCACGGCCCCGTGGTCAACTTCGTATCTGTACAATCAAGATCGGGTAAGATTCTGCGTATCTTTGCGTTGACCATACCCCATGGTGAGCTGGGCACGGCCCCGTGGTTGGCGTAGAAGCTTCTGCAGGTTTTGTCTTTTGTGCAGGGCTGACCACGCCCCGTGGTGAGATGACCACGCCCCGTGGTGAGATGGGCACAGCCCCATGGTCAGCTTCTGTCTTCTTGTTTTTGCTTTGGGAGATGCTGTCGAGGGGTCAGGCATGTCACGTTATTCCTTCTTCTTGTATTTATGTTGGTAATTGGCTGCTTATTTGTTCCTTTTGTTCTTTTAAGCTCATTTGGTCCTGTAAATTTAAAAGGAAGAAAGAAATGTGCTTTTTCCAACATTAGTACTAAAAATGGTTAGTTTTATACCTCATTTGATGTAATTTATATGTTGCATTTTGCACACATCACAAATGATTGAAAGATTTTGTCACCTTAAAATTGAACTCGATAGGTTTGGAATAACAAAAACCCATGAGGAGGTCATTGATAAAATCATTGAAGCTTTACAACGAGCTGATCAGTGGCAAACATTTGTGTTTATTTTGAAAAATGATGTGTTGTATGATACGATTACTCTTGATGCTTTGATAGAAAAGATAGAGAGTCATGAGCTTGAGCTACAAAAGCAAAGCAAGATGAGCAGTTCTTCGTATCAGCAGAATGTGGGTCTTTATTACAGAGGTAGTGTACCTTCGGTGACAGTTAGTGAATCACCAAAGACTGCATTTAGTGTTGAAAAGTCGAAAGACTCACAGAAAAGCTCATCAAGCTACAATCCAGGGTATCATTCGTCTTCAACAGCCTCAAACTCAGAAGAACCAGATGAGATTCTTTGCAACATTTGTTGGGATTGAACCCTACCAAAGGAACAGTTGATAAAGCCAAAACTGGATCAGATCATTGGATTCAGAATAAGCAGATGTTTGCATCAGTCTTTCCCCTTGGAAGTGGCCCTAACATCTGATGACCTCCATCCACTGTTCGTCTACAACAACTACTGATCTTCAACAACTGCTAAAGAATATAAAAGACTGTTGAAGGCTAAGCACTGATGCTCAATCTACTGTCATGGTTCAAGTACTGCTGAAGACACAAGCAGTGCTGGGAGTATAACAGTGGAATGAGAAGCAGTAGTTAGTTTATTTCTTTGTATTGTATTGTAATCAGTAGTTAGATAACAGTGCTTGTATAGATCAGTGGTTGTAGGTTGTTAGGAGGTTAGATGTCACTTTCATGGTGACGTCAGCAAAGATGCTTCAGTGGTTTGTTCGGTACTATAAATAGAACAGTACCCTGTACTGTTCTATTAGCTCTTTCTTCACAAGTCATTCTGTACGGACAAACCAGTGTGAGCTCAGGCTGAGGGGGAGATTGTATTGCATGCATGCAAGTGTAATTGAATCATTGTAATAAATATAATCATTCGATTTCATGACAAACATGTGTGTTGAAAGCAATTCTTCCATTTGATTGTGTGTTGAAAGTTTGTTTCCATTTTAATTCCGCTGCAATTACTCATTCATATTCATAATTCTCAAACAAAAACACAATCATAAGAAACTCAGATACTAACAATTGGTATCAGAGCTTGGACAGTCAAATTTGATCTAACAATCATTTTGACGTAAAAGTTCAGCTCATAATCGTTGATACTTATAATTGTTCGTTTTGTTGAAAAACAGAGTAAGGTTTAATCACGAGGAAAGTTGATTAATCAGTACCTGTAAAACAACCAGGATGACGTCACAATCACAAGATGTTAACAATAACATCGGTTCACTCTTCAAACCACCCATGTTGAAGTGAAATGAATACAACATCTGGCAGAGAAGGATGGGTCACATCCTTGCTCAACAGAATACCGGATGTTGGAAGTCGGTTATCTTTGGACCACACGTTCAAATGGTGTCGAGTGTTGAGGATCTAAAGGTCTTTGTTCCTAAGAAAATTGAGAACTATACGGACCAGGATTTTCAGAAAATTGAACTAGATGCCAAGGCATTCAGCATCGTTGCATCTGCACTACCAAATGAAATTTATGTTGGGCTGTTACATTGTAACAGTGCCAAGGAATTGTGGGATGCACTGAAGGAACAATTTGGGGGGACTGAAGAAGTAATTGAAAATAATAGGGAAATTCTGAATCAACAGTATGAAACCTTTTGTCACATTAAGGGTGAAACATTAACACAACAGTTTGAGCGATTCAGCTGTCTCATTAGTGAGCTAAGACTTGTTAATGTTGAATTTGCTAATTCAACACAAAATAGCAGGTTTCTTAGGTCACTGCCTGAAAAATGGGACACAATTGCTTTTGTAACCAGGAATTCTGTTGGGTTCAAAGATCTGACACTGTCCCAGCTTCATGGTAGACTCCTGACCTATGAAAGGGAGTTGAACCATAAAAAGAAGTTACAAGAGTCTGGGAAAGTTGCAGATGACTATTCATTTGGCAACACAGCTCTTTTGGGTCAGGAAGAATCTGGTGGTAGTAAGGATCAGAGTTATGATCATTACATTGACATAACATCTGGTGGAGCCTTTAACAACTCTGATCCTCACTCATCCAATTATGCTTTTACAGCTAATGGAGAAAACCAGAATTCTGATAATCTGTGCTTTGAACTTAATGATCTTCAGCATTTTGATCCAACTGACTTAGAGGAAATGGACATATTACACCAACTTGCATTGCTAAGTGTTAGAACCAGCAAGTTTTACAAAAGGACAGGGAGAAAATTCCCAGGGTTGCATGGGAATCTAAAAGTAGGGTTGGATAAATCAAAAATCAAATGTTACAAGTGCAACAGGTTAGGTCACTTTGCTAGGGAATGTAGGAGTCAAACAAATGGACCAATTATCACTCACCCTAGTTCAAGACCACAAAATAACCAAAGTACTATGCAGTATACCCATTATACCCCTGCTACCCATGTAAACACTGCTCATTAGGCAAACCCTGGAACCCCTGTTCCTGTGCAGTATGTTCAAACCACTGTTCCTCAAATTCAGTATGTCTAAGCCCCTGTCCCTCAGCTTCAGGTGCAACAAGTTGCACCTCAACAAGCTGCACCAACAATGGTTCAACCAGATTAGCAAAGCTTCTTCACACAAGGCTTTGTTGATTGGAGCAGCTTACCTGATGAGCTAGGTGATGAAAATTTTGCACTCTATGCTTCTAATGATGCTTCTAATGATGAATACTGTTTTATGGCATTAGAGTCAATACCAGAAGGGCTGGAAACTGAAGAAGGACAGTCAAATGCTGAAACAGTGGATGAAATTGCTGAAGAAGTGGTTACTGTTGTTGCTGGTGAAATACTGTTGGAACCACTGTCTGACCCCTGGTCTGAAGAAGAATGTAGGATCGTTTGTACGACCAAAACAAGTCGTTCAGAAGAGTTCTAATCAATACAAGAGGCGGAAACAAACGTATCGACTTAGAATCAGATTTATTTACACACAAAATCACTTTAATTGTCTTGTATATTGATATAACAACGTTTGACAGGCAGTGGACACTTCGGCCGCACCTCGGTACCGGAATCTGAATCGTTACAAATGAATTGACAAGGCATCTATATATAGGAGTTCCATTTCGCACGAAATGGCCTCTTCCATTTCGTGTGAATTGGTCCAACAACTCCTATTTCCTATAAACTAGCCTACCGAGCTCCAATCTATTCAATCTAGATACAAGACTCGATACAAGACGAAGTCGACAGACATATGCACCAACAGACTCCCCCTTGGATGTTGACGAAGTCTTCAGTGTCGAGTCTTCACAATCTTCAATCTTTATCAGTCTTCATGCTCTTTCAAAAGTATCTGACAATGTAAGCATACTTCAATCTCTATCTCTTCTTCTTTCTCTCTTTTCCAGAATCGCAACCTGACTCTTCACAATCTCTTGATTAGATCTCTTGATTCTTTAAGTTCATCAGCATCAGCAGCTTTTGTGAACATCAGGATTTAAACTTGGTTCTCTACCATTCAAACTCCCCCTTGAATGTTGATCCATAATCTGGTTCAAACTCTGCTCATGCTTTGCAGTTTTTCACAGGTTCAGAATCGTAGCTTGGCTCTTCATATGGTTATGCAGAAAATTCTCAGAAAATGGAACTTGGCTTTTGCATAGCTGCTATCCTGCACAATTCTCTACCTCACAATAAATTTCACAAAATTACAATTTTGACAAATTTATATACCACATGCAGATATTGTTCAAAATTATTTAACATTTAAAAATCTCTGATGACCACTTGTGAGAATATCATTTTTCTTATTTCTAAATCTTTTCTCATTTCAAACAGACTCCCCCTCACCTGTTGTTCATCATGTTTAGTCACACGGAATTTTGAAAATCAGCTCTTCAATATCAGTTGTCGAAAATAACATGAAACAAAATCTTTTTGATTTTTCAAAGTTTTATGCTAAAACACACTTAAAATCTTTTTTTAAAATTTTTGAAAAGCAGTAAAGAAATATTTACAGACAATATTTTTGTGAGTTTGTGTAAGAGGATCATATCAGTTTATGAGACAAATCACTAACACCGTTAAGCTTTAAACATTTTGAGTTCTAAACGATTCACGTAGATTGTCAGTATACTGATCCACTTAAATTTTCACACAAAGTTCAATTGTTTCGAGATACGAGATTAGTATTTTAATTGACTTAAACTTATTCGCATGTCCCACCTTAGAATATACTCCCGTATCCAGACTCCTATATTCAGTCTTACAGGTGAATGTACACTAATGATATCTGTAAACGGGTAAATGCGAGACCATGAGAGCTCTGGTTAGAACTTCCGTTCAGACAAAGAGATGATGGCTTGTCTTTCGGTGTGTCCCGTTTGGGGATCTTTTCTTCAACAGCACATGATTAGCATTTTTCAATGTTTCATCATTTTTTATGCTGGTGGTGAGCTTAAAGATTTAAGCAGTGCAGAGCATTATACGAGGACTAGGCTATTGCTCCCGCAAAATCAGAAGTCCAGGTATAATACCCCAGATATCATCACGCCCAAAGACCTAGTATGTCAGAAATAGAAAGCCCTTCAAACAAGATTTCAGGGGTTACCTATATATCCGAGAGATGTTCCCCACGAAATAAGCAAGTTTGATATTTAGGTTTATATCTCGAAAACAATTTACTTAATGTATAAAAACCTACTGGCACATCCTCAGTGAGATCGTTTATCACATTTGACTTTCCAAATCTTTAGCGTGCTGTGATAGTCCACTGATGTACTATCATTTCCTCTTTTCACAACAAAACTCGTTATTGATTTTTTGATGTTTTTGGATTTTTCATATTTTCAAATGTTTTTGGATTTTCTTAAGGCGATAGCAAATTCCAGACTACGATCCCAGCTTGTCGAAATGGGGAGTCTGATGATGTTAGAGCCAGAGATAGATCCTGGAACATCGTTCGAGAAAGAAAAGCTGCAGATGCTGAAGATCTTAACGAATCAAAAGGCCTGATAAAGTTTTTGGAGAGCCAGGTTGCAATCCAGGAAAAGGAGAAACTGTTCAGAAAACAGTCAAATCAAGAGTTTCTCGCTGAAAGAAAGAAAAATATGATGATGAAATCTTAACAAAGAACATGTTTCAAATGTCACGAAGTTCATGTAGGATCATTTGTACGACCAAAACGAGTCGTTCAGAAGAGTTCTAATCAATATGAGAGGCGGAAACAAACGCATCGACTTAGAATCAGCTTAATTTACACACAGAATCACTTTAATTGTCTTGTATATTGATATAACAACGTTTTACAGGCAGTGGACACTTCGGCAGCACCTCGGTGCCGGAATCTGAATCGTTAAAAATGATATGGACAAGGCACATATTTATAGGCTGACCATTCTGTACGAAATAGCTTCACACGAAATGGCATTTCCATTTTGTGCGGAATGGAGTTTCCATTTCGTGCGAAATGGACATTCCATTTCGTACGAAATGTCCACAACTCACATGTTTCTCATTTTTCTCGTATATCATGCCCTGATCTATCTAATCTATTACAAGACGAAGTCTACAGACATATGCATCAACAGACTCCCCCTTGGATGTTGACGAAGTCTTCAGTGTCGAGTCTTCAACGTCTTCAGTCTTTATCAGTCTTTTCTCTCTTTCCAAAGTGTCTGACATTGTAAGCATCCTTTAATCTTTATCTCCACTCTTTCTCTTTCTCTCTTTCTTCTCTTCCAAAATCTCAATCTGACTCTATCTTCTCTTGATCAGATCTCTTGATTCCTTAAGTTCTTCAGCATCATCAGCTTGCGTGGATCTTAGGATTCAAACCTGACTCTCTATCATTCAAACTCCCCCTTGAATGTTGATCCAGAATCTTCATATTTAGCAGCTGACGTGGATAGCTAGATCGAACTTAGCTTTTATAACTTTCACAAGTTTTAAGATCGTAACCTGGCTCTTTGTAACCACAGGATCTGGAACCTGGCATGAGTCTGTCTATTTTCAGGAATCGGAACCTGGCTCTTTCCAAGCTTAATTCCTGCACATTCTCTACCTCAAAATAAATTTCAGAAATTTTTAAAATTTGACAAATTTATAGACCACTTGCAGGTATCGATCAAATTTTCTGATGACCACTTGTAAGAACATCATTTTACTTTTCAAAACAAACTCTTCCAAACCTGTTGTTCATCATGTTTAGCACTCAGAATTTTGAAAGTCAGCTTTTCAACATCAGTTGTCGAAATTTAAATAGAAAGAAAATCTTTTTGTATTTTTCAAAATTTTAATGCTAAAACACATTCTTTTTGGATTTTTGTTTTTAATGAAAAACAATAAAGAAATATTTACAAACAACATTTTTGTGAGATTGTGTAAGAGGATCATATCAGTTTATGAGACAAATCACTAACACCGTTAAGCTTTAGACATTTTAAATTCTAAACGATTCATGTAGATTGTCAGTATACTGATCCACTTAAATTTTCACACAAATTTCAACTATTTCGAGATACGAGATTAGTGTTTTAAGCACTTGACTTATTCGCGTGTCCCATCTCAGAATATACTCCCGTATCCAGACTCCTATATTCAGTCTTACAGGTGAATGTACACTAATGATATCTGTAAACGGTTAATGCGAGACCATGAGAGCTCAGGTTAGAACTTCCGTTCAGACAAAGAGATGATGGCTCGTCTTTAGGTATGTCCCGTTTGGGGATCTTTTCTTCAACAGCACATGATTAGCATTTTTCAATGTTTCATCATTTTTTATGCTGAGGGTAGGCTTTTAAGATTAAAGCAGTGCAGAGCATTATACGAGGACTAGGCTATTGCTTCCGCAAAATCAGAAGTCTAGGTATAACACCCCAGATATCATCACGCACAAAGACCTAGTATGTCAGAAATAGAAAATCTTTCAAACAAGATTTCGGGGGTTACCCATATATCCAAGAGATGTTCCCCACGAGATAAGTAAATCTTTGATGTTTAGGTTTATATCTCGAAAACAATCTACTGAATGTATAAAGACCTACTGGCACATCCTTAGTGAGATCGTTTATCACATTTGACTTTACAATTCTTTAGCGTGCTGTGATAGTCCACTGATGTACTATCATTTCCTCTTTTTCACAACAAAACTCATTTTTGAATTTTTCGATGTTTTTGGATTTTTCAAATTTTCTAATGTTTTTGGATTTTCTGAAATTTTTACTCCCCCTAAAATTCAAAAGTATTTAAAGAAAATTTTGACAAACTGTTGTGAATTGCTTCAAATCTCCCTCCTCTTGGCATAAACAATCAGAACTCCCCCTAACAACAAACTATTTTCCCATTATGATTTCAAAACACTTAAGTTTGTTTTAATCAAAATGGTTTTTCCAGAAAATTAGTTTTGTTGATTTTACACAAACCACTTGTAGGTTAGGGGTTTCATCACATTGTTTTCTCAACCACTTGAATGTAAGTTAAATCAAGTTCAACTTAATGACCTTGATAACCACTTGTAGGTGAAAACCTTTTTTTTTCAACCACTTGTAGGAACAAACACTTGTATGTTCATTTATCAACACTTCCACTTGTAAGACGAAATATCACAGATGTGAATTTCTCAAGAAAGATGCCGATTCCTGCTCCACAATTATCAACTTGGGAGCTCCGGCAAGTCAGGATTTTTTAAGCAAAGTATACAGACACCCAAGCCTGACTAGCTTTGGGTGTGACCTTTTCAGTTTCACTCGGGGTTTGAACATTCCTTTTTTATTCATAGAATTCTTTTACCCCTTTGGCCTTACCCTTGACCATTTTTCCAAAAATATTTTTCACTTTGCCATTAAACACCTTTTTGACATCAAATTCTTTCTTTTCAGCATAGAATTGATTCAAAATTTCAACTTTTCCAACTTTTGATTTTAAATTTTCAGCCCGCAATGGTGGAAAGTTCGCGTCATCCATTGGCGGTACTGAATTTTCACTTTTAACCTCAACTTGTGGCTCCTCTAACTTTGACAAGTCCGATTCATTGCCAGATTTCACATTTGATTTCTTAACAACCCATGTTTGGTTGTTAAGATTCACATTTCTTTTGTAAAATCTTTTTGAACACTCACCAACTTCAAATGTAGAATTTTTAAACACTTTGAATTTTTCAGTTGGTGGTTCAGTTTTATCAACAATCTTTTCTTTTAGTTTAGAAACAACTTCCTGTTTTGTGTTGGTAGCCATTGGACAGTTCCAGGCAATGTGACCAACTTCTTGACATCGGTAACAGGTTCTTGTCTCCCTTTTCTGATTAGCTCCATTCTTCTCAAACTTTTGCTTTTCTGCAAGAAACTCTTTGTTCGATTGTTTCCAGAATGACCTCTTTTCTTCTTCTTCAGAACTTGTTCCTGAAACAAATACAGTTTTTGGTTTATAAGTTTTCTCATTTTTATGATTTTCTGGTGGAATAAAACCCAATCCTTTCTTTTTGTAATTACCATTATGGTTTGGTTTCTTTCGATAACCTGAACCAGAACTGTAACCCTTTTTCTTGTTTATCCTTTGTTGAACTCTTGAGGTGTATTTTTTAGGTTTTTCAGAAAGATTTACATCTTTTATTTCAGAAATATTAATATCTGTTAGTTTGAAAACCTTGTTGATCATTTCAGTTTTAACACCTCTTATTGGAAATTCATTATCAGAAAACAATTTATCAGAATCATTCAAAGTATATGCTACTTTGAATGTTTCGTCATTCAAATTATTTTTCGACATCAGAAATTCTTTATTGTAAACCCTTTTGACTGGTGAACTCGGACTCTTGTCTGATGAACTCGGACTCTTGTCTGATGAACTCGAACTTTCAGATTTAGACTCCGACTTTGACTCTTCATCCATATCCAATACCTGATCGACCACTTTCTTTAATAACTCAGATTCATGATCAGTGTCAAACGTTGTGTATGTGATGTCAAGGTTGTCTGGTAACTCATCAATGGTTTCAGACTTTAACTTTATGTTGATTGCCTTTTTTAATCGTTCCTCATTTGGCTTTCTGGGAGAATAACTTTCCCAGATCGGAGGCGAACACTTGTTATATTTGACACTTTGTTTCTTACCAGTATACGTATCTTCCGACTTTTTATCTTGAAAAGCTTCAAGACCTGCAATAGTAGGATAAACTCTGTCAATCAAATAATCACAAGTTGTATAACTCAGCAGCAATCGTTTGATTCTTTCATTTTAAATCTTTTCGAGTTCCAAATCTTGCTTCAGCTTTGCACAATCTTCAACATACTCATTGATGACCTTCTGCTTAGTCATTAATGTTGAACTCATCATTGTCTGAGCAGCTCCCATCTCTAGGTTTGTCTTGTTCAAACTATCAACTGTTCTGTTTAGCACATCATATGATTCTTTTACGTATTTCACATCAAACAACAATTTTTCTTTCAACTCTTCTAGTTCACTAATCTTCTTGTCTTTCTCTTCACAATGTTTGCAAGATTCCAAACATTTCAGACAAGGTTTCGTGACCTCAACAATCTTTTCAACTTCGACAATCTTTTCAACTTCGACGATTTTTTCAACTTCAACAACTTTTTCAACTTCAATGATTTTTTCAACTCCGACTATTTTCTCCACCACCTTCTCAATCACCTTTTTCAATCATCGGTTCTTCATCAAATTCTACTTTTATCTCACACTCTTCATCTTCGACCTTCTCTGTCGAATTTTCTTCAACTTTATCTTTTTCAGCTTCCACTTTTTCTTTTTCTTCAGTAACCCTTCTTGCTTCAATTTCTTCTTCAACCACCTTTCTTGCTTCCATTTCTTTCTTCAGTCTAGCATCCTTTTTCTTATACAACATCTCGATCTTATCAGCAAAAAACAAATTAAAACTGTAAGAATCCAATTGTCGTCTAGCTTTATTAATATATTCTTCTTCGTCATCGGTGTCTGCATTATTTCCTAATTCCTTAAAAATCGATATTCTTCTCGGACGATTCTTAGACTTGATTGATTTTCCTGCAGAAGTTGAATCTTTAAGAATTTGAGCAATAAAGGTTTGATTCTTTGAGTAATTTTTATCCGAAATGTATTTATCCCAGCTAAATCCCTCTGGTAATCTTTCATCATCTTGATCTACCAGACATGCTTTACCCTTTGATTCTTCACCAGTACGTGAGTATGGATATGGTTGCTGAGCCATTTGATGATAAATTGCCTTTCGATGATAATCGTTGTTTCCAAACGGATCTTGTCTTCCAGTTGCTTCTTTGTTTGTGCACTCTCGTTTAAAATGCCCTTTTTCTCGGCAACGAAAACAAGTAACCTTTGACTTGTCAAAACCAAGTTGTGATGTTGCAGCTTCACGAAGATCATCTCTTCCGGTGATTTGTTTAAATTTTTATGCTCTTCTCCAAACACTAGCTAAACACCACTTGATGTCCATCAACTCAAGTTCTTCAGCATCAATCTGGTCATAATCCTCTTTGGTGAGCATCGGATTCCCAATTCTTCCAGCAACTAAACTTTCATACGATTCTAACACAGTGACAAGCGATGCCATGTGTTGCTTTGCAGTTTCTGGAGAGAGAATTTGACCATTTTGTATATTCAATGTCACATTGCATTGCAGATTTGTTGAACTATGTCGTTGAGAACTTGGTGTTGAGAAATTTGGATCAAAAGTTGAATATCCACCACTCTGAGTTGTAGTACTAACATTTGTTCCGGAAGTACTATCAGCACTGAAAGCAGTCTTGATCTTTGGACTTGGAGTAGTCTCAAATTTGCTTCCTCTATAGTACAGACTAATATCTTGTTGAGCACTTGGATTATTCATGATAGCAGTTTTTTGAACATCTAATTCATGTTCTTCAAGCTTCTGAATGAACTTAGCCAAATTCATACTTTCAGATTTTCTCATATGTTTTAAGATCAACAAATATGTTCCCCATTTATGATGTGGTTGCACATCAGCTAGCTTATCAACCCATTCATCATCTTCTTTCTTGATTTCCAACCTTCTCATTTCCTGGACAAGATGACAATATCTATCGATAGTCATTTTTGTTGACTCACCTTCAAACGTTGTAAACATATCAAATGATTTCTTTAGTAATGCACATTTATTTTTTATCATATCAGCACTTCCCTTAAACTTATTAATCAATGCCAACCAAATTGATCTAGCAGTTTCATCATGTTGAAGCAAAACAAAAATATCTTCTTTTACCGCTTGTTGGAGAATGCTAATCATCATTTTTTCACTGGTGTACTTTAATCTCTCATCCGCTGAATAGTTACTGAAAGATTTTTCATTTCCACGTTCATCTTTTGGTTTTTCGTAATCTTTGTCTAACGCACACCATGCATCAAACTTATAAGCTTGCACCCAGTTTTCAAAACGATTTTGCCATCCTTTAAAATCTTCAATGTACATAAGCTTTCGCGGTTTTTGGTAAGTTCCTGTCTCATTCTCACTATAAACAGTTTCAGCAACTGTAGCTGGAGTAACCGGATCAGTAGCAAAAGCATTGTAAAACTCTTCTTCCATGTTTCAATAAAATGTTTCACAAAATAACAAGGTTCAAACGAAATGAGTTTTCAAATGGATTGAACTTAGTGCGAAATGGCTTTGGTGCGAAATGAACTTGAAGCGAAATGACCTTTTGGTGCGAAATGACCCTTTGGTGCGAAATGACCCTTTTCAAACAAAATAGCACTTTTCAAGCGAAATGGAGCTTTCAAACGAAATGAAATCTCAATTCGTACGAAATGGAGTACAATCTGATCAATCCGTGTGAAATGGAGATCTTGTTTCACACGAAATGGACTATTTCGTGCGAAATGGTGCTGACATCATACAATCGGACATGATTTTGGCACAATAGATCAAGATTTAGGTCGATTTTAGGTCTGATTTTTTCAAGGATCGTTTAAAGTAGTATTACGCGTGTTATATGTGAAATTCTGTAGGATCGTCGTGCGACCTTAACGAGTCGTTCAGAAGAGTTTTTCCTCAATACGAGAGGCGGAAACAAACGTATCGAGTTAATTCAGCTTGCAATTCACTTTAAACTGTCTTTTGATTGATATAACAACGTTTTACAGCGAGTAGACACTTCGGCAGCAGTTCGACTCTGAAACCGGAAAGTTACAAATGAGAACCAAGGCATCAGTATTTATAGGCCTGCCTATTTCGTACGAAATCAACTCACACGAAATCAGCTTCACACGAAATAGCTATTTCGTGCGAAATACCCAGTTGATTTCGTGCGGAATGACCAATATGTCATTTATCAGATTTCTCGTATTTCGTGCCCTGATCTATCTAGACTAATACAAGACTCGATACAAGACGAAGTCGACAGACATATGCACCAACAGACTCCCCCTTGGATGTTGACGAAGTCTTCAGTATCGAGTCTTCAATCTTCAGTCTTTATCAGTCTTCTCGTTCTCTCCCGAAGTATCTGACAATGTAAAGCATCCTCAATTCTCTCTCTTCTCTCTATCAACTAATCTCCCCCTTTAATGTTGATCTATCATCTTCATAGACGCAGAATCACAACCTGGCTCTTTGAACTTTATAATTCTCTTGATCAGGTCTCTTGATTCCTTAATCTTTTTACAGGTTCAGGAACGTCTCCTGACTCTCTGTAGCAACAGGATCTGAAACCTGGCTATCCTGAGAATGAATTCCAAATCACACTTTTATTGTATATTTTGATATACTCCCAAAAGTATAGTTTGATATACTCTCATGTGTGATATTGTACAAAACCAACATATATTTTGTTAATAACCAAAACATAGTTTAATATGTTATTTATAAAACCAAAACATAGTTTGATATGTTATTACTAAAACCAAAACATAGTTTAATATGTTATTACTAAAACCAAAACATAGTTTAATATGTTATTTATAAAACCAAAACATAGTTTGATATGTTATTACTAAAACCAAAACATAGTTTAATATGTTATTACTAAAACCAAAACATATTTTGATATGTTATTTATAAAAACCAAAACATAGTTTAATATGTTATTTATAAAACCAAAACATAGTTTAATATGTTATTAATAAAACCAAAGTATACTTTTGATATACTACTGAAAACTATTATTTTGACGACTAAAGTATATTTAATATACTATCTGTTTGACTATTTTGGAACTGAAATATATTTTAATATATTACTTATTCGACTTTCTTAAAACCAAAGTATATTTTTATATATACTATAAACCTTTTTATCAAAATATTGTTTTATAAACAATACACTTTATATAAATTCATTTTATTTAGTTATTTAATTACCTATGTATTATTATTTCATATCATCAGATTTCTTATAAATTTTAGTATGATTTATAAAAGAAAACCTTTTACAAGGATCATGACTACTTTTGTTAAACATTTTCTTTAAACTTATAAGTCATGAATCCTAATTATAATAAAACCTATGTATCTCACAGGCATTTTTATGCTGACGTACCTATTTTTACACATGTTTCAGGTGTTGTTATGTGATGATTGTTGATGCATGCTATACATAGGATAGACTCGTGCCTTAGCGACTTTAAAATTTGAAAGATAATAGTTGTATTTATCTGATTTGTAATAAAACAATGAGTTCAATAATTCAATAAAACAAAATTATTTATTCCATGGTTGTGAAACAATAATTCTATTACAACACTCTCCGACGTTTCCGCCACGTTTTGTTGTTTTACGTGGTCGGGGTGTGACAGAAAAGTTGGTATCAGAGCCAATGGTTATAGGGAATTAGGTTATTAGTAATGCTTTGACCTAGACTATAACCTTCCTAGGACCCTAACACAAGTTATCTTGTGTTTAGTTTTAAAACAATACCGTCACTTATCCTTAGGTGACAACCACAATAAGAACACAAATCTCGAATCCGCTTTGAAAACTAATCATCCGTTCTAGGACGATTTATTATATGGTTTTGAACCTTCAAAGTTTTCAAAATCTCGTCAAAGTTTGGTCTAAATAATGTGAACACGTGCAAACTGGAAGGGTGGGTGCCTGTACCCTGGGTCTTCTGTCTAAGGCTAGAGTGTTCGTATAAATCCGCAGTATCGGACCAGTCACTCTTACCTGGGAACTCTTGGGGTGAGTGTCCACTTATAGGCGAGCATGTCTTCGCGATACATTATATTGACCCATTTACTTTGATTAGTCACCATCTCATTTGTTTGCCTTAGGTAACAAACAAATTATCGCAATTTCTATGCGTTGTCATTCTATTTTGATTATCTGATATCATTTTCACTTGTTTCCTCCCATATCTTTCATTATCTTCATGATGCCTCTTCATCGCAACAACAATGTCCGAACTAGGTGCTGCAATTGCCCAACGATTAGGTGTCGTACTCCAGAGGACCGTTGATTTAGCTATCACCATGACTCGCCTCAGGGATGAAGTCATACAAGGGAGCCGCTTTTTGGTGCAATCAATGTAGACGTCATTATCCGAATCAGATACCCTGTTTCAAATGTACCCATGGTGGACGATGGGGACATTTGGTTAACATGTGTCGTTTTGCTATCCAAAGCAAAGCTGTTGCAAACCCTGCTGCTGTTTAACTTCTATACTCTGCTTCATATGTCGCCTTGGCATATCTATCACCTCAACCTCATGAACTTTCTACCTTGTGTATCGACTTAAGCACGTTTAGTGCAAGGTTTCGAAACACCTCTTGTTACACAAATTCCAAAATCCAAAAGTAGGATCTTTATATCCTCATAATTAGATCCTTGTGGATAAATATCGCTCAAATCAGAGCCCTTAATTGAATTATTCGTATGCCTTAATACGTATATTACGATTCAATAAGGACAAAACCGAATTCCTATTAAGATCTTTCTATCTCCATATTTAGATTCTTGAAGATGTTTAAAGTGCCAAATGAAATCCACGGATTGGATTCCTGGCATGCTTTAAATACCCGTGTCCAAAGATAACAAATTAATGATCAAGTTAAACAATTATGTGATTATATGTGCTTATGTGATTCCTTTTATGTCTTGTGTTTTTGTGTAATCTGAATTTTCGTTATCCAAATCCTCATAGAATCTTCCATATTTCCATATGAGGGATTCATAGTAGGATATCCAAAGGTATTATCTTAAATCCTTAATGGACCCCTACGTTGTAGTTAAGTCCCTTGGGTTATAAAGTACTATTCTATAATTGGACCCCTTGAGTGGTCTAGTTAAACAGATTGATTTGAAAATCTGGTTAGGAATATCATGTGATGATATAATTGGAAAGATCCCTTAAGTGGTCTATTTAAGAAGATTGTATGACGGTCTAGTTAAGAAGATCATGTGTTGATCTAGTTAAAAAGATCGTTCGTTGATCTAGTTTAAAAGATCCTTTGGTGGTCTAGTCAAGTCACTTCATGTTTATTCAATTGATTTTTACCCTACGCATTATGAAATGAACTGTGCGGACTGTGCAAGGAATTACGTAATTATGGATGCATACATAATTATGGAATTCAGTGCACAGAAACCACAGCAAGTTTTGTCATGTGTTAAGACCTATAGTGACAAGAATAACGATATGGGAACAATGTAAAAAGGGGCATGGTGGATACGTCGCTGGTACTTCCTATATATAAGTGTTCCTTATTACATTGCGAACGTAGCGTTATTCAAGTTACTAGAAGTCCTGGACCATGACCAATGTCATTTTATCTTACACTCCCCAATTCTGATTTCAAGCACACACAAGTTTCCTATGATAAGTCTTCATAAGAAACGTTCTTCTATCCGTAGTTCGAAACTCCATGTTTTGTTACTACAAGGACTACACTTTGATAGTTGACAATTTCGCTAAGAATCCAAACATGGCCCAGAGTTTTACTTAGGGTTCGAGGGATTCATTCAAAATCGAAACCATCATAGTTGTCTTCACAAATTTCCTCTAAAATTAAATTTCGGGACGAAATTTCCTAAAGTAGGGGAGACTGTGACACCTGTGTCACTTCAACCATCAAACAAATACCAAACCAATGAAATATTGTATTTCATACTTGGGATTTGTATAAATATGTGTATCGTTTCCACATATCAATTCTTGTTCGATTTCGGGCTTTAAATCGCTTTCTGGAAGATTATACGCGATCTGGTGCGTAAATATAACCAGTTTAATGCAACAAACACTCTGGAACAGTGACATAGGCTTAACATACCTTAAATAACCTTTACATAAATTAGAAATAAGTTTTGAGGGGTTCGGTATGCTAAAATAAACTTTATGCTCATTCAGGGACTAAAAGCGTCAAAAAGTGCATAAGTTTGCATTTTCGCGCATATCTTACGTTCTGAATATATCCGGACATCCAAAAATTTATGTAATCATTAAAATATTTTATTTTAGTGATTGTCATGATAAAATTCCATTCGTCGCGTAATTTGGATCGTTTTTCGCGTTCATTCGTGTTTCGTCGTAATAAACCGAATAACGTGATCGTACGGCCAAACGAACCGACATCCGACATATTTTTGAGCATGTTTCATGTCCCCTATGCTTAGGCATCATTTTTGGGCCTTGAAAATGGCTTAACGGGCCTTAAATAGGTCAAAATGGGGCTTAAACACTTGCAGGGACCAAAACTGCAATTATTGAAACTTGTTGCTGAACTATGGATCTCAGGCGGCCCGCGTAAGCCTCCCTTGATCTTTACGCGGCCCACGTAAAAGTGTCAGATCTGCAAAAACCATTTTCCAGCTTGTTCCAGCTGTTCCACACCTTTGCAAATGGTTTTTAGGCTTCCTATGGGCTGGTTTTGGGTTCCCATGGTTTCATAAATCAGTGGGTGCAAGTGTAAGGCCAAGATCAAAGCTTGTTTTACGAGGAACGATCCTAACGGCTACCCGAAATCTATAAATAGCACCCCCCCACTTCACTTCATTCTCACTCAAATCTGATCTAAGATGCTCTTAGTTGAAGCCTTTGCTTCATACCTGAGCTACTTGGATCAAGATTTGCTTGCTTGGACCCTTTGTAAGTCTTCTTTCGTTCTTTTATGTGTTTTTAGCATGAAAGTCAAACTGTGTTTAACTTTCTGCATTGACCAGTTTATGGTCAACACGAAGTTCGGTTGAACTTCGCAACGTGAGCGTAATCACGATGGTTATAGTCCCTAGTAACTATACCTACTGATTACCACTTTATCTAGGCATAGTGACGAGTCGTAGTTTCTGCCAAAATGCATATTCTTGCGTATTTTGTAACCAAACTACTTTTAGGTATCAAGACCCTTTGTTTTGATACCAAACCTGTTTTCAAACTTTGTTAAACATGTTTTAACATGTTTAGCTCGTCACTTTAGGTTTAGTGCTTATGTAGAGTCGTAAGTCAAGCGGTCTAAACAACCGCTTAGACTTTCGAACTAGACCCGTTTGGTCGATCTTTAAGATTCGACCAAACACATTAGGTGACCATAGTTGTATAGGGAATAACCTTCCGAGGTTATACCTTATGGTCACTTCGTTTAAGTAGTTGTATGATAGGTAGTATATATGCCTTAAGAAAATTACCAAAATGCCCTTTTATGCCAAAATTCATTTTTAAGCATATGTAACATAATTTTTGACATCTAAACTGATTAGGCAACAATATTAGACATGTTAAGGCATATTTTACTTGTCATAGGACTAGTTAGGTGGTCCGAACGCGTTTTACGCAAACGACGCGTTAAAGTAGCATAAGCTACCTAAACGGGTCGTAATGGGTCGTAAGCACTTAGGTTAGGTTTCGTTTTAGTATGTAGGCCTTGTTAAACCATATCATATGTGATCCCACACTCATTTGGTTTACGAGACCTCATCCTATCCGATCTTCCGATTTAGGTCCAGTTTATTTATGTAGTTACCTATATTAGGTGTCGTTTGACTTCTGTGATCCCTCTAGCTTGCTTGGTAGTTGTTCAAGACTTCTAAGCACTCTCATGTGAGTACATAGTCCCCTCTTTTACTGTTTTCAAATGTTTTGGGGTGAAGCATGTGTACCTATTTGTTATGTTCTTGTTTTCAAAAAGTATAATTGATTATACATATTAGTACTTATCTTTTTACAAACTGAATGATTATTTATGGTTTAAACTCTAATTTTTCCAATGATTATAAAATTAAATTGTTGGATAGTACTTATTTTATGTTCACCAGACCGGTTGGTAGTATGATATAGCGCTATAGGATTTGACACCCCATTCCTGTTGTATGGAATGTCAGAAACCGATTCTTTTTATCCAAATAGGGATTGCCTTTGTGGTATTTCTATAGTCTCAAAGGTGTAGTTTGATACACTCAGGTCTGAATGAATTCCAAATCACACTTTTATTGTATATTTTGATATACTCCCAAAAGTATAGTTTGATATACTTTCATGTGTGATATTGTACAAAACCAACATATATTTTGTTAATAACCAAAACATAGTTTAATATGTTATTTATAAAACCAAAAATAGTTTGATATGTTATTACTAAAACCAAAACATAGTTTAATATGTTATTACTAAAACCAAAACATAGTTTAATATGTTATTTATAAAACCAAAACATAGTTTGATATGTTATTACTAAAACCAAAACATAGTTTAATATGTTATTACTAAAACCAAAACATAGTTTAATATGTTATTACTAAAACCAAAACATATTTTGATATGTTATTTATAAAAACCAAAACATAGTTTAATATGTTATTTATAAAACCAAAACATAGTTTAATATGTTATTAATAAAACCAAAGTATACTTTTGATATACTACTGAAAACTATTATTTTGACGACTAAAGTATATTTAATATACTATCTGTTTGACTATTTTGGAACTGAAATATATTTTAATATATTACTTATTCGACTTTCTTAAAACCAAAGTATATTTTTCTATATACTATAAACCTTTTTATCAAAATATTGTTTTATAAACAATATACTTTATATAAATTCATTTTATTTAGTTATTTAATTACCTATGTATTATTACTTCATATCATCTGATTTCTTATAAATTTTAGTATGATTTATAAAAGAAAACCTTTTACAAGGATCATGACTACTTTTGTTAAACATTTTCTTTAAACTTATAAGTCATGAATCCTAATTATAATAAAACCTATGTATCTCACAGGCATTTTTAGGCTGACGTACCTATTTTTACACATGTTTCAGGTGCTGTTATGTGATGATTGTTGATGCATGCTATACATAGGATGGACTCGTGCCTTAGCGACTTTAAAATTTGAAAGATAATAGTTGTATTTATCTAATTTGTAATAAAACAATGAGTTCAATAATTCAATAAAACAAAATTATTTATTCCATGGTTGTGAAACAATAATTCTGTTACAACACTCCCCGACGTTTCCGCCACGTTTTGTTATTTTACGTGGTCGGGGTGTGACAGACCATTCCGTACGAAACAGCTTCACACGAAATGGCATTTCCATTTCGTGTGGAATGGATTTTCCATTTCGTGTGAAATGGACTTTCCATTTCGTACGAAATGCCCACAACTCACATGTTTCTCATTTTTCTCGTATATCGTGCCCTGATCTATCTAATCTATTACAAGGCTCAATACAAGACGAAGTCGACAGACATATGCATCAACAAAGAAGAGAAGAAACATGGTGAAAAGGAAGAGAAGGTGGCTGATGAGAAAGAGCATGTTTGTGATTGTGCCATGATGGCTGCAGCTAAGGTATCATCTCAGGTTCTTAAAAATCTGTGTTCAGACAAATGCATCATAGCATTTGCTAACATCAAAGAGGTGAATGAAAACCTAGGGATAGAGTGTTAAATGATGAAGTACAATTTGAAAAGTCTTTAAAAGAACTGAAAATCAATTTGGCTGAAAAAGATAATGAAATCTGCAGTCTCAAACAAGAGCATAGCATAACCAAGGACCAACTCCAGACTATGATAGAAAAATATCAAGCCTGCAAAAAGGAGTTGGAAGCCACCCAAATCACTTGTGAAAAATGGGTGGAATCCTGCAAAGGTTATGAGATTATGCTTGAAAAACAGCTTGAAAGCAATGTAAAATTTGGCATAGGGTTTAGAAAAAATGACCAAGTTGAAAACACTGCTGCAAATCAAGTTGGTACTGTTGAAATCATACCCACCAACATGGATGGCCAAGAGGTTAAAATAACTGATAAACTTGGTAACAAGATCACTTTGGAAAGATCTGTGGGGTCCTCAACTTTTGAGGAGATTGAGAAATATCAATTCAAACCCACATGGTCTTATGAGTGTGACATCCTTGAAAACTTCAAACCCATGGACTTCACAACTATAGATGGTGTTAAACCTCCAAAGGCCAAGGTGATTCCTCTTAAGGACATCCCAACAGTAGTTCAAAACTTTGTTGCAAAGGAGTCTAAAAAGAAGAAGAAAAGTGAAAAGATTAAAAATCTGTTTTGTGACTTTTGTGAAAAGAAAAATCATCTGACCAAAGATTGTTTTCACTTAAAAGCTTATGATCTTAACAAAACAAGTACCATTGTGCCTTCACAGAGCTGCACCATATGTGGTAAATCAAACCATTCTACTCAGCAGTGTGTGTACTTGAAATCCTTTGAGGTCAAAAAGGAAGAGTACATTTCAAAAACACCAATGAGTTCATCAAAATCATCTGTCAAGAACCAACCACTGTTTGTGCCAATTCAAACAGCTGTTACAAAATAGCTGAACCAAACCTCTGTTAAAAGAGAAGTTCAGGTGACTGATGCACCCCCTGCTAACCAATACCGAAGAGGTAAAGATCAACCACCATACCCTAGGGTCCCACATGTTTATGAGGCTTACAAAAGGCCTTCAATACCAAGAGTGAACAGGAATCCCTTTGGGTACCAACAGCTGATAGGGCAGGACCCCCAGCAGTGGTTAGAGAAAAACAGTTCCAAAACTGTCCAAACCCCTGAGCTAACCACTGTCCATCCTCCTGAACTTAACACAGACACTGTTGAGACCCCATCCAAAGCCTTATTGGCTTTGGAGACCCTCATGAACTAACCTTTTACTTGATGTGCAGGGAGCTTCTGCATGCTTAGATAGTCTTTGGTATGTAGATAGTGGAGGCTCCAGGCACATGACTGGATGTAGAGCCCTACTCAAAGAATTCAAAACTCATGGAGGGGGTGATATATCCTTTGGTAATAATAGTAAAGGGAAGGTTATGGGTTCTGGTACAGTACAGTATGGTAATGTTAAGTTTGAAAATGTCAATCTAAAATTCAACCTTCTTAGTGTATCACAAATGAGTGACAAAGGGTATGGGTCATTCTTTACTAAGGAGTGTTGCAGGATTGTTGGACCAGAAATGGTTAAAAAGATTGAAGAAATAATAAAAAATGGAAAAACTCAACTTGTTACTCAAAGGAGTGGCAATGTTTATGTAGTTGATTTGTCAAAAGAGAGCCCCAGGACTGATGCTTGTCTGTTCTCAGCTGCCTCTAACAAAGAGACAGAACTTTGGCACAGGAGATTGGGGCACACAAATCTCAAGACAATCACTGCTTTGTCAAAACAGGGGTTAGTAAGAGGTCTTCCTCAAAAACTGTTCACCTGTCCTGAGCATTGTGTTTCTTGCTTAAAAGAAAAACAACATAAAAGCTCATTTAAGTCCATTGAAGAGTCCAAAACAACCAAGTGCCTGCAAATGCTGCACATGGATCTGTTTGGACCAGTAAAAGTCATGAGTCTTAGAAAGAAAAGATATTGTTTAGTAATTGTAGATGACTTTTCTAGGTTTACATGGACTTATTTCTTACATTCCAAAGATGAGACTCCAGGCATTCTGCAAGACTTTGTCAAACAGGTTGAAAAGCAGTTTGACTTGCCAGTAAAAATCTTCAAGAGTGACAATGGCACAGAGTTCAGAAATAGGGAGCTAGATGAGTTTGTGTGTCAAAAGGAATAGTAAGGCAGTACAGCATTCCAAGGACACCAGAGCAAAATGGGGTTGTTGAAAGAAAGAATAGGACACTGATTGAGGCTGCCAGAACCATGCTTGCTGATTCAGGTTTGCCATTAACTTTCTGGGCAGAGGCAGTAAACACTGCTTGCTATGTCCAGAACAAAGTTTTAATCAACCCTAGGCATCAAAAGACTGCCTATGAACTTCTGTATAAAATCAAACCACTGATCTCATACTTTAAAGTATTTGGTTGCCCATGTTTTATTTTGAATTTAAAAGACTCAATTTCAAAATTTGCAGCCAAAGTAGACAGTGGATATCATTTGGGATACTCAACCACTGCTAAGGCCTACAAAGTGTTTAACACAAGGACCAAAACAGTGGAAGAGACTTTGAATGTAAAGTTCAATGAAAATCCCTGCAAACCCTGTAGAATTGTTTGATCTTGATAAATTTACTTTTGAAAATGTTTCTGTCAAGACTAACAGTGCAGGTCCATCTCAAAATCCTCCATCAGAGAATGGGTATGAAGTGATTCTTCCAATGCAAACCTTCAAATCCATTGCAAGAGCAGCAGATGTTCAAAACAGCTGTCAAAGCTCAACCACTGCTACCTCAACAGTTGTTGACCAAAGTAGCCCTTTAACCCCTGCTTCCACCTCATCAAACACTGTTGATAAAATTCCTCAAACAGTGGATAAAAGTCAACATGTGTCCACACCATTACCACCTATTCCTCCACCTCTATTTCAAGACACTGTTGGATCATCAAAGTCACCAACAGTTGTTAGCTCAGATGATTCACATCTGTAGCCCTCACCATTTAATGCCATTGTTCCATACAAAGGAGATCTAATCTTCTTGAAGTCTCATCCACCAGACCAAATCATTGGCAACATCAGTGAAGGGGTGCTCACAAGAAGTCAATCCCAAAACATCTGTATTTTTGCTGGTTTTCTATCTCTCCATCAGTCAGTCAAGTACCCAGAGGCACTGAAAGACAACAGCTGGGTAGAGGCCATGTAAGAGGAGCTCCAACAGTTTAAAAGACAACAAGTATGGGAGCTTGTACAACTGCTAGAGGGTGTGAGTCCTATTGGCACAAAGTGGGTCTTCAAAAATAAAACTGATGAAAGGGGCATTGTTGTCAAGAATAAAGCAAGGCTAGTGTTTCAAGGTTTCAGACAGGAAGAGGGCATTGACTATGATGAAACTTTTGCCCCTGTAGCAAGATTGGAAGCTATTAGACTGTTCTTGGCCTTTGCTGTCAACCACAACATAAAGGTGTTTCAAATGGATATCAAATCTGCATTCCTCTATGTTAGTGCATTTATGTCTATCGCCTCCGTCAATCGAGTTCGTAGCAGAAACTGAAGAAAACGAGACTTTATATTGTAATAATTAGATAGAAATAGCAAGGTGGCATTTTGGTAATTAAAGAGAAGTCTCATTAATTCCAAGGCCTATATATAGGAGTCTTATGTTATTTGTTTAGAACTTTTGCACATTTGGAGTTTGGAGAGCTTTGAAGCTAGAGAGAGAAACTAGAGAGAGAAAGTGCAAAAGGTGATTCACGTGATTGTACGATTTCATATCTTTGAATAGAATCACAGATTTAGTAGGTTTTGTGTTCGGTCCACGCACGTTCACGGATTCTGCACGTCGAACGTGTTATACGCAATCGTTACGGAGTCAAAAACCGGTCCTACAAGTGGTATCAGAGCAGGAGCTCGATTGCACCGATCAAACACACTGTTTCGCACACAAATTCATCAGATTCAGATCAAAAATCGAATCAGATTTGCTCAATTTCTTCATCTTTTCATTTCGTCACGTTTATTACTGAAAAACGCCAAATTAAACGAGTTTTTATGGTTTAAAATTGCTGATTTTTGAATATATTGTGCGAAAATACTTAATCTACAAGCCTACAAATTTTCAGAACCTAATTCTAAGCCGTTTGGGAGAAATCTAAGTTTTTTTGTCCGAAAAAGTTAAGAAAATGCTTGCTGTTACTGTTGGTGTTCTATTGGATGTCACCCGATCGGACTACCACCTGATCGGGCGGTAATCCGATTCAAAGTCCCACTCGATTCATTTGACTGCAATTCATTAAACATGTTGACTATTTTGACTGTCACCCGATCGGACTACCACCGGATCGGGCAGTAGTCCGATTCAACGACATCTCTCTCATTTCATTAAAGTCAATTGTCAGTCAACTAGTATCGGCGTCATTAATAAACTACATAAGAAAGTCACATGAATATATGTGCTAAGTGTCAGCCATTAAGTATTGGTTAAATAATCAAGATGTCGGCTGCACATGTATTCAAATATTGAAATTCAAAGTGTGATTTGAGATCAGCAGGCATCACGTGATAAAGTGGTTTGTTGTATATGATTCAAAGTGAGGTCCAATCAGAAGTTGATGAATATCAAATTTGTCGGCCATTAAATAATTTTGCATGTGAATTGATAAAGGTATATCGGTCATTGATTTGTGTATGTGACATGTCAGGTTGCATGTGAGATTGTAGTTCATTGTTGTGGTCAAAGAGTCAACAGGCTACTCGATCAAACAGTGGGTCGAACAGATTGCCATCCTATTTAAAACATTGTAATTCGAACAGACTTGCATATTACTTTGTTTGTGTGACTCGATCGAACAGCAGGTCGAACGAGTTGCCACCCTATTCACTGATTATCGTGTAGTGCCATCAATCGAGTGGTGGGTCGAACAAGTTGCCACCCTATTCACTGATTGTCTTGTAGTACCATCAATCGAGTGGTGGGTCGAACGAGTTGCCACCCTATTCAAAACGTTGCAATCCGAACGGATTACCACCCTATCCATTGCATAACATTGAAAAGTTTGACTATTGTTGACTGACACTCGATCGGATTACCACCCCATCGAGTGGTAATCCGATTCAATGAACAATTTAATTTTTACTTCTTGTCATATATCACGTGAATCATATATTAGTGAACACTGCATGTGTAAAATTGTGATTGTATGTCAGATTTATTAAAATCTTTAGCACATGTGATTAAAGTTGGGCAGCCCAATCATACTTAAAATCTTATCCGATTCTTTTTGCACAAAAGTCTTTTATACATTGCAAATCACGTGAACACTTTAATTGAATTGTCAGATCCATATCATCGGCCCAATCATTAAGCAGTGTTGTCACGTGATTATCTCGGCCTAAGTATTCATAAGTATAGGCCCATCATTACACGTGATAGAATATTTTGATTCATGATTAACTGTTTGCATGTGAAGTGTTGTGAGGCTCGATAAGTTGTTATCAGATTTCATGTACTTTGTTTGAAATTCATACTACATTTAGTGTCAATTATCACATCTCTTTAAAAGTTTGACTTTGTTGACCCACTTGATCGGGTCATCATCCGATTCACTGCAAGTTGTTTGTTCAAGATCAAAGTGCAAAGAATCGAGTGGCAATCCGAACGAATTACCACCCGATCCTAATCATTTCATTTTTGATACAGGTGATTCGAGGTGATAAACAAGGCGAAAGATTCAAGTAACGAAAAATTCAAGAAGCATTTCAAAGATGTCAGAAACTGGCGAAGAGTTTTATAACACGTTTTATAACGCGTTTACATCAGAAGAAACTCCAGTGACACCAAAGAATGCTACAACTGTGATTTCTGAGAGTCTGAATCATGATAACGTGTACGGAAATCATCTGAGACCACCAAAGCTCATGAATATCGAAGATTATCACTGGTGGTATGAAAGATTTGAAAACTGGGTGCAAGCCTATGCATATGATAGTTGGATCATATTGACAATAGGATATGAAAAACCAAGAAATGAAAAACATGAATTAATCACACTTAAACAATTCACAACTGATGATAAAAAGGAACATTCAAGCGAATTAAGAATGAAAACTCTACTTCAACAATCTGTCAGAGAGGATATATTCTCACTACTTCAGCATGGTGAAACGTCTAAGTCAATTTGGGAAGCATTAAAGTTGAAAGCTGAAGGTGGGAAAGATAACAAGAAAAACAAGATATCTCTGTTAAAGAAGGAGTTTGACTTGTTCGGTTGCACGAAGAATGAAACAGTTCGTCAAATGATAGAACGATTTTGTCATCTGAAGATTGAAATGGAAAGATTTGGAATCCACAAAGACAGAGAAGAGATGGTAGATAAACTCGTCGAAGCATTGCCACATGAGTAAGATTGGAAAACCTATGTGATCATTTTGAAAAATGATGATAAATTCGATAAGATGATGATAGAGAGTTTGATTGAGAAAATAGAGGGACATGATCTGTTGCTACAAAAACAAAACAAGATGTCCAGCTCAAGTTATCAACAGAACGTTGATCTATACTATCGCAGAGGAATGCTACAAAAGAATGAATCTCCAAAGATAAGAACTGGTTATAGTGCAGAAAAGACTGGTGACTCGTCAAACAACAAATCTTCGAGCTATGATCCAGGATATCATTCTTCATCTGCATCTGCATCGTCAAAATCTAATCCAAACCAGGATTGGAAAAATTCTCCACTTTTGAACAATGAGTTTGCTCAACAGCACATGAGCTTCTTAGCCTCTATTCTGGTATCTTACGTGTCACACCCCGACCACGTAAAACAACAAAACATGGCGGAAAAGTTGGGGAGTGTTGTAACAGAATCATCGTTTCACAACCATGGATTAAACAGTTTCGTTTTATTCAATTAAATGTATTACATTACATTGGAATTAGAAACAAAACATGAAAAATAGACTTTTAT
Organism: Helianthus tuberosus; assembly: GCA_030545235.1. Taxonomy (NCBI): domain Eukaryota; kingdom Viridiplantae; phylum Streptophyta; class Magnoliopsida; order Asterales; family Asteraceae; genus Helianthus; species Helianthus tuberosus. Next base: position 53,649,817 of record CM060402.1, read on the forward strand.
TGTTATTAAGTCACTAAGGCCTCGTCCGTTCCTATGTGAGCATGCATCAATATCATCATCAAATATCATCAACTATGGTACCTGAAACACATGTGAAAATACGTCAGCATAAAAATGCCGGCGAGTACATAGGTTTTATATGAGTGTCAGATTCATGGCTCGTTTTACATGTTGCAGTACTTATTTAAAAACCTTATTTTGAAAAGTATAGTATTGCGACATAATTAACCAACTCAAATCAAGTTGGATATGATTTATAAAATCTCGTAGCCATGATTCTTAACTCCAAAACATTTGTTTTATTATATCAAATTGTAAAACATCTCGTAGAAACTCATTAATAAAACTCGTATGGTTTATATTATTCAGGAAACATCATTGTGTGACATCGTTTCAAAATCGTTTACCCAAGTGATCTAGATAACGCAACGATATATAATGTGTTAAAAGCACTTATATATAGGAAGTACCAGCGGCGTATCCACCATGATTTTAACATATTACACCGGCCCCGTTACCTAATCACTTCCCTAACCCAACGGTTCAAACAGTTACAAATGGTTCACATAAATCAAATGGTTACAAATGGTTCACATATATCAAATGGTTACAAATGGTTCACATATATCAAATGGCTACAAATGGTTCCCATACATCAAATGGTTACAAATGGTTCACATATATCAAATGGTTACAAATGGTTCACGTGCATCAAATGGTTACAAATGGTTCACATATATCAAATGGTTACAAATGGTTCACATACATCAAATGGTTACAAATGGTTCGAACAGTTTAAAATGTAAAACAATGGGCTAGCATGTTAAGCGAACATACATAGCAAAACATAATGAAATCATGTACTAATAGTGTACTAATGAACATAGCAAGTATATGATATGAAAACATGGAAAGCATGAAAGTAACAAGTAGGCACATGTGTTCCACCCCAAAACAGTTTGAAAACAGTAAAAGAGGGGACTATGTACTCACTTGAGGATGCTTAGAAGTCTTGAATAACTACCAAGCAATGCTAGAGGGATCACGGAAATCAAACGGCACCTAATATAGGTAACTAAGTTAATGAACGGACCTAAATCGGAAGATCGGATACTATGAGGTTTCGTAAACCAAATGAGTATTGGAACTTATATGATATGGTCTAACAAAGCCTACATACTAAAATGAAACCTAACCTAAGTGCTTACGACCCATTACGACCCGTTTAGGTAGCTTATGCTACTTTAACGCGTCGTTCGCGTAAAACGCGTTCGGAACGCCTAACTAGTCCTATGACAAGTATTATATGCCTAAACATGTTTAATTATGTTGCATAATCAGTTAAGTGACAAAAGTTTGGGTTACATATGCTTAAATATCAATTATGCATAAAAAGGGTATTTTGGTCATTTTCCTAAGGCATATAAACTACCTATCATATAACTACTTAAACGAAGGGACCATAAGGTATAACCTCGGAAGGTTATTCACTATACAACTATGGTCACCTAATGAGTTTGGTAGAATCCTAATGATTGACCAAACGGGTCAGGTTCGAAAGTCTAAGCGATTGTTTAGATCGCTTACCTTACGACCCTACATAAGCACTAAACCTAAAGTGACGAGCTAAACATGTTAAAACATGTTTAACGAGGTTTGAAAACAGGTTTGGTATCAAAACAAAGGGTCTTGATACCTAAAAGTAGTTTGGTTACAAAATACGTAAGAATACGCATTTTGGCCGAAACTACGACTCGTCACTTTGCCTAAATAACATGGTAATCAGTAGGTATAGTCACAAGGGACTATAACCATCGTGATTACGCTCACGTTATGAAGTTCAACGAACTTTGTGTTGACCATAAATTGGTCAATGCAGAAAGTCAAACAAAGTTTGACTTTGACGATAAAAACGCGTAAAAGAACGAAAGAATACTTACAAAAGGTCCAAGAATGGAGGTTTGACCCGATTATTCTCAGGTATGAAGTGTATAACTTCAACTTAGAGAACAAAATCAGATCAAAGGTGTGAAGAATGCAAATGAGGAAGGTGGGTATTTATAGAAAGTGAAGAACCGTTAGGATCGTTCCTCGATAAACGAGCATCAATCTAGACCGTCCAAGTGGGTACAAGGTTTTGGAATACTAGGGGTGCCCCCAAAACCATCAAACGGTATTGCAAATGTTACAAAATAGCCCCTAAACTTCAAGTTAAGTGCTGAAAATAACCTGCCATTGCTAAAAATTGAGTTTCTGCCCAGATGAGGCCATGGCATCGCACCACGGTAGAGCCATGTGGTGGTGGCACAGCGCCACCAAGTGCCAGTTCCCAGAAAGTTTGCCAAAATGGCAGAAATGGTCCCTGCACATGTTTAAGGCCTGTTTTGATGCGTTTAAACCCCGTTAACCCATTTTCAAGGCTCAATAATGAATTTTAAGTATAGGGAACATGAAACATGCTCAAAAATATCCCGGATGTCAGTTCGTTTGGCCATACGGTTGCGTTATTTGGTTAATTACGATGAAACACGAACGAACGCGAAAAACGATCCAAATTACGCGACGAATGGATTTTTATCAAGCCAATCACTAAAATAAAATATTTTAATGATTACATAAATTTTTGGATGTCCGGATGTATTCAGAACGTAAGATATGCGCGAAAATGCAAACTTATGCACTTTTTGAAGCTTTTAGTCCCTATTGATCAAGAAAGTTTATTTTTGCGCACCAAACACCTCAAAGCCTATTTATAAGCTATGTAAAGGATATTTAGGGAATATTTAACTTATGATCAAGTTCCGGAATGTTCGTTACAGTACAAATCGGCATACTTTCGCAGTTTGTCGAAATTAGTCCATGTAAGCGAATAAACTTGATTTCGCCACACCAAACCCTCCAAAACTTATTTCTAAGTTATGTAAAGGTTATTTAAGGTATGTTAAGCCTATTTCACTATTTCGGAGTGTTTGTTGCATTAAACTGGTTATATTTACGCATCAGTGCGCGTATAACCTTCCAGAAAGTGATTTAAAGCTTGAAATCGAACATGAATTGATATGTGCAAACAATACACATATTTTTACAAATCCCAAGTATGAAACACAATATTTCATAAATTTGGTATTTGTTTGATGGTCGCAGAGGCACAGGTGTCACATTACGAAGGTTTAATTGCAGGTAAGATCGGAAATCCAAATATGACAAAGGAGGATTACGATCAAGTCGATCCAGAAGAGATGGAACTCATGGACATTCGCTGGTGCATGGAAAGCGTCATTCGAAGAGCTCAAAGGTTCATGGAGATAACTGGAAAAAAGTGCTTGGAAGGCCCGGACATGAAGATAGGTTTTGACAAGAACAAAGTCACGTGCTTTAAGTGCAAACAAAAAGGGCACTTCAAGAGAGAATGCACAAACAACAAAGTTGATGATAGTGTGAATCCTTTTTACGAGGATTACTACAAAAAGGCCATTTATCATCAGAATAACGAGCAACCAACCAGAAAGCAGATTGAAGAAGGACCTTCCAAAGAAAAGAGACAAGCAGTGATGACACTTCATGATCGTAGTGAATCCAGTATACAAAATGAAGATTCTGAAAAATCTGTTTGGGTTAATTTTGATTGGGATAAATACTTTGATGAGACGGAAGGACCCAGAATTGTAATTCATGATGATGAAGGGTATGATTGGAGTCAACATGACAAAGTAGTTGGAAAAGCCAAAGCAATGGTTGCTGAGATAAAACAAAGTCGAGAAGAAAGGCATGCTCGCATTAGGTTGAATGAAGTATGTGATGCCTACAATGAAGCAACACAAGCAGGTAGGTGGAGCAAAGAAAAAGAATGTTTTGTCGATCCTCAAGGAAACCCGACGGTTGATCCTAAGAAGGTTAACTTTGAAGCTTTAGTTGCTGCTATACCTACTGTAATTGTTTGGTGCAAAGGCCTTGAGAAGATTCCAAGGTACAAAGAAAAGGTTGAAGAAGGCACAAAGAAGGTGATATATGCCAGTCTGGAGAAAAAGAAGAAAACAATTGAAGAGATTGTTGATGAAAGTGAGAAGTTGGTGAATGAGGTGAAGAAAGCTGATGAAAAATCTGAGGAAGCTGTTGCAGAGAAACAGCAGGTGTTTGAAGAAGATCAGACTCAACAAGCAAAAGAAGCCATAGTGCCAAACACTGAGGTAACAACTCAAACTTATTCTCCTGATCAATCAAATGTTAATAAAGCTGAACAACAGTGCAAGAAATGCATGGAAACGTGCAGTGCTTGTACTGAAAAAGATGAAAATTTTAAAATAAGAGACATAGAATTCACTAAAATAGAAAAGAATTTCAAAGATAAATGTCACGAAATGATTGAAAATGAAAAGTTTTTGAAACAAGAAAATGAAAAGCTGAAACAAAAATGTGATGATCTTGAAAAAGAAAATAAAATATTAAAAGAAAAATGTTCAGCTGTTTGCAATGAATGTGTTCCAAAAGATAAAATAATTCAAGAGTTGCAAAAAGAATATGATGGAATGAAATTATCATATCATACTGTAAAAGAAGCTTATGAAACTTTGAAAAGTAAAGTCAAAAGTTTAGATGATAGATTGTCTGCATGTCAGAAAAACACTAAATTTCTTGAAGCCAGATATGAAGGTAAACAAATGGTTTTAAATCAATATATTGATGATGTCGCTAAGCTTAAACAAGAACTGGCAGATAAAGAAAAGTTGGTCAATAAACTGCAAAGTTATCATGCATCTTCATACATCCTGGAACGTATTTTCAACATCACACCCGATGGAAAAGAGTCAGAAAAGAACAAAAAGGGAATTGGGTCTGAATACCATCAGGTTCCACCACCGTTGGAAAAATAATTATACATTCTATAATGGTGAAAAGGTGGAAAAAAGCAATAAGCATGGTTGACCAGTTACCCGACAACATCGATGTGACTTACACCAAATCTGATGACATTAGTGATTCAGAGGTGGTTGGTAAGGTTGTTGAAAGTGTTCTAGCAGAGGAGTCTACCAAAACAGATAAGTTTGAATCACAGGATGAAAATGAGGGAAGTTTTCATGATAGTTATCTTAAACACTCAAAATCTGAAAAAGTTGTGAATGATGATTCAAAAGGATTGGATCGGACAAACTATTTTCGGATAATGAATTCCCAATTCAAAATGTGATTTCAGATAAAATCAACAAAGTTTTCAAACTGTTAGAGATTGAAAAGTCCGAAATTTCAAAGTTTGCTGGAAAAGGGAACAAAACTTTTTATAACAAACCTAGTTACAAAAAGAAAAACATGAAGGCTGGGTTGGGTTATAAAAGGAAACAGAATTGGAAAAGAAATGAAATGTCAAATTATCAGGAAAAGATGAACTTTGTTCACGGAACAAGTTCTGAAGAAGAGAAAGAACTCCAATTTAGACGACAGTCTAATGAAGAGTTCTACGCTCAAAAGAAAAAGCAACAACAACAGGTTAAAGATGTGTCCAAGAGAACATGCTTTAAGTGTGATCAAAATGGACATCTCAGTCGAAATTGTCTAAATCTTAAACCTATTAGTGTTGAGAAGAAAAAGAAGTCTGATGTTGTGAATCAGAAATCAACCAAGTTTGAATCAAAGCAAACTTGGAAGCCAAAAATGTCAAAGGCTGACTCACAACAAACATGGAAATCGGTAACACCCAAATTAAGAACAACACAAAGTTGGAAAACAACTGTTGATGCAACAAAACCAAATCAGTTTTGGAAAACAAAAGTTGTTGTTCAAAATCAAAATGTTCAAAAAGACTCACATTTTTATAAAAGAAGTGCGTCTAAAGTCCAAACTTGGGTTGAAAAGAAACAAACGGTTTCTGTGATTGATAATCGGAATGAAAATTCATTTGTAAAAAATGATAAAGATTTTCCGAAGTTGAATGAAACGTATTGTTTTGAAATGCCTAAGGTCAAACAGACCTGGGCTAACCTGTTCAAGTAATTGAGTAAGTGTGAATGTGCAGGTGCTCAAGAAAACAGATGTTTATCAAATAGGAAATGAGAGCAGCCTGGCATGAGAGGAAGAGGTTGCTGGTCCCTGCAACTGAGAAACAGGGAGTTTGTTCGTTTCTGTACATAAATAAACCTTATTTCAAAAAATCCTAAAAATTTAAAAATTTAAAAACCAAAAATATGTTTTTTATTTTGTCAAAAATTTGAAAAATCAAAAATATGTTTGTTTTTAAATTTTGTCAAAAATTCAAAAATTTAGAAAAATGTGTTGATTGAATATGCCGAAACCCTCACGGCGGAACAAACATGATTAATTTCATAAGATTGAAAAATGGTTTTCAAACTGTAAAAGATCAATGTGTTGTAAATCATGGGGGTATATTTTCTGCAAAAGAGAGCATGAAAAGCAGAAAATGGATGGCGAGACAAAGCTGTCTACATCGGTCTGTCAAATTTTCTTTAAATGGTTTTGCATTTTAGGGGGATTAAGAATTTGTCAGAAAATTCAAAAACATTTGAAAATTTGAAAAAGCCAAAAACATGATAAAATTGAAAAATGAGTTTTGTGTAAAAAGAGGAAATGATAGTACATCAGTAGACAATCATAGTACGCTAAAGAAATGGAATGTTTTAATGTGATAAACGGTCTCACTGATGATATGCCAATAGGTTTTTACACGCTTAGTAGATTGTTTTCGATGTGATAAACGGTCTCACTAATGATATGCCAGTAGGTTTTTACACGCTTAGTAGATTGTTTTCGAGATATAAACCTAAATATCAATACTTACTTATCTCGTGAGGAACATCTATCGGATATATGGGTAACCCCCGAAATCTTGTTTGAGAGATTGCCTGATTCTGAGATACTAGGTCTTTATACTGTTTGATATCTGGGGTATTATACCTGGTCTTCTGATATTGCGGAAGCAATGGCCTAGACCTCGTATAATACTTTACGCGCTTTAAAAAGCTTACCCTCTGCATAAAAATTGAGTAAATATCAAAAGATATGAATCAATTGCATTTGAAGAAAAGATTCCCTAAAGGGAACACACCTAAAGTCGAGCCTTCATCTCTTTGACTGAACGGAAGTTCATACCTAAGCTCTCAAGGTCTCGCACTAACCCAGATACAGATTTCAGATTGGTATGCTCATCTGTAAGACTGAATCTAGGGAATTTTGATACGGGAGTATATTCTGAGGTGGGACACGCGAATAAGTTTAAGTTCTTAAAACACTAAATCGGTATCTCGAATCAGTTGAACTTTGTGTGAAAATTTAAGTGGGTCAATATACTGACAATCTAAGTGAATTGTTTAGAACTTAAAGTGTTAAAAAGCTCAACGGTACTAGTGATTTGTCATAAACTGATATGATCCTCTGACACGAACTCAAACAAAAATATTGTCTGTAAATATTTCTTTACTGCTTTATATTTCAGAAAATTACAAAAAGATTTTGATTCATCTTTATTTTTGACAACTAATGTCTGAATGCTGAATTTCAAAATCTAAGTATGTTGATCATGTTTCTGAAAATAAAACAAGTTCATTAATTTGAAACTTGATGTGTTAAAATCAAAAATAAAAAAAAAACAGTTTGTGAAGTCTCCAAGGTCATTAATTTGGACTTGGATGATTAACTGTGAGGGATTTGGATTCTTAATTTGTTAAAAATCTGTTGAAAAGAGCGAGTTTTCGATTTTGGATACTTAAATACTGCTAAATCTATGAAGATTGTTTGATAGGGGGAGAGAATCGAGTAATCCTTGATATATTCATATTTTTATATCTTAGAGCCAGGTTCTTGATTAAAAGTTTTTAAGAGCCAGATTATGATTCCTGGACAACTGAAAATGCTTTCACTGTAAAAATATTTCAGCTTATGCTAAGAGAGCCAGGTTTTTAATCCTGGATGTTCAAAACGTTTTTTACTTATAAATGTTTGAGATTTTGCAGATGCTATTCCAGATTACGATCCCGATATCCGAGTCTAAGGGGGAGTCTGAAGACGAGCTCGATGATAGGGGGAGCTTGTAAATGGAAAGCCAGGTGTCGATCCCAAAAGCACGGAAGCGTGACGAAAGGGGGAGCCTGAAGAAAGAGTCTGCTGAAAGAGGAAGCTGAAGCTGAAGACAGATCCACGGGGATTCTGTTTGAGAAAGAGGGAGTCTATGTTGCGGAATATGTGATAAAGCTTCAAGAAGACTCAAAGAGAAAGAGAAAGACAAGACGCTACGAGATTGACTGCGGCAATATCCAAGGGGGAGTCTGTTAGTGCATTTATGTCTATCGCCTCCGTCAATCGAGTTCGTAGCAGAAACTGAAGAAAACGAGACTTTATATTGTAATAATTAGATAGAAATAGCAAGGTGGCATTTTGGTAATTAATGAGAAGTCTCATTAATTCCAAGGCGATATAGGAGTCTTATGTTAGTTGTTTAGAACTTTTGCACATTTGGAGTTTGGAGAGCTTTGAAGCTATAGAGAGAAAGTGCAAAAGGTGATTCACGTGATTGTACGATTTCATATCTTTGAATAGAATCACAGATTTAGTACGTTTTGTGTTCGGTCCACGCACGTTCACGGATTCCGCACGTCGAACGTGTTATACGCAATCGTTACGGAGTCGAAAACCGGTCCTACACTCTATGGTAAGATTCAAGAAGAGGTATATGTCTATCAACCTCCTGGTTTTGAGGATCCATTTAATCCAAATCATGTCTACAAGCTAAACAAAGCTTTGTATGGCTTGAAACAAGCACCTAGAGCCTGGTATGAAACTCTTTCCAACTTTCTTCTTTCCATTGGTTTCACAAGAGGTAAAATAGACAAACCACTGTTTTTAAAATGGAGAGGGAAAGACCTGATGATTATCCAAATTTATGTGGATGACATCATTTTTGGAAGCACATGTACTAAAATGTGTGAAGAGTTCAGACAACTCATGACAGCTGAGTTTGAAATGAGTGCAATGGGTGAACTACAGTGCTTTCTTGGTCTCCAAGTAAAGCAACTGCAAAATGGTACTTTCATTCATCAAGGCAAATATGCCAAAGAACTTTTAACAAAATTTGAGATGAATGATTGCAAACCATGTAGTACACCCATGGCAACAAATAAGCTAGTCATGACTGATGAAAAGGATGATTTGGTGGATCAAACATTATATAGAAGCATGATTGGGTCTTTATTGTACCTAACTGCATCTAGGCCAGACATCATGTTTGCAACATGTGTTTATGCAAGATCCCAATCAGCCCCTAGGAAGTCTAACCTCATAGCTGTGAAAAGGATTGTCAGATACATAAAAACGTGCTCCCACACTTGGTATCTGGTATCCTGCTAATGGGAATATTAAGCTTTCAGGATTTTCAGATAGTGACTTTGCTGGATGTAATGCAACAAGGAAGTCCACATCAGGAGGGTGCCAATTTCGATGTGATTGCTTAGTATCTTGGCAAAGCAAAAAGCAAGCAGTTGTTTCAACATCCAATGCTGAGGCAGAGTATATAGCTGCTGCAAGCTGTACAGCCCAACTGTTATGGCTTCAAAATCAACTTCTGGATTTTGGTATCACTGCCTTAAAGACACCTCTCATGTTGGATAGTCAGGCAGCAGAAAATATCATCAAAAATCCAGTCTCTCATTTAACCACCAAGCACATTGATATCAGACATCACTTTGTGAGGGATTGCTATGAAAAAGGTTTGATTTCTCTGCACCATGTTCCAACTAAAGATCAGCTGGCAGATGTGCTAACAAAAGCTTTAGACACATCCACCTTTTAAAGCTTGATCTCTAGGATTGGCATGCTAAACATGGAATAACAGGCAAAATCCAGTTTTTCTATGAATAAAAGCATTAAAATGTTTTCAGAAAATCAAAAATCCATCCTTAAAATAGCTAAAAATGAAAATTTTCATTAAATCCTTAAAAGTCTGCCATAACCACTGTTTTGGATCAAACACCTGTTCTGCTGAATGTTGTCCACTGCTGAAAGTCAACCTCTGTTCCTTCATCTCCTTGTTAATCACTGTTGATCAAACATCAGTGTTTTAATCCACTGATAGGCTATCCACTGATAGTTTAAAGTCAGCCACTATTTTCATTTATAACCGTTGCAAACCACTGATATTGTTCCATCAGTGGTTTCGTACGAACTGTCCTCCACTTTCATCAGAGGTTGTCACGTGGACAGTACTTGGCCGTCAGATCTTTTGTAACCGCTGCCACGTCAGCATACACTTTTTCCATCTATAAAACCCTGATCAAAACCCCAAACAGGGTTTTCACTGTCGAATCGAATTCAAAATTCCTTTCTCAAAGCAGTTTCTCCAAAATCCTCTCACAAATCACTCATCTTCTTCATTCGTTCTTACCCATTTTTTATTCAAACATGGCCATTCCATACAAAGCTCCTCAAGTTATACCACAACCTTCAAATCTGTAATTGATGCTCTCTCGTCTTCAAAGTACAAAACTTTGTTGACATGTGATGCTCTGATTTACCTGGAAACCCAAAGAGAATTTTGGAAAAATGCGAAACTTGAAACTAAGGATAAAGCGCCCTTAGCCATTACTTCTTCTATAAAGGGTATTTCAGTCACCATCACACCTCAAACCATCTCGGAGGTCTTTGAACTCGATGATCTTACAGGTAAAACCGCTTTCTCAAAAACATAGTATCAAACGGATTTCATTGAAAGAGGGTATGAAGAAGAAATGAAAAAAAAGATACTTTACAAAAAGGCAGTTTTCCACCTGCCACAAGTTTTTTATTTCATACCCTCCTAATGTGTGTGTCAAACAAAACCACTGCTTTCAATGAAATCCCATTGAAGATCCAATACCTGGGTTATGCTATACTGAATGAAGAAAACTTTAACTATTCTCAGGAGATCTTCAATGATCTTGTCAAATGTGATAAGAGGTCTCACTGATGATATGCCAGTAGGTTTTTACACGCTTAGTAGATTGACTTCGAGATATAAACCTAAATATCAATATCTTACTTATCTCGTGGGGAACATCTCTCGGATATATGGGTAACCCCCGAAATCTTGTTTGAGAGATTGCCTGATTCTGAGATACTAGGTCTTTATACTGTTTGATATCTGGGGTATTATACCTGGTCTTCTGATATTGTGGAAGCAATGGCCTAGACTTCGTATAATACTTTACGCGCTTTAAAAGCTTACCCTCTCCATAAATTGATAAAATATCAAAAGATACGAATCAAATGCAGTTGTAAAGAAGATCCCTAAGTGGGACACACCTCAAAGTCGAGCCTTCATCTCTTTGACTGAACGGTAGTTCATACCTGAGCTCTCAAGGTCTCGCACTAACCCATAGTACAGATATCATTATGGTATATTCACCTGTAAGACTGAATCTATGGAATCTTGATACGAGGGTATATTCTGAGGTGGGACTTGCGAATAAGTTAAGTTCTTAAAACACTAAATCTCGTATCTCGAATCAGTTGAGCTTTGTGTGAAAATTTAAGTGGATCAGTATACTGACAATCTAAATGAATCGTTTAGAACTTAAAGTGTTAATAGCTCAACGGTACTTGTGATTTGTCATAAACTGATATGATCCTCTAACACGAACTCAAACAAAAGTATTGTCTGTAAATATTGCTTTACTGCTTTATGTTTCAGAAAAGGTTAAAAAGATTTTGTTTCTACTTTATTTTCGACAACCGATGTCTGAAAGCTGAGTTTCAAGATCTAAGTATGTTGAACATGTTTCTGAAAATAAATAAGTTCATTAACTTGAAACTTGAAGTTTTTAATCAAAAATCAAAAACAGTTTGTGAGATCTCCAAGGTCATTAATTTGGACTTGGATGATTATTAGTGAGGTTTTGGATTCTTAAACTGTCAAATTCATAAAGTCATTTGATAGGGGGAGAGAGCCAAGTTATTCCTGGAAATTACATATTGTTATATTTGTAATTAGAGCCAGGTTCACAAGTTTGAATCTTAAATTGTCAAATTTCTTATAAAAGTTTGAGATTTGCAGATGTTAAGCCAGACTACGATCCTGATAGCTGAGACTAAGGGGGAGTCTGAAGATTAGCTCATCGCTAGGGGGAGCTTCTAACTGAAGAACCAGGTGTCGATCCTAAAAGCACGGAAGCTTTACGAAAAGGGGAGCCTAAAGAAAAGAGTCAACCGAAAGGGGGAGCTGATTCAGAACGCAGAATTAAGAAAAGCTTGAAGAGGGAGTCTATGGTTGCTGAAGATGTTAAAGCTTCGAGAAGACTCAGAGAGAGAGAAAAGACAAGATGCTACGAGATTGACTGCGGCAATATCCAAGGGGGAGTCTGTGAATGCATTTATGTCTATCGCCTCCGTCAATTGTATGTCGTAGCAGAAATATAACAAGACAAAATTTAACGAAGATTTATTAAAGAGGAAGAACATCCGGACAGATGGATAGCGACCCATCCGGACGGATGGAGAACTTAAATGAGGAGCCTTCATTTAACCATTCCCTATAAATAGGCATGTTATGTTTCATGTTTAAGACTTTTGCATCTTTCTACATTTGGAGAGCTTTTCAAGTCCTAGAGAGAGAAAGTAGCAAAGGAGATATTCAAAGGTGTAAAACATTGTTAGATCTTAATTGAATCTTGATTAATTACGTTCTTGTGTTTGGTCCACACACGTGCATGGATTACGCACGTCGTACGTGTCGTTTCGCAATCGTTCGGGAGTCAAACACAATCCTACAACGCGTTCACACTTTTTCTTGTTTCTGATGAAGTGCCCTAGAGGTTCATTGCTTCTTATTTCAACTTGAATCGGTAGATAGTAAGGTGAGTCTTCTTGTATGTATCTTCTGAATTTAGCAGTGAGATATCCAAGACAAGCTGCCCAAGCACTTGCATCTGGTTTAGCATGATAGGATTGAAGTTCTAGAAGTTTGACAAATTTACTCATGCTAAGTGTGTCTGATCCACTTATTATGTGATGGATCATGACACTCTAGACGCGAATGAAGGGTTTTATAGCTTGTCCTTTTTATTCGTCATGGCCTTCTTTAGCTCTTCCCATATTATTGCACCATAGTTAATCTTTTTGTCATTAACTAGAGCAATAAATAGGTTCGGACCTATTTGTTCGGACTGGTGAAGTGTAAGGCCTTACCCAAACTTACTGTGTGTTTGTTCGGACCACTTTGACTCTTGATCGAGAACAATAATGATTGAATACCACATAAGAATGAACTTAATCCATGTCTCATTGATTCAATTTATGTCTTTTACAGAAAGGATGAATGACAACAATTACCATAAGTCTATTGTCTTGCAATAGTAAGTTGTTACTAATAGCAAGGTGTTTTGGTTAATGACTTTAAAGTGTCATACCTTATTGGGGGCAGCCATGTGCAGCTAGAGCGCCGCTGACTGTATGCGTTGAGGATTTTATCGAAGGTCGTCCAAGTGGGAGATTGTTGGATTTATATGTATGGGTTCGATAAGTCAACGCTACTGACCGAGCTATGACCCGTAAGAGTTACACCTTGGGCAACGAACATTAAATCCACTTAACTCGATTAACTGGTGATCACGAACAATTAACGGAACGAAATATATAATTATCTAGAATAATTATATATCCACGAGAAATGAAATTTATTATTTATACGGGTTATAAATAATATAACGTTTAATTACTTGTTTAATTAAACTTTGTTTTTCGGGTTTTGTATCGCGTCTGGGCTTGAACTTATTATATTGGGCTTTGGGGCCTAAGAGATAATTAGGAATGATTGATAGGGTTATTGTTAACCTAAATATATATTTATTAGGAAAAAATTGTTCATAGTCACAGGTTAAAGGGGTAACTTTGCAGAATAGTAATCAAGTTTCCACTTTGTTCTACTAAAGTCACTTAATCTTTTTTTGTCTTTCTAAAGTCACTCAAGTATTATATGTTGTTCCAATCTTGTGTAATTTATAGGTTACCAGGTAAGCTTGATGACAGGTCATAATTTTTTTGGTGCTTAAGTGGAATAGTGGATTATACATAAACTGACTTGGCTTTTTTAATTAAAAAATATTAACTAAAAATGACTTTTTTTTCTTTTATATTTAGTAAAATCATGTATTTTTTTGTTTCCTTGGTCGTGAAAAATAGTAATTTTTTTATTAAACCTGTTTTAATTCACAACACACATCCCATTAAATTTTCTTATTAAACCTATTTTTTATTAAACCTGTTTTATTATTAAAACCACATTTTAAGTTGCTCAAAATCCTCAACAGATTTTGACTATATCTGTTCTTATTAAAAACACATGTTATATTCATCAATCCTCAAACCCATTTATTAATATTAATTTATCAAACCCAGTAAACCCTTTTTTTTCATCAGATGACTTGCATGAATCAATCAACAATGGATTTGGTTTGGGATTGATGAATAGTTAAATGATCAATGAATCAAAAATCACTTTTGAATGGATTTGAATTTAAGTTGAACAGATAGGATTTGCTTTAAAAAATTATATGATATTTTGAGGGAAATAAGATTTTGAACATGTAGTTGATAAAAAATTTTGATCGATGATTGAAATTGAAATGTAGGGGTTTTTTAGGGTTTAAAATTTGTTTGTTTAATATAAATGATATTCATATAAGCTTAAAAAAAATAAAAAATAATAAGAAAAAAAGTGGTAACTTGGTGACCTGGTAATTACACATTATTAGAACACTAAATTAAAGTTTAATTACTTTAGAGAGACAAATAAAGTTTGGATGACTTAATTGAAACAGTAGACAAACTTGGTTACATTTTTATGACATTTTCCCCAGGTTAAAAATCCAATCATCCAATTTAATGGTGGTTTCAAAAGATTTGATCATTTAAAGGACGGTATCTTATTAAAAAAATTGAAGTGAATTTGTTTAATTGTATATTGTGTGTTACAAAATTTACATTTTTTGTGACATTGTATCATGTAAGATGATGACCTTTGAAGGGGTCATATTTTATAACGAAATGTAAATGATTTAAAGTTATATCTTTGTTTCAAACTTATTGTGTCAAAACATATTTTTATATGTTTGACTTTGATAAAAAAAATAATTGTTTCAATCAATCATCGTTTAATTTAGCAAATGTGAGTTGGTAAATTTCAAAAGATGTGTGTCTCCTCCAAAAATTTTGAATGTGTGCAATTTTTCTTTTTAACATTTTGTGAAATGTGACCCATATCACTTGTCAAGAACTTTTTGACAATCTGACCTTTCAAACTCTCTCTTGATTTGTGACTATCTTTCTGATTTAGTCATAATATATCAACAAACAAGCATAGATAAGCAAGATTTTTATAATATATATATATACTAGTGGGGTGCCCGCACGATGCGGCGGGAGCACAACACTTAACATAAATTGGTGATTTTAAGGATTGCATAGGGCGATTTGGTTCGGTTCAGCTTTGAGACCCCATAACGAAACCCAAATTAGTTACAAAACATGGGATTCTAACCTAGTTGGGGGGGGGGGGGGGGGGGGGGGGGGATATTGCACGGTCCTCCCAACCGCTGGAGTGATCCCACTCCACAAGCTAGCTTAGCCCCATAACTGTCTGGCGGTTAATACCCAACCGGAAGCGAATGCCTGGAGGATGTGCCTGCCAGGATTCGAACCCAGGTCCTCTGGGAAGAGGTGGGTGAGGCTGGCCACTGGGACACCCCAAGTGGTTGGATTCTAACCTAGTTGGTTATAAAAATATAACAACTGTGTTAGGCGTATTAGAACCCGGATTATGCCTTTAAAACAAGAATCCACCCAACCCCTCCTAATAGTTGGTTTGTAAGTAAAGTTTCCAAAACAACATTTCTATGAGTAACAATGATAGTTTACATCTTTCTTGTATTTGCTTGCACTAATAATTCATACTAGAAAAAAAAAAAGTATATTATTTGGTTTAGTAACTTCATAACAGTTTCACAAAATAGGGGTGGTGTAGTCCGACTTTGGATCTGATTATATTTCTTTTCTTCGTCATCTTCTTATGATTCTTCATAGGTGCATATTCAAGCCATTGATCCGTAACTTAAAAAGTCAGAAGATGGTCATAAACACATGAAACTAAGAAGTAAAGTTTGATCCCATTCAATGGATCATGATTCGATACAGAGTTTGAAAGAGAAAAGAATGGTGATCTTGGTAACCAAGTATGAAATAACAAAATTTATCACCCTATGAGTGAAGGACCGAAACTAATCAAAACAATAAATATAAAAATATGTTACAAGTCGAAGACAACATGATCCATACAATACGAGAACACGCTTAAAATAGAGACTACAGAATCCATACTTTATTCTTGTAATGTCGCCACAAAAAGAAAACGAGTGAAGGCGGCAACTGGTGGTGTTTGTTCACGAGCGATAGTGGCTTCGCAGAAGAGCTAAATTTGTCGGCAGTTATTCAATCAAAGAAAAGCGATGGAGGTGGAGATGTTGATGGGTTTTGAATGAGATTCCAAGAATTGGAGGTTTTGAGGTAGACATCGGTGAGCCCTTTTAACCAGTTGTGGGATTAATGAGCATTTTAATTATTAAAAGGTGGCATTGAAGTATTTGATTATTGGGTTGTGGGTTACGGAAGTTGAACAACAAACATTACTTCACTATAGGGAATTTCTTTAATCAATTTCTGTAATTCTTTCAACTCTATTTATTTCATTTTGATTCTCCGAAACATTTTAGTTAATATCCTAAATTCTTTTGAACTTACATAACGTTTAGCACCTTTTCGATTATCATCATTTTAGAGCAATAATTTAACAATAGTGAATATAATTTATTTATTTATTTATCAATTTAAGTGTATCTATTAATTCATTTAGCAATTTAATATTTATGTAGAAAGACCATTTTGCCCTTTTACTTACTTCATTAAGTTATTGTACCATACGCATAAAATATTGTAATTACTTAAATTTGGTTGGTATCCTTGGGAAATGCTTTATAATATAGTATATATATATATATATATATATATATAGGTACGGGATCAAGAGAAAACGCCCTAAAGTGTGAGAACGGCGAGAACGCATCCTGGCCCAACACGTGGCGCGCGATATAATTAGGGCGTATGGGCTTTTTTGTCATTTTATCTTCCGTTTTTCCAATTCGGTGTCACAATATTGCTTCATTTTTGGCGTTTAAGATTTTTTGGCGTTAACGAAATTCAATAATTACCTGGCGTTTTAATGGTTTCATTGTATTAATATTTTGGCGTTTATGGCGTTTCCAAATCGTAGGCCATTGGAACCCCAAGGGCCAGAATATCTCTCTGAATGGCTTCATCCATACTAAGTATGTCCAGGACGTTTTGGGATGATACCCCATTGTTTGTTCTTAGATTCAATGGCGTTTAGATTCAATGGCGTTTTAGACAAGATGGCACATTGTTCTATTATTTTTTATATACATTTTGGCGTTTGTGGTATCTTGGCGTTTTACAAGCGAAAAATTATATTACAACCACAGGGGAAAAAAATAGAAGCGAAAAAAATAAATTAAAAATCCTAATCGGATCTCTCTTCACAATCTTCACTGTCATCAGTCTCTCTCTTCTTTAATACTACAAGAACTGTCACCAAATATATGGCATTTTATGTAAAACTTAACAAACCCATCGGTCTGATTATTTGTTTATTCGTTTGTTGAAGTGGCTTTTGTAGATGTTGGGGACATAGATCGATGACGTGTGGGTGGGTTTTTCGCTTTACTCTTCAACTTTATCTTCATCTTTATAATCATCCCACTCTTCAGTGTCATTGATCTCTTCTCCTCATCCAAGCCTTCTTCAAGAACAAAGAACACAAAATGACATACGACTGTCATCAGTATCTTTTTCTTGAAGATTTGTCCATCTCATGCAGCAAAATCTTACTGAGTTACTCCCCTCACCTAACAATCCATTCAGTGAAACTTCACGATGTGACAACTGGCACAAAACCGGTAATTTCCGTACAACTTAATTAATACTTAAAAACTATAATTATGTGCTTAAATGTCAACATTGTCTGATTACATGCTATACATGTGAATTCATGCATGTTTTATACTACAAATATTGCTTTATGCATTAATGATAGCGTTGCGTCATAAATACTAGTAAACTCACCGGTAAGACACATTGTGTCAACAATTCTGCAGAAAACAGTCAGACAATAGAATTGGGGCCTAGGAGTAGGTCCAAAGTCTAAAATACATTGAAACCCAAGAGTATATACAAGGGTTAACATATAGACTTTCCGGAAGCTAAAATACGCACTAAAAAGCACCCGAAACACACTTTAAATGCTGAATTTCATACATTTCAGCAAAATTCAGCATTGTAACGAGTTAGTGACATGTAAAAATAGGACTAATTGGTCCATAATACCTTCCTAAGTGTCGGGAATTAAGAGTGTCACAAAAGAATACCTAAAGGACATTAAACGGTGCAATTTAGCACTTTAACGAACCGGTATCTAACCGAACAACTGGACATTACCCGGAACATCAAAATATTACTAGAAGCATTGTTTATTTATTTCTGAGCTAGTTATGATCCCCGAACACTCTAACACACTATATAACACCTTATATGCATAACACCTAAACATTACACTTGAAACCTAACTTATTTATACAATTAGTGATTGGAATTTACACTTTACCCCCTTAAAGTGGACGGTTACAAGAAGTGGCCCCACACTAAGATCTCCATTGATCCACCAAAATCTTGCTTAAATCCTATAAGATCTCTAAAGATTGTAATCTAAGATTTGCATTGTACTTCATGGACACTAAACACAATGGTTAATAGCATAGCATGGTTATAAGATGAATGAGCTCCCACACTTCACCTTCACCATCTTTCTCCTTCCTCCCTTCCCACCTTCGGCCGAGATCAACCCACCATACCACCACCTTCTTCATCCATTATTCAATCATTCAAAGTCCTTCACAAGGTGCTAGAAGGTATTCAAGGAGGTTTAGAGCTTGTGGATCTTGAAGGACCTCCTCCATTTGCTATTATCCTTCATTTTTGTCATCTTCAACTTCTTGTGTTCTTCCCTAGCCCTTGTGCTAGTTGTAAGCTTCTAATCACTTGTTATTACTTCATATTTTGATGGTTAAAGATGATGAATGTTGTTAATCATAAGAACACTAAAGAACATGATCATGATACTTTAACATAAGCTTAAAAATATAAGATTACATGTTGAATGTGTTGATTTGCTTCTTGTTGATTGATTAATTGTGTTAGTGATGTTAGACATCATAAGAAACCTACTAGATTGTGATTAAACACATGATCTAGTAAGTTAAAGTGGTGATCTTGTGAAAGACCAAGATCATCATCCTTTATGTCTTCATGAACTTGAATAATGAAAGTGATCTTCATATGTAAAGATGATTTAAACAAAATACAAATCTTGTAAATAGATGATTACAAGAATAATTTTCCCAAGAAACCAAGTTTATTTATGAGATTTACAAAGTCATGGTTTCTAAATAAACTAACCATACTTTTAGTGTTTAAACAAGACTAGAAACATGTTTGTAACAAGAAAAATACAAAAGAAACATTTTTAGAAAAATCATCTTACAAGTTGTAAATGACTAAATCTTTTAATAAAGTGATTTACAAACAAATAACCATGTTTTTAAGGGTGACTAAACCTACTAAATAACATGGTAAGTTACTACAAGTTTTTACAAAAACTTCAAGTTCATGATGTAGTGTAATTTACTTGATTTTGACACTCGGTAAGTGTTGAATGAGTTGTTGATGATTGATGATGATTTTAAAAGAAAATAAACACATGTTTTGAAAACATGGGAAACCTCCATTTTTAGGGGAAACCATGTCAAAATTTCTATAGAATTTTGACACTTAGAAAAATATAAGTTTTGGTGAAACTTATTCCCTAAAAATTCACCTAAAAATATTTACCAAGGTTTCCCTAATTTTTGTGTAAACTTCAAGTTAAGAAATGATGATTTCTTCAAGATAAAAATTGATATTAAGTATGTATATTTTTGAGAAAAATATATATATTTATTGATCACCAAATTTTGTGCTAAGTGTATGTAGTATGTATTACATGTAATAGTGTATTGGGACTTGAAAATACACTAAATACTCCTAAGAAGTAAAAATACAAAATACACATACAACATGCATAGACAAATACAAGAGAATATATTTATGAAAATATATTTCTTAAAAGATTACGTAACTTGGACAAGTTATAAACTTAAAAGGTGTTTTTGGACAAAATACATAACTCGGGTGAAAAATACAAGATACTTATATTTATTTTTGAGAAAATAATATAAGTAAGATACATAGTTAAAAATATAAATTATTTTTAACACACAAAGAACAAATACATAAAGGATGGTGACTTGTACTTGTGCGATACAAGTCTAGTGACTAACGTTAATAAAACACGTATAGGTCACGACGCTATATAAGCAAAACCCGGTGAAGTTTGCGGCGCAAGGAACGCAAAGTTGTGAGTTCATGTCCCCACTTTTAAACTTTTACATACTTTTTAAACTTGGGGAAAATACATTTGTTATGGTATGTTGAATACAAAAACGAAGGGATGATACTTTAGATTGTGTCACAAATAGGGTACCAGAAGCACCATTAATCATGTACATACTAACACCGCAGAACAAAAGGTTAGATCTAATGGGTTTTCGGGCAGCCACACTCTTGGTGATAACTAGTACCAAGTAGTGCTTTTGTGTCTCAGTCGTGAATCGACAACTAGAAAAATGCCTATGGTTTGGATGCTTCCTATGTCGTGTCACATGTTAATGGCCTTGCAACCCATTAACAATCTCGATACTTACAGAAATACTTGATTTATACAAATTACATACCATGTTTTCATACAAAGTATACAAACGTTCAATACAAAAACTGCATGAATTCACACCAACATTATGTTGACGATTTTCCAAAAACTCACATGTATTTCAGGTAACTAAAGTGGATGTGTGCGCGGTCATACTCTTGCTCTGGATGTTGTTTATGTTTATCTTTAAATAATGTTGTAACTTTTCAGACAATGTCTTATGCTGTCTTGTGATGTAAACACTCAACCTATGTTTTCAGTTACGTAATGTTATTGGATTTTGAAGTTATTTTTACGAGCATGTAGTATGTTTACCATTCGTATGCAATGAGAACCTTTCATGATCACACCTCGTGCTTCCGCCTAAGAAAGGGGTGTGACAGATTGGTATCAGAGCTGCGATTGTAGTGAACCAGGATTCCTTCTCGAGTCTAGACTACAATCTTTAGGATCCTTTCACGAAAACAATTTTTCAAAGAGTTTTCATTGCATAAAACTTTCCACGACATCCACTACCTGAAACTATTTTCAAAGAGTCAAGAAAAGACACTACGAAACTTAAGGTACACTGGAGTAGCACTTGTCTTTTATTAAGAATTACTTGCGATTATGTGTGATAATTAATATATACATATACTAGAAGTAGAATATCACATGTATACATGACTTCAATGGCCTATCTGAAGGAAGTGATACGAGGATGAAACGAACTGTGCGGACTGTGCAAGGAGTTACGTAATTATGGATGCATACATAACTATGGAATTCAGTGCACAGAAACCACAGCAAGTCTTGTCACGTATAGATCCCTTCAGTGCGAGAAAAGGTCAAACGTGAACACCCTTCCCCCAGCCTATTAAATACTCTTTTGGAGTAATAATTTAGAGTATAAGGACAAGAACCGCCAATGTGAAGTAAGATATTTTGTCCTTTACATATATTAAACTTGTACCTTGGGGAGATGTAACCCCTATGCATTTGTTTACTTCGCAAACAATAACGTAACAAGTTGCCCTGATATGTGTAAAGACTTGGTGAATATCTTATGACACATCAGTATTTATCTATTTATGCATGCTTGTTACTGTATGAATTGATTTATACGTTTGGCAGATTGTTTGATGTCACTTATGTGGGTATATGTCTGTGTATATACTACTACTGCCTCATATGACGATATCAAACAAATGTCTAACCCTATTGTGTTATGTTACGCCAGAACATGGCACCTAGGAGAACCGTGAACAATCGGGATTCTGATCAACCCCCCCCCCCTTCCTCCCCCACTGCCGAGGACCACTGAAGAACTGAATGCCCTATTGGAAGAAAGGATCTCCGCAGCTATCGCTCAATACGAGGAGAACCGCACTGAACAAAGTGGAGGACCAAGCAATGCTAGACGTAATGGGAATGGAGATTCATCTGGAGGAAACGCAGCTCAGGGCTGCACTTTCAAGCAGTTTCTCGACTGCAAACCGCTGAACTACGACGGCACTGGAGGTGCAGTGGCGTTTGTACGCTGGACGGAGAAGACTGATGCCACTATCCATATGAGCAAGTGTACCGCGGATCAGCAAGTCACTTTTGCTACGGGGTTGTTTGTTGACGAAGCTTTGACTTGGTGGAATTTGCAAGTCCAGACTCTGGGTGATGATGCTGCGTATGGCATGACGTGGGATGAGCTAAAGGAACGTATGAGAGAAAAGTATTACTCACGTGCTGAACTCCAAAGGTTGGAAACTGAGTTCTGGCATTTGACCATGGAAGGTGCTGATATCACTTGTTACACTCGAAGGTTCCACGATTTGTCGAGAGTGATCCCCTATATGGTGACACCTGAATTTAAGCGCATTGAACGCTACATCTGGGGATTGGCTCCAGAATTTCGTAGCTTGGTGACTGCAGCAAAACCTGAAACGATCACTCATGCTGTAACTCTGGCTGTCAGCCTTACTGAAGATGTTGTCCGAATGAAGAAGTTATCGCTAAACCCAACCGAAAAGACCGAGATGCATGCTGAGTCGTCTGGTGACAAGAAAAGGAAGCATGCGAACCTGAATCAAGCGACCCGTAACAACAAGGGTTCCAACAATAAGAAACGAGACCCCAACCAGCCTTAGGAGGCGAAAACTCTTGCAACCATGAATGACGCTCCTGCCAAAAGATACCTGGGCACTCTGCCCATTTGCAACCAGTGCAAGCGTCATCACGAAGGAGTTTTTCGCATTCCAAAATGAGACAAGTGTGGAAAACTGGGTCACCATACTGAGGACTGTTGGGGAAAAGGAAATAGGAACGGGAATGGAAACCGCAACGGTGCTGGTAATAGAAACGGTGGTGGAAATGGCAATGGTAACCGGAATGGTAATGGAGCTGGGCAGAACCAAGGATGCTTTGGTTGTGGAAGCAAGGATCATTTTATAAAATATTGCCCAAGGGGGAACAATGCTCAGGCTCGAGCATTTGTGATTGGAGCAAGGAACGCACGCGAGGACCCTAATGTGGTCACCGGTACGTTTCTCATTAACAATCACTTTGCATCCATATTATTTGACACTGGTGCCGATTATAGCTTCATGTCTGTGGAATTTAAACGTATGCTTGGATTAGAATCTAGTAGATTAGATATTCCTTATTCCATAGAACTAGCCAATGGTAAACTTGTTAAATCGGACGAAGTTGTTAGAGGTTGCTCATTAGAACTTGGTGAGCGAAGATTTAGCATCGACCTCTTACCTATTCAATTGGGTAGCTTCGATGCTCGGAATAGAATCTAGTAGATTAATAAGCCTACCATCAAGAATCGATATCCCCTACCTCGAATCGATGATCTCTTTGATCAGCTGCAAGGTGCTACTTGTCTTTCCAAGATCGATCTGCGTTCTGGGTATCACCAACTTCGTGTTCTCGAAGGAGATATTCCCAAAACTGCCTTCCGCACAAGATATGGGCATTACGAGTTCACTGTCATGCCTTTTTGGTTTGACGAATGCCCAAGCTATCTTCATGGACTTAATGAATAGGGTCTGTAAACCTTATTTAGACAAGTTCATCATTGTGTTCATCGACGATATTCTCATTCATTCAAAGACTCGAGCCGATCACGAGCAACACCTTTGGTTGACATTGGAACTCCTAAAGAAGGAACAAACTTTTCGCTAAATTCTCCAAGTGTGAATTTTGGCTTAAAGAAGTTCAGTTTTTGGGTCATGTAGTCAACAAGTAGGGTATTCATGTGAATCCATCCAAATTGCTGCAATTAAGGATTGGAATACACCAACGACACCTACAGAAATTCGTTCTTTTCTTGGTCTCGCTGGTTATTATCGTCGTTTTATTTCAAACTTCCCGAAGATCGCGGTGCCACTCACTGCTTTGACTCAGAGGAATAAGCCTTTGGAGTGGGGATATAAGCAAGAAGAAGCGTTCCAAACGCTGAAACGGAAGCTATGTGATGCTCCTGTTTTGTCCTTGCCCAATGGAAACGATGATTTCGTTCTCTTTTATGACGCGTCGAATCTAGGCCTTGGTTATGTTCTTATGCAATGAGGTAAAGTCATAGCATATACGTTAAGACAGTTGAAAGTTCACGAAAAGAACTACACAACTCATGATCTTGAGTTAGGTGTTGTGGCATTTGCTCTCAAAATCTGGAGACACTACCTCTATGGAACGAAGTGTGTGGTTTTCACAAGACCACAAAAGTCTCCAGCTCATTCTTAATCAAAAGGAGCTGAACATGAGGCAACGACAATGGGTTGAACTCTTGAACGATTACGATTGCGCGATTCGCTACCTTCCTGGTAAGGCGAATATCATAGCCGATGCGCTTAGTCGAAAGGAACGAGTCAAGCTTCATTATGTTCAAACTCTATCTGATATTCAAATCTTTTGTCCTTCAAGCACAACGATCTTGTGTAAACGAAGGCTTATTGAAATATGAGCTACCACTTCAACTCGAGCTTAAACTCGAAACGAAAGGGGCGATGGGTTGCTCTATTTTAAGAATCCTTATGGATGATTATCGCCCAAATCGGAGCCCTGATTGGATTCCTTGTGCACCTTAATATGTACATTACAACTCAATAAGAACAAACCGAATTCCTATTAAGATCTTCCTATCTTCATAGTTAAATTCTTGAAGATATTTAAAGTGCCAAACGAAATCCACGGATTGGATTCCTGGTATGCTTTAAATACCCGTGTCCAAAGATAACAAATTAAAGGTCAAATAAAACAATTATGCGATTATGTGATTATGTGTTTATGTGTTCTCCTCTATGTTTTTGTGTGATCCAATTTTCGTTATCCAAATCCTCATAGAATCTTCCATATCTTCATATGAGGGATTCATAGTAGGATATTCAAAAGGTACTACCTTAAATCCTTAATGGGCTTCTACGTGGTAGTTAAGACACTTGGGTTATATAGTACCATTCCATGATTCAAAAAGAGACCCTTGAGTGGTCTAGTTAAAGATTGATTCAGAATCTGGTTAAGAGTGGCATCTGGTGATACAGCTGAAAGGACCCTATGGTGGTCTAGTCACACTCATCACAGGTTCATTCATTTGGTTTTCCCCTACACATTATCAAATGCACTGTGTGGACTATGCAAGGAATTACGTAATTATGGATGCGTACATAATTATAAAAATTCAGTGCACGGAAACCACAGTAAGATTTATCATGTGTAAGAACCAATAGTGACAACAATAACGAAACGTGAACAATGTAATGGAGGTACGGTGGACGCACCAATGGCGCTTCATATACTTGTATATAAGTGTCCCTCTTACATTGCAAGCATAATGTTATTTAAAGTTACTAGGAGTTCAGAACCCTAACCAGTGTTGTTTTATCTTTTCGACTTCATGTTTTGAGCTCTCACAAGTTTCCTCTAATTAAATTTCGGGACGAAATTTCCTGAAGTAGGGGAGACTGTGACATCTGTGCCTCCACGGCCATCGAACAAATACCAAATCAATGAAATGTTGTGTTTCATACTTGGGATTTGTATAAATATGTGTATCATTTGCACATATCAACTCTTGTTCGATTTCGGGCTCTAAATCGCTTTCTAGAAGGTTATACGCGCACTGATGCGTAAATATAACCAGTTTAATGCAACAAACACTCCGAGATAGTGACATAGGCTTAACATACCTTAAATAACCTTTACATAACTTAGAAATAAGTTTTGGAGGGTTTGGTGTGGCGAAATCAAGTTTATTCGCTTACAGGGACTAATTTTGACAAACCGCGAAAGTATGCCGATTTGTACTGTAACGAACTTTCCGGAACTTGATCATAAGTTAAACATACCCTAAATATCCTCTACATAGCTTAGAAATAGGCTTTGAGGGGTTCGGTATGTTAAAATAAACTTTTGGTCATTCAGGGACTAAAAGCGTCAAAAAGTGCATAAGTTTGCATTTTCGCGCATATCTTACGTTCTGAATATATCCAGACTCCCAAAAAATTTATGTAATCATTAAAATATTTTATTTTAGTGATTGGCATGATAAAATTTCATTCGTCGCTTAATTTGGATCGTTTTTGCGTTCGTTACGACTTCCGTCGTAATTAACCAAACAACGCAACCGTACGACCAAACGAGCCGACATCCGAGATATTTTTGAGCACATTTTAAGTTCCCTGTACTTTAACTTCATTTTAGAGCTTTGAAATGGGGTTAACGGGGCTTAAACGTGTCAAAAATGCATCGAAAACCAAGTTTGGGGCTTCAGGGGCTAAATCTGTCATTTTTTAAAGTTGCTGGTCTGCAGGTCCCTTACGGTCCGTATGGACCTTTGCTTACGGTCCGTAAGCAGTGCCCAGCACATCAGAGTTGCAGAAACATTGAATTTGGTCATTTCCTCTTGTTCCAATGGTTTTGATCCATGGTTTTTCATGCTATGGGCTGGTTTGTGTGGAGAACAAGTCCCCCAATCTTTCTTTGACAATTGTATGGCCAAGATCATTCCCTCTTCTCCAAGAAATGATCCTAACGGTTTGCGAAAAAACTATATAAGGCCATGTCCCTCATTCATTTTCTGCACATTTGGTCTGAGATTTCTCTAAGTGGTTGTGATTATTCACTACCTACCTGAGAATACTTGGAACCAAATCTATTTGGACCCTTTGTAAGTCCTCTTTCGTTCTTTTATCACTTTCTAGCTTAAAAGTCAAACTTTGTTTGACTTTCTGCATTGACCAGTCTATGGTTAATGAGAAGTTCGTTTGAACTTCAAAACGTGAGCGTAATCACGATGGTTATAGTCCCTAGTGACTATACCTACTGATTACCACGTTATCTAGGCTCAGTGACGAGTCGTAGTTTCGGCCAAAATGCGTATTCTCACGTATTTTGTAACCAAACTACTCTAGGGTATCAAAACCGTTTGTTTTGATATCAAAACCTGTTTTCTAACTTAACTAAACATGTTCTAGCATGTTTAGCTCGTCACTTTTTAGATTAGTGCTTGTGTAGAGTCGTAAGTCAAGCGGACTAAACACCCGCTTAGACTTTCGAACACGACCCGTTTGGTCGATCATTAGGATCCGACCAAACATGTTTAGTGACCATAGTTGCATAGGGAATAACCTTCCGAGGTTATACCTTATGGTCACTTAGGTTTAATTAGTTGTATGATAGGTAGTTTATATGCCTTAGGTAAATGACCAAAATGCCCTTTTCATGCATAATTGGTAATTAAGCATATGTAACACAAACTTTTGTCACTTAATTGATTATGCAACATATTTAATCATGTTTAGGCATATAATACTTGTCATAGGACTAGTTAGACGTCTCGAACGCGCTTTTGCACGAACGACACGTTAAAGTAGCTTAAGCTACCTTAATGGGTCACAATGGGTCGAAAGCACTTAGGTTAGGTTTCGATTTAGGATGTAGACTTTGTTAAACCATGTCATATGAGTTCCAATACTCATTTGGTTTACAAAACCTCATCCTATCCGATCTTTCGACTTAGGTCCGGTTTAATTATATAGTTATTAGGTTGCCGATTGATTCCGTGCTCCCTCTAGCTTTGCTTGGTTGTTGTTCAAGACCTCTAAGCATTCTCAGGTGAGTACATAGTTCCCCTATTTTACTGTTTTCAATTATTTTGGGGTGATTCATATGTGCTAAATGTTTTCAAGGTTTTAACGATGGTTTTCAAAACGATTTTCGATATTATAACAATGGTTTCAAAAACGATTAAAATGGTTTATATTAAATTAATAACGATTTCGATATAGTAAACAAACTTGTTGGTTGTATTTACATAACGAATAATATCCATTAGTTTTGGCCGAACCGACCAGTATTAGGTTATGGTACCATAGGATCTGACAAATCCCGTTATCAGACTGCACCCATGGTTATGTGTGGGTTAGGTGGGTAACTGTCACACCCCTTTCTGCGGCGGAAGCACGAGGTGTGATCATGAAAGGTTCTCATTGCATACGAAGAGTAAACATACTACATGCTCAAAAATACCTTCAAATATTACATTACTGAAAACATATGTCAAGTGTTTACATCACGAGATAACATATTGTCTTAAAAGTCACAACTTTATTTAAAGATAAACAAAGCGACATCCACGAGCATGAGTAAGACCACGCGTACATCCATCCTAGTTACCTGAAATACATGTGAGTTTTGGAAAAACGTCAACATAAAGTTGGTGTGAATTCATGCAATTTTTGTATTTCACGTTTGTATACTTTGTATGAAAACATAATTTGTCTTTTGTATAAATCAAGTCTTTTGTGTACACCACGTACTCATGTATAAGTCAAATATTTCTGTATGTATCAAGTGTTAATGGGTTGCAAAGCCATTAACATGTGACACGACATAGGAAGTCACCAAACCATAGGCATTTTTCTGTAGTCGATTCACGACTGAGACACAAAAACACTGCTTGGTAAAAGAGTGGCCAAGAGTGGGGCTGCCCGGAACCCATTAGATCTAACCTTTTGTTCTGCGGTCTAAGTATGTACACGATTAATGGTGCTTCTGTACCCTATTCGTGACACTATTTCTCATAACGCATCCTACTTGGTTCTCGTTCTCACCAAGCGCGTTTCTTATTGTCTTATATTTTGTCACACTTGGTTCTCGTTCTCACCAAGTGTACTTCTTGTATTTATATCATACCATTTATAAATATTGTACTTTTGTACATGTATTTCACCCCCGAAGTTATAAAAACTGAAAACAGTTAAAAGAAAAGGGGGAGCATGAACTCACAACTTTGCGTTCCTGTGCGTCGTAAACTTCACCGGATTTGCTTAATTAACGTCGTAACCTATACGCGTTTTCTTAACGTTAGTCACTAGACTTGTATCGCACAAGTACAGTCACTCTCTTTTGTATTTGTATTGTTGTGTTAAAAATATTTCATATTTTTAACTACGTATCTTACTTATATTATTTCCTCTAAAATAAATATAAGTCTTTTGTGTTTTGCACTTCGCACCCGAATTATGTATCTTGTATTTTGTATGTGTATTTTTATGTTTATACTCCTCACAAGTATTTAGTGTATTTTTAAGTCTTAATACACTAGTACGTATAACACATACTATATACACTTAGCACATAAGTTGGTGATCAAATAATATATATTTTTCTCTCAAAAATATACATACTTATATCCATTTTTATTCTTGAAGAAATCCTCATTTCTTATCACCAAAAATTAGGGAAACCTTGGTAATGCTTTTAAACACATTTTTAGGGAATAAGTTTCTCAAAACTTATATTTTTCTAAGTGTCAAAATTTATAAAAATTTTGACAGAGTTTCCCCTAAAAATGGAGGTTTCCCATGTTTTCAAAACATGTGTTTATTTTCTTTTAAATCGTCAACAATTTCCTCATTCAACAATAAACAATATGCAACTAGTTAAAATAGATATAATCGCAGAAATACATGAACTTGTGGTTTTTCCCAAAATAGGTAGTATCTTTCCATTATTTTTAGTGGATCTTTGTATAGACCAACTTTGTTTCTTGAAAGTCTCGCTTTTAAAGAAGTTACATCTTTACAACTTCCGGTAAACATTTACAAAAATAGTTATTTTGTCGAAACTTTGTGTTACACAAGTGTTTACATACTCGTGTGTTTGCTAAAATCATTCTTTTTCATGTAAGACTCGGCTTTAGAAAATATGATTTCTTGGACACTTGGTCCTTTGAAAGTACCGCTTGTAGATACGTAGATCTACTAGTTTTAAACACTATTTCACAAGTTAAATCGCTTTTACACAAGTTCATGATTTGGGTGTGGTAGAGTTTCATCTTCTAACCCTTGTTATACTTAAACAAGCTCTATGTCATAATCCAAGATCATGACTAAACCGGGTTAAATGATGATCCGAGCTACCACAACATAGATCGGGTCCAAATAATCACACAAATCAAATACTACATGATTTACACAACATATGTGCTTTTAACCACCATTTTTAGTGTTTTTAGTAGACTTTTAAGCTTCAACTTGTATGTTTACGAGTTTTAACCGTTACAAATCATATTACCCACTTTAAAATAGTTCAAGAAGGTGATTTAAGCAACATACCACTAGCTCGAGGCTAGGGAAGAATCTAGACGCAAATAGGGTGGATAAAAGCAATAGAGTGAGGTCCTTCGCCTTCCGATTGCACCAAGGTTCCTTATACAGGATCTTTAACACTTGTGTGATGTTGGAATTGGATGATCAAACTCAAAAATGATGGATGGATCTAGGGATGTTTGGCCGTGAGCTTTTAGGGAGAGAGAGAGAGTTGTTTTGTGGAGGAAAGTGATGAATGATCATGTTGTGTTAATATTGTATCTTATAGACAATTAGGGTGGGTATTAACCAAGGGATTATATGCATCCTAGATATTAGACACAAGATTAGAATAATCAAGTTATGGTACAAGTGTGTCCCCCTCATGGGGACGGTTTGGTTAAGGGGGGGGGTCTAGTTCGAAACCAACTAGTTAGTTAGGTTAAGTGTAGTTAACTAAGTGCTTAACCCGGTTAGTTGTGTGTCCCGCGTTACAATGGGTGTTAGGGTATTCAGGGACCCGAACTGGCTTAGAAAGAGAACAACTACGTTGATGACAATATTTTTCTGTTCCGGGTAAAGTCCGGTTGTTCGGTTACATACCGATTCGTTAAAGTGCTAAATTGCACCTTTTAGTGTTTAATAAGTATCTTTTTGTAACACTATCGATTCCCAACACTTAGGGAAATATTCTGGATAATAAAACGACATTTCTGCATAATATTTATATGTCTAAATGCTGAATTATTGCTGAATTTTATAAACTCTGCACTTAAAGTGCGTTTCGGGTGCTTTTTAGTGCTTATTTTTGCTTTCGTATTGCATATATATTAAACCCTTGTATGTACTCTTGGATTTTAATGCATTCTTGCTGTCGGACCTACACCTAGGCTCCAATTTTTTATTGTCTGGCTGCTTTCTGCAGTTCCGTTGACACATAGTGTCTTACCGGTGAGTTTACTAGTATTTTTGACGCAACGCTCTCGTTTGTGCATAAAGCAATATTTTGTAGTATACAACATGCATGAATTCACTTGTTTAGTATGTAATTAGACATGGCTGACAATTAAGCACGTAATTACAGTCATTAAGCACTAATTAAAGTGTACGGAAATTACCGGTTTGTGCCAGTTGTCACAGTAACGACTGAATCTGTGATTGTTAATTTACCCTTTGGTGGTTTATTAATGCGAGAAGCGATAGGCGAGTTAGTCAAGTCACGAAGGTTTGGATGTTATTAGCGAGACAATCAAAAGTAGTTTTCACGATTTAAGACGAGAATGATTTAAACGACTAAAGCGATTTTTAACGAATTAAACGATTTGGGTAAACGATTGGTTTTCGGTTAGTGTTTAGATAACGGGACGGGTGTAATGTGATGAAAGCATGGTGGATACGCCGCTGGTACTTCCTATATATAAGTGTTTTCATCGTATTACATACCGTGGTGTTATTTTGTTCACTTGGGTAAACGATTTTGAAACGATGTCACACAAACGAGGTTTTTGAAATGATATAAACCATACGAGTTTTATTAACGAGATTTATTAACGAGTTTTATTAACGAGATTTATTAACGAGTTTTATTAACGAGATTTATGAATGAGTTTTATTAACGAGATTTATTAACGAGTTTTATTAACGATTTAATACGAGATGTTTTACAAATTGGTTTTCTAAAACAAAATGTTTTCGAGTTAAGAATCATGGCTACGAGATTTTACAAATTATAACCAACTTGATTTGAGTTGGTTAATTATGTCGCAATACTACACTTTTCAAAACAAGGTTTTTAATTAAGTATTGCAACATGTAAACTAGCCATGAATCCGACACTCTCAAAAACCTATGTACTCGCCAGCATTTCTTTGCTGACTTTGTTTTCACATATGTTTCAGGTGTTGTTGAATGATGTTGATTGCTAGGATGCATGCACACATAGGACTGGACGAGGCCTTAGACACTTAATAACAATAATAGACTATGTTTAAATTGTTTATTTAGATTTCCAGACGATGTAAATATTCAATGTTTAATAAAACGAAACTTCAATTTCCGTGTGTTTTGAAACAATGATTCTGTTACAACACTCCCCGACGATTCCGCCGCGATTGGTTGTTTTACGCGGTCGGGGTGTGACAGAAACGTTGGTATCAGAGTTCGTGGTTATAGGGAATTAGGTTATTAGTAATGCTTTGACCTAGTCTATAACCTTCCTAGGACCCTAACACAAGATTCTTGTGTTTAGATCTTAAAACAATACCGTCACTTATCCTTAGGTGACAACCACAACAAAACACAAAACACAAATTTCGAATCCGCTTTGAAAACCAATCATCTGTTCTAGGATGATTTATTGTAAGGTTTTGAACCCTTTAAGTTTTCAAAATCTCATCAAGTTTGGGTCTTATAATGTGAACACGTGCAAACTGGAAGGGTGAATGCTTGTACTCTGAGTTTTCTGTCTAAGGCTAGAGTGTTCGTACAAATCCGCAGTATCGGACCAGTCACTCTTACCTGGGAACTCTTGGGGTGAGTGTTCTCTTATAGGCGAGCATGTCTTCAGCGATACATTAATATGACCCGTTTACTTTGATTAATCACCGTCTCATTTGTTTGCCTTAGGTAACAAACAAATGATCGCAATTTCTATGCGTTGTCGTTCTGTTTTAATTATCCGATAACATTTCACTTGTTTTCTCCTATGTTTTTCAATTCCTCTAGAATGTCTCTTCATTGCAACGACACTCAAATGTCCGAGCAAACTGCCAAATTTGCCCAGCGAATAGGCGAAGTAATCCTGAAGACTGTGGATTTAGGTATCGCCATGTCTCGTCTCAATAATGAGGCCACCCAAGAAGCATCGAAAGAAGCAGAAGCCGAGCCTTCGAAAAAGTCAAAGAAGCGTAAAGCTCCAAAGGCCGTTACACCAAATCAAGCAAAACCTAGCCAGGTGGCAGCACCACCAGCCAAGAAGCCGTACTTAGGAACTGCTCCTATGTGCAATCAGTGTAACCTCCACCACTATGCCAGTGTCAAATGTCGGAAATGTTTCAACTGTGGACTCATTGGTCATTTGGCACGAGACTGTCGTTCAGTCACTATGCTAAACCAAGCTTTTCAGAACCCCGTTCAATTTCAAGCAGATCCAGCACATGCTCGTTTTCCTCCTGGTATTTGCTACACCTATGACGAGACGGGTTATGTCAGGGACGGATACCCAAATATTTTCAATGCAAATCCGACCCACGGATGAGCATTTGGCCGATTAGAAGAAGTTGTTGTTTCGAATAATCCGAATCTTATGTTTATGTTTCTAGTGTTTTCCTTTGAACTCAGAAACAATCAATTTTGTTTATAAATAAATCTTTTTTTGCAATTCTAATGTACAAATATAGTTGCATGTGTGTATGGCATACCCCTACGATACCTACACCAAAGAACCGTATTTGTAGTTCTCTCGTTCATATGATCGCTCATGAATTCCTCAAAAATTCTAAGTGCTCGCTTCATTCTAAGAAACGAAGTGACAATTTGAGTAATCACTTTAATTCCTTGGTTAGATAACTAAGGAAACCCTTATCTGTCAAAGTTGCTCTTGGTAAACCTCTTGTACTCAATTCTGTTATTTGCGACTGTCAATTTAACTTTGATAATCACTTTTTTTTCCTATTGACCTCACGCCAATGCAACTTGGGAGTTTCGACATTATCATAGGGATGGATTGGTTAGCTAAACATCATGCTGAGGTGATTAGTTTCGATAAGATAGTTCGCATTCCTCTTTCGTCTGGCGATGTTCTGGAAGTTCATGGCAAGAAACCTTCTGGTGGATTGAAGCTCATGTCGTGTACGAAGGCCCAAAGTTATTTACAAAAAGGATATGTTGCTTTTCTGGCACATGTCACCGAGGAGAAAGGCAAGAGCAAGAGTATTCAGGATATTCCGATTGTTCGGGATTATCCAGAGGTGTTTCCTGATGAACTGCCTGGTTTGCCTCCAATTCGTCAAGTCAAGTTTCATTTTAACCTTGTACCCAATGCCAACCCAATTGCGAAAGCACCTTATCGTCTTGCACCGTCCGAGATGCAAGAATTATCGAAACAGCTTCAAGAGTTGTCTGATAAAGGATTCATCCATCCGAACTCTTCACCTTGGGGAGCTCCTGTCCTCTTTGTGAAGAAGAAAGATGGATCTTTTCGAATGTGTATCGATTATCGTAAGCTTAATAAGCCTACCATCAAGAATCGATATCCCCTACCTCGAATCGATGATCTCTTTGATCAGCTGCAAGGTACTACATGTTTTTCCAAGATCGATCTGCGTTCTGGGTATCAACAACTTCGTGTTCTCGAAGGAGATATTCCCAAAACTGCCTTCCGCACAAGATATGGGCATTACGAGTTCACTGTCATGCCTTTTTGGTTTGACGAATGCCCCAGCTATCTTCATGGACTTAATGAATAGGGTCTGTAAACCTTATTTAGACAAGTTCATCATTGTGTTCATCGACGATATTCTCATTCATTCAAAGACTCGAGCCGATCATGAGCAACACCTTTGGTTGACATTGGAACTCCTAAAGAAGGAACAAACTTTTCGCTAAATTCTCCAAGTGTGAATTTTGGCTTAAAGAAGTTCAGTTTTTGGGTCATGTAGTCAACAAGTAGGGTATTCATGTGAATCCATCCAAATTGCTGCAATTAAGGATTGGAATACACCAACGACACCTACAGAAATTCGTTCTTTTCTTGGTCTCGCTGGTTATTATCGTCGTTTTGTTTCAAACTTCCCGAAGATCGCGGTGCCACTCACTGCTTTGACTCAGAGGAATAAGCCTTTGGAGTGGGGATATAAGCAAGAAGAAGAGTTCCAAACGCTGAAACGGAAGCTATGTGATGCTCCTGTTTTGTCCTTGCCCAATGGAAACGATGATTTCGATGTCTTTTATGACGCGTCGAATCTAGGCCTTGGTTATGTTCTTATGCAATGAGGTAAAGTCATAGCATATACGTCAAGACAGTTGAAAGTTCACGAAAAGAACTACACAACTCATGATCTTGAGTTAGGTGTTGTGGCATTTGCTCTCAAAATCTGGAGACACTACCTCTATGGAACGAAGTGTGTGGTTTTCACAAGACCACAAAAGTCTCCAGCTCATTCTTAATCAAAAGGAGCTGAACATGAGGCAACGACAATGGGTTGAACTCTTGAACGATTACGATTGCGCGATTCGCTACCTTCCTGGTAAGG
The DNA here is from genome assembly GCA_030545235.1 of Helianthus tuberosus. NCBI lineage: Eukaryota > Viridiplantae > Streptophyta > Magnoliopsida > Asterales > Asteraceae > Helianthus > Helianthus tuberosus. The sequence continues at coordinate 53,685,537 of CM060402.1, forward strand.
CGAATATCGTAGCCGATGCGCTTAGTCGAAAGGAACGAGTCAAGCTTCATTATGTTCAAACTCTATCTGATATTCAAATCTTTTGTCCTTCAAGCACAACGATCTTGTGTAAACGAAGGCTTATTGAAATATGAGCTACCACTTCAACTCGAGCTTAAACTTGAAACGAAAGGGGCGATGGGTTGCTCTATTTTAAGAATACTTGTGGATGATTATCGCCCAAATCGGAGCCCTGATTGGATTCCTTGTGCACCTTAATATGTACATTACAACTCAATAAGAACAAACCGAATTCCTATTAAGATCTTCCTATCTTCATAGTTAAATTCTTGAAGATATTTAAAGTGCTAAACGAAATCCACGGATTGGATTCCTGGTATGCTTTAAATACCCGTGTCCAAAGATAACAAATTAAAGGTCAAATAAAACAATTATGCGATTATGTGATTATGTGTTTATGTGTTCTCCTCTATGTTTTTGTGTGATCCAATTTTCGTTATCCAAATCCTCATAGAATCTTCCATATCTTCATATGAGGGATTCATAGTAGGATATTCAAAAGGTACTACCTTAAATCCTTAATGGGCTTCTACGTGGTAGTTAAGACCCTTGGGTTATATAGTACAATTCCATGATTCGAAAAGAGACCCTTGAGTGGTCTAGTTAAAGATTGATTCAGAATCTGGTTAAGAGTGGCATCTGATGATACAGCTGAAAGGACCCTATGGTGGTCTAGTCACACTCATCACAGGTTCATTCATTTGGTTTTCCCCTACACATTATCAAATGCACTGTGTGGACTATGCAAGGAATTACGTAATTATGGACGCATACATAATTATAAAAATTCAGTGCACGGAAACCACAGTAAGATTTATCATGTGTAAGAACCAATAGTGACAACAATAACGAAACGTGAACAATGTAATGGAGGTACGGTGGACGCACCAATGGCGCTTCATATACTTGTATATAAGTGTCCCTCTTACATTGCAAGCATAATGTTATTTAAAGTTACTAGAAGTTCAGAACCCTAACCAGTGTTGTTTTATCTTTTCGACTTCATGTTTTGAGCTCTCACAAGTTTCCTCTAATTAAATTTCGGGACGAAATTTCCTGAAGTAGGGGACACTGTGACATCTGTGCCTCCACGGCCATCAAACAAATACCAAATCAATGAAATGTTGTGTTTCATACTTGGGATTTGTATAAATATGTGTATCATTTGCACATATCAACTCTTGTTCGATTTCGGGCTCTAAATCGCTTTCTAGAAGGTTATACGCGCACTGATGCGTAAATATAACCAGTTTAATGCAACAAACACTCCGGGATAGTGACATAGGCTTAACATACCTTAAATAACCTTTACATAACTTAGAAATAAGTTTTGGAGGGTTTGGTGTGGCGAAATCAAGTTTATTCGCTTACAGGGACTAATTTCAACAAACCGCGAAAGTATGCCGATTTGTACTGTAACGAACCTTCCGGAACTTGATCATAAGTTAAACATACCCTAAATATCCTCTACATATCTTAGAAATAGGATTTGAGGGGTTCGGTATGCTAAAATAAACTTTTGGTCATTCAGGGACTAAAAGCGTCAAAAAGTGCATAAGTTTGCATTTTCGCGCATATCTTACGTTCTGAATATATCCGGACTCCCAAAAAATTTATGTAATCATTAAAATATTTTATTTTAGTGATTGGCATGATAAAATTTCATTCGTCGCTTAATTTGGATCGTTTTTGCGTTCGTTACGACTTCCGTCGTAATTAACCGAACAACGCAACCGTACGACCAAACGAGCCGACATCCGAGATATTTTTGAGCACATTTTAAGTTCCCTATACTTTAACTTCATTTTAGAGCTTTGAAATGGGGTTAACGGGGCTTAAACGTGTCAAAAATGCATCGAAAACCAAGTTTGGGGCTTCAGGGGCTAAATCTGTCATTTTTGAAAGTTGCTGGTCTGCAGGTCCCTTACGGTCCGTATGGACCTTTTCTTACAGTCCGTAAGCAGTGCCCAGCACATCAGAGTTCCAGAAACATTGAATCTGGTCATTTCCTCTTGTTCCAATGGTTTTGATCCATGGTTTTTCATGCTATGGGCTGGTTTGTGTGGAGAACAAGTCCCCCAATCTTTCTTTGACAATTGTATGGCCAAGATCATTCCCTCTTCTCCAAGAAATGATCCTAACGGTTTGCGAAAAAACTATATAAGGCCATGTCCCTCATTCATTTTCTGCACATTTGGTCTGAGATTTCTCTAAGTGGTTGTGATTATTCACTACCTACCTGAGAATACTTGGAACCAAATCTATTTGGACCCTTTGTAAGTCCTCTTTCATTGTTTTATCGCTTTCTAGCTTAAAATTCAAACTTTGTTTGACTTTCTGCATTGACCAGTCTATGGTTAATGAGAAGTTCGTTTGAACTTCATAACGTGAGCGTAATCACGATGGTTATAGTCCCTAGTGACTATACCTACTGATTACCACGTTATCTAGGCTCAGTGACGAGTCGTAGTTTCGGCCAAAATGCGTATTCTCGCGTATTTTGTAACCAAACTACTCTAGGGTATCAAAACCGTTTGTTTTGATATCAAAACCTGCTTTCTAACTTAACTAAACATGTTCTAGCATGTTTAGCTCGTCACTTTTTAGATTAGTGCTTGTGTAGAGTCGTAAGTCAAGCGGACTAAACACCGGAATGGACTGGTTGTCCAAGAACAAGGCTGAAGTTGTTTGTCACGAGAAAATCATTCGCATCCCTCTGCCGAATGATGAAACTCTCATCGTGCATGGAGAAAAGCGAGACGCGCCTCTACGAATCATCAGTTGTTTGAAGGCACATAAGTGCTTAAGGAAAGGATGTGTTGCTTTCCTAGCGCACGTTGTATATAAGAAGGCCGAGGAGCCGAGACTCGAAGATATTCCTGTGGTGAAGGAATTCCCTGATGTTTTTCCCGAAGATCTACCAGGACTACCTCCGCAACGACAAGTCGAATTCCATATAGACTTGGTTCCAGGAGCCGCTCCTGTAGCCAAGGCACCCTATCGGCTTGCACCATCCGAGATGCAAGAATTATCCACACAACTCCAGGAGTTGTTGGATAAAGGATTAATAAGGCCAAGCTTCTCGCCTTGGAGAGCTCCAGTATTGTTCGTAAAGAATAAGGATGGAACATTGCGGATGTGTATCGATTACAGAGAACTAAATAAGCTCACTATCAAGAATCGGTACCCACTACCGAGGATTGACGACTTATTCGATCAATTGCAAGGTCGAGCTACTATTCCAAGATCGACCTTCAATATGGATACCATCAGTTAAGAATCCAAGTGGAAAGCGTACCAAAGACTGCATTCAGAACACGTTATGGGCATTACGAGTTCCTTGTGATGCCATTCGGACTTACGAACGCGCCAGCGGTATTTATGGATCTGATGAACCGCGTTTGCAAACCATATCTCTATAAATTCGTGATTGTATTTATCGATGATATCCTGATTTACTCGCGAATAAGAAAAGAGCACGAGCAACACCAAAGGACCATTTTGGAACTACTGAAGAAAGAGAAACTTTATGCGAAATTCTCCAAGTGCGAATTTTGGATTCGCGAAGTACAGTTTCTTGGTCACGTTGTGAATGAGAAGGGCATTCATGTAGACCCATCCAAGATAGAAGCAATAAAGAATTGGGAAGCCCCCAAAACCCCGACTGAAGTTCGATAATTTTTGGGCTTAGCGGGCTATTACCTACTATTTATCAAGAATTTCTCCAAGATAGCTCAACCGCTGACTACCCTTACGCAGAAAGACAAGAAGTATGACTGGGGTGATAAGCAGGAAGAAGCCTTCCAACTGCTCAAAAATAAGTTATGCGATGCACCGATACTATCCTTACCCGAAGGCCCTGAAGACTTCGTGGTTTACTGCGATGCTTCACGCCAAGGTTTGGGTTGCGTGCTCATGCAACGCCAAGAAGTCATCGCTTACGCTTCAAGACAATTGAAGGTTCATGAAAGAAATTACACCATGCATGACCTGGAACTGCGCACGGTGGTATTCGCCTTGAAGATCTGGCGAAACTATTTATATGGTATCCGATGTACAATCTTCACAAATCACAAAAGCCTACAACACATATTTGATCAGAAGGAATTAAACATGCGTCAGCGATGATGGGTCGAGCTGCTGAACGATTATGACTGTGAGATTAAGTACCATCCTGGAAAGGCAAACATTGTAGCGGATGCGTTAAGTCGAAAGGAAAGGGTTAAGACCCTCAGAGTTCGAGCATTGGAAATGACTATTCAAACGAACCTCACTGCACGCATTCGTGATGCACAACAAGAAGCCCTGAAAGGGGAAAATAGTAGAGCTGAATACCTCCGAGGTATGCTAAAGAATTTGGGGCCAAACAAAGAGGGAAACTTGTACTTTAAGGGGCGTATATGGGTTCCGCTCTATGGCGGTAATCGAGAAGTCATCCTTAATGAAGCTCACAGGTTGAGATACTCGATCCATCCAGGATCGGACAAAATGTATCAAGACTTGAAGGACTACAATTGGTGGCCGAGACTTAAAAGCGATGTTGCTATCTATGTAGGAAAGTGCCTAACCTGTGCTAAGGTTAAGGCTGAATATCAGAAACCATCTGGGCTACTGCAACAACCAGAGATACTCATGTGGAAGTGGGAGCAAATCTCGATGGACTTCATAACGAAATTACCCAGGACCCCTAGGGGGCACGATATGATATGGGTGATAGTCGATCGGTTGACGAAATCTGCGCATTTCCTACCGATCCGAGAGAAGGATAGCACTAGAAAGCATGCTGAGATATACTTAAAAGAAATCATGGCACGTCATGGAGTGCCTATCTCAATTATTTCAGACAGAGATGGATGTTTTGTCTCAAGGATCTGGCAATCCTTTCAGGAAGCCTTTGGATCTCAACTAGATCTAAGCACGGCCTTTCATCCGCAAACAGACGGCCAGAGCGAAAGAACCATACAAACACTGGAAGATATGCTTCGCGCATGTGTTATGGACCTAGGCGGCAGCTGGGATACTCACCTACCTTTAGTTGAGTTTTCCTACAATAACAGTTATCATACAAGCATAAAAGCCGCACCGTTCGAAGCTCTGTATGGCCGCAAGTTCCGCTCGCCATTATGTTGGGCAGACGCTGGAGACAAACGTATGGTTGGTCCTGAACTTATGCAAGAGACAACCGACAAGATTATGCAGATCCGAGAGCGCATTAAGGCGGCTCGAGATCGACAAAAGAGCTACGCGGATCGAAGACGAAAACCATTAGAATTCGAGGTGGGAGACAAAGTTTTGTTGAAGGTCTCACCTTGGAAGGGCGTAGTAAGATTCGGAAAACGTGGAAAGCTGAATCCACGATACATCGGACCATTCAAGATCTTGGAAAGAATTGGTACCGTGGCTTAAAAGTTGGAATTACCGGAAGAACTTAACGGAGTACATGATACGTTTCATGTGTCCAACCTCAAGAAGAGTCCAACCCAAGAAACAGTAATCATCCCTGCGGATGAAGTACATATCGACGACACCCTCCGATTTACAGAAAAACCGGTTGAGGTTACAGACTGGAAAGTCAACAAGACCAGGAGGAGTAGTGTCAAGCTTGTCAAAGTACGTTGGAACTCTAAGCACGGACCCGAGTACACGTGGGAACGTGAAGACCAGTTCAAAGACAAGTACCCCCACCAGTTCAAGAAAACTCCTGCGAGAGATAGATCAGCCTGAATTTCGGGACGAAATTCTTTTAACGGGGGGAGACTGTGACAACTGGCACAAAACCGGTAATTTCCGTACAACTTAATTAATACTTAATAACTACAATTATGTGCTTAAATGTCAACATTGTCAGATTACATGCTATACATGTGAATTCATGCACGTTTTATACTACAAATATTGCTTTATGCATTAATGATAGCGTTGCGTCATAAATACTAGTAAACTCACCGGTAAGACACATTGTGTCAACAATTCTGCACAAAGCAGTCAGACAGTAGAATTGGGGCCTAGGAGTAGAGTAGGTCCAAAGTCTAAAATACATTGAAACCCAAGAGTATATACAAGGGTTAACATATAGACTTTCCGGAAGCTAAAATACGCACTAAAAAGCACCCGAAACACACTTTAAATGCTGAATTTCATACATTTCAGCAAAATTCAGCATTGTAACGAGTTAGTGACATGTAAAAATAGGACTAATTGGTCCAGAATACCTTCCTAAGTGTCGGGAATTAAGAGTGTCACAAAAGAATACCTAAAGGACATTAAGCGGTGCAATTTAGCACTTTAACGAACCGGTATCTAACCGAACAACCGGACATTACCCGGAACATCAAAATATTACTAGAAGCATTGTTTATTTATTTCTGAGCTAGTTATGATCCCCGAACACTCTAACACACTATATAACACCTTATATGCATAAAACCTAAACATTACACTTGAAACCTAACTTATTTATACAATTAGTGATTGGAATTTACACTTTACCCCCCCCCCCCTTAAAGTGGACGGTTACAAGAAGTGGCCCCACACTAAGATCTCCATTGATCCACCAAAATCTTGCTTAAATCCTATAAGATCTCTAAAGACTGTAATCTAAGATTTGCATTGTACTTCATGGACACTAAACACAATGGTTAATAGCATAGCATGGTTATAAGATGAATGAGCTCCCACACTTCACCTTCACCATCTTTCTCCTTCCTCCCTTCCCACCTTCGGCCGAGATCAACCCACCATACCACCACCTTCTTCATCCATTATTCAATCATTCCAAGTCCTTCACAAGGTGCTAGAAGGTATTCAAGGAGGTTTAGAGCTTGTGGATCTTGAAGGACCTCCTCCATTTGCTATTATACTTCATTTTTGTCATCTTCAACATCTTGTGTTCTTCCCTAGCCCTTGTGCTAGTTGTAAGCTTCTAATCACTTGTTATTACTTCATATTTTGATGGTTAAAAGATGATGAATGTTGTTAATCATAAGAACACTAAAGAACATGATCATGATACTTTAACATAAGCTTAAAAATATAAGATTACATGTTGAATATGTTGATTTGCTTCTTGTTGATTGATTAATTGTGTTAGTGATGCTAGACATCATAAGAAACCTACTAGATTGTGATTAAACACATGATCTAGTAAGTTAAAGTGGTGATCTTGTGAAAGACCAAGATCATCATCCTTTATGTCTTCATGAACTTGAATAAGGAAAGTGATCTTCATATGTAAAGATGATTTAAACAAAATACAAATCTTGTAAATAGATGATTACAAGAATAATTTTCCCAAGAAACCAAGTTTATTTATGAGATTTACAAAGTCATGGTTTCTAAATAAACTAACCATACTTTTAGTGTTTAAACAAGACTAGAAACATGTTTGTAACAAGAAAAATACAAAAGAAATATTTTTAGAAAAATCATCTTACAAATTGTAAATGACTAAATCTTTTAAGAAAGTGATTTACAAACAAATAACCATGTTTTTAAGGGTGACTAAACCTACTAAATAACATGGTAAGTTACTACAAGTTTTTACAAAAACTTCAAGTTCATGATGTAGTGAATTTACTTGATTTTGACACTCGTTAAGTGTTGAATGAGTTGTTGATGATTGATGATGATTTTAAAAGAAAATAAACACATGTTTTGAAAACATGGGAAACCTCCATTTTTAGGGGAAACCATGTCAAAATTTCTATAGAATTTTGACACTTAGAAAAATATAAGTTTTGGTGAAACTTATTCCCTAAAAATTCACCTAAAAATATTTACCAAGGTTACCCTAATTTTTGTGTAAACTTCAAGTTAAGAAATGATGATTTCTTCAAGATAAAAATTGATATTAAGTATGTATATATTTTTGAGAAAAATATATATATTTATTGATCACCAAATTTTGTGCTAAGTGTATGTAGTATGTATTACATGTAATAGTGTATTGGAACTTGAAAATACACTAAATACTCCTAAGGAGTAAAAATACAAAATACACATACAACATGCATAGACAAATACAAGAGAATATATTTATGAAAATATATTTCTTAAAAGATTACGTAACTTGGACAAGTTATAAACTTAAAAGGTGTTTTTGGACAAAATACATAACTCGGGTGAAAAATACAAGATACTTATATTTATTTTTGAGAAAATAATATAAGTAAGATACATAGTTAAAAATATAAATTATTTTTAACACACAAAGAACAAATACATAAAGGATGGTGACTTGTACTTGTGCGATACAAGTCTAGTGACTAACGTTAATAAAACACGTATAGGTCACGACGCTATATAAGCAAAACCCGGTGAAGTTTACGACGCAAGGAACGCAAAGTTGTGAGTTCATGTCCCTACTTTTAAACTTTTACATACTATTTAAACTCGGGGAAAATACATGTGTTATGGTATGTTGAATACAAAAACGAAGGGATGATACTTTAGATTGTGTCACGAATAGGGTACCAGAAGCACCATTAATCGTGTACATACTAAGACCGCAGAACAAAAGGTTAGATCTAATGGGTTTTCGGGCAGCCACACTCTTGGTGATAACTAGTACCAAGTAGTGCTTTTGTGTCTCAGTCGTGAATCGACAACTAGAAAAATGCCTATGGTTTGGATGCTTCCTATGTCGTGTCACATGTTAATGGCCTTGCAACCCATTAACAATCTCGATACTTACAGAAATACTTGATTTATACAAATTACATACCATGTTTTCATACAAAGTATACAAACGTTCAATACAAAAACTGCATGAATTCACACCAACATTATGTTGACGATTTTCCAAAAACTCACATGTATTTCAGGTAACTAAAGTGGATGTGTGCGCGGTCATACTCTTGCTCTGGATGTTGTTTATGTTTATCTTTAAATAATGTTGTAACTTTTCAGACAATGTCTTATGTTGTCTTGTGATGTAAACACTCAACCTATGTTTTCAGTTACGTAATGTTATTGGATTTTGAAGTTATTTTTACGAGCATGTAGTATGTTTACCATTCGTATGCAATGAGAACCTTTCATGATCACACCTCGTGCTTCCGCCTGACAGATTGGTATCAGAGCTGCGATTGTAGTGAACCAGGATTCCTTCTCGAGTCTAGACTACAATCTTTGGGATCCTTTCACGAAAACAATTTTTCAAAGAGTTTTCATTGCATAAAACTTTCCGCGACATCCACTACCTGAAACTATTTTCAAAGAGTCAAGAAAAGACACTACGAAACTTAAGGTACACTGGAGTAGCACTTGTCTTTTATTAAGAATTACTTACGATTATGTGTGATAATTAATATATACATATACTAGAAGTAGAATATTTCATGTATACGTGACTTCAATGGCCTATCTGAAGGAAGTGATACGAGGATGAAACGAACTGTGCGGACTGTGCAAGGAGTTACGTAATTATGGATGCATACATAATTATGGAATTCAGTGCACAGAAACCACAGCAAGTCTTGTCACGTATAGATCCCTTCAGTTCGAGAAAAGGTCAAACATGAACACCCTTCCCCCAGCCTATTAAATACTCTTTTGGAGTAATAATTTAGAGTAAAAGGACAAGAACCGCCAATGTGAAGTAAGATATTTTGTCCTTTACATATATTAAACTTGTACCTTGGGGAGATGTAACCCCTATGCATTTGTTTACTTCACAAACAATAACGTAACAAGTTGCCCTGATATGTGTAAAGACTTGGTGAATATCTTATGACACATCAGTATTTATCTATTTATGCATGCTTGTTACTGTATGAATTGATTTATACGTTTGGCGGATTGTTTGATGTCACTTATGTGGGTATATGTCTGTGTATATACTACTACTGCCTCGTATGACGATATCAAACAAATGTCTAACCCTATTGTGTTATGTTACGCCAGAACATGGCACCTAGGAGAACCGTGAACAATCGGGATTCTGATCAACCCCCTCCTCCCCCACTGCCGAGGACCGCTGAAGAACTGAATGCCCTATTGGAAGAAAGGATCTCCGCATCTATCGCTCAATACGAGGCGAACCGCACCGAACAAAGTGGAGGACCAAGCAATGCTAGACGTAATGGGAATGGAGATTCATCTAGAGGAAACGCAGCTCAGGGCTGCACTTTCAAGCAGTTTCTCGACTGCAAACCGCTGAACTACGACGGCACTGGAGGTGCAGTGGCGTTTGTACGCTGGACGAAGAAGACTGATGCCACTATCCGTATGAGCAAGTGTACCGCGGATCAGCAAGTCACTTTTGCTACGGGGTTGTTTGTTGACGAAGCTTTGACTTGGTGGAATTTGCAAGTCCAGACTCTGGGTGATGATGCTGCGTACGGCATGACGTAGGATGAGCTAAAGGAACGTATGAGAGAAAAGTATTACTCACGTGCTGAACTCCAAAGGTTGGAAACTGAGTTCTGGCATTTGACCATGGAAGGTGCTGATATCACTTGTTACACTCGAAGGTTCCACGATTTGTCGAGAGTGATCCCCTATATGGTGACACCCGAATTTAAGCGCGTTGAACGCTACATCTGGGGATTGGCTCTAGAATTTCGCAGCTTGGTGACTACAGCAAAACCTGAAACGATCACTCATGCTGTAACTCTGGTTGTCAGCCTTACTGAAGATGTTGTCCGAATGAAGAAGTTATCGCTAAACCCAACCGAAGAGACCGAGATGCATGCTGAGTCGTCTGGTGACAAGAAAAGGAAGCATGTGAACCTGAATCAAGCGACCCGTAACAACAAGGGTTCCAACAATAAGAAACGAGACCCCAACTCGCCTCAGGAGGCGAAAACTCTTGCAACCATGAATGACGCTCCTGCCAAAAGATACTTGGGCACTCTACCCATTTGCAACCAGTGCAAGCGTCATCACGAAGGAGCTTATCGCATTCCAAAATGCGACAAGTGTGGAAAACTGGGTCACCATACTGAGGACTGTTGGGGAAAAGGAAATAGGAACGGGAATGGAAACCGCAACGGTGCTGGTAATAGAAACGGTGGTGGAAATGGCAATGGTAACCGGAATGGTAATGGAGCTGGGCAGATCCAAGGATGCTTTGGTTGTGGAAGCAAGGATCATTTCATAAAATATTGCCCAAGGGGGAACAATGCTCAGGCTCAAGCATTTGTGATTGGAGCAAGGAACGCACGTGAGGACCCTAATGTGGTCACCGGTACGTTTCTCGTTAACAATCACTTTGCATCCATATTATTTGACACTGGTGCCGATTATAGCTTCATGGCTGTGGAATTTAAACGTATGCTTGGAATAGAATCTAGTAGATTAGATATTCCTTATTTCATAGAACTATCCAATGGTAAACTTGTTAAATCGGGCGAAGTTGTTAGAGGTTGCTCATTAGAACTTGGTGAGCGAAGATTTAGCATCGACCTCTTACCTATTCAATTGGGTAGCTTCGATGTAGTGGTCGGAATGGACTGGCTGTCCAAGAACAAGGCTGAAGTTGTTTGTCACGAGAAAATCATTCGCATCCCTCTGACGAATGATGAAACTCTCATCGTGCATGGAGAAAAGCGAGACGCGCCTCTACGAATCATCAGTTGTTTGAAGGCACAGAAGTGCTTAAGGAAAAGATGTGTTGCTTTCCTAGCGCACGTTGTATATAAGAAGGCCGAGGAGCTGAGACTCAAAGATATTCCTGTGGTGAAGGAATTCCCTGATGTTTTTCCCGAAGATCTACCAGGACTACCTCCGCAACGACAAGTCGAATTCCATATAGACTTGGTTCCAGGAGCCGCTCCTGTAGCCAAGGCACCCTATCGGCTTGCACCATCTGAGATGCAAGAATTATCCACACAACTCCAGGAGTTGTTGGATAAAGGATTAACAAAGCCAAGCTTCTCGCCTTGGGGAGCTCCAGTATTGTTCGTAAAGAAGAAGGATGGAACATTGCGGATGTGTATCAATTACAGAGAACTAAATAAGCTCACTATCAAGAATCGGTACCCACTACCGAGGATTGACGACTTATTCGATCAATTGCAAGGATCGAGCTACTATTCCAAGATCGACCTTCAATCTGGATACCATCAGTTGAGAATCCAAGAGGAAAGCGTACCAAAGACTGCATTCAGAACACGTTATGGGCATTACGAGTTCCTTGTGATGCCATTCGGAGTTACGAACGCGCCAGCGGTATTTATGGATCTGATGAACCGCGTTTGCAAACCATATCTCTATAAATTCGTGATTGTATTTATCGATGATATCCTGATTTACTCGCGAACAAGAAAAGAGCACGAGCAACACCTAAGGACCATTTTGGAACTACTGAAGAAAGAGAAACTTTGTGCGAAATTCTCCAAGTGCGAATTTTGGATTCGCGAAGTACAGTTTCTTGGTCACGTTGTGAACGAGAAGGGCATTCATGTAGACCCATCCAAGATAGAAGCAATAAAGAATTGGGAAGCCCCCAAAACCCCGACTGAAGTTCGACAATTTTTGGGCTTAGCGGGCTATTACCGACTATTTATCGAGAATTTCTCCAAGATAGCTTAACCGCTGACTACCCTTATGCAGAAAGACAAGAAGTATGACTGGGGTGATAAGCAGGAAGAAGCCTTCCAACTGCTCAAAAATAAGTTATGCGATGCATCGATACTATCCTTACCCGAAGGCACTGAAGACTTCGTGGTTTACTGCGATGCTTCACGCCAAGGTTTGGGTTGCGTGCTCATGCAACGCCAAAAAGTCATCGCTTACGCTTCAAGACAATTGAAGGTTCATGAAAGAAATTACACCACGTATGACCTGGAACTGGGCACGGTGGTATTCGCCTTGAAGATCTGGCGACACTATTTATATGGTACTCGATGTACAATCTTCACAAATCACAAAAGCCTACAACACATATTTGATCAGAAGGAATTAAACATGCGTCAGCGACGATGGGTCGAGCTGCTGAACGATTATGACTGTGAGATTAAGTACCATCCTGGAAAGGCAAACATTGTAGCGGATGCGTTAAGTCGAAAGGAAAGGGTTAAGACCCTCAGAGTTTGAGCATTGGAAATGACTATTCAAACGAACCTCACTGCACGCATTCGTGATGCACAACAAGAAGCCCTGAAAGGGGAAAATCGTAGAGCTTAATACCTCCGAGGTATGCTGAAGAATTTGGGGCCAAACAAAGAGGGAACCTTGTACTTTAAGGGGCGTATCTGGGTTCCGCTCTATGGCGGTAATAGAGAAGTCATCCTTAATGAAGCTCACAGGTCGAGATACTCGATCCATCCAGGATCGGACAAAATGTATCAAGACTTGAAGGACTACAATTGGTGGCCGAGACTTAAAAGCGATGTTGCTATCTATGTAGGAAAGTGCCTAACCTGTGCTAAGGTTAAGGCTGAATATCAGAAACCATCTGGGCTACTGCAACAACCAGAGATACTCATGTGGAAGTGGGAGCAAATCTCGATGGACTTCATAACGAAATTACCCAGGACCCCTAGGGGGCACGATATGATATGGGTGATAGTCGATCGGTTGACGAAATCTGCGCATTTCCACCGATCCGAAGAAGGATAGCACTAGAAAGCTTGCTGAGATATACTTAAAAGAAATCGTGGCACGTCATGGAGTGCCTATCTCAATTATTTCAGACAGAGATGGACGTTTTGTCTCAAGGATCTGGCAATCCTTTCAGGAAGCCTTTGGATCTCAACTTAATTAATACTTAATAACTACAATTATGTGCTTAAATGTCAACATTGTCTGATTACATGCTATACATGTGAATTCATGCACGTTTTATACTACAAATATTGCTTTATGCATTAATGATAGCGTTGCGTCATAAATACTAGTAAACTCACCGGTAAGATACATTGTGTCAACAATTCTGCAGAAAGCAGTCAGACAATAGAATTGGGGCCTAGGAGTAGGTCCAAAGTCTAAAATACATTGAAACCCAAGAGTATATACAAGGGTTAACATATAGACTTTCCGGAAGCTAAAATACGCACTAAAAAGCACCCGAAACACACTTTAAATGCTGAATTTCATACATTTCAGCAAAATTCAGCATTGTAACGAGTTAGTGACATGTAAAAATAGGACTAATTGGTCCAGGATACCTTCCTAAGTGTCGGGAATTAAGAGTGTCACAAAAGAATACCTAAAGGACATTAAACGGTGCAATTTAGCACTTTAACGAACCGGTATCTAACCGAACAACCGGACATTACCCGGAACATCAAAATATTACTAGAAGCATTGTTTATTTATTTCTGAGCTAGTTATGATCCCCGAACACTCTAACACACTATATAACACCTTATATGCATAACACCTAAACATTACACTTGAAACCTAACTTATTTATACAATTAGTGATTGGAATTTACACTTTACCCCCTTAAAGTGGACGGTTACAAGAAGTGGCCCCACACTAAGATCTCCATTGATCCACCAAAATCTTGCTTAAATCCTATAAGATCTCTAAAGATTGTAATCTAAGATTTGCATTGTACTTCATGGACACTAAGCACAATGGTTAATAGCATAGCATGGTTATAAGATGAATGAGCTCCCACACTTCACCTTCACCTTCACCATCTTTCTCCTTCCTCCCTTCCCACCTTCGGCCGAGATCAACCCACCATACCACCACCTTCTTCCTCCATTATTCAATCATTCCAAGTCCTTCACAAGGTGCTAGAAGGTATTCAAGGAGGTTTAGAGCTTGTGGATCTTGAAGGACCTCCTCCATTTGCTATTATCCTTCATTTTTTTCATCTTCAACTTCTTGTGTTCTTCCCTAGCCCTTGTGCTAGTTGTAAGCTTCTAATCACTTGTTATTACTTCATATTTTGATGGTTAAAAGATGATGAATGTTGTTAATCATAAGAACACTAAAGAACATGATCATGATACTTTAACATAAGCTTAAAAATATAAGATTACATGTTGAATGTGTTGATTTGCTTCTTGTTGATTGATTAATTGTGTTAGTGATGTTAGACATCATAAGAAACCTACTAGATTTTGATTAAACACATGATCTAGTAAGTTAAAGTGGTGATCTTGTGAAAGACCAAGATCATCATCCTTTATGTCTTCATGAACTTGAATAATGAAAGTGATCTTCATATGTAAAGATGATTTAAACAAAATAAAAATCTTGTAAATAGATGATTACAAGAATAATTTTCCCAAGAAACCAAGTTTATTTATGAGATTTACAAAGTCATGGTTTCTAAATAAACTAACCATACTTTTAGTGTTTAAACAAGACTAGAAACATGTTTGTAACAAAAAAATACAAAAGAAATATTTTTAGAAAAATCATCTTACAAGTTGTAAATGACTAAATCTTTTAATAAAGTGATTTACAAACAAATAACCATGTTTTTAAGGGTGACTAAACCTACTAAATAACATGGTAAGTTACTACAAGTTTTTACAAAAACTTCAAGTTCATGATGTAGTGTAATTTACTTGATTTTGACACTCGGTAAGTGTTGAATGAGTTGTTTATGATTGATGATGATTTTAAAAGAAAATAAACACATGTTTTGAAAACATGGGAAACCTCCATTTTTAGGGGAAACCATGTCAAAATTTCTATAGAATTTTGACACTTAGAAAAATATAAGTTTTGGTGAAACTTATTCCCTAAAAATTCACCTAAAAATATTTACCAAGGTTTCCCTAATTTTTGTGTAAACTTCAAGTTAAGAAATGATGATTTCTTCAAGATAAAAATTGATATTAAGTATGTATATTTTTGAGAAAAATATATATATTTATTGATCACCAAATTTTGTGCTAAGTGTATGTTGGACTCTGTATGCCCAAGACACATATTAAATTGATGTGGCTAGTACGTTATGATCCAAGTCGAGTCATACCCAAATACAAGCTAGACAAACACTTATAATATTTATTTATGATGTGATCAAACAAATAAATATTAACACTTATAATATTTAGAAATTGGTTTTCTAAATAATTGCACTTGACAAACCAATAAATTATATGGATAATTTATTTTTGAGAGAATATTTTATTTTGTTATTTAATGGGTTAAATAACATAATAAAAGTTGTATAAGTCTTATAACATATGTTGTTATATTTTATAAAAGTTATAAAATATACATAAGACTTATAAATTTTATAAAAGAAATTATTATTTTTTTTTAAGTAAAGAGTGCCCCCCCCCCCCCTTTGTTCTTCCCTAAAGATTTTCCACCAATCAAGTTACATGCACATCTTACATGTTAGATGGCATTTGATTG
Source organism: Helianthus tuberosus (assembly GCA_030545235.1). Classification (NCBI taxonomy): domain Eukaryota; kingdom Viridiplantae; phylum Streptophyta; class Magnoliopsida; order Asterales; family Asteraceae; genus Helianthus; species Helianthus tuberosus. The sequence goes on from CM060402.1 coordinate 53,701,873, forward strand.
GGTGGTCTTCCCTAAACCATTTTGGTCCAATAGGGATGCATGCATTTGCATGTGTTAGATGTTCATGCATTGGTCAAATTGGGAGGCCATTTCTCTCACTTGATATATATTAATTTGTATGACAAATTAATAAGGAGAAGAACAAGAAAAACTCTAGAGATCATGCTCTCATTTTCGGCCAAGATAGTGCAAGTTTTGGAGATCATTTTCAAGTGTAAGACTTGAATTTACTCTCTAAAATCGAGTCATGTTTGGTTGATCAAGAAGGGGTTTTTCTAGTATGAAAATCAAGTGCAAGAACTCAATATAGTCCCTCTAATATTTCAGCCATATGGTGGTTTTCTAGAGGGAATTCTAGTGAGTTCATAAGTGTAGAAATCCTAGCTAAACACAAGGTGTTTGTTGGAAGGCTTGGGGTATACAAGCTTGAGGTCTTCTACACTTGAAGGCAACCGTTCAAGAAGCATCATCTTTTTCATATCCTATACTCCTTGAAAGGTAGTATTCTAAACACTCTATGGTTGTGTTTTATTTTGATAGCATGCATGTTCGTATATGGATCCGGGATTGGGTTTTACACATAAAATGAGTTTATATCTTGTAAGTAACATGTTTTAAATAATAATTTCCACTGCGTTTTTATTTTATATGGATAAAATACTTTGATAAACATGTGAAAAACCCATCAATGGTATCAGAGCCGCTTATATGAGTGCATGCTTCATTGGATATGAAATTTTCGGGTTTCGGGTTTGGGTAAAACCCTATGGCCGAAATTTTCACCATGGTTATCCCTTTGTTTTTCAAGATTATATTTTTACATGCATAAATGAATCTTGAAAAATTATTTCATATGGATGATTTGTTTGTTTGGACAAAACTTACCTTTTCGGTTTTTTGGACATAGCCGAAAATGGTTATTAAAAGGGAACCATTTTTTTTATGCTTCTTGAAATTAATATATATATATTTGGATATATATTTTGGTGTACATAACCTAGCCATGACCTTGTGTGAATATGTTGAATGATTGTGTTGTGATTTACTTTATTAATTATTCAAAGGGTTGTAATAATTATTATTTTTGTTCTTCCATTTGTAAGATATGTAATTTATTTATTTTCATTTGGTATGTAAAATAAATAGATTAGGTGCATTTTATTTTACTAGAAAAATGTATTAGGATATATTTTGTAAAAGAAGATGCACATAAAAATGCGGTTTTGGTTTTGGCCAATTTCGGGCCTAAAGGACTTCATAGTTCTTAATGGGATTTTAGCCCAAAAACCAAAACATATTTTCGGAGCCCAAAGGAGTTTGGAGCTGAATTAAAGTACATTTTGGAAGCTCAAAGAAAGTGGAGAAATCACAACACAAAAGGGAAACTTGAAGCATTTGGATGCGGGATCAAGTGGGAGTTCAACGACACATCGCTTGTGTCATTTTTCACCCTTTAGGAAGGACCTTTTGGCACACTTGTTTTGGCTAACAAGTGTGGTCAAAATAGTTGGCTATGGTTATGCACCTAATGATATGTATGTTGTGCTTGTGTGGTTGTTTATTTATGTTGTTTGGATGATATGTAGATATGCATGCTTAACAAACTAATAATCAACAACAAGCTTAAAATTGGTTCTTTAAAGATCATTAAATTGGTTAATAAAATTTTATTAAAAATTAATGATTTTTATAATAAAAAGGGTTTTTATTAAAAGAACCTTAAAAATTTGTTTTCACTAAAGTACCAACGATTTGAATGCATGCAAATGTATGGTACATAAAGTTTTCTAAACTAGAATTTTGAAAACTCAAAATCCCTTTTATAAAACAAGTCAAACACCATCCTTTTATACAACACTCGAATCACTTGGGAACTCTTTTGTGGGATAAAGGTCACCTAACCACATTTGAGGGAACTTGTATATTCGAGGTGGGTTTACCATGTTTGTGGGATAAAGGTCACCTAACCACTTATGTGAATAAACTCACACGTGTGTGTAAGTTGGACGACTTGATTTGGAAACCATGAACTTAGGGTCACCGAAGCATGGGGAACAAAGGTGTTGATGGGATTAAATATGACAACTAAACATAAAGATGTTTAACCGATCCCATATGGCTAGAAGTTGCAAAGAGTTGCAATTGTCAAACGTTGACTACCTTGTTAATTTAAATAGAGGGATAAAGGTCACCTAACCAATATTTAAATGTAACGTTAGATTCTAGATTTTAATTATTAATTGTCTATGAGACACAAAAGGGTATTAATGATTAAAATATAATAATATCGAAAATACTGAAATTAAACTTTGTTAAATTTTGTAGATGGCCGCTAACAATATTACCCAAACCGTCCGTAACCTATCACTAAATACAATCCTTGACAAGGATCGTCTCAATCATAACACTTCATGGATTAATATCGAAACTTAAGAATCGTTCTCAAGTAAAAGATATCCTATGTGTTGAACGATCCTAATCCCGATGAACATCTTATGGAAGATAAGGATGCCTATAACGATTGACTAAATATATCGAGGATACTATGCAAGCCTCTTGCCTCATGTTAGGAATTATGATTTCCGAGATTCAAAAGGATTTTGAACATCATGAGCATACGACATGATTAACCAATTGAAGGAAATGTTCCTAAGGGTAGAATGCATCGAAACGGTTCGAGCACTTCATGCATGTCAGATGGAGGAAACCCAATTGGTCTCATCTTATGTCTTTAGATGAAAAGCCACATTGATCACCTCGAAAGGCTCAATATGGATAAAAGGGCTTTATCCATTCTAACGATCAATGAGAGTGGCAACTAGAAAAGGCATCACCCCAACACCAAAGCAAATGTTGAAAATGGAAACGGGTAATTCAAAGGGAAATGATTAGAAAGGCTAAAGCGAAACCACCAAAACCAAAAAAGAAGAAGGCAAAGGTTGCCACGAACGATCCATACTTTGAGTATGGTGAGATAGGACATTTAAATAGGAATTGCCCAACCTATCTCAAAGAGTTAAAAAAAACAAGAGGGATGCTAGGCAAACCTCAGGTACAATCTTTATAAAACATATTGACCTTAATATTATTTCTTCTAACACATGGGTATAAGATACCGGATGTGGAACTCATGTTTGCAATTTGTTGCAAAAGGTTCAAAAGAAATAAGACAGTATGGTTTTGATTTAAAGTTTGTAAACAATGAAATTCATGCTTCGATGAATGACATGTTTTACTTTAAAGCTAAGCTTTCAAATGGTATTTATGAATTAGTTCATAATAATACATCATTTAATAGTTCAATGTACCAAGCAATCACCAAGAAACTCAAAATAGATTTGAGTAAAACCTATCTTTGGCATTATCGCCTTGGTCATATAAACAGATGTCGCATGTAGACACTTCGAAAGAATTGTATTTCGGAAACAAATGAAATTGGTTCATTTGATACATACGAATCTTGCTTACAAGGAAAAATGACCAAGTAACCCTTTAGTGGGAAAGGGTAAAAGATTTATTAGGTATCATACATTCGAATGTATGTGATCTTTTTAAGCCAATGACTAGAAATGGTGATAGATACTTCATTACCTTTTACCAACAACTATAGTAGTTATGGTTATGTATACTTACACAAAGTTAAAGTTTTGAAATGTTCAAAGCCTTCAAAAGGTGAAGTACAACATCAACTCAATCAAAGTTCTTCATTCCGATAGAGTAGGAATCGAACTCTATTTGGATATGGTTCGATCTATGATAGCTTAGAGCGCATTATCTCTATCATTTTGGGGTTACGCTTTGCTCTCCGCGGCCCGTATGGCCCCAGCCAAGAAAGTGGATATACACCCTTTTAAATATGGCATGGAAGGGTTCCATCATTATCATATTTAAAGGTAAGGGGTAGTAAAGCTTATGCTAAGCTATACACCTCAAGACAAATAGAAGTACGATCCACTAAGTGTATCTTTGTAGGATATCCTAAAGATGGTATAGGATATTATTTCTATGATCCAACAGAGCAAAAGGTATTGGTTGCTCAAGAGGCTAAGTTCCTTATGGAAGGAATTAGTAGAACAGTGGAACTTGATAAGGATCGAGAACCACAAGCCGATACACGTTTGGTTGATACTAGCACTCAACAAGAGGTTGTTGAAAACGATCAAGTGGTTGATCTATACACACAAAATGTTCGCAGATCTGGTAGAATTAGTAGTCCACCTGAAAGATATGGATTTTTCATAAGATGGATGCTACGTGGTAGATTCGGGTGAACCCACCACATACCATGCTGCAATGTCAAAATCCAATTATGACAAATGGCTTGAAGCCATGAACGTAGAGATGCAATCCATGTATGACAACCAAGTATGGGAATTGGTTGTGCCACATCTTAAACTCCAAAATAGTTGGAAGTAAGTGGGTTTCTATGAAGAAAACGGATATGCATGGTAACTTGGATACTTGTAAAGCGAGACTTGTAGCAAAAGGTTTCACTCAAACTTAAGGGGTTGATTATGATGAGACTTTCTCGCCTATGGCGATGCTAAAGTAAATAAGGATATTATTTGCCATACCTGCATAATATGATTATGAGATTTGGCAAATGGATGTCAAGATGGCTTTCCTTAATAGATATCTTGAGGAAGATGTCTATTTAGTTCAGCCTAAAGGTTTTGTCGATCCAAAACATCCTAACAAAGTATGCAAGTTAAAGAAATCAATCTATGGATTGAAACAAGCATCAAGAAGTTGGAATCACCATTTTGATGAAGAAATTAGGGAATATGGATTCATCAAGAACGACGATGAAGCTTGTGTGTATAAGAAGGCTAGTGGGAGCATCATCACTTTCTTAGTGTTGTATGTCGATGACATTCTACTATATGGAAATGACATTCCAACCATGGAAGGTGTAAAAGCCTGGCTTGGAAGTTGTTCTTCCATTAAGGATCTTGGTGAAGTCGCCTATATTTTGGAATAAAGATCTATAGGGATAGATCAAGGCGCTAGATAGGTTTAAAACTAAAGTGCATACATTGACAAAGTCTTGAAAAGGTTCAAGATAGAGAACTCTATGAAAGGTTTGGTACCCATTCAAAGAGGGGACAATATTGAATGCGTTTCAATGTCCAAGCTCAAAGGATGAACAAGAAAGAATGAAAGGAATCCCATATGCGTCAGCTATAGGATTCATTATGTATGTAATAATATGCACTAGACCGGACAAGCTATGCGCTTTAAGCATGACAAGAAGATACCAGCGAGTAACGGTCATTGGGTGACTGTTATAAATATATTGAAATACCTCAGAAGGACTAAGGATATATTTCTAATATATAGATCTGGTGAAAAGAACTCGTTGTAAAAGGTTACAGGGATGCGAGTTTCGGAATTCGTTGTAAAGGGTTACATGGATACGAGTTTCCAAGCTGATCGAGATGGTTCTCGATCACAATCAGGGTAACATTGTCCACTACAGAATCAGAATACATCGCCGCTTCATTGATCGAGATAATTCATATGGATTTGCCACTTGAATTATTGCCGATCTAGGGGTAGTCCCTACCATTCAGGACCCCTAGAGATCTTTGTGATAACGTTGGTGCGATTGCTCAAATCAAGGAACCTCGTACACATCAAAAGACTAGGCACATTGAGTGGAGTTTCAACTACATAAGGGATGAAGTTGAAAAAGGGAAAGATATGTATTCGCAAAGTTCAACTGATCAAAATATTGCAGATCCACTCACGAAGCTCCTTGAAAGGGCAAAGCATGAAGGGTCATACTTGTGCCTTAGGACTTCGATATTCTAGTGATTGGATTTAATCTATTTTGTATTTGGATATTGGAACAACTGTTTTTATAACTCTTTATGGTATTTTGAGTTATGTTCCATTTTAGCATGTTTAAATCCGTGAATAAGTTGCTTATTCTAAATGTCCGTAGTCGATCATACTTGTGGGAACAAATATGAATGTAAGACTATTATGAACTTGGATTGGTGGATATTCATGAGGTATGAATATAAAGCAAAGTGTTGCTGCCAAAGTTCATAGATATTTGTGGGATACAAATATTGGACTGACTCGCTCTCAAATATTACTGCATGGAATCATTTGTGATTGATCATAAGTAAATTTGAGTAAAGGAGAATATCATAGTATCCTCTGACCTGAGATACATATTGGGTCTTGATATTCACCAAATATTGTACCTTGACTTATTTCTTCGCTGTCAGTAATATGACAGTACATAAGGCTAAGCTCAGGTGTGGTACAAGGTGATTGTGAGAGATGTATGTAGTCAAGAAGGGATTTGTTCCTCTTATTCGTTGAGAGTAAGATGTCTAAGGCCTGCTAAAGTTAAATCAACAGAGAGTGATCACTCTGTGTCTCTAGATTTGACATGACATCTATAATGAAAGGATAAATGATAGATTCACCTAAATCATGTTCAAGTAAGGGACTTGAAAGGGATGATGTTATTGAATGGCACATATAGTCATACGTATTAGGGGTAGTAAACCGTAGTTAGGCGTTATTTACTGCTTGCATCAATCTTCTATGTATCTTGTGCAAGTGGGAGATTGTTGGACTCTGTATGCCCAAGACACATATTAAATTGATGTGGCTAGTACGTTATGATCCAAGTCGATTCATACCCAAATACAAGCTAGACAAACACTTATAATATTTATTTATGATGTGATCAAACAAATAAATATTAACACTTATAATATTTAGAAATTGGTTTTCTAAATAATTGCACTTGACAAACCAATAAATTATATGGATAATTTATTTTTGAGAGAATATTTTATTTTGTTATTTAATGGGTTAAATAACATAATAAAAGTTGTATAAGTCTTATAACATATGTTGTTATATTTTATAAAAGTTATAAAATATACATAAGACTTATAAACTTTATAAAAGAAATTATTTTTTTTTAAGTAAAGAGTGCCCCCCCCCCCCCCCTTTGTTCTTCCCTAAAGATTTTCCACCAATCAAGTTACATGCACATCTTACATGTTAGATGGCATTTGATTGGGTGGTCTTCCCTAAACCATTTTGGTCCAATAGGGATGCATGCATTTGCATGTGTTAGATGTTCATGCATTGGTCAAATTGGGAGGCCATTTCTCTCACTTGATATATATTAATTTGTATGACAAATTAATAAGGAGAAGAACAAGAAAAACTCTAGAGATCATGCTCTCATTTTCGGCCAAGATAGTGCAAGTTTTGGAGATCATTTTCAAGTGTAAGACTTGAATTTACTCTCTAAAATCGAGTCATGTTTGGTTGATCAAGAAGGGGTTTTTCTAGTATGAAAATCAAGTGCAAGAACTCAATATAGTCCCTCTAATATTTCAGCCATATGGTGGTTTTCTAGAGGGAATTCTAGTGAGTTCATAAGTGTAGAAATCCTAGCTAAACACAAGGTGTTTGTTGGAAGGCTTGGGGTATACAAGCTTGAGGTCTTCTACACTTGAAGGCAACCGTTCAAGAAGCATCATCTTTTTCATATCCTATACTCCTTGAAAGGTAGTATTCTAAACACTCTATGGTTGTGTTTTATTTTGATAGCATGCATGTTCGTATATGGATCCGGGATTGGGTTTTACACATAAAATGAGTTTTATATCTTGTAAGTAACATGTTTTAATTAATAATTTCCGCTGCGTTTTTATTTTATATGGATAAAATACTTTGATAAACATGTGAAAAACCCATCAGTGTATGTAGTATGTATTACATGTAATAGTGTATTAGGACTTGAAAATACACTAAATACTCCTAAGGAATAAAAATACAAAATACACCTACAACATGCATAGACAAATACAAGAGAATATATTTATGAAAATATATTTCTTAAAAGATTACGTAACTTGGACAAGTTATAAACTTAAAAGGTGTTTTTGGACAAAATACATAACTCGGGTGAAAAATACAAGATACTTATATTTATTTTTGAGAAAATAATATAAGTAAGATACATAGTTAAAAATATAAATTATTTTTAACACACAAAGAACAAATACATAAAGGATGGTGACTTGTACTTGTGCGATACAAGTCTAGTGACTAACGTTAATAAAACACGTATAGGTCACGACGCTATATAAGCAAAACCCGGTGAAGTTTACGGCGCAAGTAGCGCAAAGTTGTGAGTTCATGTCCCCACTTTTAAACTTTTACATACTTTTTAAACTTGGGGAAAAACATGTGTTATGGTATGTTGAATACAAAAACGAAGGGATGATACTTTAGATTGTGTCACGAATAGGGTACCAGAAGCACCATTAATCGTGTACATACTAAGACTGCAGAACAAAAGGTTAGATCTAATGGGTTTTTGGGCAGCCACTCTCTTGGTGATAACTAGTACCAAGTAGTGCTTTTGTGTCTCAGTCGTGAATCGACAACTAGAAAAATGCCTATGGTTTGGATGCTTCCTATGTCGTGTCACATGTTAATGGCCTTGCAACCACCCATTAACAATCTCGATACTTACAGAAATACTTGATTTATACAAATTACATACCATGTTTTCATACAAAGTATACAAACGTTCAATACAAAAACTGCATGAATTCACACCAACATTATGTTGACGATTTTCCAAAAACTCACATGTATTGCAGGTAACTAAAGTGGATGTGCGCGCGGTCATACTCTTGCTCTTTATGTTGTTTATGTTTATCTTTAAATAATGTTGTAACTTTTCAGACAATGTCTTATGTTGTCTTGTGATGTAAACACTCAACCTATGTTTTCAGTTACGTAATGTTATTGGATTTTGAAGTTATTTTTACGAGCATGTAGTATGTTTACCATTCGTATGCAATGAGAACCTTTCATGATCACACCTCGTGCTTCCGCCTAAGAAAGGGGTGTGACACACGAAGAACAATACTGAATATCCAAGAAAGCATGTTAGCCGTCTTTGATTTTTTTAAATTTTTGGCGTTTTACAGTGAGTGGTATTTAGGAATATTGGCGTTTGTTTTTTTGGTGTGATCAAATGGAAGTTGCTGAGATGTATCATTTTATAGGATGTCTTTGGCGCGTAGTTTAGGCGGTGTATTATTATAATAAAGTATTCGTCGTTTCAGTTACTGTTTGTAATTACTGTTTTTGATAAGTTTTATCTCTGAAGTCTGTAACACGTCCAATCTTTCAAGTTTGGCGTTTTAGATTTTAATATAATAAATGTTGTTAATAATAAAGTTTCCATCGCTTTAGTTTTACTGTTTTGTAGTTACTGTTTCTAGTTACTTTTTTGAGATTTTGGCTTTTTTATTTTTAATGAGGTTTTATATAAAGATGGCACTTTGTTCTATTTTTCTTGTACCTTGGTTTTTATACTTTTTTTTTAGTTTTTATAATAATTGTCCAAAGTAATTTTATTATAGTTTGGGAGTTTTGGGGCGTTTTATGGCATGATGGCGTTTTCACAAGCATTTGTCTTTGTGGCGTTTTATTATATATGGCGTTGTTATTATATAACAATCAACTAAAAAAGAAAATTAAAAAAATATATATAAACAATTGATCTTCCAAATTTTCATTGTCACCAGTCTCTTTCTTCTTTTTTGAATCATCTTAACTGGCTGTTTCGACTTTCGTATGATTCATTTTGTTTTTTTGTTTTTGAAGTAGCTTTTTTGTCGCCGTTTGGAAGCACAAAGTGTGACATCAACCTCTTTTTCTTGAAGATTTGTCCATCTCATGCAACAAAATGTTATTGAGTTACACCCCTCAGCTAACAATCCATTTGGCGAAACTTCACGTAGAACAATATTGAATATCCAAGGAACGATGTTTGATTTTTTAACTTTTTAGCGTTTTACCGAGAAAAAAACGCCACTAAATAAAAGTACCTTAAATCTCTAAATTTGGTCATGCTAAACTCAATAATGTTTTGTTGTATAAGATGGACAACATTGTTAATCCTCAGTTAAGAAAGATGTCTAACAATGTTGTCCACCCCATATAACTAAACTTTATTGAGAACAAAACTCAATGATGTTTTTGTATGTTTTGGTGTTATAAATTAGATGGAAGTTGAGGATAAAGTCAATAAGATTTTACTCAATGAGATGGACAATATCCTCACTTAAGGATTTTGTCCATCACATTGAGCGAAACCTTACCGACAACCAAACTGAATTTCAAAGAAACGTTTTGTTTTAGGGATATTTGATGTTTGGGTTTTTTGGCGTTTCTAAGACGAATGGTATATATTAAATATGGCGTTTTGGGTTTTGTGTGTTTAATGGAAGGTCTGAGATGTTGTATATATAAGATGTTTTTTTACGGTTGTTTTAGGCGGGATTTTATTATAATAAATGCTAGTAATTAAGTCCCGTCGTTTTAGTCACTGTTTGTTCAGCTTTATCGTTTAAAACAAGTTTGCCGTTTTATATCTAATGGCGTTTAGATTATGATGGTGTGTGCTATCTAGGTTAAGTCGGGAATTTAATGGCGTTTTATTCATGAGATGGTGTTTTCTGTAAAGAAGTCAAAAAACTTTTTTACCCTTAATGAAGCGCGCCACACTAATAAAAGTGATGTCATTTACGAAAACGCTACCGCGTCATCTAGTCCATAGATTGTTTTGATATGACAATCCATAACCGTTCTCACACTTTTCACCGTTTTCTCTAAATCCTGACCTTATATATATATATAGGGGATGGTTCAAATGAAAACCACTTTTATTGTGAAAACTCGAAAACTAACTAAAAAAAGCCTAAAAAACACACAAAATTTTTTTTTTTTTCAATTTTTTTTATAAAAATCGCTGGTTTTTATATATAAAAAAAAAATTTCAAAAAAAAAAAAAAAAAAAATTTGTAGTACACATGTGTAGTACACATACACATATGTAGTATTACACATGTGCACTACACAAAAAAAAAAAAATTTTTTTTTTGAAATTTTTTTTTATATAGAAAAACCTGCGAAAATTGGTTTGCAAAAAAAAAAAAAAAAATTTGGTATTTTTTGGCTTTTTTAATTAGTTTTCGAGTTTTCACAATAACTAGTGGTTTTCATTTGAATCTTCCCCTATATATATATATATATATATATATATATAGGGGACCGTTAAAATGAAAACCACATCCAGTTGTAAGAACCGCGAGAACCAGTTCCTACCCATTAGATCAACAAGATGGATGGATGAGATTAAAAGTAACTAAAATGAATATTAAATACATTTTGTCTTATTATGTCTTTAATATTTTAATCCAAAAGGGTAGTTTAGTAAAATTACTTTTTTTTATCTTTTTGTCTTTATTAATTTTTTATTACTTTTTTGTTTTATTATATTACTTTTTATTTTTTAAAAAGAATTTTTTTATTAAAAGAATTTTTAAATTCAAATTTTTTTAACAAGACAAATTTTTTTGCGCGCCGGGCTTTTTCAAGCGTCGTTTTTTTAACGCGCCGTTTTTACGCCGGGCTTTTTCAAGCGTTGTTTTTTTAACGCGCCGTTTTTTCAAGCGTCGTTTTTTTAACGCGCCGTTTTTTACACGTTTTTTTAACACGCCGTTTTTTACACGTTTTACGTTTTACGTTAAACTTTTACACTTTTTACGTTTTAAGTTTTACGTTAAACTTTTTACATTTTACGTAAAACTTTTTACGTTTTACGTTAAAATTTTTATGTTTTACGTAAAACTTTTTATGTTTAATGTTTTACGTAAAACTTTTTACGTTTTACATTTTACGTTTTTACGTTTTACGTTAAAAAGTTTACGGTTTACGTTAAAAGGTTTACGGTTTAACTTTTTTTTTTTACAAAAACTTTTTTACGCAAAAACGAACGCACCCAGAAATCGCAAACTAGGGAGGTGTCTCAGATATATTGTTATCATCATCGACTAGGGGGGAAGAAAATAAAAAACCAACAACATCAAAACAAAGTGTATCTCGAAAAAAAAACGGGGGTTGGCTCAGATTATCCGAGAATCAAAAGGCTGCAAAAGTAGGGATGCAGGTTCAAAAAACCTACCCTCCGCCGTCCTTGTCACGCCATCGTCATCAAAATCTACGTTTTTTTTTTTCTTTTTTCTTTTTTTTTGCATCATCACCGCCCAATCGACCATATCAAAACCCACAGATTCAAAAGAACACAAATCAAAACCCCCAACATACCAAATCAAAACAAATCAAAACAGAGATCAAAGAACACATATCAAAACCCCCAGCATAGCAAAAACCCATCAGATTCAAGACACACACAAATAAAAACCCCAACATACCAAAATACCATCGAATTCAATAACACACCACCATCGCCGCCCTTCACCCACCGTCTCAGAGCATTCTTTCAGAACCCTAACTATCAAATTCTCAGACATAACACAACCAAACACCCCCTTTCTCCCTCTCGATTTTCTACTGTAAACACATACACATACAAGGACGAACCCTATCCCTTCACTATCTACTTCCCCAAAACACACACACCCCCAATACCTCTGCCTCCCTCTCGTTCTCTCTCTGGTCGAGCATTTGGCCGGCGACCGGCCACAACCAACGACGGCCGGTCATCACTGAAGGTGACTCGGCGATGGTGGAAGACGAAGACGCCGTTGTTCACGGCGGCGGTGAGAGAGATTCTAGCAGCCACAAAACAAGGTTCTTCCCCATCTTTCCAAGTGTTCCTTTCCTTTTAGATGATGATGAAGACTGGTGTTGAAGATGATGTTGATGATGGGGACGATGATATTGATGGAGATGGAGTGACGAAGTTGTTGTTGATGATGAAAGACGGCGGTGACCGAGGAGACCACCCAACGGCGGCGGTGGCCGCTGGAGCCTCGTTCAGGTTCAGATCTGGGGTTCGGGTCTGCCGAAAAGAATCAGGAGAGGAGGAGGGGGTCTCGCCCGTCGGAGAGGACCACCGGCAGCCACCGACTCCACCGTTTCGCCGGTCGCCGGTCAGATGGGATTTCTTTTTAATTTAGGTAGTGATGTGCTTTGATAAACTGAGATCCTTTTAATTTAGGTAGTGGTGGTGTTCGTAACTTTTAAAAAAGACAAAGGAGAGAGGAGATGGGTTTTAAAAAAGGTAAAGAGAGAAAAGAGTTCTGACATTATAAATGAGGAGAGAGGTTTTTCACATCTAGGATTTACATATACAACAATGACATTTGGTGGTAAATGACCAAAATACCCTTTTGAGTGGCAGAATCTGATTGGTTGAAAGTGGTTCTCGCGGTTCTTACAACTGGATGTGGTTTCTATTTTAGCGGCTCCTTATATATATGTATATATGTATAGGGTAAGGTTCATGCGAGAACCGCGTTTATTGCGAGAACCGCGAGAACCAATGTGAACACAAAATAAAATCTAAAAAAAATCAAAAAAGCACTCAAAATTTTTATTTTTTTTAATATTTTTCTTGAAAAATCGCTATATTTCGTTAACATAAAAAAAAAAAAAAAAAAAAAAACTTTTTTTTCGAGTAACAGTTATCCATGCACATGTGCATATGTATCATTACTTCGACAAATTCGGTAATACGTTATCAGGAATAGACAATTGCACTTTAATTTACAATACCATTCGTAATACACTACTTTTTACATTACTAATATTCAAAATGCACATGTGCATCATTAGGTATAACCATGATATAACGTGTTTTGGTACAAAAAGTTTGTGATTTTGAATGGAGAAGTAGGCCCATATACATGTTTTCTGGTTAGTTATATCTAGTGGTTGATGGGTTGGTTATAGTTGTCAATTTATGATGTAATATGTTGATTGTATGGTATAAATGGTGTTTACATACATGTAATAAAGTGAAAATATTGGTAATGGCATTGTATTATGGATGGTAGGAGGTAATGATATTGTATTATGGATGGTAGGAGGTAATGGTAGTGTATTATGGATGGTATGATAGATGAAAGGGAAAGTGTATTCAAAGTAGTATACCAAAACACCTTATTTCATGTTGATACATATAGATGCACATGTGCATTTATAATATTGGTAATGTAAAAAGTATTTTATTACACATGGTAGTGTAAATGAAAGTGCAATTGTCTAATAGTTGTAATCATGGTTGTAAAAGTCCCGCCTTGGCTCCGATTACTCCCCGAGTACTCGCTACAAGGTAGGTTGCCGAGGCACGAGTACTGTTCTTCTAGGCCAATTACTCCCTGAGTAATCTCCGCCTAAGCCGAGTACTTCCCGAGTACTCCCGAATCCGACTAGGGAGCGCCTAGCGACTGTTGCAACCATGGTTGTAATGAATTACGGAATTTGTCAAAGAAATGACAAAAATGCACATGTGCATGTTTGTGTATTATGGATGGAATGATAGATGAAAGAGAAAGTAGTGTACCAAAACACCTTATTTCATGTTGATACATATAGATGCACATGTGCATTTCTAATATTGTTACCGTAAAAAGTAGTGTATTACACGTGATAGTGTAAATGAAAGTGCAATTGTCTAATATTTGTAATGAATTACGGAATTTGTCAAAGAAATGATACAAATGCACATGTGCATGGATAACTATGACTCGAATTTTTTTTTTTTTATTGTAAACAAAATATAGCGATTTTTACAAAAAAAATGGTAAAAAAATAAAAAAATTTGGGGTGTTTTTTAGATTTTTTTAGGTATTACTGTTTGTGTTCACACTGGTTCTCGCAATAAAGGGTGGTTCCTAACGGATCTTTGTCCTATATGTATATATATATATATATATATAACAAAACCTTTAAAAAATATATAATCGATTTGTTGTATGACTCTTGTGTTAGATGATTGAAACCTAGCTTAATTTTGAAACGATTATACTAATAAACTCTCTCAAGTGGATAATAGGTGAACATAAGATCGATTGCCATGGGTTTGGGTTTGATCACGTTGAATCATACCGATTGTCCAATTTTTGTTGTAGTAGTTCTGAATTTACTTAAGAATAGCTCCATTGAATTTAGATGTTTCAATAATAAGGGGAAAAAGTAGTAGATGAAAGACAATGTAAGTTGTTGGTTTGTTTACCTGAATTATGAGGAGGGACTGTCAATAGAGAACAAATTGAAGTAGAGGGTAACCTAGGCTAGTACGTGACTTTGATTAACTTTTATAAAGTGCTAGTACTTTGTAGAGGTAAAACTAACAAGTGTTTTTTATATAGATATAGTCAACCGGTGCTAAAAAAATCTCCATGATGCTGCTACTCAGTCCATTTATTTTTATTTGTCTTATTTTCAGTCTTGAAACAATATACATGGCTTATGGTGGTCGCCGAAGTTGTAGGAGCAAGGGGAGGGTTGGAGGAAGTTGAACATGGTGGTTGGTGGAGGTTGAAGATAAAGTTGGTGGGGTTGAGGAAAGAAGGGGTATTTTATTTTTTAATAATTTGTGGTCCCACTTAAATTGTTAGATTGTTGTTTTTATTGGCAAGGGAACTTTTGTCATTTTACAATACTTAACTGAAAAACTTAAGGCCCATCTGATGTAGGGACTATCCAAGTAACAACTTATCAAACTACAGGGAACATACATGTAATTTTAGAAAGTTGAGGACTACAAGTGAAATATTTATATACCACAGGGCTCAAGTCCATATGTGTTTATTTAATAGATAATATTAATTAACATATTGTTACAATAGGCGAAAACAAGAATGGAACCCTTGACGAACAAGGTGACCCTTATGAATGGAACCCTTGAGAACGAACGGGGACATGAATAATATTAAAAAAAATTAATTATCGACGAGATACCTATGGCATATCCGTCGGTAATCAAACTTTGGCCACTGAAAGGTCGACCAGTCGATAAAGAGTCAAATTTTGGCCGGAGAAGTTATATAGCTGTTGGTCCCAGATTCATCAGAAGATGATGAATAAAGCAATTAATGTATTTTAGCATTTTTTTTATGTGAAAGTTGAAATCAATACATGCAAACTTGGAGATATAGATTTTTTTGTTATTATTCAGTTTGTAAAAGATTTACAATAACGATTAATTGAATGTACACAAAAATTCTACCCAGATGAAATATAATATGTTTTAGGTGTTTTGATAAATGAGAGAAAGGATTTTGAATTGAGTGAATGTTCTCTTCAATTTAGTTGTCTTCTACCTTCGGTTATACTGCTATTTATAGGATAAAGATTCAAGCATGTGAGATAAATAAACAATTTGTTTATTTATCCTAGTTGACATCTTGCTCTTTATCCATTTGGAGTTCGAGTGCAAATTGTCTAATTGCACTGACTTCCTTTGCTTCTAGAAGACTTACACTTAGAGTCTTCCATCAATGAGGCTCCAAGTGTACTCATTGATTATTCTTCAAGAATTTCGTATTCTGATTTATGGCTTTAATCATTGCTCAGCAACTGATGTTTTCTGATGATTACTAAGGTCTGCTGGAGTTTTTCTTCTTCGTCTGCTAATTTCTTCATTGTCTGAAGTTGTTATCAGATGCCTGATGTCATCTGATTGTTTGCTTCAGTCGTTTGATATCTATTATGCCTCAGCTGAAGGTCTTCTACATTGGTTGTGTGCTTCCAGAGAACTTCAGCTGCGACTGAGTGGACTTTAGATGCTTCTCGTTCTGTCATCAGATGCTCCTCAGCTGCTTACGTTCTACTTGAAGTTCTTTTTCATTCTTGAAGTTCTTTTTCAACACTTACATTAAAAGGGACTAACAATCAATATTAGTTGAGAAGAAACGTCGGCAATTCATCGAAAAAAGCTCTGTCGTTGCAAGTAGGGTGTTCGATCGTTCGGTTAATGTGTAGTTCGGTTAATTCAGTTTTAGTTTTTTGGGTCGTAACCGAAATTGAACCGGATTTGAGCATTTCTAATGTCACACCCCAACCGATGGCGGAATCATCGGGGCGTGGCACTGAGCGAAACAGATTGTTCAAGAGAATCCATAACAACTATTAATGACAATATATTAATCGTTAACGTCCCATACCATCAACATATAAAGTAAAAACAGTTATTACAGATATTGTTCTCAAAAACAAATAAGTTGTTTCGACAACTCAGAATTATATAGTTTGTTTCTAGACCTCCTACTTCGTTTCATCACAGCAGACATAGCATCCTAATCAACATGTCACATACGTTAAAATAAAGTCAATACACAGAGTGTAAAGGTGAGTACACAAGTTTGATAGCATATAGTATAGCGAAAGCGTTTACGCATAACCAGCATGTAACACGTAGAAATGTGAATCAAGTAAGCTATCGACAATGACATATGCAACCGACATGACTGCGAGTATAGAATTCGCAACACATTATCACCACTGTGACCATGTGAAGTAAAACCCTTAACAACCCCTGTCCACGACAGGTGCTGAGTCCAAACTGTAGTACTATCATTGCTAAGGTGTCAGGCAACAATCACTGTGTAAACATAACATACAAGCATTCATCAAAACACGTATAACATGCGAGAGCGGTTAGCGTTAAAATGTGTTTGCATTGTGTGTTGATGTGATTTGATATAGATAACGTATGTAACACCCAAAAGTGTGTTAAGCAAAAAGGGTTCGAGTATACTCACAGTATGTGTTTAGTAAATAAACACAGCCTTGGATTGAAGGGAGTGCGTGGAGATTAGCCTGAGCATAGAACGATAGCGTAAGCGTTGAACAGTGCGTAAACAGCGTGTCGGATGAGATAAGTGTCGAATGGTGAGTCAATGGTGAGCATAGAACGATAGCGTAAGCGTTGAACAGTGCGTAAACAGCGTGTCGGATGAGATAAGTGTCGAATGGTCATCCGGACGGATGGTCATCCGGACGGATGGTCATCCGGACGGATGACCATTCGAACGGATAGCCATTCGAATGAGTTGTGTGTGTTTGTAAAACTTTTGAAGTTTTCGTTGTAGTATAAATCAAGTCATTCGATCGGATGGTCATCCGGACGGATGGCCATTCGATCGGATGGCTATTCGATTGAAAGTGTGATATTCTTTAAAGTTTTGTCAAATTGTTTGAGTGTTGAACTTATAAAGGACAAGTCACCTGGTCGAATAGCCATCCAATCGGATGGGTCATCCGATCGGATGGCTATTCGATCAGCGATCTGATGTTTTGAAAACTCATAGAATTTTCTAAGTTTAAAAGTTGAAGTTTTAACGGAGACTGTGTGACGACGTGTCAAACAACGGAAACCACACTAAGTCCAACTCAGTCGATCGGATGGGAATCACCTCATTCGATCAGACTAACTGTTCTTTGATGGAGTTTCATGTTCAACCCGTGAACCGGTCGTCTTTTCAGTGGAAATCTGTTCTCAGACCGGTTCTCAACTAGAGAATGAGTAGAGAGCCTGAGTGAGTCTAGGTTCCATCGGTTCTTAGTAGAAAGTAAAGAAAAGTTGGAGAAAAGTGGAAATCAGTTGGAAAATGTTTAGATCTCGTTGTGATTTGTGTTGAATAATGTAGAAATCCTTTAGATCTGGACAAATCTTGATGAGATGATGTCACACTTCAGTGTTCATAAGAAACCGAGGTGACGTCACCTTAAAGCAGTCCAAATCAGGCGATTTCGTGGTGAAAATCAGTGGTTTCAGTGGAGAAGATGATGAAAAAGTGTGTAGTGATGATGGAAGTACAAGATTTAGAGAGAAAACTTACGAAAATAGCCTGGAATCGAGTGAAATGTGCTTGAGAACGAGCTGGGAGCGAGTTGGTCGGATAGAGCTGTCACATCAGTGAACAGTGATGTGACAGGTGAGTATTTATAGGTGAGAGAGGAGATAAGGCGGTGGAGAGAGTGGGTCAGATGTCCATTCGATCGAGTGGTCATTCGATCAGGCGGCTTATGCGAGTTAGTTTTCCAACTTTCATTTCGTGCGTTAAGCGTTGCGTTGCATTTAAGCGGGTTGCGAGTGAGCGTTGCGATGAGATAACCACATAACATTAAACAAGTAATCACACAAATAACACACATGACACATAACTGCATAAAAATAAATATGCGTTTCGAGTTGCGATGAGATTGCGAGGCGATAGCGATGTGATAATGTTTAGTACAAACATGAGATGTAATATGCGATAAAATGCGTTTAAATCGTATGCGTTGAAAACTGCGTTAAATGCGATAATTGCGTTTTGAATAATCGTTTGTGAATGTGTTGTAAAACATAGTTTAAAAATATCGTTAACCAATATATCGATTACCGCAACGGGTTAAACTATTTGTCGAATCTCGAGAGTACAAGTCAATTAAGTACGAAATGTCAGATCTGAGTAACAACATGACTTGACCTTGACTTTGACTTTACCCGGAAAGTCGGGTTGTTACATCTAACTGAATCAAATAAGCAAATATAATTTCGGGTTGGTTTTGGTTAAACCCGAGTCAATTGAATTTAACCTAACCAACCGAATTCAGCCAAATCTGCTTTTTTCCTTGTTTGAACCCTGACTCAACACAACCGCAAACAATTCAAAGAGTACATCATTTAACAGATAACTAAAACCGAAACGAATAACTGATATGAATTTGGTTAGAGTTACAAACCGATTTTTCAGTTCAGTTTTGGTTAATGCGGTTATATTTGAATAATAAACAATCCTAATAAGTATTACCCATGACCAATATACCAATGAAATATCATCGTCATAATATAATAATAATAATAATAATAATAAAGGGGATGCACGCACCAGATTTGGGCTTGTGTTGCGTCTGTGTGTGGGAGATGGGTATGGTGGATACGGTGTGGAAGTATAACCCCTTTCACAAGGTAAACTGGGAAAGGTAAAGTTGTTCTGATCATGCGACTTATACATAATCTTTCCAGCGGCTATTCGACTCCGTTGTACGGCAGCTATACGGAATATTTCGGGCAGCAATTCGGCTCCGTTGTACGGCGGCGGCAGTGGGAGGAGGAGGATAGTGGTGGAGGAGAGGTACTAGGGTTTGTTATGTCTGTGTGTTTTGTGAGAAGAGGTTTGAAGTGTTTAGAAGTGAGAGGTCCATATCTGTTTGGGGAAGAGGACGCGCAGACCTTTTTAAATGAAATCTTTTATGAAAAACAAACAATCTGCAAAACAAAGGGTCTACGCGTGGTCTGCGCCGCGCAGACAAAAGAGATCAGGAAGCTCTTCTTGAAAAAAACAAACAACACCTAAGTGTTTCATTTATATTTAAAAAAAAACATACCTTATTCCAATCGTCCAACAGAAGTCATTCTTCCATCCATACACACCCTCAATTTCAGTTGTCCAAAAGAGGTCATCAGCCACATACCGATACATGTAGACTTAGGGATGACAAAAATACTCGAGTCCGACGGGTATACCCAAAACCCGAAGAAATTGGGATGGGTATACCCGATATCTGACGGGTATGGGTCGGGTATAGGTATAGAAAAAATATTTCGTGGGTATGGGGCGGGTATGAGATTAGATGATATTCGACCCGATTACCCGAAACTATATACTTGAAAAATTTTAAGTTTTATATTTATTTTCCTTTAACTATAATTTAGTAATATTTCTTTATTGTAGCTTTATCATTTTAAAAATGAACTTTTCATTTTAAAAATATATATTTTGATGGCACAATTCATATTTATATGCTATGCAATACAAAATTATTTTTTGAGATTAATATTATAATATGGTTACATTTTTAAATATATCAAATATTATTACGATAACGATGTTACGTATGTTATTTATCATAATTTAATATTATATAGATTTTTTAAAACATAAAATGATAAAGAAAAGTAAAAAAATATACATGAAAATCCCAACAGATATACCAGATACCCGCGTATGCCCGATACCCAACAGGTAAATACCTGACATGTTTTGAGTATGGGACACGATTTTACAAATGAGTATAGTTATACCGAGTGCATTGGCATCCCTATCTAAACTATTCATGCGGCGGGTTTGGGATAACAAGTCGAATTAAATGATTTCATACACAACCGGTATATATTTTCGCGTCACATACATCATCAACCATAATGAAGCCTAAAAATTGGGAACCAATGATTACTGGTCCAAATTTTTTGGTGACCATCGGGTCTCCGTTTTTTCACATTCCCTCTCACTTTTCTTCTTCAATCATCATTTCTCATAAAAACCTACGCAATTCTCTTCTGTTTTGATTTAAAATGTAATTACATAGATCGTTCGAATGCCAAAAAACAACACGGCATGTGATTTAAACTCTGATCCGAAGATGAACAGAGCTGAATCGAAGAACAACAAATTTGATTGGAAGCATAGCCATTCTGATCTAAAAAATTACCCGGATTCAAAAACTAATGCTGAGGCTCCTTCTCAGGTACGTATGTAAGAAACAATATTATTTGTTATTTGTTTTTTTTTCATATTGAGGTAAGAAGATGTTATTTGTTTTTTTTTTTTTTTAGGGAGACGGCGGTGGTGATGGCATGCCACCTTCTTCTACGCCACCACATTCTCATAATGGCAACAAGGTACTTGTTGATTTTTTTTTAAGATTTGGAATGTTATTGTGTACCTTGGGCCGCAGGGGCCACGGGATATGACAGGTTAAACCGGCCTGGCTTCCACTGGTTTTTAATATATGTATATATAGTTAAGTTTTAAAATGTTAAAGATGCTATTAATTAGTATAATATGTTACTTTTAGGTATCCGTACAATCCACAAAATAAAATAAATAAATAAATGAAATGTTAAATGGCTTATTCTGTTTACATGACCACTTCCAAGATTTACCTGTAGGTAGTTAAATCATTGAAATCTCAGTTGTCTTTCTATATGGTTTGCAGGTTTACAAGAGTGGTCCCTTATTTTTGTCATCAAAAGGTGTATTCTTTGGTTAATAATTTACTGTGTCTTAAGTCTGTTATATGTTTATTTTACTACATTTTTTATAAATTTTCATTTTACATGCTTTGTTTCTTGTGTCTCAAACCAACCATTAATGCAGGGATTGGGTGGACATCTTGGAAGAAAAGGTGGTTTATTTTAACAGAAACCTCATTGGTCTTCTTCAGAAGTGATCCTGTAAGTTTATGGCTATTATTCTTCTTTGGAAATATGATCTTTTCACTTTTGATGTCCTCACAAACGGGAGGGTCAAACTAGGCCGTTTAAAAAAGTATGAATTTCCAAACTGGACTCAGTCACGGGTGGTGTCGGCAATGATAGTAGCGAAAAACTATGGTTGTTGATGGTGTTAACCCAGTTGTAGCCCATATTGAGCTGTTGTGTTTTTCTTTTTGCCCCAATACATGAATAATGTATGTTAGTTTAGCTATTTTCCATGTATTTGGTAAAGTTAGTTATGTACCATTAATTATATCATCATCGTTCATTGTGTTGATATTCAGAATGCAGCAGCATCTCAAAAGGGGGGTGAGGCAAATCTGACTCTTGGTGGCATTGATCTCAACAGTTCAGGCAGGTTGGCCTGCTTCTATTTCATCATCTTTCTTCATGATTCACTTTCTTTCAATACCTCAAGCTTTCTATTCGTGATTATTGGTAATGGGTCAAAATGGGTTTGGGTTGAAACTAGTTAATTTTTAGCATGGGTTGTATGCTCATATATATCTTTTTGATGGTCTTATTATGTTTACAAGGAAATGATATACGGGTTGTATGCATTAAAAACAAAGCTGAACATTTGACCTGTTATCTTACAGTCTGGTTTATGTACATTTGACCTGTTATATTACGACCCCTAATATTCTTTATTTTTCAGTGTTGTTGTTAAAGCAGATAAGAAACTGTTAACAGTGTTATTTCCTGATGGACGTGACGGAAGAGCTTTTACTCTCAAGGTACTATGTTTTCAGTTAAATCATACCATCGATCCAATTTTAACCTTCTTTTTGCAAAAGCTACTTGTTCGTGTAATTTTTAGGAGCTTTCTTTTTTCATTTTTGTTTTGTTTCCATATATCTAAGAGAGTTTGGTTAGTTGATCTCATTTAATAATTGATTGATTTATTGATTATGAAAAGGACATTTGGCATCTTTATTTTTAGGCTGAAACTTCAGAGGATTTATACGAGTGGAAGGATGCACTAGAGGCAGCCTTGTCAGATGCACCAAGTGTAGGAAACAATGTATCAAAAACTGACAAGCCTGATACTGCCGATGCTTCTTCACAGGATCAACGTAGGGATCTTTCACACCATTCAACAACTTATATACATAGACACACACTTACATTGTTTTTATTGAACAGCAAAAGAGCAAACACCAGCAAAGTCAAGTGTTCTTGGTAGGCCAATCTTACTTGCATTGGAAGATATAGATGGAACCCCATCTTTCTTAGAGAAAGCCCTTTGTTATGTTGAAGACTTCGGTAAGAATAACTAAAAGCTTTACATTTTAGATACCAACCATCTGTATTGATTTTCATGTTAATATGTTCATTTTGAAGTGTATGGGAATTGAATGTGAATGTTTCAGGAGTGAATGTAGAAGGAATCTTGAGGCAGGCTGCTGATGTTGATGATGTTGAGCGGCGCATTCGAGAATATGAACAGGGTGAGTCAACTGTCTTTTATTTTTTCTAGTGCTTCACTTTTATGAAAGGGAAATCTGATTTGTTACAGGAAAGGTAGATTTTACTGAAGATGAGGATGGACATGTTATAGGAGACTGTATCAAGGTATGTATGTCAACTAACTTAACCTCACTTTTACTTACAAAGATGTGCATTGGATCCTGAAAGTTGCATATTGCTCCAAACGTTTGCTAGAAAAGCCCAATTCTAGTATCAGTATCTGTCTAGAGCTCACTTGTTTTTGTATGCCTTTTGAAATTAATTTGCACTACATAAAAAATCACAAGTAGTCCCTGTGGCATGGGAAATTACGGATTTGTCCCTAAATTTTAGTTTTTACTGTTAGCTTTCATGAATGATCTAACAGTGTTAGTTTCAGGGGTATATTAGTCATTTTGGGTTTAAATCAAGGGACCTTTTATGAACCATTAGGGACCAAAATTGTAATTTGTTCCAAACCGAAGAGACCATCAGGCCGTGATGAACCATTAGATTATATTCTTATAGTAACAGGCCGTGAGATTAGCACACTGTTTCATTCTTATTTTTTTTCTTACCAAACTGTTTCAGTATGTTCTTCGCGAGTTACCATCACCCCCAGTCCCAGCGTCTTGTTGTGCTGCTTTGCTAGAAGCATATAGTAAGTTTTGTTCAATGCTAAACCCACTTCAGTACCATCTTAATATCATCTATTGGAAGTGCTATTTTTCTCTTTGGTCATGATTAGGATCTGGGGCCACACGAGTTAGTGCCATGCGTGCAGCTATTTGTGACACATTTCCAGAACCAAATCGCCGTTTATTACAGAGGATCCTGATAATGATGGAAGCTGTTGCTGAGAACAAAGGTGTGAACAGAATGAGTGTTTCAGCGGTTGCAGCATGCATGTCACCATTACTTCTGCGACCCCTTTTGGCCGGGGAGGTTGAACTTGGAAACGAATCAGATATCGGGGGTGATGCTGTTCAACTTCTACAAGCAGCTGCAGCAGCTAATCATGCTCAAGCAATTGTTATCACCCTTGTAGAGGAATATGACAAAATATTTGGGGTATGCAACTCTTATCATAAAATAAGTTTCTAGGTATTAAGTTAAGACTTTGGGCCCGGTTATGGTTATTTTGAAATAAACAAAAATTAAGTACCGCTCAAAACTTGTAACAATATACTATTAGCAGGAAGAAGACATGTTAAGCGATCTATACTCCGACTCGGATGATTATGGAAGCGAGAGTGGAAGTGATGAGTACTATGAAGAGGATGAATATTCTGATGATTATGAAGTTGAAAATTTGACAGAAGATTCATGCTCTTATGAAGACGAATCAGATCATGGATCAAGTTCTAGTTATAGTGAAAGTGGGGATGATGATGACCACAGCAAGGTTTGTTTTTTCTAATGTTTATTATAATATATTTTTTTAAAATAAGACTCTAATTATTAGTTCAAAATTCATTTGTACATTCAGGGTTCTGTTAGCTCCAATTCCTATTCCATTGATGATCCAAAAGCTAGTAGGATTCGGAGACGAACAAGCGTAAGCGTACATGTGTTGAATGCCCTAATGTTGATCATATTTAATGTTTTTTTTTTCTTTTGAGTTCAGGTCAAAAAGGGATCACCTTTGGAAAGCATTGCATTTGTAACCGATCAACAGTAAGAATGATGAATCAAGATTTGGGAGTTATTTGTTGATATATGCACTAATCATGATTGTTTTTAAAGGGCTGAAATTGTGAGGCTTGAGGCTAATAAAGCAAAACTAAAAGAGAGAATAGACTCAGAGGTGGTGAACTTATTGATGATTTTTATAATTTTTATAATTTTCAAAGAGTGATTGATGGTTTTATACAGGCTAGACGAAACGCAATATTAAAAGAGGATTTAGTGAGCAAGAAGAAAGCTTTAGAGATGCGTCGCGTAGCTCTTTCGGAAGAGGTATTATTGATTACTAAACATGAAATGCATATAACAACTATCTTAACACTCCTCTTTTACCTTTAATATATGATCCAATGAACTTTAATTGTGTACGTAGGTGTCAAGATTAGAGGAGGAGTTGCAGAAGGCTCCATTATCAGCTTCAGCTGATGAAAAGGTCTTTTATCTTGATACCTTGTGGTTTTGTTAGTCTTAATTATTCATTAACTTTTAGATGTTTTAAAGACAAATGCAGATCCAGAAAATATAGACCAATCAGAGACCAATGATCCTGGATTACAGCACAACCAACTGTCTGAACAAACCTCCAATGATCCTGGATTACAACAGAAAGACAAGGATCTTGAGTCTACAACTACTTCACATAGGAATAAGGTAACATACTTGCAGCATATTAATATTCTTCAACTCCGAACAAGAAATTTGGTTTTTTACAGGATTCACACTCTAACAAGGAACAAGGTGAAAGACATCATTTTCATTCACATCCTAGTAAACATCATGAACGCGGTATGAGCAAGTCAAGCTCAAGAAGGCCCCGCGGTGAGGTAAGTACATTTCTTGTAATCCTTTTCATCATCAATTTCGGTCATGTTAACTAACTTTTATTAGTCGAAGAAAGAGTTCTGTTTAAGGCAATCACTGTTCCAAAAATTTGCAGGCAGCTAATACAACTTCAGCGCTGTCGAAAATAACAAACAGACTAAACTTTTTGAAAGAAAGACGGAACCAAATAGCTGATGACCTGCAGGACAATGACAAAGATCATAAAAGTCAAGCACAATAGATCAGGCAAACAATGGTCGGAAACTTTTCCGGATGAAGAAAGATGAGAAGATAAGTTGCTAATCATGGTCGAGGAAGAACCAACACAAGATGATTGAGTTTTTTTTTTCTTGGTGTAATTTACTTTTAGTTTTTTGATAATTAAGATGAATGTAAGAAAGTTTCTGAAATGACTGCTGGTTCCAAGTACGTGTTTAAAGATGATTTAGTGATTAAAGCTATGGATGAAGGTCTTACAATTTGCAAATCTTGAATCTAGACAAATTTGATGGCAATTTTTTGTTTTCTCCTTGATTGTTTTTCTGCTACTTTGTTGATGCATTTATTGGGTAAATGTCTAATCCATGTAGACCTTGTTCATTGAAGGTGAAAGATACATGCATGTGTTTACACTTATAGATTACAGACTAAATGATATGAAGATGAATAATAATAATAATAAAAGGACTTTAGATATTGTTTCATTCATTTGAAATCTATATCACAGTCACCAAAACATCTCTTTTAAAAGGAGTTTTGGGACTGGCACCACAGTAAACGGACGGAGCCAGCCTGTTTTGAAATGGTTGGTTCCCTCTGCTGCAAAGCTACCCATCACATCACCCAGTTAGATAGAAAGATAATATATATAGTTTCCTTCATCTGACTGATCGTAAGAGCCACAGGCTGCTACCATACGAGGAGTGATAGCATCCGCCGGCCGGCCACATTTTTCTTTGTAGAACAAACAAAGCCGAGACTCCTTCGGTCTGGAATATCTTCACTCCTTTGATCATGAGACCCTCCCTACCTTCAACCAATCCTCCTATCCTTTGGCACCCATTTTAGACATACTTAATGAAAAAAATCAAATCAGTTAAGTTGAGTTGAATTGAATTGAAGTTAAGTGAGTGATTGGTTGATTAAAGCCAATTTGGAAGGCTATTTTCTAGATTAATAAATATGCTGTGGTTTGACTTCATCTAGAGTCTGTCCAAAAATTCAATATTATACCCAATCAGAAACTTCAAAATGTCAAATAAAGTATCCAAATACTATGTAAAGTGTCACACTTAACTGGGTTATACTTTCATCATACAGGCACTTCCTCTTATTTTCACACCCTAGATATGTCTACTATAGGTCTAATATAGGCCTATAGGTATAGTATAGGTCACGTATAAGCATATAGGTATAGTATATATAAATCCCGTATATACTTAGGGGGGACGGGGCGCCCAGTGGTGGCCGTTTGGCCACACGTGGAAGGCAATGAAACACTGCCGCCGGTGCCAAGTTTGACGTGCGGTTTTGTAAACGCGTTGTATATTTCAAGCGTGAAGAAGTGAAGAAGTTGAGGGAAATTGTTGGGCGTGGTGAGTGATGAGCATTTCCACTAAAATCCATCACTAGTGATGGAATAATGCTTGATGAAATGGCGGAACTTGATTGGATGTTGTGAGTTATGAGTGATGGGCGCCCCTACCCCCCTTATAGTTGTAGTATAAGTATAGTATAGTATAGGTGTAATATCGTATTGATGTAGTATATTTATCGTATAGTATAATATATGTGTAGTACAGTATGGTATAATATACTATAGTATAAATGTAGTATTGTATAGTATTGTATCATATAATATCGTATCGCGTAATATCGTATCGTGTCTTTTAGTATCGTATAGTCTATTATAGTATAGCATCAATATACGTCACAATACGACATGTAATGACAAAATACAACAAGATACAACACGTATACGTCATGAAAAGCAAAAACCTAATTAAAAAAAATGATTTTGATCTATATGACTCGTATAGATCAAAACTGTGCCGTACAAGGCTTTTATACGACTTGTATAGATCTATACGAGTCGTATAGGGTCTTTCGTATTAGGCTGATATGCATCCGTTATCTCTTCTTATATAAGGCCCTATACGACTCGTATAGGTCTATACGAGTTGTATAAAATCCTTATACTGTGAACCGGCAAAATAAATGGTAATTCCTTACAACTTAACAACTAATTATACGTTTAATTGCGTTCTGTTATGGCTTAACTTGTGCATGGTTAGGTCATACAAGGCTAGCAATCATAGGACATGGTTAAACTTTGCAAATGGTAATGTCACTTTCTTCGCGTAGCGAGAAAACAATAAACTGTGTCCAAATATGTTGGCTAAATGCTGAAAATCACTATTCACTAAACACACTGTTCATGCCAGCAAATTCTGAAAACTGGCCGAAATGATCAACGAACAATTTGAAAGCATGTTATCATTGAAATATGAACAAAAACCCCTAATTAGGGGCACAAAATGCATAAACACTTTAACTTTCCGGAAATTGCTTATATTTATAATTTGTCCAAATCGCACCAAAACTAGTAATGATATTCGTCCGCAACATAAAGTGCAACATTATAACATCTATGAAGCTTGTAAATAATGCTACACGCCCTAAACAATATTAATGGTATATCAAAATCACCGCTTCCGGTATTACGACGTAACTTTCATATACTATCCGATTTTGAGCCGATAAACGAACTAGCAAGATTTATACCATCCTTGTCACACCCCAACCGATGACGGAAACATCGGGGCATGGCACTGAGCAAAACAGATTGTCAAGATAAATTCCATAACGACTAAATTACCAAATAGTTAATATTATGTCCCATACCATAACCTATTAAGTAATCTAATTATTACAGAAATAGATCTTCTCAAAACAAAACATGTTCCGACAACTCAGATTCAAAATAAAAATAAATTGTCTTTGTTTCTAGACTCTCGGCCCTACTTGGTTCCATAAAAGCAGGCAAGCAACATCCTATGCATTCAAACACATGTCACATACGTTAAAATAGAGGTCAATACACATAGTGTAAAGGTGAGCATACAAGTTTGATAATAGTATAATAGAGTTCGAAATCGTTTACGCATAACCAGCATGTACAACGTATAATGTGAAGCATGTAAGTTATCGACAAAGATCCTATCAATACCAATGACTGCGATTTGACTGCGAGTAGCGAGTGCGCATCATATGTTCACCACTGCGAACACGTGAAGTATTGTCCTTAACAACCCCTGAGTGAACAGGTGCTGAGTCCAAACTATAGTACTATCGTTGCTAAGGCAGGTAGACAGCAATCAATGTGTAAACATAACAAACAAGCATTCATCGAGTCACGTATAGCATGCATTAACGGTCAGCGTATAAATAGTGTTTGCGTTGTGTGTTCGATGTGATTTAGAATAAGTAACGTAGGTAACACCCAAAAGTGCATAAAGCAAAAAGGGATCGAGTATACTCACAGTATGTGTTTAACAAGTAAACACTCTCTTGGATTGAAGGGAGCGCTAAGAAAGATTAGCCTGAACAGTTAACGATAGCATAAACGATGAGCGGCGCGATAAATGGTGCAAAAGTAACCAAGTATCGGATGGTAATCCAATCGGATGGCAATTCGATCGGATGGTAATCCGATCGGATGGCAATTCGATCGGATGGTAATCCGATCGGATGGCCATTCGATTGGATTGACATCTTGTTTGGTAAGGATGTGTTTGTGTATGATGGCTTTGAAGTTTTCGTTGTAGCATTTTGAAAATGGAGAAGTATCTCTACGCTTCAGGTCGATCGATCGGACGGCAGTCCGATCGGATAGCGATCTGATTGGTAGGACACTTAGTGAGAACAAGTTCACAGCAGGGTTGTCACTCAATCGGATGGCAACTCGATCGGGTGGCAATCCGTTAGTTACTGATGATCTTTGAAAATTGAAAATGATTAAGTGTCGAAGTTCCAAACGTCACACGATTGGATGGTCGTTCGATCGGATGGCAATCCGATCGGACGGTAATCCGTTCGACGTCCAGAACCTTGAAAGTTTGGATAAAAAGTTTAAGTGTGGAACCAAGTGCAAGCCGATCGGATGGCTGTCCGATTGGATGGCAATCCGATCGGACGACAATCCGATCGGACGACAATCCGTCCCAACGACCTGATCGTCTTTGACACTTGATTGTTTTTGAAAGTTTTGCAGTTTCGATCGAGACGGTGTGCTAACGTGCTAAACAACAGAAACCCCATCTTGACCCAAGTGATCCGATCGAACAGGAATCACCCTGGTCCAGTTCAGCTCACGGTTCGGGACGGTCGTTCATGTTTAACCCGAAATTCGTTGACTTTTGGATAGAATTTAGATCTTGAACTAACTCATCACTAAGAAAGAGTAGAAGATCAGAACGAGCTCTGACTCTATCGGTTTTGAGTGCATTGAGTGTAAAAGAGTTGAAAGAAAGTTGGAAAACCTTCTTTCAATCCTTTTAACCATGAATATGTGTAGATCTACGCGAAAACATTGGTTAATCTTGTGGAAATCCTTCAGATCTAAGTTGTTCTTGGTGGAATGAAGCCAATCTTGGAAGTTCATAAGAACTCCATGATGACATCATCCTAGAACACCTCAAATCCGGTGATTTCACAGTTAAAAGTTAAGATTCAAAGGTGAAAAAGATGAAGGAGTGCGTGTAGATCATAGAAGTACAAAATTTAGGTTGAAAACTTATAAGAATCGAGGGAAATCGATATAAATGAGTGCGGCTGGTTCGAGTGAGGAGCTGTCACATCACAAATGATGTGACAGGAGGGTATTTATAGGGTTTCCCAAAAAGGAAAGTGCACAAGTGTCGCGCAGGTCTCCGATCGGGTGGCAGTCCGATCGGGTGGCAACCCGATCGGGTGGCAACCCGATCGGATGGCAACCCGATCGGATGGCAACCCGATCGGATGGCAACCCGATCGGATGGCAACCCGATCGGATGGCCACTCGATCGGTTGGCCACTCGATCCTGGTGTCCGACGCGACGAGTTTTGTCGTTTTGATTCGCGTGTTGAGCGTTGCGATGCGATTCGAGCGAGCGATGAGATAGTGTTACCAAATAGTTACCCAAATAACATAACTACTATATCTAACATACAATCACTATAATTAATCTTGTGTTTAGCGTTTGTGATTAGATTGCGATGCGATAGAATTGCGATTGCGATTGCGATTAACACCTCAACATAAACATAACATGCACAAGTAACACATAAATAGCACACACACGTAAAACAATATCCAGAACACATAATTCGATTTGCGAATGCGATAGCGATTAGCGATAAGTCGATTAGCGATTAGCGATTAATATGTGATTAAACCTCGATTATTAATAGATACTCCACATAATACAACTAAAGCAAATAACTAATAGATTCGATTACAAGTCAAAACAGTAGTTGAGCAAGTAGTGACAGATCGCAATTAGCAATCTTTTCTTCCTTTGACTTCAATCTTGACTTTGACTTTGACTTTCGACTTTTGAAACACGGGGTGTTACAATCCTAATGCCTAAACCACTAATCTAATGAACTAGTTATGACTAGTTTAGCATCCTAAACATGATTAATGTCCTAATCATGCAAGAACTCAACAAATGACCAAAATATCTAAACTAAATACAATCATTTATATATATATATATATATACATATATTATATAATGTTTAAAAAAATATAAAAATCCTAAACACCATGCCCAAAATCGGCCATGTGGGGCCCAACCCCCTCAAACTACTTGCTTCAAGTTGATGATGATCTTAGGGTGTGGTTATGGATTTGATTTTTGACCAAATTGCAAGATCATTATATCTCACCATACCCCTTTCACTTATCATTCACCACATCACAAATTCAAAACCAAACCTCCTCTTTGCTCTCCCTCTAGTCTCGGCCACACACAACCCCCCCAAACCCACCATTTTCTTCATCTAAACACCCTAATTCAAGCACTTTCAACCTTATACAAGATGATCTAAAGATGCTACGAGTGATGGATGCACACTAGGGGCCTTGTCTCACCATTTGGAGCTTCTACACCTTCGTCATCTTCATCCTAGAGCTCACTTAATCTTGTGCAAAGTTGTAAGACCATCTCTTGCTATTTTCAAGCTTCTTATGTTATGTAGAACTACAAAATACAACTTGATCATCTTGAACTTAACAAAAATCAAAGCTTAAAACCCTAAACATAACCTGAAAAGTCTATAAAAATGATATATTATGTGTTGATTTGAGTTAGCTAGTGTATCTGCTCTTGATGATTATGTTAAAGTAAGTTGTTAGTAAGTGATGATCTTGTATGAACTTGGCTAAGGATGATTATCTAAACATCAAGATGTTTAGATCTAAACAAGATCATCATCCTCACGATCCATGGACTTTACTATAACTTGAAGGTGATTTATAACAAATATCACTTTTATAGAAGTTAAAAACCATGATTTAAACTATAATGATCTTAAAAGTAGATTAAACAAGTTTGTTTAAATGGAAGTAAGCTAGTCAAAAAGCATGAGAAAAATGTTGATTTTTAATGGTCTTGTTTTATAAAAGTGTCATCATTTTTTAAAGTATTGTTGAAAATATATATATAGAAAGTTCATGGAAAATGAGGGTGTTTATGTGTTGATTGATACATGCAAAGTTGATGATTTGAAGCTTGATTTGTATTGATGATGATTTGGGGAGTTTAAGTGTGTTTAAAATACGTTTCTAAAACGTGGAAAACACCATAGTTTAAGGGGAAACTATGGCGAAATTTTCAAGAATCCTAATCGCAATTAAGGTGTACTTAAAAAGTGATTAACAAGACTAAATGTGA
Organism: Helianthus tuberosus; assembly: GCA_030545235.1. Lineage (NCBI taxonomy): Eukaryota > Viridiplantae > Streptophyta > Magnoliopsida > Asterales > Asteraceae > Helianthus > Helianthus tuberosus. The sequence continues at coordinate 53,734,849 of CM060402.1, forward strand.
TTAACGATCTTAATCATGATTAGGCACGTTTTAATGGAAAGGTTTATGCCGTAAACTTCTAAGGGTTTTCATGAACACTTATAAATAATTTTCATTAGTTAAAATGGATTAAATTTATATATATATATATTTTGATCACCCATCTTATGTGTATATGTATAAATACTTGTGTGTTTGTGTGTATGTACTAGAGTTAAGAGAATACTAACCAAATACAAAAATACACCATACATGAAGACCACCTAAATACTTACAAGTATGAATACGGACATGAACCTTCATGTATATATATACTTGGGAATTTATTGCACAAAATACACACACATGAAACATACTTATGTTATACCCCAAAACTCAATGCGGACAATCGGACATCGGACAAACCGGCATGTAACTATATATATTGACAAAATAATATATATCCAAACCAACACGAAATATAATTTAAACTATATAACGGATTTAACGCGTCGTCAGGGGCAACGATCGCCTTAGCGCCACGACAAGGAGCGTGCACATCTTACCTACGGCATTCGGACACTCTCGACATGAAAATATATATTAACGATTACTACGACAAACTCTAAAAATAATATAATTTTTAGACTCGAACAATATATATTTCCAAGACTCCTAAATTCTGGAAAGTATAAAGTAAATAATCACTAAGTGCAACTACATAAGTACACAAGTATACTTATACGTAAAGATACGTACAATAATCCACTTGCTGGAATTGCAGGAATACAAGAATTGTACATGTATACAAATACGTATAAATACCAATGATGAAAAGTACAAGTATATACCCGGTATACGTATACGTATAAAATATGTAAGTACATAGTGATATACTCAAATGCACTTGTTGAAGTGTACACTCACAAAGAATACCGTACATGTATATTAACCTACATACGATGTTAAAAGTAAATCACGGTTTTGTTTTCATCCGACGAGTTGCTCGTCAGGAAAACCGCGTCTTGGTAAAGAATTTTTCCACCTTCTTATAAGGAAGGCTTGGTTCTCCTCCTCAACCGATGTGGGACTTACATCTTTAAAAAAAGTGGGTGTTCATTTGAGTCAGACTAATCAGCTACAAGGACCTAATGTGTCACACCCTAACCGATGGCGGAAACATCGGGGCGTGGCACTAAGCGAACCAGATTGCTCAAGAGATTCCACAACACTAATTGTTTTGATAATGATTAATCAAATTTCGTAAAAATTGTCTAAACATCAACCACGATTCACAACCACAAAAGTATCAAATACATAACATTCGAATATTGTTCAAATTCCTGAATTAACTAAGATGAGTTTCTAAGCATCATCCTAGCTTGTTTCTTGATTTCCCAGCTATTATCAACCTGCAACATGTATTAAAATACTATCAACAAAAATGTTAGCGAGCATACAAGTTTGAATACATAGTATAGTTTAAAAAAAACTCATATCCGTCATGTAAACATAAAATAAGTTTCACCATGCTAGTTTACTCAGTCCAAGTGATAGCCCAAGTTTCCAATGCATTAAATGCCTTTCCCAAAGACTAACGGGAGGTTAAATGTCTCATCCTAACAATACCCCAAAGACTAACGGGGAGGTGCATTACCCCTATAGCGCTACCATTGTTAAGGCGGAACTACACACAAGGATTAAACGTTCACATAGCATAAAAGTCTCAAGTATCAAGTTTCATGTTTCATGTTTAATGAGGATAGAGTATGTTTCAAATAAGTTTCAAGTGTCAAGTATCTTGATATATAGAATACATGTTGCTTCCCAAAAGTGTTTAAAACAAAAAAGGATCGAGTATACTCACAGCGGGTGCTTATAACCAAACACTGCGAAATTGGATCAAAGGGAGCACTGGATCAGCCTGCGTGCGGGGAACAGAGCATAAGTCCTCTAAGAGCTGACCCGGTTGGGAACAGAGTGTCGAACGGTGTGAAAATCGAGTAAAAGTGTCTGATAGTATACCTGAGCAGATGGTCATCCGGTCGGATAACCATTCGAACAGATGGACTCCATCCGATCGGATGGTCATCTGGACGGATGACCATTCGAACGGATGGCCATTCGAACAGTGGGTAAAGTTTGCGAACTATTAAAGTTTCAAACGTTGTGAACATAGTGTCCTGTAAAACAAACAAGTGTTAACACAATCAGATCATTTGGACGAATGGTCATCCGATCGGATGACCATTCGGACAGATGGTCAGTGAGTGTAGTTTCTGTGAAATTTGCTAAGTTTCGGGTTAACGGGGATGGTGTAACGACGCGTCAAACAACGGAAACATTCCAAACCCAGCTCGTTCGGTCGGCTGGGAACCACCCCTTCTTGAACCGACGAACTGTTTCTGGTGGTGTTTCATGTTTGGACTCGTCGATCGGCCCATTTTCCGGTGGAATTCAGTCTTCTAACCGGCTTTCGGCTAAGAAACGAGTCGAAAGTCCGTTTGAGTCTGATTTCACCCATGTTTTGTATAAAAGTTGAAGAAAAGTTCGAAAATCAAGTGTAAACTGTGAAGTTCATCAGATCTGAGCCGAATAAATTAGAAATTCCGTCGGACTTGGTATAATAGTGTGACATTTCCTTAGATTTTGTTTAAAAACTGTGAAAATCTGTTAGATTTGAGGCCGATGATGCTCCACAACAGATTGTACAAACAACTTAGTAGAAAACACCTTCAAGAGGCCCAACAACAGTTGGTTTTCATGAAATAGTTGAAGTGTTTGTGTGATTTTGATGAAGAATCTTGTGTAGAAGTGATAAATGATGAAAGTTGTACAAGAATCGGGGAAGAATACTTATGATTTGCCTTGAATCTCGCTTAAAATGACTGAGAGTGCGTGTGGTCAGATGACAGAGAGTGAAAGTCTGAAATGAGAGCACAAGGGGCCTATTTATAGCTGATGTTGACAGCTAAGGCGGTGTAAGTACGAAATGGATTGGATTGCTATTCGGTCGAATGGCTATTGGGTCGGATGGTCATCCGATCGGATGTCCATTCGGACAGCCGAGACCCGTTTGCTAGTTTTCCGACTTTGGTTTGTTTTGCGAGTTAGAATAAGTGTTGCGTTGCGTATCGTTGGGAATAACCATTACAAGGTAATATTATATAGATAACACAAAAGTTTCCGTGTTTCAAGTCTGTGTTCAAGCTAGTTTATCATGCAATAAGTATCAGTTTCTCGTTCAATAAGTATCCATAAAGTATCAAAGTTTCTCGCTCAATAAAGAATCAAAGTTTCTCGTTCCATAAGTACCAAGTATCAAAGTCTCTTGTTTAATAAAGAATCAAAGTTTCTCGTTCAATAAGTATCAAGTTTCTAGTTTAACCAAGTATCAAAGCTTAACAAGTGTCAAGTTTTCAAGAGTCAAGTTTCAAAGTATCACAAAAGCATCGCATGGTAAAAGTTTCACATAGTTTATCATAGTTAAGACTCAAATAAGTATCATTAAGTATTACAGGGACGAGACTTGCCAAATGATAAAAGTTTTGAAACGCAGGGCGTTACAGTCTCCCCTCCTTTAGGAGATTTCGTCCCTGAAATCTAAGAGGAAGACTGCTCGAAGAGCTGTGGATACTTGGTTTTCATCTCACTCTCGAGTTCCCAAGTGAATTCGGCACCACGCTTTCCTTCCCATCGCACTTTAACTATGGAAATTTTGCTGCGCCTCAACCTCTTGGTACCTCAGTCCATGATTTCGACTGGTTTTTCCACAAAATGAAGAGTCTCGTTTATTTGTAAGTCTTCAATGGGAACCTGAAGTTCCTCGTCGGCTAAGCACTTCCGAAGATTAGATACGTGGAACGTTGGATGTACATTTCTAAGCTCTTGTGGCAAATCGAGTCGGTAGGCCACCTTGCCAATCCTTTTGAAAATCTTGAAAGGACCCACATAGCGAGGGGCTAGCTTTCCCTTTTTACCAAAGCGTATAACTCCTTTCCAAGGAGATACCTTGAGCAGAACTTGATCTCTAACATTGAATTCTAGAGGCTTACGCCTTTTGTCAGCATAGCTCTTTTGTCTGCTCCTAGCCTTGATCAAGTTATCGCGGATCTGAAGAATCTTATCCGTCGTCTCTTGAATGATTTCAAGGCCAGTAAGTTGCTTGTCACCAATCTCATGCCAACTGAGAGGAGATTGGCACTTGCGACCATATAAAGCTTCGAAATGAGCCATCTAAATACTGGAATGATAGATGTTGTTGTACGAGAACTCGATCAATGGTAAATGTACATCCCAATTACCACCAAAGTCGATGACACAAGAACGGAGCATATCCTCTAGGGTTTGAATAGTGCGTTAAGTCTGTCCATCCGTTTGAGGATGAAAGGCTGTACTAAGATTCAAGTGAGAACCCATAGCAGACTGAAAAGTTTGCCAAAGACGCGAAGTAAAATGACCATCACGGTCAGAGATAATATCAATGGGTATACCATGACGACATATGATCTCATCAGTGTAGATTCGAGCAAGTTTCTCCACTTTGAAATCTTCACGAATAGGAAGAAAGTGGGCTGATTTGGTCAAACAGTCAATGATTACCCAAATACTATCATGACCAGCAGGTGTACGAGGTAGTTTAGTTATAAAGTCCATAGCGATACTATCCCATTTCCAAACAGGGATTTCGAGTTGTTCAAGAAGACCTGAAGGACGTTGACATTCGGCTTTAACCTTTGAGCAAGTAAGGCACTTCAAGACTTACGCGATGATATTTTTTTTTCATACCAGGCCACCAATAAGTCATACGCAAGTCATGGTACATCTTATCAGCACCTAGATGAATAGAGTATCGGGATTTGTGAGCCTCATTCACAATGAGTTCACGAAGATTGTCGTGATCTGGCACCCAGATACGGTTAAGATAGTATTGAAGTCCATCAGACTTTGTTTCAAGTTGGTCAATAGAAGCACCTCGTACTTCAACGTTTAGACTACCTTCGTTGGCTGACGAGTATTGTGCTTCACGAATGCAAGCCTGAAGACCGCTAGTGATATGAGAACAGAGAATGCTACTCACATGAGTCTTATAACTAAGAGCATCGACCACGACATTCGCCTTGCCAGGATGGTAACGAATCTCGCAGTCGTAGTCGTTAAGCAACTCTACCCATCGTTGCTGACGCATATTCAGTTCCTTCTGGTTAAAGATGTGTTGCAGGCTCTTATGGTCAGTGAAAACCACACACTTAGTACCATATAGGTAGTGTCGCCAGATCTTTAATGCAAAAACAACTGCGCCAAGCTCTAAGTCGTGGGTAGTATAGTTTTTCTCATGTATTTTGAGTTGTCGGGAGGCATAAGCGATGACCTTGTCCCGTTGCATCAGCACATAGCCAAGGCCACGGTTTGAGGCATCACAATATACCACAAAATTGTCATTCCCATCAGGGAGAGCAAGAACAGGAGCGTTGCAAAGTAGATTCTTAAGAGTTTGAAAGGACTCCTCTTGCTCAGGACCCCAAGCAAAAGGTTTCTCTTTCTGAGTCAACGAAGTGAGAGGGACGGCGATCTTTGAAAAGTCTGAGATGAATCGACGGTAATAACCCGCCAATCCTAAGAAAGAACGAATCTCAGATGCAGATTTAGGCGTACTCCAGTTCTTCACAGCTTCGATTTTAGAAGGGTCAACATGAATTCCTTTTTTACTAACAACGTGCCTGAGAAATTGTACTTCATCAATCCAAAATTCACACTTAGAAAACTTTGCGTATAAGCGTTCACCACCTAAAAGTTCTAGCATGAGGCGTAAATGCCGTTCATGATCAGCTCGAGTTTTCGAATAAATAAGAATATCATCAATAAAGACTATCACAAAACGATCCAAATAAGGTTTACAAACACGATTCATAAGATCCATGAACACAGCGGGTGCGTTGGTCAAACCAAAAGGCATAACCACGAACTCGTAGTGCCCATAACGAGTGTGAAATGCGGTTTTGGGGATATCTTCTTCGAGAACACGGAGCTGATGATAACCGGATCGAAGGTCGATTTTAGAGAAACAACTCACGCCTTGTAGTTGGTCAAACAGATCATCGATACGAGGGAGAGGATAACGATTCTTGATGGTGAGTTTATTAAGTTCACGGTAGTCGATGCACATCCGAAACAAACCATCTTTCTTCTTGACGAATAATACAGGAGCACCCCAAGGTGAGGTACTTGGATGTATAAAACCTTTGTCGAGCAGTTCTTGCAGTTGACTGGATAATTCTTGCATCTCAGAGGGTGCAAGTCGGTAAGGAGCTTTGGCAACAGGAGTTGAACCAGGTATGAGATCAATACGAAAATCAACAAATCAAGGAGGAGGAAGACCAGGAAGATCCTCAGGAAAGACATCAGGGAAATCACACACTATTGGAACATCGCTTACGCTCTTTCCCTTACCCTTTTGTTCTACTATGTGGGCCAAGAAGGCAAAGTACTGTTTTCGTAAGCACTTGTTCGCTTGAGTGCATGACATCAATTTCAGCCCTCTAGAAGGTCGATCTCCATAGACGTGCAAAGTATCACCGGAAGGGAGAGGTAAATGAACGTACTTCTCATGGCAGGCAATTTCAGCATGGTTCTTACGCAACCAATCCATGCCGATTACAATATCGAAACTACCCAATTGCATGGGTATGAGATCAATGGTAAAAACATGATCGTTAAGAGTCAGAGAACAATCACGGAGGATAGAATCAACTAGAATAGACTTACCATAGGCAATCTCAAGAGAGAACGACTTAGGTAGTTTAGAGCGTGCACAGTTTAACAAAGATTCAAATTCTACGGACACAAAGCTTCTGTCGGCACCAGTATCAAATAGTATCGAAGAGTAAAGATTATTAATGAGAAACGTACCATTAACGACGTCATTGTCGTTACGAGCCTGGTTTGCAATAATGTTGAACGCTCGTCCTCGAGCGGCTTGTGGTTGCTCCTGATTCAGCTGGGGACATTGGTTATGAAGATGAGTAGTGTTTCCACACTTGTAGCATGCTCTCACATTTGCTGGTTTCGGGTTCTGCTGAGCTGGAAGAGCAGGTTGAGCTGGCGGTGCTTGCTGGACCTGATTGGCTTGACGGCAGTAAGGGGTTGTATGACCATAGCGATTGCAGTTGGTACATAGACGGCAAGCTGAGTTAGCAGGGTGATGATAGTTACAAGTTGCACACTTGGGATGAACCCCAGTGTACGGCTTCTTGATGTTCTCGGGAGCAGGAGGGTTAGCAGCAGCAGGCACAATAGCATTGCCCGTAGGGTTTGCATTTGCAGCAGGGACAATTGCGTTGCAGCCGGAACCCTAAGACTTTTGTTTCTTGTTCTTACTGCCACTTGGTTGCTGGGTAATCTAGTTAGAAGGTTTCGATGGAGTAGAGTTTCCAGACTGTTTATCACGAACACGGTTATTGTTCAAGCTTGCTGCAAGACGGTAAACTTCTTCGATGGAACTGAGTTGAGCTGCTTCAATGGCGTCACGCATAGCAGGAGGTAACCCATGGATGTACTTGGTGATCATGCATTTAGGAGTAGACACCAAGTGAGGCACAATGATGCTGAGTTGCTTAAAACGGGTAGTATAAGCCAAGTTGTTGTCACCCACCTGTTTCAGATGCTAGAATTCATCCTCAAGTTTCTGCTGCTCATGCGGAGGGCAGAATTTGAGCATCATCATCTCCCTAACTTCAGCCCAAGGTAAAGCATAAGCTTCATCGTTGGAGCGGATGTTCCTCTCATTTTTCCACCATTCTAGAGCTCTTCCTTGAAACACGCCAGTTGCACTCCTAGTCTTTAGATGCTCAGGGCATCCACTGTTGACGAAAGTAACTTCTATGCTGTCGAACCACTCCAGCATTGCAGTCACCACATCGCTGCCCGTGAAAGGCTTAGGGTTGCAAGAGATAAAGTGTTTGTAACTGATGCTCACAGGCTTTGGTTTGTCTGCTTTAGAGTCAACAGAGGAGGGAGGAGTGTTTGATCCCTGGATTTCAGTGACAATCTTGGGAATAATACGTGCAATCTGGTCGGCCATAAAAGACATCATCTTTTTCTGTGTGTTGGCCTTTGACCTCTTGTGTGGGTTGGAGAGACGACTTGACGACATCTAAAGAGTCAGAACAAGAATCGGGTAAGACTCGATCACAATGTTGTAGGTTCACGAACACGTAGCATAGCATAATGTTTCACACGATTGTATAAAAGACTCAAGTTGTTTCACATATCACAAAACGTACAACAAGTTTCACATTGTTTAATAGCATAATACGTTCAACACGTTTCACATAGTTTGATCAAGTTGTTTCACATAGCATAAACGTTCAGCATGTTTTCTCATAGTTTAAACAAGATTCCCACGTAGTATAATATAATGAATAAAGCACCATAAATTTAGTTCGATCCTGAGAGATTATTGTTATTGTTTTAGATTGCGGAGATATGTGCGATTTGTGTAAAAGTCTCAAACGAACAAGGTATTAAGTATAAAACTACATGTAAAACTGAGATAACATAAAAGGTAGGCTCATAAAACATAGGACTGTTCCGGGTAGAGGAACGTTGACTAACCAAAGTGAATCGAACCCCTTTTGAATTATGGTAACATGCCTTGGCTTACTTAGACAAATACGTCATCGATGTTAGGCCTACGATATTTCTCCTTTCGGTCACTACACGTCCTTAATCGATTGGAAAATTTCGAGACTCTGGCGAGACTGAAAACCAAAGAGTGGGACTAGTTGTCAAGATGTGAGTTTCACCTCTAACTTGACAACATTGTACCCTAATAGTGCTGGTACCTATCAAAAGATAAGACCTACTAGATAATGATATGGAAATTTCCTTTAAGGTTTGGATGTCACTCCTGACTTGAGGGTAAATCTCGTGCAAAATACAAACACTGCTGAGCGAAAATCGTCATCAAAGGCGGGAATCACCCCTATTTTGATGAGTCGTTTCGAGAGTGTTTTCAAAGCATCCAAGTGTGTATTGTGTTGGCCTTAGGAAAGGCATGTAATGTTTAACAAGAAAGTATTGCTAGTAAGCATATACGGTAGAATGCATAAGTTTTAAACAACAAATAAGAGTCAAGGTTCCTAGAACTATAGACTAGGCAAAGTATCCCTACTTTTCCTAATTCCCTATAGTTATAGCTCTGATACCAATCTGTCACACCCCAGTCGATGGCAGAAACATCGGGGCGTGGCACTAAGCGAAGCAGATTGCTCAAGAGATTCCACAACACTAATTGTTTCGATAATGATTAATCAAATTTCATAAGAATTGTCTAAACGTCAACCACGATTCACAACCACAAAAGTATCAAATACATAGCATTCAAATATTGTTCAAATTCCTGAATTAACTAAGATGAGTTTCTAAGCATCATCCTAGCTTGTTTCTTGATTTCCCAGCTATTATCAACCTGCAACATGTATTAAAATACTATCAACAAAAATGTTGGCGAGCATACAAGTTTGAATACATAGTATAATAGTTTAAAAAAAACTCATATCCGTCATGTAAACATAAAATAAGTTTCACCATGCTAGCTTACGCAGTCCAAGTGATAGCCCAAGTTTCCAATGCGTTAAATACCTTTCCCAAAGACTAACGGGAGATTAAATGTCTCATCCTAACAATACCCCAAAGACTAACGGGGAGGTGCATTACCCCTATAGCGCTACCATTGTTAAGGTGGAACTACACACAAGGATTAAACGTTCACATAGCATAAAAGTCTCTAGTATCAAGTTTCAAGTTTCATGTTTAATGAGGATAGAGTATGTTTCAAATAAGTTTCAAGTGTTAAGTATCTTGATATATAGAATACATGTTGCATCCCAAAAGTGTTTAAAACAAAAGGGGATCGAGTATACTCACAACGAGTGCTTATAACCAAACACTGCGAAATTGGATCGAAGGGAGCACTGGATCAGCCTGCGTGCGGGGAACAGAGCATAAGTCCTCTAAGAGATGACCCGGTTGGGAACAGAGTGTCGAACGGTGCGAAAATCGAGTAAAAGTGTCTGATAGTATACCTGAGCGGATGGTCATCCGGTCGGATAACCATTCGAACAGATGGACTCCATCTGATCGGATGGTCATCCGAACGGATGGCCATTCGAACAGTGGGTAAATTTTGCGAATTGTTAAAGTTTCAAACGTTGTGATCATAGTGTCCTGTAAAAGAAACAAGTGTTAACATAATCAAATCATCTGGACGAATGGTCATCCGATCGGATGACCATTCGGACAGCTGGTCAGTGAGTGTAGTTTCTGTGAAATTTGCTAAGTTTCGGGTTAACGGGGACGGTGTAACGACGTGCCAAACAACGGAAATGTTCCAAACCCAGCTCATTCGGTCGGCTGCGAACCACCCCTTCTCGAACCGACGAACTGTTTCTGGTGGTTTCATGTTTGGACTCGTCGATCGGCCCATTTTCCGGTGGAATTCAGTCTTCTAACTGGCTTTCGACTAATAAACGAGTCGAAAGTCCGTTTGAGTCTGATTTCACCCATGTTTTGTATAAAAGTTGAAGAAAAGTTCGAAAATCAAGTGTAAACTGTGAAGTTCATCAGATCTGAGCCGGATAAATAATAAATTCCGTCGGACCTGGTATAATAGTGTGACATTTCCTTAGATTTTGTTTAAAAACTGTGAAAATCTGTTAGATTTGAGGCCGATGATGCTCCAAAACAGATTGTACAAACAACTTAGTGGAAAAAACCTTTAAGAGGCCTAACAACAGTTGGTTTTCATGAAATAGTTGAAATGTTTATGTGATTTTGATGAAGAATATTTTGTAGAAGTGATAAATGATGAAAGTTGTACAAGAATTGGGGAAGAATACTTATGATTTCCCTTGAATCTCGCTTAAAATGACTGAGAGTGCGTGTGGTCGGGTGACAGAGAGTGAAAGTGTGAAATGAGAGCACAAGGGGCCTATTTATAGCTGATGTTGACAGCTTAGGCGGTATAAGTGCGAAATGGATCGGATGGCTATTCGGTCGAATGGCTATTCGGTCGAATGGTCATCCGATCGGATGTCCATTCGGACAGCCGAGACTCGTTTGCTAGTTTTCCGACTTTGGTTTGTTTTGCGAGTTAGAATAAGTGTTGCGTTGCGTATTGTTGGGAATAACCATTACAAGGTAATATTATATAGATAACACAAAAGTTTCTGTGTTTCAAGTATGTGTTTAAGCTAGTTTATCATGCAATAAGTATCAATTTCTCGTTCAATAAGTATCCATAAAGTATCAAAGTTTCTCGCTCAATAAAGAATCAAAGTTTCCCGTTCCATAAGTACCAAGTATCAAAGTCTCTTGTTTAATAAAGAATCAAAGTTTCTCGTTCAATAAGTATCAAGTTTCTAGTTTAACCAAATATCAAAGCTTAACAAGTGATAAGTTTTCAAGAGTCAAGTTTCAAAGTATCAAGAGAGTCTAGATTAAAAGTATCACAAAAGCATCATAGAGTAAAAGTTTCACATAGTTTATCATAGTTAAGACTCAAATAAGTATCATTAAGTATTACAGGGACGAGACTTGCCAAATGATAAAAGTTTCGAAACGCAGGGCGTTACATAATGAGCCCAAGCTTGTTATTTGTAACACTCGCCTCCCGGGTTCCGACATGCATGCCTATGGGTTATTGGCCCACAAACAAAACAAGATCCGACAGGTGTCACGCTTTGGATAAATAAACACAGAGATCTAAACAACAGAAGTCTTAATCTAATTTAAAAGAGTAAACTGCCATTTTGGTCCCTGAGGTTTGGGCAGTTTTGCCACTTTAGTCCAAATCTGAAACCTTTTGTATTTGGGTCCCTGTGGTTTCAGTTTTGTTGCCATTTTGGTCCAAAAGTGAAATCAGGCCAGATTCCCCAAATTAAACCCTGATGTTTTGTCTTTTTCCTCAGGGGTATTTTAGTCATTATAGTTTTATTATAACTCATTATTAATTAAAAATAATAAAACCTTTGACCTATAAAAACACAGAAACCTTCTCCATCTTCCCCCAAATCCTTATCTATACGGTTCAACTCAGGACCCGAATGAGGTGGTTTAAACAGTTGATTCCCACCATCCATATCAATTTCACTCACACTAAGTGGAGTATCAACATCAATCGGGCTAGGAGAAGCCAAGATATCAACCATCACGTCATCAATATCAGAGTTGGAATGAGGTAAGAGTTGATTACCTGTTCTAAGAGCATAATTGGTAACAATTAACAGCCCATTCTCTATCGCAGCAACATAGAGGCCTTCCTTAGCCTTGTTTTCCTTTGTGACACATTTACATCATGATCCTAGAGCCTCCATAAAGCATGTACTGGCTCGCTCATGTGCTGAAAGGGGAGAATACGTTTTGACATTAGAATCCTGAGCAAAATCATCAAGATTAAGGTTCACCACTACCCTATTTCCACTAGTGGTGGAATTCTGGGAAACGGGCTCCATTCCTAACACCCCCAGTGTCTGATTGATGCCCAATTTCATGTTTACATATGGGGTAGTATCCAGGTGAGGGTTACAAGGCCCAGAACCACGAGTTTGCTACCCAAGTGGTGGAAAATCGGCTGAGGGGTGTTTATAGAGAGAGAGAGAGAGAGTGTAGAGTTTGAGATGGGAAATTGAGAACTAACCTTGCGGAAATTGAACAGAGGAATTAGGGTTTGGGTTAAGGTATTTGCTCTTCATTTGGGGAAGATGTTGTGCTTTTATAGGGTCAAAATTGATTTATTTAGTTTTATTATTTTTAATTAATAATGAGTTATAATAAAAATATAATAACTAAAATACCCCTGAGGAAAAGGACAAAACATTAGGGTTTAATTTGGGGAATCTGGCCTGATTTCACTTTTGGACCAAAATGGCAACAAAACTGAAACCACAGGGACCCAGATACAAAAGGTTTGAGATTTGGACTAAAGTGACAAAACTGCCCAAACCTCAGGGACCAAATGGAAGTTTACTCTATTTAAAATCAAAAGCCAAATTTTGTACAAAGTCCTAATCTAGTACATTAGAACACAACCCGTTTTAAAAACAGCTTAGAGGTACTCACATGTTACACTTTACTAGGTATAATCCAACGTATCCACTAGATATCATCCTTTATCAAAGATCGAGCCTATAATAATAAATTGAGTAAACTTCCGTTTTGCTCCCTGTGGTTTGGTCATTTTAACGGTTTTGCTCCAATAGTTTAAAAATATCCATTTTCCTCCCTGATTTTTTTAACTTATATTCATTTTGCTCCCAGCCTCTAACTCTATCAGGGAGGAAACTGGCGACAAACTCGAAAGATTAGGGAGCAAACTGACGACAAACTCGAAAGATCAGGGAGGAAAATGGTTATTTTTAAACTATTGAAGCAAAACCGTTAAAATGACCAAACCACAGGGAGCAAAACAGTGCTACACTTGTCATATCCCGGATATACAATCGTAATACTACTACAATAATATACTAACGACCTGACCCGATTGATTAAATATATTATTCTTGTTTATGTCTTGATTTTAACTAGTGAAATTATCCCGCGCTTCGCGGCGAAAATTCAGTCGATATCTATTTTTTCTGTTACGGTATCGACAATCGCTATAGTCATCGAAAAGAAAACTTTACATCAATCGAAAACACTAAAAAAATATTGACACTGGTACTGATGTTGTTTAGTTGATATCAGTTCAGTTGGCTTGCATTCCATGTTTATTCTTACTCAACATTGAGATATAAATTTTATTGAAAACATATATTTTGTCGTTATCGTACCAAATCGAACCAAAACCAACTGAACAACATCTGTATCTGTACCAATGTTTATTTTTATTTTTTTGCTTTTGTTAAACTAACATCGTGTCACTATCATATATGACTAAACCGAAAAACATCGGTATTGGTATGTATTCATTTTTATGGTTTCTTGTTTGATATCGGATATAGTGCGGCTACCTTAGTGAACTTAACCAAAACAGAACGAACAACATTGGTTTCAAACTGGTATTTATTTTTATTGTCTTTTCTTTCGATGAACTGACACTGTACCGCTACCCTACCGTACCGGTACTACCGTACCGAATAACACCAGTACCGGTACGTGTATTCATTTTTATGATTTCCGATTTAGAAAAGTTTTAATTTCTACAACTTTGTATGCGATGATAAATGAATATCAGTACCAATACCGTGACAATCTAAACCGATCAATACCGTTTGAACAATATTGGTGCCGGTACAAGTGTTTGTTTTTATCGTTTTCAATCGATTTAAAACATTTGTTGATTTCTATACCAAGTGCATATATCGGACCTCTACTGTAATGAAGCGAACCGTACTGATCCAATGCCCATGATAACGTATTGTCACAACGTCGCGGGCAAATAACTTGGAATATATAACACAGGTTATTAATAATAAATCAAATTGAAAAGTAAATAAAAATCTATTAAAAAATAAAAATAAATACTTTATGTACTATTCATCATCACTTTTAATTCATAAGTATAATAATAATAAATGTGATGTTATTTTGTAATCGTTTGGGTTCGAGTGACTAGCTGCCCCGACTTCTATATTTGCATATATATAAGTTTTTTCCGTTGGAAAAAAAAATTAGCAAACAGTTATAAGGTCCCCTGTAGTGGGGCGCTATATGGGTGGGTTTTTGGCCCGCTCAATGGCGCCTGGAACACCACGACGAAGGGTGTTATGGGGCAAAAGGGGGGGGGGGGGGGAGGGGAGGAACACCATCTCCTTCGTGGCGTGATGGAGGGTTGTTTTCAAAAGTTTGACCAATCAAAAAATAGTTAGTGTTTTTTTAATTAATTAATAAAAATAAAAATTAATAATTAGGTAATGATGGGTAGGGTTTTATGACTACGGGCTCTAGTGATATAAGACCAAAGGATATGGTGAGGATAGTCCCCAAAGGGACCATCCCCTTGGGGACTACCCAAGGTGTGGTGGATGGTCCTCCCCTATTTTTTATTATTATTTTTATTTATTTAATTAATTAATTAAAACAAAGTAAATAAAAATAAAAAACTTACATTTAAATAAAAACCTAAAGTTACATTTAAATAAAACTTAAAAAAAAACACACTTAAAAAAACCTAAAGTTACATTTAAATAAAAACTAAAAAAACACACTTAAAAAAACCTAAAGTTACATTAAAAAAAACTACAATCCCCCACTCCATTTTTTCCTAATTTTTTCCTTCATCATTTGTAAGATGTGACAGTCTTCCTCGGGATATTCGCTAAGGTCAGTGGTCATTATTTTCCATTCCTTCAACTGCTGCGCTTCTTCTTGCCTCCTTTGCTTCTGCTCGGCTTGTCGTTTCTTTACCTTTACCTTCTCGGTTTGCGTCTCGGTAAAGGTTTGGTTGAATGCTTTCAACTCGGCCATAATACCTTCAAACTTCGAACCACCACCACTTCCTGATGCGGCTTGTTTCCTTTTTTCAGTCGCTATGTTTTTACTTTTGTCCCTTCCTGGGGGACATTCTTCCTCTCCAATCGGCTCCTCGTCATACTCGGGCTCGTCGTTGATATTTATTTGGCAACGACCGGTTGAGCCTCCAACGCTATAATGTAAGGACCTCCAAAAACGTCCCAAAACAACTCGTAAGTAGAAACCCGGACCCTGAAACCCTAATCCATATCAAAAATCAAGAAATCAAGAATAATGGTCTTCAGGCGGGCCGCGTAAAGGATGACCAGACCCTTACGCGGGCCGCGTCAACTTGAAATTTAACCGGATAAGCATCCGGGCCACGTATAACCCATCTGGCAACCCTAACTCGTGACCCAGCAAAGCTACGCGTAGACTAGGTGGCTAGGAGGGCCGCGTAAGGGTGACCCTATGGCTCACGCGGGCCGCGACAGCCCCATATTTCACCTATAAATAGCCTAGCTCAGGATCTTTCATTCTGTGTCGAAACCAAAGTTCAAAAACGAATTCTCACTGCTTCAAAGTCGAATTTTTAATTATTATAGCGAGACGCTGCTACGATACAGGGTATTAACTCGATCGCTGCTACGATTCAATGTCCGATCGATTAAAACTATCCAATGGATGTTTAAGTGCTGCCCACATTAGGGTTATGCTTTGTCATTCGTCGTGAATTCGATGGATGTTTAAGTATCGCACTTTGTCATTCGTTGTGAGGGTTTAATCTCGTGAGTTATCGTAAATGCTGTATTAGTTACTGACCTAGTTCGTGTGCATGTTATTTAAATTAGGTTACAAAGGCTAATCAGTAGGCTAAACTCTGCCCGTATAAATATGCAATGTGAGTTATTCTCTTTTATCAAATATTTTACAATACTCCATTTTTTTAAGTTATAATTACAGGGAGTAAGTCGTGGTTATCTTGAATCACTGGCTAGTGGGGTATTGTGCACATTACTAATTTCTCACGGGTTAGGCTAATAAATCCTAACAGTGATAAACGCCACTACTTGGGGAAAGACCCAATAGTGGTATGACCATCGTCACCAGGTGACACGGCGCAAGATAAAAATAAGATAGAAGCCATTGTAATCGCTCTTATGCTGTAATTAATAACTAATGTGTCGTTTTACATACTTGAATGACTCGCCAGCATTTCCCCGCTGATAAAATATTTTTAAAACATGTTTCAGGCGACCTGCTGTAAATCAAGGAAAACGTGCTACGGAGCACTAACAAGCTTGAAGAGGTGGCTCAGTTAAAATGAATAAACATGTTTTAATAAATCAGGGAATTTACTTATGAAATTCATCTATTGTAAAATAACGGGGTTTATCCCGAATGATGAAATGAAATATTTGGGCATTTTTGAGTTTTAAAAAGATCCTGTAAAATCTTCCGCTGTCGCATCATAGATACCACGGGTTCCTGTCCCGCGGCTCCTGACCGGGTCAAACCGGGGCTGGGGCCGTGACAGGAAAATGTGGTATCAGAGCTACTGAAAGAGCTACTGATTTAAGCCTATTAAGTATTTATGAAATACTTAATTTTCCTGATTGCTATTTTATGATTATGTGTTTTATTAACTGACTAATTGTTAGTTACAGTATGGGTAAGCAAAAGCTTTCGGACATCTATCGTCAATTAGGTAGTATACCAAAAGATAAGGGATCCTCATCCCAATCAAATTCCTCAAGATACTCAGTAGATACTGAGGATGGAATATTTGTTCGTAAGGCCCAGTATGAGAAACCACTTTCCCCTAATAAAAGAAGTTTGATTATTATAAAAAGTCAAGAGAAAATGAGAAAGTCACAAACAAAAGAAGTGATAATTAAAGTGACTCAGAAAATAGACAATAACCCAGCATGGGAAGATGAGTTAGATGAAAAATGGGCAGATCTCTACATGTTAGCCACTGTAGCAGTAAATGTTAACCTCTAAACTGTTAACACCCTGACCCAGTATTAGCACCCATATTATCTATTAGCCAGAAACTTTAAAATAATATTAATTGTACTAAAAAATAAATATTTTGTTTCAATAAAATGGTTTATTAGATATTTTAATTCTGATTCCATTTTTGTGATTCTGTGAAAATTTAATTTACAAACTTTTAACCTAAAATTTTGTGTGTTTCTTCATAAATGCTAAACAGCATGAATGAATTATTTGAAGCTCTAGAAAATCTCAATCTCTATCCCGTAAAAGTGGAAGTCTCCAGAGATTTTACTGGTTACTTGGCCGATGTGGAAGAACCTATGGAATTTCAAGCTCCACCTCTGGAGAAATCAAAATCTAAGAAAAGAAGAAGATTTGTGGGTTGGAGACGTGTACGCAGAAGGAAACCAGCGACTAGGAGAATTCCCAAAATAGAAAATCCTATGGATAAAGGAAAAGGAATTGAAATTGAGGAAAGTTCTAAACAAGCAAGAGTAGAAATTGGAGAAAGTTCTAGAACCACAGGAATAGAAATTGGCGAAAGTTCTAGGCAAGATGAGGAATTACCATTGCAGGAAGAACTGGATCACATACTGGCAAGCTGTGATATCCTTAGGCCTATAAATACAAATCTTTTTCCTTATCCTACTGAAACCCAACTTCCAATAAACCTGGAACCAGCCATCCCAGAATCTTTAATCCACACCCAACCTCAAGGAATGGACGAGTGGTGGACCAATGATCGGCAATTTCAAAACCTCCTAAATAATCCTTATACCTTTTTCCCTCAGTTCGACCCAGAACCTGCACCAAACCCACCAATGAGTAATGAAAACTTAGCTGAACTTCGCCATTTTGGCGAAGAACTAATGGATGCAGGGAATAAGATTCGGGAGATAGGGGAACAAATCTCCTGGAAATACGATGAAAGGGACATCATTTCTGAAAGACTAGCGGACTAGGGGAAGTGTGGTTGTGAAACTATGTTTGTATAATAATAATAGTATAAATCTGTAAAATAACTTAAAAATAAAACTTTTGTAAGATAATAGTGTGTACGGATGCATAATATAATATATAAAAATGGAAGTCGAAAAATCGACAATTTTGGCTATATATTTATGTGATTATGTGTAATTATTTTGTTATATTTGGTTATTAATTATTTTATGCTAATCATATAAATTAATTACTAGATGGCAAACGTTGGTAATGAACCTATTAATGAAGTAAATCAATCTGATCAACATCAGGAGGATCAATTTCTAAATAGGCAAGATATCGAGAATATCGTTGCTCAAGGAATAGCCAATGCTATCCCCGCAATCCTGGCTGCTGCCCAGAAACCTGTTGAACCTCAACAAATTGTTCCTAGTAAACGCACACAAGGTGACAATTTCAGTAATAGTGTAAACGGAGGCGGCAACCATATTAATAATGACAATGAGGGGATCCAAGCTCCACTACTTAAGAAAATGAAAGCTGCAACACCTGGTTGCACTTATAAGGAGTTTCTTGCCTGTAAACCGGCTGAGTTTGCAGGTAACGAAGGGGCAACTGCTGCACTGCGTTGGTTAGAGAAAATCGAGGCAGTAATTATGATAAGTAAATGTACCGAGGACGACAAGGTTATGTACACGTCGCATCTTTTTAAAGAATGGGCGCTAGAATGGTGGAATACGGTACTTCAAGCCAAAGGAAGGAATGTGGCCTATGCCATAAATTGGGAAGAATTTAAAAGTCTTGTAGAAAGAAAATTATGTCCCGAATACGAAAAAGAACAAATGACCAATAAATTCCTAAATCATCAGATGGTAGGCTTTGATTGTCGAGGGTATACTTCGACATTCTTCGAATACGCTAGAGTAGTACCAACCCTGGCTTTGCCAGAACCGGTACTTATATCTCGCTACATTTGGGGCTTAATTGGCAAGATCCGTAATATTGTCAAGGCTGCGAGACCCCGCACGATCGATGATGCAGTAGAGTTAGCTAACACTCTGACTGACGAACTGGTACGCACAAGAGAAGAAAACCGGAAGAAGGAAGTAGCCCAAAAGATTACCCAGGGATTCCGTGTGGGTAATCGTAGTAATTTCAAGAGAAGAGGAACTGGGCAATCTTTCACTATTCCATTTTGCAATTCTTGTAAAAGGAAGCATTTTGGAAGATGCAAGGGATATTGCAATTTTTGCAAAATTTTGGGGCACCAAGAAGAAGACTGCAGGAAGAAGAAAACCACAGTCTGTTACAACTGTGGAGAAGCTGGACATATTAGGCCAGACTGCCCAAAAGTGGTTAAACCAGCTGATAACAAAGCCAAAACTGCAGAAGGAACTAACAAGAAGAACGTAAGAGCCTTCCAGCTGACTACTCAGGAAGCCGAGCTAATTCCTGATGTGATAGCTGGTACGTTTCTAGTTCACAACGTTTACGCAAAAGTATTATTTGACTCTGGTGCAAACCAAAGTTTTATAAATACTTCATTCTGCCAAGCACTTAATTTACCCTTAACCAAACTTAGGTAGATTTTTACAGTCGAAACGGCAGATGGGAATTCTGTTAAAATAGATAAGGTTGTACGAGAAGTAAAGATAGAACTGTTAGGCCATAAATTCTCTGCAAACATGTTGCCTATGAATCTAGCCGGATTCGATGTGGTGTTAGGAATGGATTGGTTAGTAGCCAACCATGCTCGAATTCTTTGTGATAAGAATTCTATAGAAATTCATACAACCACAGGAGAGTTAGTGGTAATTACAGGAAATCAGCCACGTAAGCCACTAAATTTCATTTCGGTAATGAAATTGGCCAGTTATTCAAGAAAACAAGAAGTAGTGTATATGATTTCAGTAATCATTAACACTAAGGTTAAGGAACTCAAGGAAATTCCAGTAGTATCAGAATATCCAGAGGTATTCCCAGAAGAACTACCTGGATTACCACCTGATAGGAAAGTCGAATTTAGAATTCATCTAATTCCTGGAACTACACCGATAGCCAAGGCACCTTATCGGTTAGCACCCACAGAAATGCTAGAATTGAAAAAACAATTAGATGAATTACTAAGCAAAGGATTCATACAACCTAGTTCATCCCCGTGGGGAGCACCAGTGTTGTTTGTAAAGAAGAAAGATGGTTCGATGCGAATGTGTATCGATTATAGGGACTTGAATAAAGTTACAATTAAGAATCGGTACCCATTACCTAGGATTGATGATCTTTTCGATCAACTTCAAGGAGCTAGATACTTTTCTAAGATAGATTTACGCTCCGGATATCATCAATTGAAGGTACAGGAAGAAGACATACCTAAAACTGCTTTCAGAACTAGGTATGGTCACTACGAGTTTACAGTCATGCCCTTTGGATTAATAAATGCTCCAGCAGCATTTATGGACATGATGAATAGAATCTGTAAACCATACTTGGATAAATTTGTAATTGTCTTCATCGACGATATACTTATTTATTCCAAAAAGTCAGGAGGAACATTGTGAACACCTGCATGTACTCTTAACCTTGTTAAGAAAAGAGAAGCTTTATGCCAAATTCTCTAAGTGTGAATTTTGGCTGCAGGAGGTACAATTTTTAGGTCACATGGTGAATCACGAAGGCATTCATGTAGATCCTGCTAAGATAGAAGCGATCACCAAATGGAAGGTTCCGCAATCAGCAATGGAAATTAGAAGTTTTATAGGTTTAGCCGGATATTACAGACGATTTATTAAGGATTTTTCCAAAATAGCTGTACCATTAACTAAGCTAACCTGTAAAGCAGTTAAGTTTGAATGGGGATCTAAACAAGAAGAAGCTTTTAAGATCTTAAAGCAGAAATTAACAAACGCTCCAATTCTAGCCTTACCAGAAGGAACAAAAGATTTTGAAGTATACTGTGATGCTTCAAAGCTAGGATTAGGAAGTGTGCTAATGCAAAGCAAAAAGGTAATTGCGTATGCATCAAGACAATTGAAAAAGCACGAGGAAAACTATACGACTCATGATTTAGAGTTAGGAGCCATAATTTTTGCCCTTAAGATTTGGAGACATTATCTGTATGGAAGTAAGTTTACTGTCTATACAGATCATAAGAGTTTAAGATACATATTTGGGCAAAAAGAATTAAACATGAGGCAAAGGAGATGGATGGAAATCCTAAGTGATTACGACTGTGATATTCAATATCACGAAGGAAAGGCAAACGTAGTTGCAGATGCCTTAAGTCGTAAGTATCATGAAAAGCAAAAGCGAGTTCGTGCTCTTAAATTAAATCTACAGTTAGATTTAATGGAACAATTAAAGGATGTTCAGGAAACAGCAATACAGGATGTTGCTGAAGGAATGAAAGGACGGATAAAAGAATTAGAGCAAGGAGCGAATGGAATTTGGAGATTCCATAAAAGAAGGATTTGGGTACCTAAGCAAGGAGACTTAAGAAATAAGATTTTAGAGGAAGCTCATAAATCTAGATATACCATGCATCCTGGAAACAATAAGATGTACCAAGATTTAAGGAATAATTTCTGGTGGATAGGAATGAAAAAGGACATAGCTAGATATGTTTCCAAATGTCTTACTTGTTCGCAAGTTAAAGCAGAACACCAGAAACCTTCAGGTCTACTACAATAATTAGAAATGCCTGTATGGAAATGGGAACTCATAACAATGGATTTTGTTACTAAGTTACCCAAAAACAGAAAGGGTAATGACGCGATTTGGGTAATTGTGGATCGATTAACCAAATCAGCTCATTTTCTACCCATGAAAGAAACCTTTAGCATGGAAAGGTTAGCCAAGTTGTATGTAGATGAAGTCGTATCCTTACATGGAGTTCCACTCTCCATTGTATCGGATAGGGATAGTCGTTTCACTTCCCATTTTTGGAAAAGTTTCCAAGAAGCAATGGGAACCCGACTAAATTTAAGTACTGCATACCATATTCAAACAGATGGACAAAGTGAAAGGACGATCCAAACTTTGGAAGACATGCTTAGGGCATGTGTGATCGATTTTGGTGGGAATTGGGACAATCATTTACCCTTAATTGAATTCTCCTATAACAATAGTTATCATTCAAGCATCGAAGCTGCCCCATTCGAAGCACTGTATGGACGTAAGTGTAGAACTCCAGTGTGTTGGGCAGAGATAGGAGAAAGTCAATTGTCAGGTCCTGAAATTGTGCAAGAGACGACAGACAAGATTACTCAAATCAAGGAAAGACTCAAGACGGCTCGAGATCGCCAGAAGAGTTATGCAGACAATAGGCGTAAGCCGTTAGAATTTCAAATCGGAGACAAGGTTCTCTTAAAAGTTTCTCCTTGGAAAGGAGTTGTTCGGTTCGGAAAGAAAGGAAAGCTGAGTCCAAGATACGTAGGACCATTTCCAGTAATCCAACGTATAGGACCCGTTGCTTATCGCTTACAACTACCAGAGGAGTTAGCTGGAATACATGACGTATTTCATGTATCTAATTTCAAGAAATGTCTATCTGACGAATCTTTGGTAGTACATCTTCAAGATGTAGAGGTAAATGAAAAGTTAAGATTTATTGAGAAGCCATTACAAATAGAAGATAGAAAGATCAAATTTCTCAAGCACAAGCGGCTAGTGCTGGTTAAAGTCAAGTGGGATTCAAAAAGAGGACCCGAGTACACTTGGGAGCTGGAATCGGAGATGAAGCGAAAGTACCCTCACTTATTTCCGTGAATCTCGAGGACGAGATTTTAAATAAGGTGGGGAGGATGTAAGGACCTCCAAAAACGTCCCAAAACAACTCGTAAGTAGAAACCCGGACCCTGAAACCCTAATCCATATCAAAAGTCAAGAAATCAAGAATAATGGTCTTCAGGCGGGCCGCATAAAGGATGACCAGACCCTTACGCGGGCCGCGTCAACTTGAAATTTAACCGGATAAGCATCCGGGCCACGTATAACCCATCTGGCAACCCTAACTCGTGACCCAGCAAACCTACGCGTAGACTAGGTGGCTAGGCGGGCCGCGTAAGGGTGAGCCTATGGCTCACGCGGGCCGCGACAGCCCCATATTTCACCTATAAATAGCCTAGCTCAGGAGCTTTCATTCTGTGTCGAAACCAAAGTTCAAAAAACGAATTCTCACTGCTTCAAAGTCGAAATTTTAATTATTATAGCGAGACGCTGCTACGATACAGGGTATTAACTCGATCGCTGCTACGATTCAATGTCCGATCGAATAAAACTATCCAATGGATGTTTAAGTGCTGCCCACATTAGGGTTATGCTTTGTCATTCGTCGTGAATTCGATGGATGTTTAAGTATCGCACTTTGTCATTCGTTGTGAGGGTTTAATCTCGTGAGTTATCGTAAATGCTGTATTAGTTACTGACCTAGTTCGTGTGCATGTTATTTAAATTAGGTTACAAAGGCTAATCAGTAGGCTAAACTCTGCCCGTATAAATATGCAATGTGAGTTATTCTCTTTTATCAAATATTTTACAATACTCCATTTTTTTAAGTTATAATTACAGGGAGTAAGTCGTGGTTATCTTGAATCACTGGCTAGTGGGGTATTGTGCACATTACTAATTTCTCACGGGTTAGGCTAATAAATCCTAACAGTGATAAACGTCACTACTTGGGGAAAGACCCAATAGTGGTATGACCATCGTCACCAGGTGACACGGCGCCAGATAAAAATAAGATCGAAGCCATTGTAATCGCTCTTATGCTGTAATTAATAACTAATGTGTCGTTTTACATACTTGAATGACTCGCCAGCATTTCCCCGCTGATAAAATATTTTTAAAACATGTTTCAGGCGACCTGCTGTAAATCAAGGAAAACATGCTACGGAGCACTAACAAGCTTGAAGAGGTGGCTCAGTTAAAATGAATAAACATGTTTTAATAAATCAGAGAATTTACTTATGAAATTCCTCTGTTGTAAAATAACGGGGTTTATCCCGAATGATGAAATGAAATATTTGGGCATTTTTGAGTTTTAAAAAGATCCTGTAAAATCTTCCGCTGTCGCATCATAGATACCACGGGTTCCTGTCCCGCGGCTCCTGACCGGGTCAAACCGGGGCTGGGGCCGTGACATATAACTTCCTGACTCGGAAGTTTTAGACCGTTTGGTTTCTCGTTTCACGCTTGCAACCTCATTTGGAGTTGCCTTCCATTTTGGATGATCCTTTACAGTTTGCCAAGCACGGACATGTGGGAAAGAAGTTTTATGTTTATTTTCGCATAAACGCAACGCTTCATTGAAAACATTTTCGTTGTTCCACCCACTCGGTTTGTTGGTGAGCGTTGTGTTATAAAACCCACAAAAGCGTTGGATCAA
The DNA here is from genome assembly GCA_030545235.1 of Helianthus tuberosus. Lineage (NCBI taxonomy): Eukaryota > Viridiplantae > Streptophyta > Magnoliopsida > Asterales > Asteraceae > Helianthus > Helianthus tuberosus. Next base: position 53,759,582 of record CM060402.1, read on the forward strand.
CGAATTCATCTTGCGCCACTTGGCGCCGATAGAATCAACGGTTCTGTACTCGCCTTGTTCCATAATCGCGTGGAATATATCAAGGGTTTCTTGCCAAAACCCATCGTTTGCTTGATTGTTACCTACAAGTTAGTAACAATAATAATATTTAGATAGAAAAATATAGTGTACAAATAAATGTTAGTAACAATAATAATATTTTCTATCAAAAATATAATGTACAAATAATATTTAATAACAATAATAATATAATGTACAAAAAAATTAATTTTTACCGATTATAGGAGACGTTGACGAGCCAATATATGCCTTCGCCAACGTCTCTTCCTCAATTTTTTACCATGGCCGTTGTTGTTGTTTGGCGGCCGCGTCTTCTTTTTTACCATTTCCCTTTGTATTTTTCTTTTTTGAAGGTTCAGGTTGCGTTTCTGGCACAACCTCTATGTCATCATCTTCTTCCTCGATTTGTGTTGGACGTGCTTGTGGCGGTGGTTGATATGGCATATTTAGCGGGTTTTGCATTAGCTGCTGCATTTGATATGACATTTGGTTGAACGGAATGTTGGGTTGTTGCATTTGCATTTGGTTGAATGGAATGTTGGGTTGTTGCATAGGGTATTAGTTTCGTTGGTTGAAAGCGTTGGGCATTTGTTGGTAACCCGCAAAAGAGTTTTCCATGACGGGTGTGTAGCCGGGTGACGAAAACGGGAGTGAACTTGAGTTGAGATTATTTGGGTTGTAGGGATCCATAATTTTTTTTAAGGTTGGGAGAGAATTTTTTATAAAAATGGGGTGAAAAGTGGAAATTTTTGGTAAAAAAATGGGGTGAAAAGGTTGAATATATAGTGGTGGGGGTGATTTTTTTTTATTTATAAAAAAGGGATGTTACCGTTGAAGGGGGCCCACTTTTTCAAACAATTCGCTCCGTCTCCAACGTCTCGGAGAGGACGATGGCGCCGCGACGGGCCCCGGGGGGCGGTGTGGGACGATCCACGACGAGGGGAACGGGCCGGAGACGAGGCCCATACTCTTTGGTCTAACGCCTCTGTATGAAGTGGCACGGCACGTGTCACATAACGTCCACAAAGGAGCTTTATGACTAGTACGGATGAACTAATATAATAACAATAAAATTAAAGAGGTTGCTTGCTGCTCTGTATCGATTGGAGCATCTTTTTAGGAGCACCCTCTCTCTCTCTCTCTCTCTCTCTCACTCACGCCTACACACAATCCCACGATCTCCCTATGGGGTTTTAATACAGAATCTTTTCTAAAAAGATTTGTACTTTAATTTCCATTGAAGAAATCCAACCCTCCTCATCCTCATTCTGAAGGTGGTTTTTCTGGAATGGAATCTGTCTTCTCAGGTTCGTAATTTCCCTTTCTTCGTAATGCATGATTCCTTGTTTAATTTCAATATTTGTTGTTTCCCCCCTTCATTTTCAAGATTTATTTATGTGTTTTGATTCTTCAAAATGTGGGCTATACTACCAACATTTTCAGTTTAATTTAATGTTTTTATTTCATGATTAAACTGTCTTTTTTGCTGTGATGCATTGCTGCTTGCTTTACATGTTTGCAGTTTTCCTTTATTTTTCTAGTTTTTTTTTCTTGGAAATGTCGGTTAAAATTAGCGGTATCTTGTGGAATTTGTGGGTTTTTAGGCATTTTGACCTTTTTGTTTTCTAACCTTGGATTCTCCTAAAACAAAATTTCTGCGTTGATTTTTTTTTTTCAGTATTTTATCCTCAGAAATTTGTAATCTGTATTGTTTAATGTGAACTTTGATGGGTTGTCAAGTTTCTTATGAAAAATTCAGGATTTAACTCTTTGTTTGACAGTTTAAAATGCATGTTGGAAAATGAGTAGAAATCATTTAATCCATGACTTGAAAATTGAACACACATAGTTTGACTTAACTTGATGCCTTAATGGTGCTTGCTTTTTATATTAGACTATGGGGTATGGGGCTTGGGTTGGGGCGTGGCCCTTGGGGCTTGGGTTTCAAGCCGGGCGTGGGGCGGTCTTGACAAGCTGACATGGCGGGCTCTCAATGGCCAAACCAAACTAGCCGTTGGGCTAGCCGTTGGCCAACGGCTATGTTTAAAAAAAAAGAAAATTAATTTTTTCACTATAAAACTCACATTTTTCTTCCAGTTTTTTCCACATTCAACGTCTTCCAACAACAAAGGGCCGAACAACGAAAGAGCAAAGAAGCTAGAGATGCCGCTAGAGATGCCCTGAAACAAAGACGAGATGATTTGAAATTTCTATCCCAGCCCATTGATCACCTAGAGGGTGACGAGTTGCAACTAGTCTTGGAGATGAGAGAAGAGATAAAAAACAAATATAAACGTTAGGAATTTTTTTATGTAATTTTCTTTATTTAAAAATATTAAAAAAATTAAATTTGTTGTTTTAAAAAATATTCAAATAGCCCAGCGGGTCAGCCCAGCGAAGCCCACCAAACCCACGCCCCACCATACTGTGTTGAATGTGGGTCAGCCCATGTCTGCCCCCCCAAGCCACGTGTCAACTCATGCCCCAACCCAAGCCCCACCATACCCCACGGTCTTATAAACAAGTGTTGTGGACTCTAATAAGTAATGTATATTATTATCCATTCACAATAATGATAATGATGTGGGCGATTGGGTAATTATTGAATAATAAGGCAATGTTAGAAAGTTATTGTAGTTTTCTTATGTTTCCATAATAACTAATGAAATTTGTTGTAGTTTATTTGGATTATTGGCTTATAATTTTTTTTTTATTTAACTTGTAATTTATTATTCACAAAAGTGAAACATTCAAGTTCCATTACATGGCATGTAGAATTATATTGTTTGAACTTGAGTTGTTTGTTTGACCTCAAAAGAAGTCTCCGTCTTTATTATGTAAGCTTTATTCTTGCACATGTTATCTGGGCACAAATTATTATTTTTTCTTCATATGGTGTCAAATGAGATAAATATGTGTTAATGGGTCTGGTTAAAGATTGAACCTCTTTTACATCTATTATTTTGGAATTCCCCATTCTACAGGATTTGTGCTTGACCCTGAAAAATGTAATCAACTGAGCTTAGAAGAAAAAAGAAAACTTGTTCACCGTATCGCTCAATGGTCAGAAGACGCCCCGAAAATTCTTAGTTCGTTGACCCGTAAAGAGCTTCTTGAAATCATATGTGCCGAAATGGGAAAAGAAAGAAAATACAGTGGATTCACAAAACTTAGAATGATAGAACACCTTCTTAAACTTGTCTCCAAAAACACAACAACCGGAAGCTCACTTGATTTTTCACCATCAAAGAAGCAAAAACATGAGGACCCACTTGAACAACCTAGTAATAATAGTACCACATTTGAGACTAAAAAAGACCACCAAACTAAAACTCGGGTTTGTCAAAATCTAGCATGCAAAGCGAGTATGTGGCCGAAAGATGCTTTTTGCAAGAGGTGTTCGTGTTGTATCTGTCATCAGTTTGATGATAATAAGGATCCTAGTTTATGGTTAACATGTGATCGGGATTCGGATTCTTGTAATGAAGGTGATGAACCGTGTGGCATGTCCTGCCATTTAAACTGTGCTCTTAATCATCAGAGGGCTGGCATATCAACAAACGGTCACTACCCCAAGCTGGATGGTGGTTTCTATTGCGTTTCCTGTGGAAAGTTAAACCGATTAATGAGGTAATCATGCTCTTCTTTGCCAATGTAGAATTACAAAGCCTGTTTGACCTGACAAGTCAACTGTTATCAGGACCTGGAGAAAGCAGCTGGTTTTTGCTAATGAAGCCAGAAGAGTTGATGCATTGTGTCTACGCTTGTCTCTAAGCCACAAGATTCTTCAAGGGACAGTGAAATATCACAAGTTGTTGAAGATTGTTGAATCTGCAGCAAAGATACTTGAAAGTGAAGTGGGGCCCATTGGTTTAGCATCTGTGAAAATGGACCGTCGACTTGTTAACCGGCTTTCATGCAGCACTGAGGTTCAAAAGCTCTGCACTTGTGCAATTGAAGCTTTTGATTCCTTGTCCTCCAATTCAAGCTTAAACCATTTCCAACCAAACAGACTTCCAAGTACGTATAAAGCAATTATTATTTTATTAAGGCTAAATTCTTCTTTTGGGATATCATGACATTTACATATTTTAAAGAGTAAATTACAACCGGTGTCCTTTACGTTTGCATCAAATTACAACCGATGTCCTTTAACTAAAAAAATTACTGGCTCTGTCCTTTATGTTATTGGTTTTTAACACGTTATGTCCTTTAGGCCTAACCTAGTTAAGTTTTTTTGGTTTAGTCTTACTATGTGCCTCTCACATGAGGGCAACATTGTCTTTTCATCTCAATGTAAAATGCATGGTTTGGAATTGAATTATAATCAAAGTAAAATATTTAAATAATTAGTAGTATTAATCTTTGTTTTTTGATGAAAATGGAGCAATGTTTTGGAATTAATCTTTGTTTTCTTATCAAACCAATAAAAAGAACTGACCATTAGAATGGTCGGCTCATATGCAAACAACTTCTTATGAAAACTACAATAGGATTAATAGATAATGCTATGATGTTTGAAGCTTACCATAAATTTCAAAGACGTCGTTTTGTTATAGTGTTGTATGTAGAAGGCACCCATTGCAAGGTTTGATTCACGTTCCTTTTTTCTGTAGGGTTTTTTTATCGAAATTTCGAGAGACAGAGATAATAGCGATGGTTTTTGAGATGAATATGAACAATAAGATGTAATAAGATGCAAGGGGAAAATCGAAATTCATGTTACATTGAGAAGAAAAGACCATGTTTCCCTCATGTGAGAGACACATGGTAAGACTTAACCAAAAAAATTAACTAGTTAGAGCTAAAGGACATAACAAGCTAAAAACTGGTAACATAAAGGACATGGACTGTAATTTCTTTAGTTAAAGGACACCGAATTTAAGTTGATACAAACGTAAAGGACACCTGTTGTAATTTACTCTATTTTAAAATTTTCAAACATTTTACACGCATGTAATTTATCATACTTTAATTTGTTCGAGTTAAAAACTCAACATTTTACACGTATGTAATTTATCATTCTTTAATTTGTTCGAGTTAAAAACATAAAGTCATATAAAAATTAGAATGGTAAGAAAAAGAAATGCAACTGGAAATCCGAGTGTATACCCGATACTTGTCAAGTAATAACTGGACGGCCCTTTGCATCCCTATTTGTGAGAATATTATAACATCTCTTTTTGCCACAAAAATGTCATTTTTTGGTAAAATTTAACTACAAATTGTTAAATAATAATAACTAAGGTTGTTGTTGTTTTGTCAGCATGTCGGATTTCATTTGAAGAAACTACTCCAACTTCAGTAACAATCGCCCTAGATTATGAAGCGCATTTATTTGAAGATTTCTTCGGCTGCAGAATCTGGCACAGAATGTCAACCGTCAAACAATATCCAAAAGAAGCAACATACATCGTGCTAAATCCGGAAAAAAGATTCAAACTCACAAATCTTAATCCATCAACAGAGTATTCTTGCATGGTTTCTTTCTTTAGCAACAAGAAAGTCCTAGGATTTTGGGAGTCAAAGTGGTCAACAACAGAAGTCAATGCTAACACACAAACAGATTCCACAACTGATTTTCCTTGCACCCCATGCAAATCTGACGGTACCACTAAGAAGAACACATATGAATATGCAGTGGGAGTGATTAGAAGTTTGGAGCATAATGGACACTTGAGTAAGGATTTTAGAGTGAAGTTTCTTACCTGGTTTAGTTTGAAGGCTACAATGCAGCAAAGAAGAATTGTGAATGTTTTTGTGGATGCTTTGATTGATGATCCTCCAAGTTTGGCTGAGCAGCTCCTTGATACGTTTACCGATGAAATTTGTGGTCATGAGTGAGTTTACTTTGGGGTTTCGGTTTCAAATTGGTTTTTGGTGTTGATTTTAAGGAAAAAACTTGGTTAGCTATGTTTCCTTTTTATTCATTTGGATAGCTAACTACTAAGATCTATCATTAGGATTTTTGTTGATGATTATGGAACCAGTTGCTTTTGGTATCAGTTCTAAGTCTTTCCGTAGTCGAGCGAGACCCAGCGCCAACCCCCCCCCCCTCCCCCCCTAACGGCTGGAAATTTTGTTCAAGATTTTGGACCATTACTCAACCGCCAATTTTTTTTTTCTAACTATAAGCGTAAAATACAATATTGCTTAATGTACGAGCGTACGCTATCAAAATTACACACGTAAAATTCAAACCCTAACCACGCATGTTGAAAAAACACAATCACGCATGTTATAGTTATGTTGGAAAAAGTGCGTTTCTTTGCGTGCTTTTGATTTTCATGATTAAAAGAGCTTAAATGTACAAAACGAACAAATTAACAGCAAAAACCAACATAAATACAAAAGAAGAGAAGTTGGTTCAATTACAGTCCATCCTTTGGCAAACCACTTCTCTCACATCTGCCACCACTCCACCACCACAATACCATCATCATCCACTACATTCATCCATCATCTGTCTTTAGAGTTTGTAGTAGTCTTGGAATCCAAGATTGATCATAAGAGTTTTGTCAAACAAAGGCCATGCTTGACTAATCTCTTATATCACTTGGTGAAGACAAGTCTTTTATGTATTACTTTTGATTTTCAAGCCTTGGTTAACGTTTATGTATTACATTCGTATCTTTACGGTCTATATAAACCGCGTTAACTACCTAGAAGAGGGTTGGAAGAGTGGTTTGGGTAAAGTTTTTGCCTCGTTCAGTGTATAGATCCTGCGAGAACTTGATTCAAGCTTATTAGCATTTCCTTTGAGGCAGATAGCATCAAATCGGGGGAAGTAAGAACGACTTGAATCCCTTATAATAAAACTACTATTGAAACTTTAAACCAGCCTTGTGGGACTGTATCTCTGCTGACTCAGACCAATATGACCGAAGGTAGCGTTACCTCCAAAATCACTTCATACATCTCTTGGTTGTGAAATATCAACTTGCGGAAAACATTCGCCGGTATGAATTAAAAGTGCCGTTATCGAATCGACGACTAAACGGAATCCGTTTAAGGTATCAAAATACAACTTCTACTAGTCTAGTGAACTAGTTAATGACAATTAGCATTCTAAATCCCTAATTACCCCCTAATGGTGCAAGAAAACCCCTAAACACCATACTTTAATTTAATCACCAAAATATCCAGATTTTTAAGACTTTTTATAAAAAAAGTTACACTTTACCCCCCCCATTTATGAATTCGGTCAAAGTGGGTCCCACCCACTAGATTTTTGGTTGAAAAATCTTTGATTTATGTATGGTAAATAGATTGGAGGTAAGGTCTAGTAATCCTTGAAAGATATGAAACATCACATTTCCATAATAACACTTTTCAACAACCAAAAACCTCCTCATCCTTCCTCTAGATTTCGGCCAAACCCTCATCATCAAGAACCACCATTTTCAACCATAAAACACCTCATTTTTAACCATGTTCAAGCTAATTCAAGAACATCTAAGCAAGTAGCAAACATGGGGAAGCATTAAGGACTTTCTTTAGAACTTAATCTTCTATTAAGCTTGTGCAAAGTTGTAAGCCATCATTTACCCATTTTTAAGCTTCTTATTATGTGTAGATTAAAGAACTACAAGTTGATTATCTTGAAATTAAAGAAAAAATCAAACCAAAAACCCTAATCTCAAACATAATAATCTACTAAACATAACTTATTATGTGTTGATTATGTAGATTATTGATAACTAGTTAGTATAATCTTGTTGATTATGCTAAAGTAAGTTGTTTAAAGATGAGATTTATGATGATCTTGTTGCTTATTCGTTGTAGTAATTTATGAGCATATTAATCTTGCCATGTTAGACTTGAAAATATGATTTAAACATGCATATGTTTAAATCATACAAGATCATCATCATCAAGATCATGAGCTTTACATATATATAACTTTGATTATTGTTCTTGAAAGATAAAACATGTAATGGACTTGAAACTTAACTTTTAAACACTAATAAACTTGGTTTTTATATAAAACAAGTTATATAAAATTTGTTATAAAAAGTGGTACATAACAAGTCTTGGTGTTTTGATAACCTTGAAAGTTAAGGAATTTTTAAAAGTTTTTTAAAGTTTAAAAATATATGAAACCAAGTTTCTATAAAAATGAGTTAATAGAAGGATGAACATAAGAAGTTGGTACTTTAAAAGTCTTGAAAATGTATATGATTAAAGCTCATGAAAGATAGAAGACATATGTGATTATTGTTTGTAAAATGGTTTTTGGTGACACTTGATAACTTGATGATGATTTGGAAATTGATTGGTGATTTAAACGCGTTTTTAAAAACGTGGGAAACGCCACAGTTTAGGGGAAACTATGGCAAAATTTTCTGAAATTATAATCGTGATTAAGTAGGGGTTAAAGTGTGATTAAAATGGTTAATCGCACTTAAGGATCTTAATCATGGTTGGACAAACTTTTTGATGAAAAGTTTAAGTGTTAAACTCCTAAGTATTTTCCTAAACATTTATGATAATTTTTACAAGTTAAAAATGGAGACTTATAAATATATATTTTTTTAGGAAATATACTTAGAGACTTCACCAAGGTATATATGTTATGTGCTAAGTGTATGTATTTAGATGGTAGGATAATCTAAATAATACACAAATACATGCCATGAAAACAATTGTAAGAAAACAAGTATAAAATATTACCTAAATACATGTACACCAATATCCTCAAATTATCAAGGAAATGCTAAGAAAATGGATATATATAAATCTTACTTATATTATATCCGAAAACGAATAAACGGATGAGCGGACATTCGAACAACGGACGGATCTATAAAAATATATTCCTAAGAAATAATATATATTTCAAACCGACAAACGAGACTTATAAATTATTCGGTAATAAAAAGGAATATATATATATATATATATATATATATATCATGCATCGACGACAAACGAGCATATCGCCATTACGAGGAACTACTACGACGCTTGGGCGATTTTCGACACGAAAACATACATTAAACGATTACGACGGCACATCTAAAAATAATGTATTTTTAGACACCTAACGAACATATTCTTACGATGACAAAATCCACAAAGTTAGAATGTATAAAAATCACTAAGTGAATTTTTTTAAGTATATAAATATACTTAAACCACATACTTAGTGAATATTACAAGTGCAAGAATACTAATATTATGGACTCGTAAATTTATTTTGGGCTAGGCCCAATTACTTAAATACATGGGCAAGGCCCAATAACATAAATACATGGACAAGACCCAATAACAAAAATACATGGGCTATGCCCAATAACATAAAAGACATGGGCAAGGTCAAATAACAAAAAGACTTGGGCTAGGCCCAATAACATAAAAGACATGGGCAATACCTAATAACAAAAAGATATGGGCTAGGCCCAGTGACATAAAAACATGGGCTAGGCCCAATGACACACATAACATGGGCTAGGCCCAAGGACATAAAAACATAGGCTAGGCCCAATGACATACATAACATGGGCTAAACCCAAGGACATGGGCTAGGCCCAATGACACGCGTGCAAGGCACAAGGACATGTGAAGGGCGAGGCCCATTCATACACGATTTAATAAATACCAACTATATATATATATATATATATATTCAATTATGAAATATATATAAACAACAATCGAACAAACGAACTACAAACACTATGATAACACAAAGTTGTTCTAAAAATAAAAAAGAAATAAATGACAAGAATTCAAGATGAACAACTTGTACGAGGTCCAATAAGACCTAAGTGTCTAATAAAGTTAGTACACATGTAGGTTACACACGTGTACGGACGCTCGAGTACAATAGTACGACCTACGGAACGCAAACTTGTGAGTTCATGTCCCTCCTTTGTATGATTTCAAAGTTTTATTTTTAAAACAATCGAGGGGAAATTGTGGCACCCGAGGGAAATCCACAGTCATCCTGGTCTAACACCTCGCCACTTTGGATTACTTATCAAATTTCGGGACGAAATTTCTTTCAAGTTGGGGATGATGTGACAACCTGAGTTTTCAAGGCCTTTCATTTACACGATACTGGCTTACAATACTGTCTTTGTATTTTGTTGGTGTTGTAACTCGTGCATGGATTAGTGAAATATCCTTGTATATGATCCTTGTGTATGGATTTTTATTAAATCTTATAACTTACTACTAATTTATGTTCATCATAACAAAGATCAAACACTCAATCTCGACGAAACATAGAATTTCGTCGCTAACCCCACCCGACGAAGTATAGAGACTTCGTCGTTGTATCCACTCGACGAACAATGGTTTTTCGTCACAAGCATGTTTCGTCGTATGGGCCTTCGGCCCAAATAAGGCCCAGTAATGATTCAGTTATATTATTTTGGTATTCACAATCATACGTAAGGTGATAATCAACGAAACCCTAGCTCTCTTAACCCTCGACGGCGACCCCAACCCCTCCTCCTCCTCGGTTCAGCAACAATACAATATGGCCGGAGCTCTCTTCTCCTCGAAACATTAATCCTCTCGATCTAGCACTCGGTTAGTATGGTTTTCATATGTTGAATTGTACCTTAACTGTTCTTGAATATGTGTGTTATGTGTTGTATTGTAATGGTATATAGGAGATCAAAGCATGAAGTAGTGTGATGTATAAATCTTTTATAGAAACCGAACATGTTGATGATCGGAAAATTAGGGTTGCATGTGGTTAGACATTATTCGTTGATGTTATATGATATGATCAAATGTTATGATGAGTGAACCCATATGTATTTGATCAGATTAGGATTAATTATGAGAATGAGTTCATGAATTAGAATTGCATGATGTTGAATTATGGTTGGAATGATCCTACTGTTCGATTGGTTGTAATATGAATGGTAAGGAAATTACTAGATATTGGGTTAGGTGCTTGAACTTCGAAATGTGTAACTGTTTAATCAATCATGAGCATGTATGTACTGTGAATTTGGGCACATCGTAATAACTGAAAATATCATCGTTTGATCTGTTTGGAATATGTCAAAACTATTAACTGTTAGTGTAAATCATGAATTGGTAACTGTTAACCGTCTGTTTAGTGATAATGGTTCCCGACGAAGAACTCAAGTCGACGAAAAATGAGCTGTTTCATCGACTTGTTTCTGACGAAAAATGGGATGTTTCGTTGACATGTTTATGACGAAAAATGAGATGTTTCATCATGGGGATCTTCGTCGATGTGAGGGTTTTTCGTCGACATGCCACTGTAATGAACATGATAATGAATATTAATGTTTGTGCATATTATTTGAGTGCATGATAGTGTTGGTTAAGGATAAGGAGCCTGCTTTGACTTGGGTAACATTCTCATGAGTATGATGACCTGTATGGAAACTAAATACCTGCTGCATGTAGTGCTATTTTGTGTGAACCATTATGATGCACATGTTGATAGCTGTCAATGTGAACTAGAAATAATTGTTACTGGTGATGAGAAACCCGGTTTCATTCATAGGAGAAGCAGACCCAACTATTATATGTTGTTGTGTATACAAACTGGGTACTTGATGCATGTTATGTGGTAAACTTGGTGTTGAATACAGTTTGCGTGAAATACATGATTTAGTCTGCTACGAAACTGATAACATTGTAACCACGGTAGGGTTGGTTGATTTACTGGAACAAAGTAATATAACATACCGAGCAATCTCAGGTGAGTTTACTTCTCTCAAAACAAGCATGCGTCCGGTGGGGACAATCAAACTGACAAAACTTGTAAACAGATTTTCGTAAACCCATATCCTTGTAGGGGATATGAGGCGGTTTTCAAATACCCACATCCTTGCAGGGGATGTGAGGCGGATTTCACAAACGCATATCCTTGTAGGGGATATGCATCGGTTTTCAGTAAACGTTGATGTTGGATAATACACTCACTTTCTATCACTTAAGTCCCATCATACTACAGGGTTTGTTGCTTCTAGGGCAACGGGGTTATTAGTTGATAGCGCTATTAGGTTTGGCACCCTCACGACGTACCTGGATAGGACGGGCGTGAACTAATAACTTTAAATCATGACCAATGTTTGATAGAGCATTGGAGAAGGGCAAAAAGGGCCGTCTGCGGTATCGAGTTATTATCAACATAACATAAATCAGTAACGGTAACGAACGGTTTAACAAATCAGTGAACTCACCAACGTTGTCTGATACACTTTTCTGCATGCTTGCAGGCCTTTAGGTACATGTCATTGGAACTTGCTGTCTAGGATGCTGGAGTGATCATGGGTCAAGTTACAAGGAATCACAAGACAAGTTTAATGGCTTTTATACACATGAGTTACGAAACTTATGACTATTGTATTATGCTTCCGCTGATTAATAAATAATGTTTTGTAACGCTTTATTCTAATAAATGAAAGTTTATTTGAATTATTATTATGAGTTCAATGTGATTGGTGGCTAGATCCTGGTACGTCACAAGTCCTGCGGTGTTTTCGCAAGGTGGTATTTTAGGGGTGTGACAGTTTGGTATCAAAGCCACTGGTTATAGTGAACTTGGTTTTAAAACGTTTTTATAAAACCAGACTATAACCGAACAGTTCTGAATACGTGAATAAGACCATGACACTCAGCTCCAGATTGCAAGGTTCGTGTTTTTCACTTGTTGCATATATTACATGACTAGTACACATTTTTTTATGACGTAACATACGAACACACACTCGTCACTATAGCATGATGGCATGGATTGCTTGCTTACTTTAAGATGCGTTGATAGTATGCCATAGTCCTTGGATTTTTGTGATCCTATTACTTTGACAACCTCCGTTGATTTCTGGGTTTGAAGAACCATTTGACACGAGTTAGGAGGAACTGAGATGAGCATGCAAATCACAATATTATTGTGGGTGCACACATAATAATAATGTGGGAGGCTTAACGAGTGAAAAAGGGGTTATGTTCTGTTATTTAATCAGTGAGAAACGTAACAAACCTATAGGGGTCATAGCAGTGATTGTCTCCTACTCGAACGTGATATTTTCACTCCTCTCTGAATCCTTACGAATCTCGAAGCTGTCGAGTATTACTTGAACATCCATCTGAACGCCTAGCGAACTATGTAGAGTGTTAGGTGCTAGTATGAACGTCCCTGAGTTGGATGTCACAGCGTCGAATGATTGGTCGATACCTTCTCAATTCTCTTCGTTTGCTGGAACTCAATGTATTGACGTCTTAGATCCCGAAGTGCGATCACTTCCGCCACACTCTAGCAACATACCGTGTATTACTCAATCAACTTGTAGGATTGATGGACAAGAGGATGAGCATAGTACCTTACCGACCTCAGTATTAGTACGACCCTGATTACCAACAACGAGCAACAGCAAATTGACTTCAATCGAATCCTTAACCCTAATCAGCGACTTATGGGGGGGGGGGGGGCAGCTCTTACGAATCAATTGGGGCATAAACGATGACAATTGACTATAGAGTGGGATGTGTAACTACCCGCAAAATGAGTAGTGCCTTAGGACGTGACACGGAATGTGAAAAGATGGACCCTGTTGGTGAAAGGTCGCAGGACACCGTTACAAGCAATGACATTAGAGACAACAGATGCGGCAACATCAGGGTACACGTAATCGTAGCCTACAGCATGGAAACAAAGGTGACGTCGGCAAGGATTGACCGTTGTTAAGTTAAGACGTCAACAACCAAGGGAATAATGACAGTATTGGGAATCCTCGTAACCGTAACAACAAAACCGGTGGTGGTGCTCGTGGAAGGGCATTCAGGACTAGCATAGGCGACGCCAGGAGTATAGAAGCATGGTGGCCTGCACGATCTTGGTGGCTAATCGCTTCGTCTCTGTTTTGTTTAACCCTGATGCTTCTTGAAACCGAACCTGTTGTAGAATCGGCTGATGGCAAGTCAAATGAAACCTCATATGTTCGTTGGGATGCAAACTCGACCTTGTGGGACAAGTGTTCGACATCGACCTTCCTTCTACTACCCTTGATTGTTTTGATGCAGTAGTTAGTATGGATCGGTTATCCAGAAATCGCGCTGATACACTCTGGGAGGAGAAGATTTTGCGTATCCCTCTTCCTAGTGAAGAATCGTTGTCTGTCCTGGAGCATCAGAGTGGTGCAAAGATTGGCGTTATTTCAAGCTATGAAAGCTCGGAAGTGTCTACGGGGGGATTACCCCGCTATGTTAGCAACCGTTACTAATGTTATGGCTAAGGAAAAGAGGATCGAGGATCCACCAATTGTTTGTGATTCCTCTCAGTGTGCTCCTCGAGGAACTTTCAGGTTTACCTCCATAACTGATTGGGTAGAATCTTAGTTTGATCTCGCGCCAGAGGCAGCCCTGATTTCTCGCACCTCTTACCGTCTTGCACCAGGAGGGTTGCAAGAACTGTCTAATCAACTTCAGGAAACTACAGGATGGGAGTTTTATAAATCTAGCTCCTCGTTTTGGGGAAACGCGCTCTATTGCGGAAACGAAGGACGAGTCTTTTCGTATGTGTGCAGACTACCACAAGGTGGCTATCACAGACCGTCACCCCCTGTCTCGCATCGACAACCTGCTTGACCCATTGCAATAGCCAAGAATCTATCCGGAAACTGACTTAAGACCGGACTGTCATCTGATGGAAGACCATCGAGAGGATGACTCCTAACACGGCGTTGCAGGCACAGTACGGCCACTATGATTTTCTGTTCTTGTTGTTTAAATTATCCAGCACGCCAGCAACCTTAGGGATCGCATGAGTAGTGTGTGTCAACCTCATCTCGCCAGATTTGTCAAACCGTGTTTATCTATGACGTTTTGAATCACCTCCAGGAGAAAGGAACACCATGAACGGCACTTGTATTTCATCTTAGAGCTCCTAGGGTAGGAGCAACTCCATGTGAAGACTACCTAAGTATGACTTCGGGATTCGAGGTGTACACTTTCTTGGTCACCTAGTCAACGAAGTGGGGATACATGTGGATCTCGCTAAAGATCCATTTTATTAGATATTGATCGGCACCAAAGAGTCCATCAGGGATACAGTAGTTTCTTGGTCTAGCTAGATACTATCGCCGCTTCATCGCGGGATTTTCGAAGGTCGCGCAGCTTTAATCTCCATAGCACAGCAGGGTGCTGTGTATTTGTGGGAGACAAAATAGAAGGACGTCTTTTCCGCTTTTGAAATCCAACTCTACAATGCACTGAGCATCGTCTTTACCCGAGGGTACGGGTGATCCGGTGATATACCATGATGGTTCGAATCAGAGTCCCAGCTACACGCCGATGCAACACGAGAAAGTGATGGCTTACGTGGTGGATTAATAAGAAGTATTGCACGACTCACAACCTGGGGGGTGGAAACCTTGGTCTTGGATTTAAGTTGGAGGCATTACTTAGACGGTACCAAATGCACTACTTAGACCGATCACAAGGGCCTCCCGTGTACCTTTGTTTCGGAAGAACTAAACATGTAATAGCATCGCTGGATGGAACTTTTGAATGATTACGACTGTGAAACCTGAACGTGCACGAGCTTTGCAGCTTACTATCGACTCTAACTTACCTGATCAGACTCGCTCTGTTCAAACTGGAGAACTGAAGGAAGAGAATTTTCAAGTTAAACCCATGCGGGGCATGGAGGAGCAACCGTTGGCAGGTCGGACAATATTCGCTACCTCATGGAATGAATGCGGGTCTCGTTATACGGCAACTGTAGGGAACTCGTGTTGAGCAAAGCACACCGGCCTCGATATTCTAGTCGTCTGGGTTTTGATAAGAGATATTAGGATCTATAAATCTTGTACTGGTGATGGGGCATGAAGGCCCACCTAGCTATGTATGTGAATGATGTTTGACTTGTGGGAAAGTCAAGGTGGAGTATCAGCAACCAGAAACACCCATATGGAGATGAGAACAGACTGCCATGGATTCTATCACTAGTCTACTTACAACTCAAAACGGAAACAATATCACCTGGATGATCGTTGATGGTCTCACGTTACCAGCACACTTTCTTGCAAACAAGGAAACTGACGAGTCTTCATAGCTGTGAATGTTCTTCTGAGAGAGGAGGCTTTTAGGCATGAGGTGCCAACTCCTGTTACCTCTGATTTTGATCTATGATTGACTTATGACAGGCAACACACAACACCCATGGCTCATGTCTAGGCATGAGCATTGGACAAACGGTTAAAGTAAACGAACCATCCTAACACTCGAAGACATGCTGCGAGCATGTGTGTGATTGGCTTTAGTGAGAATTGGGAGGACACTTATCTTTGGTCGAGACTTACTGTAGCAGTTACCATCCTAGTATTCAGACAGCTCCGTTTGAGGCATTGCATGGACAGTAACGCTAACCTCCTTGTTGGATTAAGGTGGGTGACAACCTAATCACAGGTCTGGGACTTGTACTCGAAACTCTTGGGAAGATTGCTTGGATCGGAAATTGTTTGGCGGCAACGCGTGGCCATCAGGAAAGTTGTTAAACTTTGGAAACACTGGGAGTTTGCTGTAGGCGATCGTATCATGTTAAAAGTCTCACCCTGGAAGGGTGTGGTACGCTTGGGAAGCGTGGCAAGCTTAATTTACGTTACGTTACATTGAGTCATTCAGAATTCTGGAAAGAATCGGTCACGTGGCCTACAAACAAGTTGCAGTTGTCAAGACGTGGACTGGAGTTCATGTGGGAATGCAAAGATCAGATAAAGCTCTAGTATTCTGGAAGGTTCAAATGATTGAAGCAACTCCTGATGTCATTGGCGAATTTCGGGACGAAATTCCCTTTCAAGTTGGGGATGATGTGGCACCCGAGGGAAATCCACAGTCATCCTGGTCTAACACCTCGCCACTTTGGATTACTTATCAAATTTCGGGACGAAATTTCTTTCAAGTTGGGGATGATGTGACTACCTGAGTTTTCAAGGCCTTTCATTTACACGATACTGGCTTACAATACTGTCTTTGAATTTTGTTGGTGTTGTAACTCGTGCATGGATTAGTGAAATATCCTTGTATATGATCCTTGTGTATGGATTTTTATTAAATCTTATAACTTACTACTAATTTATGTTCATCATAACAAAGATCAAACACTCAATCTCGATGAAACATAGAATTTCGTCGCTAACCCCACCCGACGAAGTATAGAGACTTCGTCGTTGTATCCACTCGACGAACAATGGTTTTTCGTCACAAGCATGTTTCGTCGTATGGGCTTCGGCCCAAATAAGGCCCAGTAATGATTCAGTTGTATTATTTTGGTATTCACAATCATACGTAAGGCGATAATCAACGAAACCCTAGCTCTGCTAACCCTCGACGGCGACCCCAACCCCTCCTCCTCCTCGGTTCGGTGGCAATCCAATCTGGCCGGAGCTCTCTTCTCCTCGAAACATTAATCCTCTCGATCTAGCACTCGGTTAGTATGGTTTTCATATGTTGAATCATACCTTAAGTGTTCTTGAATATGTGTGTTATGTGTTGTATTGTAATGGTATATAGGAGATCAAAGCATGAAGTAGTGTGATGTATAAATCTTTTATAGAAACCGAACATGTTGATGATCGGCAAATTAGGGTTGCATGTGGTTAGACATTATTCGTTGATGTTATATGATATGATCAAATGTTATGATGAGTGAACCCATATGTATTTGATCAGATTAGGATTAAATATGAGAATGAGTTCATGAATTAGAATTGCATGATGTTGAATTATGGTTGGAATGATCCTACTGTTCGATTGGTTGTAATATGAATGGTAAGGAAATTACTAGATATTGGGTTAGGTGCTTGAACTTCGAAATGTGTAACTGTTTAATCAATCATGAGCATGTGTGTACCGTGAATTTGGGCACATCGTAATAACTGAAAATATCATCGTTTGATCTGTTTGGAATATGTCAAAACTATTAACTGTTAGTGTAAATCATGAATTGGTAACTGTTAACCGTCTGTTCAGTGATAATGGTTCCCGACGAAGAACTCAAGTTGATGAAAAATGAGCTGTTTCGTCGACTTGTTTCTGTCGAAAAAATGGGGTGTTTCGTCGAAATGTTTATGACGAAAAATGAGATGTTTCGTCATGGGGATCTTTGTCGACATGCCACTGTAATGAATATTAATGTTTGTGCATATTATTTGAGTTCATGATAGTGTTGGTTAAGGATAAGGAGCCTGCTTTAACTTGGGTAACATTCTCATGAGTATGATGACCTGTATGGAAACTAAATACCTGCTGCATGTAGTGCTATTTTGTGTGAACCATTATGATGCACATGTTGATAGCTGTCAATGTGCGCTAGAAATAATTGTTACTGGTGATAAGAAACCTAGTTTCATTCATAGGAGAAGCAGACCCAACTATTATATGTTGCAGTGTATACAAACTGGGTACTTGATGCATGTTATGTGGTAAACTTGGTGTTGAATACAGTTTGCGTGAAATACGTGATTTAGTCTGCTACGAAACTGATAACATTGTTAACCACAGTAGGGTTGGTTGATTTACTGGAACAAAGTAATATAACATACCGAGCAATCTCAGGTGAGTTCACTTCTCTCAAAACAAGCATGCGTCCGGTGGGGACAATCAAACTGACAAAACTTGTAAACGGATTTTCGTAAACCCATATCCTTGCAGGGGATATGAGGCGGTTTTCAAATACCCACATCCTTGCCGGGGATGTGAGGCGGATTTCACAAACGCATATCCTTGCAGGGGATATGCATCGGTTTCAGTAAATGTTGATGTTGGATAATACACTCACTTTCTCTCACTTAAGTCCCATCATACTACCGGGTTAGTTGCTTGTAGGGCAACGGGGTTATTAGTTGATAGCGCTATTAGGTTTGGCACCCTCAAGACGTACCTGGATAGGACGGGCGTGAACTAATAACTTTAAATCATGACCAATGTTTGATAGAGCATTGGAGAAGGGCAAAAAGGGCCATCTGCGGTATCGAGTTATTATCAACATAACATAAATCAGTAATGGTAACGAACAGTTTAACAAATCAGTGAACTCACCAGCATTGTCTGATACACTTTTCTGCATGCTTGCAGGCCTTTAGGTACATGTCATTGGAACTTGCTGTCTGGGATGCTGAAGTGATCATGGGTAAAGTTACAAGGAATCACAAGACAAGTTTAATGGCTTTTATATACATGAGTTACGAAACTTAATGACTATTGTATTATGCTTCCGCTGATTAATAAATAATGTTTTGTAACGCTTTATTCTAATAAATGAAAGTTTATTTGAATTATTATTATGAGTTCAATGTGATTGGTGGCTAGATACTGGTACGTCACACGTCCTGCGGTGTTTCCGCAAGGTGGTATTTTGGGGGTGTGACAGAAATACATGTCAAACAAACGGTATGTTAGCTATGGGTTTAGATGATAACACGATCAATGCGCGTAAGTAGGATGATGACAATAGTAACCATTAATCATTTAGTGACCAAGGTGCAAAGGTATAGATCTATAGAGTTTGAGACGCGCTCCACTCCTGGTTGGTATACCTTAGGAGTGCTTTTGTGATCCCAATGATATCAAAGTTGTCTCAGTTTGGTTACTTACTTATGGCACATAAGTCAGGGTGATAGCTACACACTGATAGATCCTTAAACTCCATGAATGCTTTTAACATACCGAGATTTCATTACTGGATTACAAGCTTGACATTTCATATGAAAACAATAACTACATAAACTCGCTCAACTTTTGTTGATGTTTTTAAAATTATATGTATTTCAGGACACAAGACTTGAGCTGGTGATAAACCATGGGAAATGAGAATGACGTGACAACGAATGCCTTTGGAGGATTTTTCTTTTATATCCCAACCTCGTATGGGTATATAGGGGACAAAACCTCAACATGCTTTTATGACTAAAACAATCTTTTGTACGAAGTGTTATGTAACTCAATAACTATATTTTGGATAACATTGTGAACTTGTTGGAACTTGGAATCTCCTTTTGGGAACTTGTAAAATTTTGTTGCAAATCAATACATATGGCATCGTTGTTGACTTATATTTGTTTACATGATTGGATGCAATGATTACCCTTCTTAAGTCGCATGTAATACGCTTCCGCTACTAGCAGGGTGTGACAGTTATTACATTTTTACGAAATTCAATTACGTGCAAGTACGATCATATGAAGTTTATGTGTTGTTTGATTGTTATCATTTGGTGCATTTCATTCATGTTGGACATCACATCATCATAGGCTCGTCGGTTCCCCATTACCTATGAGCGGGATTTGACATTCCCAACCATACGAAGTCAGCTCCGTTTGATTGAGCTTAGACCTTGCAGCACACCATAATACCGTGCAACATACATACATTCATTAGCACACCATAATACCATGTGAGATGCATACATTCAGTTGAATCATTTCATTTGGTTTGTATATTGTTTGAGGTTGTGTTATGAGATTTGACATTTGGCATACAACATATTTACTTAACATTGGTTAACGCACGTTTTCTCAATAAACAAAATCTAAACATATTATTTTTCTAATAACAATAAGGTTCATTCACCAACCTTTGTTGACCCCAAAACCATTTTTACACATGATACAGGTAAACATGTATGAAGCGAAGATTGGACATAGGATGGGCCTCAGTTAACAAGAAACAGATTAGTGGAATTTTATTGTTATGAACAATGTCTCATATGTAATTGTTTATTTGGATTATTTGCTATGTATAACATTTAGTTTGGATTAATGATTATTTAAAACAAGTAATAGCAAGTCATAATGTGACAACCCGAGATTTCAAGGTTCTTCTTCTATGCATCACTTGTTAGCTTGAGAGCTGTTTGATGTTTAGTTATAATATGTTCACATTTAACTTTGGTTGCACAACACACAACACACTGGAGCCGCGAAAAACCCATCGACGAAGAAGGTTCTTCGTCCCAACTACCCCACGGCGAAGAAGGTTCTTCGCCAAGGGGTCCTTCGCCAAAGAAAAGGGGGTCTTGGCCCAACTGTTCCGGAGCCCAGTCCACTGATTCACTGTCATGCGCCGTGTATAAGGGTGTGTATACATTCTCTTCTGCAACCGTTCGTAAACCCTAGTCCTTCATGCAAACCGGTGGCAGTTCTCTCTCTCCCTTTATCGATCCAGCATGTAGGCAGTCTCTCTCTCTCCTTCGAAGCCCTCACTGGATCGGCACAGCCTCTCTTGTTACAGCCACCCTACACTCTCGTCTTTCCTCAGTCAGTTACTATTCTCGTGATTTAGATCCCTTATTGTGATTATCATGATTACTACTTGTATGTATCTGATGACTGGTGAATAGACGTTAAGTCACTATCACGAACTCGAAATATGCACGGTGTTATATCGATGGATTAGGGATTGTAGGATGCAATATGTTGATTTTTCGTATAGATTGGTGTTCCTGAATCTAATCGAAATTGTTCTATGATATGTTGTGACTGTATGAAAGTTAAGGAATCGTGCATAATCTGATGTGCCTTGGAGTTATGATGTAAGAAAGGTTGTTATGCATATGTTGGTAGGGTATAGGAATTAAATTATAATAATCGAAGCTTGATACTGGGCATGATGATCTAAGGGACTATTTATGGTTGGATTGTTATGGCCGTATGATGCTTGAGAACTGTTGTGTTTGAATGTATGATGATTGTTCACTATTAGGGTTTTGATATTTTATTGTTTAATCCGGTAGATTGGAACGCACATGATAAGAATCTGATGTCTTGTATTCAGTCATGTTCACTACACGGTTTTGATGATTCTGTTGTTGTATGAGTATTATGTTGTTTGTGTATATAGTCATGAATAAACCAGAACTGTAAGTGATTAGGGTTGTTGATAATCGTGACAAACAGTGAGGAAGGACGAAGAAGGATCTTTGACGAAGAACCCACCTCGACGAACAATGTGATTCTTCGTCGATGAGGACTTTGACGAACAATCAAGGTTCGTCGTCATCATATCACGGCAAAGATTGATTCTTCGCCATAGGGGACTCTTCGTCGATAGGATAAACAAACAGTACAGATGTTTAGGTTGAGTGTGGTTATGAATAACTATTTGATGAAATTATATTATTGCCTGTTAATGATGATTAATTATGACTGAGGAAACATGATTTGGTCTTTATGAATGGCACACTTGACTGTTAAGTACTGTTACGAAACATACCTGTGAATTGCGGATTTGTATGAGTTTGAATAACTGCTATGTGTTATTCGGTGATCGTTGCTTGAATGCACACTATAATTATAATTTATACGTGAACCATGCGAATGTAAACTGATTACGTATACATGAACACCATAGGAACTTGACTGATTAAGTGTGTGCGAGTAGCTAGTCATACCGAGCAAACCAAGGTGAGTTCACTTCTCTCAAAACAAGCATGCGTCCGGTGGGGACAATCAAACTGACAAAACTTGTAAATGGATTTTCGTAAACCCATATCCTTGTAGGGGATATGAGGCGGTTTTCAAATACCCACATCTTTATAGGGGATGTGAGGCGGATTTCACAAACGCATATCCTTGCAGGGGATATGCAACGGTTGTCAGTAAACGTTGATGCTGGATAATACACTCACTTTCTATCACTTAAGTCCCATCATACTACCGGGTTAGTTGCTTGTAGGGCAACGGGGTTATTAGTTGATAGCGCTATTAGGTTTGGCACCCTCACGACGTGCCTGGATAGGACGGGCGTGAACTAATAACTTTAAATCATGACCAATGTTTGATAGAACATTGGAGAAGGGAAAAAAGGGCCGTCTGCGGTATCGAGTTATTATCAGCATAACATATCATAAGTCACTACTTGGTATTAAACGATTAAAACAAACTGTGAACTCACCAGCGTTGTCCGACACACTTTTCTGCATGCTTGCAGGCCTATAGGTACACGTCATTGGAACTTGCTGTCTGGGATGCTGGAGTGGTCATGGGTCGATCTGCATGGAATCATGAGACACGTCTAACGGCTTTTATGCACTTGGGTTATGAAACTCTTAATTATTGCAGTATGCTTCCGCTGAAATGTAAACAATGCTTTGTAACATTTATTTTAATAAATGAAAGTTTTATTTGAAATAATATTATGAGTTCAATGTGATTGGTGGCTAGATCCTGGTACGTCACACGCCTCGCGGGGGTTTCCACATGTGGTATTTTGGGGGTGTGATAGTTTGGTATCAGAGCCACTGGTTATAGTGAACTTGGTTTTAAAAATGTTTTTATAAAACCAGACTATAACCGAACAGTTCTGAATACGTGAATACGACCATGACACTCAACTCCAGATTGCAAGGTTCGTCTTCTCACCTGTTGTATACATTACATGACTAGTGTACACTCGTCACTATAGCATGATTACTTGAATTGCTTGCTTACATTATGATGCGTTGATAGTTTGTCATAGTCCTTGGATTTCTGTGATCTTGTCATCTTGATAACCTCCGTTGGACATCTGAGTTTGAGGAACCATTTGACATGAGTTAGGAGGAACTAAGATGTGCATGCAAACCACACTATTATTGTGGGTGCACACATAATAATAATGTGGGGTGCATGTGAGTCCCAGTGAGGCCTAACAAGTGAAAAAGGGGTTCTGTTCTGTTATTCGAACAACGAGATACCTAACGAATCTATATGAGTCATAGCAGTGAATGTCTCCTACTTGAGCGTGATCCCTTCACTCATCTCTGAATCCTTACGAATCCCGATGTTATCGAGTATCACCTGGGCGCTCATCTTAAAGTCTAGTGAACTGTGTAGAATGTTAGGTGCTTGTACAAACGTCCCTGAGTTGGATGTCGCAGCGTCGAATGGTTGGTCTATACCTTTCCCACTCCTCTTCGTTTGCTGGAACTCAATGTATTGACGCTTAGATCCCGAAGTGCGATCACTTCTGCAACACTCTCGCAACATACCTTGTAGTACTCAATCAACTTGCAAGATCGATGGACAAAGGGATGAGCGTAGTACCTTACCGACCTCAGTATTAGGACAACCCTGACTACCGGCAACGAACACCAGCAAATTGTCTTCAATCGAATCCTTAACCCTAATCAACGACTTATGGGAGTCAACTCTTACAAATCAATCGGGACATAAACGATGGAAATTGACTATAGAGTGGAATGTGTAACTGCCCGCACAGTGAGTAGTGCCTTAGGACGTGACACGGAATGTTAAAAGATGGACCATGCTGGTGAAAGGTCGCAGGACTCCGTTACAAGCAACGAAATTAGAGGCAAAAGTCACGGCGACATCAAGGTACTCGTAATCGTAGCCTATAGTATGGAAACGAAGGTGACTTCGACAAGGATTGACTGTTAAGTCAAAATGTCAACAACCAAGGGAACAATGACAGTATTGGGAATCCTCGTGATCGTAACAACAACACTGGTAGTGGTGCTCATGGAAGGGCATCTAGGATTGGCGTAGGCGACGCCAGGCATAATGGCAACGTGGTAGCTTGTATGGGTAACTAATCGCTTCGTCTCCGTTCTGTTTAACCCTGATGCTTCTCGAAACCGAACCTGTTGTGGAATCAGCTGGTGGCCAGTTAATTGAAACCTCATATGTACGTTGGGATGCAAACTCGATCTTGTGGGACAAGTGTTCGACATCGACCTTCCTTCTGCTACCCTTGATAGTTTTGATGCAGTAGTTAGGGTGGATTGGTTGTCTAGATATCGCGCATATATACCCGGTAAGGAGAAAATTATGCGTATCCCTCTCCCTAGTGGAGAATCGTCATCTGACATAAAATATCCGAGTGGTGCAGAGGTTAGTATCATTTCAGCAATGAAGGTCAGAAGTGTCCACGGAAGGATTACCCCGCTATATTAGCACTCGTTACTGATGATAAGGCTAAGGAAAAGAGGATCGAGGATCCACCAATTGTTCGTGATTTCTCCCTATGTGCTACCAGAAGAACTATCAGGTTTACCTTCACATCGTCAAGTGGAATATCAGATCGGTATCATGTCGGAAGCAGCCCTTATTACTAGTACCCCTTATTGTCTCACATTAGGAAGGTTGCAGGAACCGCCTAATCAACTTCAGGAACCGCTGGACAGGGGTCTTAGCTGATCTAGCTCCTTGCCTTGGGGAGCCCGAGCTCTACCTGTGAAAAGAAGGACGGGTCCTTTCATTCATGTATCGGCTACCGTAAACTCAGCAAGGTGCCACTCGGGAACCGTCACCCATTACCTCACAACTGGCGACTTGCTTGGACAGCTGCAAGGGTCAAATCATCTACTCGGAAACCGACTTGAGATCGGGCAATCATCAGATGTAAGTCCAGGAGGAGGATGCTCCCAAGACGGCATTTCAAATGCAGTATGGCTATTATGATTTTCTGTGTATATCATTCAAGTTATTCCATACACCAGCAGCTCTATGGGCCACATGAATCGTATGTGTAAACCTCATCTCGCCAGATTCGTCAACCATGTTTATCTATGATGTTTTGAATCGCATCCAGGAGAAAGGAACACCATGAACGGAACTTGTATTTCACATTAGGGCTCCTAGGGGAGGAGCAACTCCATGCGAAGTCTACCTAAGTCTGACTTCAGGATTCGAGAAGAACACTTTCTTGGTCGCGTAGTCAATGAAGAGGGGATACGCATAGGTCTCGCTAAGATCCATTTTATTAGAATTGGTCGGCACCAAGGAGTCCTTCGGGGATACAGTAATTTCTTGGTCTCGCTAAATATTATCGTAGATTCATCGTGAAATTTTCGAAGATCACTTAACCTTAAACCTTTTTAGCACAACAGGGTGCTGTGTATTCGTGAGAAACAAAACCGGAGGACGTCTTTTCAGCTTTTGAATCCCAACTCTGCAATGCGCTGAGCATCGTCTTTACCCGAGGGTACGGGTAATCTGGTGGTATACCGTGATGGATTGAATCAAAGCCCCAGTTACACGCCGATGCAACACTAGAAGGTGATGGCTTACAAGAAGAATTGCACGAGTCACAACCTGCGGTGGAAACCATGGTCTTTGGATTTAAGTTGGAGGCATTACTTGGACGGTACCAAATGCACTACTTAGACCGATCACAAGAGCCTCCCGTGTACTTTTGCTTCGAAAGAGTTAAAGCATGTAATGGCATCGCTGGATGGAACTTTTGAATGACTACGACTGTGAAACTTGACGTACACGAGCTTGCAGCTCACTATCGACTCTAACCTACCTGATCAGATTTGCCTTGTTTAAACCGAAGCACTAAAGGAAGAGAATTTCCAAGTTGGGTCCATGCGGGGCATGGAGGAGCAATTCTTGGCAAGTTGGATGATATTCGCTACTTCATGGAACGAATATGGATTCCACTATACAACAATCCAAGGGAACTTGTGTTGAGCGAAGCACACCAGCCTCGGTATTCTAGTCGTCTGGATGTTGATGGAACATATTAGGATCTAAGGATCTTGTACTGGCGACTGGGTTTGAAGGCCTATGTCACACCCCTTTCTGCGGCGGAAGCACGAGGTGTGATCATGAAAGGTTCTCATTGCATACGAAGAGTGAACATACTACATGCTCAAAAATATCTTCAAATATTACATTACTGAAAACATATGTCAAGTGTTTACAACACTAGATAACACATTGTCTTAAAAGTCACGACTTTATTTAAAGATAAACAAAGCGACATCCACGGGCATGAGTAAGACCACGCGCACATCCATCCTAGTTACCTGAAATACATGTGAGTTTTGGAAAAACGTCAACATAAAGTTGGTGTGAATTCATGCAATTTTTGTATTTCACGTTTGTATACTTTGTATGAAAACATAATTTGTCTTTTGTATGAATCAAGTCTTTTGTGTACACCACGTACTCATGTATAAGTCAAATATTTCTGTATGTATCAAGTGTTAATGGGTTGCAAAGCCATTAACATGTGACACGACATAGGAAGTCACCAAACCATAGGCATTTTTCTGTAGTCGATTCACGACTGAGACACAAAACACTACCTGGTAAAAGAGTGGCCAAGAGTGGGGCTGCCCGGAACCCATTAGATCTAACCTTTTGTTCTGCGGTCTAAGTATGTACACGATTAATGGTGCTTCTGTACCCTATTCGTGACACTATTTCTCATAACGCATCCTACTTGGTTCTCGTTCTCACCAAGCGCGTTTCTTATTGTCTTATATTTTGTCACACTTGGTTCTCGTTCTCACCAAGTGTACTTCTTGTATTTATATCATACCATTTATAAATATTGTACTTTTGTACATGTATTTCACCCCCGAAGTTATAAAAACTGAAAACAGTTAAAAGAAAAGGGGGAGCATGAACTCACAACTTTGCGTTCCTTGCGTCGTAAACTTCACCGGATTTGCTTACTTAATGTCGTAACCTATACGCGTTTTCTTAATGTTAGTCACTAGACTTGTATCGCACAAGTACAGTCACTCTCTTTTGTATTTGTATTGTTGTGTTAAAAATATTTCATATTTTTAACTACGTATCTTACTTATATTATTTCCTCTAAAATAAATATAAGTCTTTTGTGTTTTGCACTTCGCACCCGAATTATGTATCTTGTATTTTGTATGTGTATTTTTATGTTTATACTCCTCACGAGTATTTAGTGTATTTTTAAGTCTTAATACACTAGTACGTATAACACATACTATATACACTTAGCACATAAGTTGGTGATCAAATAATATATATTTTTCTCTCAAAAATATACATACTTATATCCATTTTTATTCTTGAAGAAATCCTCATTCCTTATCACCAAAAATTAGGGAAACCTTGGTAATGCTTTTAAACACATTTTTAGGGAATAAGTTTCTCAAAAACTTATATTTTTCTAAGTGTCAAATTTTATAAAAATTTCGACAGAGTTTCCCCTAAAAATGGAGGTTTCCCATGTTTTCAAAACATGTGTTTATTTTCTTTTAAATCGTCAACAATTTCTTCATTCAACAATAAACAATATGCAACTAGTTAAAATAGATATAATCGCAGAAATACATGAACTTGTGGTTTTTCCAAAATAGGTAGTATCCTTCCATTATTTTTAGTGGATCTTTGTATAGATCAACTTTGTTTCTTGAAAGTCTCGCTTTTAAAGAAGTTACATCTTTACAACTTCCGGTAAACATTTACAAAAATAGTTATTTTGTCGAAACTTTGTGTTACACAAGTGTTTACATACTCGTGTGTTTGCTAAAATCATTCTTTTTCATGTAAGACTCGGCTTTAGAAAATATGATTTCTTGGACACTTGGTCCTTTGAAAGTACCGCTTGTAGATACGTAGATCTACTAGTTTTAAACACTATTTCACAAGTTAAATCGCTTTTACACAAGTTCATGATTTGGGTGTGGTAGAGTTTCATCTTCTAACCCTTGTTATACTTAAACAAGCTCTATGTCATAATCCAAGATCATGACTAAACTGGGTTAAGTGATGATCCGAGCTACCACAACATAGATCAGGCCTAAATAACCACACACATCAAATACTACAAGATTTACACAACATATGAGCTTTTAACCACCATTTTTAGTGTTTTAAGTAGACTTTAAAGCATCATCTTGCATGTTAACGAGTTTTATCCGATAAAAATCCTTTTAACCACTTTAGATTAGTTCAAATATGAGTTTTAAGCATTATACCTCTAGCTCGAGGCTAGGGAAGAATCTATGCGCAAAAGAGGTGGATAAAAGCTAGATAAAGAGGTCCTTCGAACTCCGTTTGCTCCAAGCTTCCTAATACGAGACCCTTAACACTTGTAGATGCTTGAAATATGAAGATCAAGATCGAAAATATGATGGATGGAATAGGGGTGTTTGGCCGTAAGTTTTGAGAGAGAAAGAGAGAGTTTTGAGTTGGAGTTGTGATGTGTGGGTGACCTTATGTTAATGCCTTGAACTTATAGATAATTATCAAGTGTATTACCCAATGGAAATTATGCCTACTAGATACTAAACATTAGGGATTTTAATAATCATATTAGTACAAGGTGTGTCCCCCATGGTTGGGGACGGTTAGGAAAAGGGGGGGGGGGTCTAGTCCGATTTCAACTAGTTAATTAGGTAATAGTTAGGTTAAACCAAGTTAGTTAAGTGTTTAACCCGGTTACTAGTGTGTTGTGCACTACAGTGGGTGTTAGGGTATTCAGGGACCCTAACTGGTTCAGAAAAGGATAAATGATGTTATTAACAATATTTTCATGTTCCGGGTATAGTCCGGTTGTTCGGTTACATACCGATTCGTTAAAGTGCTAAATTGCACCTTTTAGTGTTTAATAAGTATCTTTTTGTAACACTATCGATTCCCAACACCTAGGGAAATATTCTGGATAATAAAACGACATTTCTGCATAATATTTATATGTCTAAATGCTGAATTATTGCTGAATTGTATAAATTCTGCACTTAAAGTGCGTTTCGGGTGCTTTTTAGTGCTTATTTTTGCTTTCGTATTGCATATATATTAAACCCTTGTATGTACTCTTGGGTTTTAATGCATTCTTGCTGTCGGACCTACACCTAGGCTCCAATTTTATTGTCTGGCTGCTTTCTGCAGTTCCGTTGACACATAGTGTCTTACCGGTGAGTTTACTTAGTATTTTTGACGCAACGCTCTCGTTTATGCATAAAGCAATATTTTGTAGTATACAACATGCATGAATTCACTTGTTTAGTATGTAATTAGACATGGCTGACAATTAAGCACATAATTGCAGTCATTAAGCACTAATTAAAGTGTACGGAAATTACCGGTTTGTGCCAGTTGTCACAGTCTCCCCCCGTTAAAAGAATTTCGTCCCGAAATTCAGACTGAACTCCCTCTCGCTGGAGTCTTCTTGAATAGGTGGGGATACTTTTTCTTGAACTGGTCTTCACGTTCCCATGTGTACTCGGGTCCGTGCTTAGAGCTCCAACGTACTTTGACAAGTTTTACGCTGCTCCTCCTGGTCTTGTTGACTTTCCAGTCGGTAACCTCAACGGGTTGCTCTGTAAATCGGAGGGCTTCATCAATATGCACTTCATCCATCGGGATGATCACGTTTTCTTGTGTTGGACTCTTCTTCAGGTTGGATACATGAAACGTATCATGTACTCCGTTAAGTTCTTCCGGTAACTCCAACTTGTATGCCACGGTACCAATTCTCTTCAGTATTCTGAATGGTCCGATATATCGTGGATTCAGCTTTCCACGCTTTCCAAATCTGACTACGCCCTTCCATGGTGAGACTTTTAACAACACTTTGTCTCCCACCTTGAATTCTACCGATTTTCTATTCGGATCAGCGTAGCTCTTTTGTCGCTCTCGAGCCGCCTTAATGCGCTCTCGGATCTGCGCAATCTTGTCGGTTGTCTCTTGTACAAGTTTAGGACCAACCATACGTTTATCTCCGGCATCTGCCCAACATAAGGGCGATCGGCATTTGCGGCCATACAGAGCTTCGAACGGCGCGGCTTTTATGCTCGTATGATAACTGTTATTGTAGGAAAACTCAACTAAAGGTAGATGAGTATCCCAGCTGCCGCCTAGGTCCATGACGCATGCGCGAAGCATATCTTCTAACGTTTGTATAGTCCGTTCGCTCTGGCCGTCTGTTTGCGGATGGAATGCCGTGCTCAGATCTAACTGAGATCCAAAGGCTTCCTGAAATGATTGCCAGATTCTTGAGACAAAGCGTCCATCTCTGTCTGAAATGATTGAGACTGGCACTCCATGTCGTGCCACAATTTCCCTTAAGTATATCTCTGCAAGCTTTCCAGTGCTATCCTTCTCTCGGATTGGTAGGAAATGCGCAGACTTCGTCAATCGATCAACTATTACCCATATCATATCGTGCCCTCTCGGGGTCCTGGGTAATTTCGTTATGAAGTCCATCGAGATTTGTTCCCACTTCCACACGGGAATCTCTGGTTGTTGTAGTAGGCCGGACGGTTTCTGATATTCTGCCTTAACCTTAGCACAGGTTAGGCATTTTCCAACATAGACAGCAACGTCGCTTTTGAGTCTCGGCCACCAATAGTATTCTTTCAAATCTTGATACATTTTATCTGATCCTGGATGGATCGAATATCTCGATTTGTGGGCTTCATTAAGGATGACCTCACGTATGCCACCACAGAGTGGAACCCAGATACGCTTCTTGAAGTATAAGGCTCCCTCTTCATTTGGCACCATGTATTTCAGCATACCCCGTAGGTATTCAGCTTTACGGTTCTCTTCTTTAAGAGCTTCTTGTTGTGCATCTCGAATGCGTGCAGTGAGGTTCGTTCGGATCGTCATTTCCAATGCTCGAACCCTTAGGGTCTTAATCCTTTCTTTTCGGCTCAACGCGTCTGCTACAACGTTTGCCTTTCCAGGATGGTACTTAATCTCACAGTCATAATCATTCAGCAGCTCAACCCAACGGCGCTGGCGCATATTCAATTCCTTTTGATCAAATATGTGTTGTAAGCTTTTGTGATCTGTGAAGATTGTACATCGAGTACCATATAAGTAATGTCGCCAAATCTTCAAGGCGAATACCACTGCACCCAGCTCCAGGTCGTGGGTGGTATAATTTCTCTCGTGAACCTTCAGTTGTCTTGAAGCGTAAGCGATGACCTTTTGGCGCTGCATAAGCACGCAACCCAAGCCTTGTCGTGAGGCGTCGCAGTATACCACGAAGTCTTCAGTGCCTTCGGGTAACGATAGTATCGGTGCATCGCAGAGCTTGTTCTTAAGTAGCTGAAAGGCTTCTTCTTGTTTGTGACCCCAGTCGTACTTCTTGTCTTTCTGTGTAAGGGTCGTTAGCGGTTGAGCTATCTTTGAGAAATTCTCGATGAATCGCCGATAATAGCCCGCTAAGCCCAAAAATTGTCGAACTTCAGTTGGGGTCTTGGGAGCTTCCCAATTCTTTATTGCTTCAATCTTGGACGGGTCTACATGAATGCCCTTCTCATTCACCACGTGACCAAGAAATTGTACTTCGCGAATCCAGAATTCGCATTTCGAGAACTTTGCATAAAGTTTCTCTTTCTTCAGTAGCTCCAAGATGGTTCTGAGATGTTGTTCGTGCTCTTCTTTCGTTTGCGAGTAAATCAGGATATCATCGATAAATACAATCACGAATTTATCGAGATATGGTTTGCATACGCGGTTCATTAGATCCATAAAGACCGCTGGCGCGTTCGTCAATCCAAACGGCATCACAAGGAATTCGTA
Organism: Helianthus tuberosus; assembly: GCA_030545235.1. Classification (NCBI taxonomy): domain Eukaryota; kingdom Viridiplantae; phylum Streptophyta; class Magnoliopsida; order Asterales; family Asteraceae; genus Helianthus; species Helianthus tuberosus. Next base: position 53,791,885 of record CM060402.1, read on the forward strand.
GTGCCCATAGCGCGTTCTGAATGCAGTCTTTGGCACGCTTTCATCTTGGATTCTCAGCTGATGGTATCCAGATCGAAGGTCGATCTTGGAATAGTAGCTTGATCCTTGCAGTTGATCAAACAAGTCATCAATCCTCGGTAGCGGATACCGATTCTTGATCGTGAGCTTGTTCAGTTCCCTGTAATCGATACACATCCGCAGTGATCCATCCTTCTTCTTCACAAGTAATACTGGAGCTCCCCAGGGCGAGAAGCTTGGCCTTATGAATCCTTTATCTAACAACTCCTGAAGCTGTGTAGATAATTCTTGCATTTCGGATGGCGCAAGTCGATAGGGTGCCTTGGCTACAGGAGCAGCTCCCGGTACCAAGTCTATATGGAATTCGACTTGTCGTTGCGGAGGTAGTCCTGGCAGATCCTCAGGGTACACATCAGGAAATTCCTTCACTACAGGAATGTCTTCAAGTTTTGGCTCTACAGTCTTCGTATCTACAACGTGTGCTAGGAAAGCAACACATCCTTTCCTTAAGCACTTCTGTGCCTTCATACAACTGATGATTTGTAGAGGCGCGTTTCGTCTTCCTCCATGTACGATGAGAGTTTCACCATTCGCTAAAGGGATGCGAATGATTTTCTCATGACAAATGGCTTCAGCTTTGTTTTTGGACACCCAGTCCATTCCAATCACTACATCGAAGCTACCTAATTGAATAGGTAAGAGGTCGATGCTAAATCTTCGTTCACCAAGTTCTAGCGTGCAGCCTCTAACAGTTTTGCCCGATTCAACAAGTTTACCATTGGCTAGTTCTATGGAATAAGGAATTTCTAATCTACTAGATTCTATTCCAAGTATGCGTTTAAATTCCACAGACATGAAACTATAATCGGTGCTAGTGTCGAATAATATGGAGGCAAAGTGATTGTTAATGAGGAACGTACCGTTGACCACATTAGGGTCCTTGCGTGCGTCCCTTGCTCTAATTACAAATGCTCGGGTCTGAGCATTGTTTCCCCTTGGGCAATTTTTCTTGAAATGATCCATGCCTCCACATTTGAAGCATCCTTGGTTTCGCCCATTCCCGTTACCAGCACCATTTCCATTTCCACCATTGTTCCTATCATCAGCCCCATTACGATTTCCATTCCCGTTCCTCTTACTCCAGCAGTCTTCAGTGCGGTGACCCAACTTTCCACATTTGTCACATCTTGGAATGCGACAAGCTCCTTCATGATGGTGTTTACACCGATGGCATTTGGGCGAGATGCCCCGGTATCCCCTTGCTGGTGCGTCGTTCATGGCTGCAAGAGGTTTCGCCCCTTGAGGCGGGTTAGGGTCACGCTTCTTGTTGGAACTTTTGTTGTTACGAGTTGCTTGATTCAAGTTTGCATATTTCCTTTTCTTGTCGCCAGACGACTCAGCATGCGTCTCGGCATTTTCTGTTGGGTTCAGTGATAGCTTCTTCATCCGAACACAGTCTTCAGTAAGGCTGACAGCCAGAGTTACAGCCTCGGTGATTGTTTGTGGTTTGGCCGACGTCACCATGCCACGAAACTCTGAGGCCAGTCCCCAAATGTAGCGTTCAACGCGCTTGAATTCGGGAGTCACCATGTAGGGAAGCACTCTGGACAGATCGTGGAATCTTCGAGTATAACTATCAATATCAGCACCTTCCATAGTCAAGTGCCAGAACTCCGTTTCCAATCTTTGGAGTTCAGCACGAGAGCAATACTTCTCTCTCATCCTTTCCTTCAGTTCCTCCCAGGTTAGACCATACGCGGCATTATTGAGCAAGGTTTGGGCTTGCAAATTCCACCAAGTCAGAGCTTCATCGACAAACAACCCGGTAGCAAAGGTGACTTGTTGATCCGCGGTACACTTGCTCATGCGGAAAGTAGCTTCAGTCTTCTCCGTCCAGCGCACAAATGCTACTGCACCTCCTGTGCCATCATAGTTCATCGGCTTGCAGTCGAGGAACTGCTTAAATGTGCAGCTTCGAACTGCGCTGTCTCCAGATGAATCTCCATTCCCATTATGTCTAGCGTTGCTTGGTCCTCCACTGTCTTGAGTACGGTTTGCCTCGTACTGGGCGATAGCTGCGGAGATCCTTTCTTCCAGTAGAGCCTCCAGCTCTTCGGCAATTCTTGGCAGTGGGGGAGGAGGAGGTTGGTCACGAGCGTTCACAGCTCTTTTGGGTGCCATGTTCTGAAGAACACAACCCAATAGGGTTAGACATTTGTTTGATATCGTCATACGAGGCAGTGGTAGTATTTATATATACACAAGCATATACCACATAGTAACATCAAACAATCCGCCAATTGCATAAATCAATACATACTGCAGCAAGCATGTAGAGTTAGGTAAATACCTTATTGACGGTTCTTGTCTTTATGCCCTAAATCATTACTCTGGCAGAGTACTTAGTAGGCTTGCACTGAGGGAATCTATACGTGACAAGACTTGCTGTGATTTTTGTGCACTGAATTCCATAATTATGTATGCATCCATAATTACGTAACTCCTTGCACAGTCCGCACAGTTCGTTTCATCCTCGTATTTCTTCCTTCAGATGTGCCATCGCTTTTAGGTAAAATCACGTATACTCGTGACATTCTACTTCTAGTACATGCTAATTATCACACATAATTGCAAGTAATTTCTAGTCAACGACAAGTGCTACTCAAGTGCACTCTAAGTCTCGTAGTGTCTTTTCTAGACTCATGTAGACAGTTTCAGGCAGTGGATGTCGCGGGACATTTTATGCAATGAAAACTCTTTGAAAATTGTTTTCGTGAATGGATCCTAGAGATTGTAGACTAGACTCGAGAAGGAATCCTGGTTCACTACAATCGCAGCTCTGATACCAATCTGTCACACCCCTTTCTGCGGCGGAAGCACGAGGTGTGATCATGAAAGGTTCTCATTGCATACGAAGAGTAAACATACTACATGCTCAAAAATATCTTCAAATATTACATTACTGAAAACATATGTCAAGTGTTTACAACACTAGATAACACATTGTCTTAAAAGTCACGACTTTATTTAAAGATAAACAAAGCGACATCCACGAGCATGAGTAAGACCACGCGCACATCCATCCTAGTTACCTGAAATACATGTGAGTTTTGGAAAAACGTCAACATAAAGTTGGTGTGAATTCATGCAATTTTTGTATTTCACGTTTGTATACTTTGTATGAAAACATAATTTGTCTTTTGTATGAATCAAGTCTTTTGTGTACACCACGTACTCGTGTATAAGTCAAATATTTCTGTATGTATCAAGTGTTAATGGGTTGCAAAGCCATTAACATGTGACACGACATAGGAAGTCACCAAACCATAGGCATTTTTCTGTAGTCGATTCACGACTGAGACACAAAAACACTACCTGGTAAAAGAGTGGCCAAGAGTGGGGCTGCCCGGAACCCATTAGATCTAACCTTTTGTTCTGCGGTCTAAGTATGTACACGATTAATGGTGCTTCTGTACCCTATTCGTGACACTATTTCTCATAACGCATCCTACTTGGTTCTCGTTCTCACCAAGCGCGTTTCTTATTGTCTTATATTTTGTCACACTTGGTTCTCGTTCTCACCAAGTGTACTTCTTGTATTTATATCATACCATTTATAAATATTGTACTTTTGTACATGTATTTCACCCCCGAAGTTATAAAAACTGAAAACAGTTAAAAGAAAAGGGGGAGCATGAACTCACAACTTTGCGTTCCTTGCGTCGTAAACTTCACCGGATTTGCTTACTTAACGTCGTAACCTATACGCGTTTTCTTAATGTTAGTCACTAGACTTGTATCGCACAAGTACAGTCACTCTCTTTTGTATTTGTATTGTTGTGTTAAAAATATTTCATATTTTTAACTACGTATCTTACTTATATTATTTCCTCTAAAATAAATATAAGTCTTTTGTGTTTTGCACTTCGCACCCGAATTATGTATCTTGTATTTTGTATGTGTATTTTTATGTTTATACTCCTCACGAGTATTTAGTGTATTTTTAAGTCTTAATACACTAGTACGTATAACACATACTATATACACTTAGCACATAAGTTGGTGATCAAATAATATATATTTTTCTCTCAAAAATATACATACTTATATCCATTTTTATTCTTGAAGAAATCCTCATTCCTTATCACCAAAAATTAGGGAAACCTTGGTAATGCTTTTAAACACATTTTTAGGGAATAAGTTTCTCAAAAACTTATATTTTTCTAAGTGTCAAATTTTATAAAAATTTCGACAGAGTTTCCCCTAAAAATGGAGGTTTCCCATGTTTTCAAAACATGTGTTTATTTTCTTTTAAATCGTCAACAATTTCTTCATTCAACAATAAACAATATGCAACTAGTTAAAATAGATATAATCGCAGAAATACATGAACTTGTGGTTTTTCCAAAATAGGTAGTATCCTTCCATTATTTTTAGTGGATCTTTGTATAGATCAACTTTGTTTCTTGAAAGTCTCGCTTTTAAAGAAGTTACATCTTTACAACTTCCGGTAAACATTTACAAAAATAGTTATTTTGTCGAAACTTTGTGTTACACAAGTGTTTACATACTCGTGTGTTTGCTAAAATCATTCTTTTTCATGTAAGACTCGGCTTTAGAAAATATGATTTCTTGGACACTTGGTCCTTTGAAAGTACCGCTTGTAGATACGTAGATCTACTAGTTTTAAACACTATTTCACAAGTTAAATCGCTTTTACACAAGTTCATGATTTGGGTGTGGTAGAGTTTCATCTTCTAACCCTTGTTATACTTAAACAAGCTCTATGTCATAATCCAAGATCATGACTAAACCGGGTTAAGTGATGATCCGAGCTACCACAACATAGATCGGGCCTAAATAACCACACACATCAAATACTACAAGATTTACACAACATATGAGCTTTTAACCACCATTTTTAGTGTTTTAAGTAGACTTTAAAGCATCATCTTGCATGTTAACGAGTTTTATCCGATAAAAATCCTTTTAACCACTTTAGATTAGTTCAAATATGAGTTTTAAGCATTATACCTCTAGCTCGAGGCTAGGGAAGAATCTATGCGCAAAAGAGGTGGATAAAAGCTAGATAAAGAGGTCCTTCGAACTCCGTTTGCTCCAAGCTTCCTAATACGAGACCCTTAACACTTGTAGATGCTTGAAATATGAAGATCAAGATCGAAAATATGATGGATGGAATAGGGGTGTTTGGCCGTAAGTTTTGAGAGAGAAAGAGAGAGTTTTGAGTTGGAGTTGTGATGTGTGGGTGACCTTATGTTAATGCCTTGAACTTATAGATAATTATCAAGTGTATTACCCAATGGAAATTATGCCTACTAGATACTAAACATTAGGGATTTTAATAATCATATTAGTACAAGGTGTGTCCCCCATGGTTGGGGACGGTTAGGAAAAGGGGGGGGGGGTCTAGTCCGATTTCAACTAGTTAATTAGGTAATAGTTAGGTTAAACCAAGTTAGTTAAGTGTTTAACCCGGTTACTAGTGTGTTGTGCACTACAGTGGGTGTTAGGGTATTCAGGGACCCTAACTGGTTCAGAAAAGGATAAATGATGTTATTAACAATATTTTCATGTTCCGGGTATAGTCCGGTTGTTCGGTTACATACCGATTCGTTAAAGTGCTAAATTGCACCTTTTAGTGTTTAATAAGTATCTTTTTGTAACACTATCGATTCCCAACACCTAGGGAAATATTCTGGATAATAAAACGACATTTCTGCATAATATTTATATGTCTAAATGCTGAATTATTGCTGAATTGTATAAATTCTGCACTTAAAGTGCGTTTCGGGTGCTTTTTAGTGCTTATTTTTGCTTTCGTATTGCATATATATTAAACCCTTGTATGTACTCTTGGGTTTTAATGCATTCTTGCTGTCGGACCTACACCTAGGCTCCAATTTTATTGTCTGGCTGCTTTCTGCAGTTCCGTTGACACATAGTGTCTTACCGGTGAGTTTACTTAGTATTTTTGACGCAACGCTCTCGTTTATGCATAAAGCAATATTTTGTAGTATACAACATGCATGAATTCACTTGTTTAGTATGTAATTAGACATGGCTGACAATTAAGCACATAATTGCAGTCATTAAGCACTAATTAAAGTGTACGGAAATTACCGGTTTGTGCCAGTTGTCACAGCCTACACAGTGAAGCATGTGAACGACGTTTGATTTGTACGAAAGTCAAGATAGAACATCAGAAACCTTCTAGTTTGGGTCAGCAACCAGAAACACCCTTATGGAAATGAGAACACACCGCCATGGATTTGACACCGGTCTACTTAAAACTCAAAACGGACTTTGTCACCTGAGTGATCACCGATTGTCTCACGTAACCCGTACACTTTCTTGCAAACTAGAAACTGACGAGCCTTCAAAGTTTGTGAACATTCCTCTGAGAGAGGCGGCTTCTAGGCACGAGGTGCCAACTCCTATTACCTTTGATTGAGATCTGCGCTCATACCTGACTCTTGGCAGGCAACACACAAATTCTGTGGCTCACGTCTAGACGTGAGCGCTGCTCATCACCGTAGGATAAACGGTCAGAGTAAACGAACCATCCTGACACCGGAAGACATGCTGCGAGTATGTGTGTGAATGACCTTAGTAAAGATTGGAAGGACACTTACCTTTGGATGAGCCCTACTGTAGCAGATACCATTCTGGTATTCAGACAGCCCTGTTGAGGCATCACATGAATGATAATGCCATTCTCCTTGTTGGATTAAGGCGAGTGACAACCTAATCACAAGTCCCGGACTTGTACTCGAAACTCTTGGGAAGATTGTTTAGATCGAAACTCGTTTGGCGACAACGCGTGACCGCCGGAAAAGCTGATAAGTTTAGGAAACACCGGAAGTTCGCTGCAGGCGAATGAATCATGATTGAAAATCTCACCCTGGGAGGGTGCAGTGCGCTTTGGGAAGCGTGGCAAGATAAATTTACGTTACGTTGGGCCATTCAAAATTCTAGAAATAATCAAGGGCATGGCCTACAAACTCGAGTTACCCGACGAATTGGGTAACGTTAGCGATGTCATTTATGTCTCGAATCTAACGAAGTGTTTGTACGATGAAACACATGTGATACCCTTACCAGAGCCTAAGGTTAGCGACAAGTTACAGCTGTCAAGGAATCTATCGAAGACATGGACCATGAAGTTAATGTAAGTTATATTAGTCAAATTTCAGTTGTAAGAGTTTGCTGGAACTCAATACATGGACCGAAGTCCCCGTGGGAACACAATAATCAAAGGACGCTCTAGTATCGTTAGTTGTTCGAACGGTTGAATAACTCCTGACATCACTGACGAATTTCGGGACAAAATTCCCTTTCAAGTTGGGGATGATGTGGCACCCAGGGGAAAATCCACAGTCATCCTGATCTAACACTTTGCCGCTTTGGGGTCACTTATCAAATTTCAGGACGAAATTTCTTTCAAGTTGGGGATGATGTGACAACCCGAGATTTCAAGGTTCTTCTTCTATGCATCACTTGTTAGCTTGAGAGCTGTTTAATGTTTAGTTATAACATGTTCACATTTAACTTTGGTTGCACAACACACAACACACTGGAGCCGCGAAAAACCCATCGACGAAGAAGGTTCTTCATCCCAACTACCCCATGGCGAAGAAGGTTCTTCGCCAAGGGGTCCTTCGCCAAAGAAAAGGGGGTCTCGGCCCAACTGTTCCAGAGCCCAGTCCACTGATTCACTGTCATGCGCCGTATAAGGGTGTGTATACATTCTCTCCTGCAACTGTTCGTAAACCTTAGTCCTTCATGCAAACCGGCGGCAGTTCTCTCTCTCCCTTTATCGATCCAGCATCTAGGCAGTCTCTCTCTCTCCTTCGAAGCCCTCACTGGATCGGCACAACCTCTCTTCTTACAGCTACCCTACACTCTCGTCTTTCCTCGGTCAGTTACTATTCTCTTGATTTAGATCCCTTATTGTGATTATCATGATTACTACTTGTATGTATCTGATGACTGGTGAATAGACGTTAAGTCACTATCAAGAACTCGAAATATGCACGATGTTATATCGATGGATTAGGGATTGTAGGATGCGATATGTTGATTGTTCGTATAGATTGGTGTTCCTGAATCTAATCGAAATTGTTATATGATATGTTGTGACTGTATGAAAGTTAGGGAATCATGCATAATCTGATGTGCCTTGGAGTTATGATGTTAGAAAGGTTGTTATGCATATGTTGGTAGGGTATAGGAATTGAATTATAATAATCGAAGCTTGATACTGGGCATGATGATCTAGGGGACTATATATGGTTGGATTGTTATGGCCGTATGATGCTTGAGAACTATTGTGTTTGAATGTATGATGATTGTTCACTATTAGGGTTTTGATATTTTATTGTTTAATCCGGTAGATTGGAACGCGCATGATAAGAATCTGATGTCTTGTATTCAGTCATGTTCACTACACAGTTTTGATGATTCTGTTCCTGTATGAGTATGATGTTGTCTGTGTGTATAGTCATGAATAAACCAGAACTGTAAGTGATTAGGGTTGTTGATAATCGTGACAAACAGTGAGGAAGGACGAAAAAGGATCTTCGACGAAGAACCCACCTCGACGAACAATGTGATTCTTCGTCGATGAGGACTTTGACGAACAATCAAGGTTCGTCGTCATCATATCACGGCGAAGATTGATTCTTCGCCATAGGGGACCCTTTGTCGATAGGATAAACAAACAGTACAGATGTTTAGGTTGAGTGTGGTTATGAATAACTATTTGATGAAATTATATTATTGCCTGTTAATGATGATTAATTATGACTGAGGAAACATGATTTGGTCTTTATGAATGGCACACTTGACTGTTAAGTACTGTTACGAAACATACCTGTGAATTGCGGATTTGTATGAGTTTGAATAACTGCTATGTGTTATTCGGTGATCGTTGCTTGAATGCACACTATAATTATAATTTATACGTGAACCATGCGAATGTAAACTGATTACGTATACATGAACACCATAGGAACTTGACTGATTAAGTGTGTGCGAGTAGCTAGTCATACCGAGCAAACCAAGGTGAGTTCACTTCTCTCAAAACAAGCATGCGTCCGGTGGGGACAATCAAACTGACAAAACTTGTAAATGGATTTTCGTAAACCCATATCCTTGTAGGGGATATGAGGCGGTTTTCAAATACCCACATCTTTATAGGGGATGTGAGGCGGATTTCACAAACGCATATCCTTGCAGGGGATATGCAACGGTTGTCAGTAAACGTTGATGCTGGATAATACACTCACTTTCTATCACTTAAGTCCCATCATACTACCGGGTTAGTTGCTTGTAGGGCAACGGGGTTATTAGTTGATAGCGCTATTAGGTTTGGCACCCTCACGACGTGCCTGGATAGGACGGGCGTGAACTAATAACTTTAAATCATGACCAATGTTTGATAGAACATTGGAGAAGGGAAAAAAGGCCCGTCTGCGGTATCGAGTTATTATCAGCATAACATATCATAAGTCACTACTTGGTATTAAACGATTAAAACAAACTGTGAACTCACCAGCGTTGTCCGACACACTTTTCTGCATGCTTGCAGGCCTATAGGTACACGTCGTTGGAACTTGCTGTCTGGGATGCTGGAGTGGTCATGGGTCGATCTGCATGGAATCATGAGACACGTCTAACGGCTTTTATGCACTTGGGTTATGAAACTCTTAATTAGTGTAGTATGCTTCCGCTGAAATGTAAACAATGCTTTGTAACGTTTATTTTAATAAATGAAAGTTTTATTTGAAATAATGTTATGAGTTCAATGTGATTGGTGGCTAGATCCTGGTACGTCACACGCCTCACGAGGGTTTCCGCATGTGGTATTTTGGGGGTGTGACACATAAGCTCCCGAGTCAATTCAATCATGCCCCAATCACTTATTCCGCTGCGGGTCGGGGTGTGACACGGGAACAATCTAATCGCCAAAAAAGGGTGGAGGAGGGTAGTGTAGTGACTTAGTGTGGTAGATTTGAAAACTCCGGATATACCTCATCTGGACTTGCCAGAATGTCGACCCCATATGCTAACTATATTGAGGTAAAGGTGTTGTCAGAAACAGAGGATTAGACCTCATCTGGACTCGCCCATAACGGAGGTGGTCCAGTAATAAAAAACAGTTGCAATGAACTAGTATGATTAGATTTGAGGATATTAAAGAGATTAATTCTCTGTGTTCCTATTGATGTGCACAAAATGAAACATATAAATTACATCAATTGTGGCATAAAACTAACCCTTTTTTAGTACTAATGTTGGAAAAAGTGTGTTTTTGTCTTCCTTTTGTATTTTCAGGATTAAATGAGCTCAAATGAACAAAAGAAGCAAAAAGGCAGCTAAATCTAACATAAATACAAGAAAAGGAACAAACGTGGCATGCCCAGCCTCCCCGACAGCATCTTCCCAAGCAAAACAAGAGAACAGAAGGCTGAACACGCCCCGTGCTCAATGAGCACGGGGGCGTGCCCAAGTGTCAGCATAAAAGACAAAGCTGTAGAAGCTTCTATCAGCCACCACGGGGTCGTGCTCAGTGGACACGGGGCCATGGTCAACTCTAAGATTCACAGAATCTGGGGAAATCTTGATAGTACAGATACGCTTCTACACACGGGGTCGTGCCCAGCGGACACGGGGGTGTGGTCAACTAATGCAGACAAACTGCAATTAATGAAGACAGAGAAGAAGGATGGACACGGGGCCGTGCCCGAGCTGCCGTTCAGGCTATAAATAGGGGTGTTTGGCTCATTTGCAAACCATCCCTTGGCACACCACCTCTCTCACACTTCACCCACCACCATCACAACACCATCATCCACCACCATCATCCACCGTCCATCGTAGAGTGTGTGAGTCGTCTCAGGATCCAAGATTGATCGTAAGAGTTCTTGATAATCAAAGGCCATGTTTGCCTAAGTCTCTTACATCACTTAGTGAAGACAAGTGTCTAGTGTAATACTTTTTATTTTTAATATTTTTGCACTTTTTACTTGGTTATGTATTAATGACTTTAATAACTAGTTTCTTATGTTGAAGGTGATTCTTCCTTATCGTTTGTCCGTGGTGTCTTGGCATTATTTTACTGTCTATATAAAATAAAAGATTTTCACCATTCATATCTCCACGGTCTATATGGAGATATGTTGGCTACCTGGTCGGGGGTTAAGGGAACGGTTTGGTAAGAGTCTTGCCTTGTTCAGTGTATAGATCCTGCAAGGACCTGGGTCAAATTTAGTAGGACCTCCTTCAATACCCACCGATATTGGATGGCGGGGGTCCAAACTCTTTGACCCCCTCATATTTAAGCTACTATTAATACTTTAACCCGGCTCGATTGGGGAATCCCCCATTCGTAATGCACTAGGCGATCTCGTGGCAAGCATCAACCTCATGCCCTCATCAATGTTCAACCGACTCGGCTTAGGGAAAACAAGCCCTACAAAAATAAGCATACAACTCGCCGATAGATCCGTCAAATATCCACAAGGTGTCGCTGAAAATCTATTGGTCAAAGTCGGCGAATTTGTCTTCCCAGCCGACTTTATCATACTAGATATGGAGGAAGATACCGAAGTACCACTCATCTTAGGAAGGCCATTCCAAGCTACGGCCCAAGCAGTGGTAGATATGAATGATTGAACACTAACATTGAGGATTGGGGACGAGGAAATGAAGTTTGGAGTTGGAAAAAGAGTAGAAGACGAAGACCCGGTCAACTACATGAAGGTCATTGACTCGAGTTTGGATGATGCTCTCCGACGGTGTAGCATGGGATGCAAAACATCCCACTTGGGTAACATATGACCAGGCTTTGGGTCTAGCCAAGGACCCTTATAAACGTGGCGCTCCACGGAGGCATTCCGCGGAACTATCATTAGTTTAGTTTAGATTAATTTTTATTTTTTCTAGTTTAGTTTTAATTTTCAGGAATAAAACACACTCGGGATGGTGAAGGATACCAAGGGAACATGAACTAGCACCCCATGCACGAAAATAGGGCCACCCGACAAATTTTTCTTCATTACAGCAAGTTCAGCACGGGCCGTGCCCGCCCAACACGGCCCCGTGCTGCACAATCTGCAGGAAATCCCCAGTTCAGGTAACTGGACACGGGGCGTGCTCAATGAACACGCCCTCGTGCCCAGGCTTCTGTTTCTTTTTGACAATTTCTGTTACTGGCGATCTGAACACGGGGCCGTGCCCAGACACCATGGGGCCGTGTCCAGACGCCCAGTAACATAAAATTTTGCTTTTTCACACCTTTTTACACATTCAATCAACCTAAAAACTTATTTTTGGGACACATTGAGGACAATGTGTAATTTAAGTGTGGGGGGGGGGGGGGATGCTAAAACCTTGAATCTTGCAAGTCCTAATAACAAGCCTTACACAAAACTCTATTGGAACCGCTAATCACCCCAATTTTTTTTTCAAAAATTTTTCATTTTTTTTTTACTTGTCTAGGTTTAATTTGGGAATTTCAAGTTCTAAAAAGGTTATATTTTTACAAATTTACAACCGATAGCGTCGTGATAAAAAGAACCAACATAAGAAAATTATGAAACGGCATGAAAGCTTAGTTAAAATTTGATTATATATACTTGATCACATAAAAACCCATTTCCACAAAAGGGTGAGGTTCGGCTAGAAAGTCCAAGTTTCCTAAAAAGTGTAAAAAGTCATAAAACACAATAATTTCAGGCATAAACCTAAAACTCATAAATAATAGAATGAAGATTACTAAAACACCATATTCAAACTCTAATAGTCCATAAAAACTTCAAACACACCATCGTAGAACTATGAATATAAAACACAAAATGCTAAACAACATAAAACACAATAATATTTGTCATTCCATAATCAGAGCCTTAACATCTAAAACACAACACAAAACCCACATACATGATGTTTTAGTAATGTTCATTATGTTATTTGTGGGTTTTTGGTGTGTTTTATGGTTGACATTATGGTGTTTTATGACTTTTTACACTTTTTAGGAAATTTGGACTTTCTAGCCAACTCCTAGCCTCCACAAAAAGTGAGTTTTGAGCCTTTATTGAGCATACAAATATATATCTTTAAACTAAATGCTCATTTTTCGTTTCTTGTGTGAATAGCTGCTTGGTTCTTACGACTCTAGAACTTGCCACGACGATACATTCCCGGTCCTTACCAACTTAAACCCGAGTAAGTAAATGACGGAGGCATTAGGACTAACCCTTTTTATTTCTACACCATTATTTTTCTTTTTTTTACCACCTACCCAAAATCCCCCTAGTTAACCCCTTTGAGCCTAAACCTTTTCATTTCATAACCCAAAACAAACACTCTTTCACCCACCAAAACCTTTTTATTTTTAAACCCTTTGTTTTAGTAACAAGCTCGGTTTTTCTTATGACTTTCAAAAAACAAATGATGATGATGATGAAGCAAAAGAGAAATAAACAAACAAGTTTATCAAAAATAACTTTGTTTGAATAATGGCTTCATCAAAATAAAAATTTCAAAAAATAAAAAGTCTTACAAAAACCGACGCTTTTTACGTCTTTCGCCCTTTTACTAACCACTAACCCAACCACCTACCTTTAACCCAAGCCTAACCCTTCACCCAAAAGTCCTCTTGATATTTACAAAGGTGTATAATTAAAAAGGAGGAAGATTGATTGCTTGGCAAGCTTATGGTAGGAGTAAGTTCCATGCCGCTCTCGAGTGATCCACTAAAATACATCTTCGGCCGAGTGTTGAGTGATCCCCCGTGAGGTATGTGAACTTGTATATAAGTGGAATTTTAAAAAGGAATGTTATGCCCTAATAAGTAATTTATCTTATGTAATGTTTTAAATAAATCATGACGAATAGGATTGTAAATAAATAAAAATAAAACTTAATAAAGAATCTTGGAAATCCCGACACTCTACGACAAGCCCAAAAAACCTTCTCTTCTACCCATTCCATTTGGGAGTGTAAAGCCACATTATAAAGAGTTTTGCTTGAGGACAAGGAAAGATTCAAGTGTGGGGGTATTTGATGTGCACAAAATGCAACATATAAATTACATCAATTGTGGCATAAAACTAACCCTTTTTTAGTACTAATGTTGGAAAAAGTGTGTTTTTGTCTTCATTTTGTATTTTCAGGATTGAATGAGCTCAAATGAACAAAAGAAGCAAAAAGGCAGCTAAATCTAACATAAATACAAGAAAAGGAACAAACGTGGCATGCCCAGCCTCCCCGACAGCATCTTCCCTTGCAAAACAAGAGAACAGAAGGCTGAACATGCCCCGTGCTCAATGAGCACGGGGGCGTGCCCAAGTGTCAGCAGAAAAGACAAAGCTGTAGAAGCTTCTATCAGCCACCACGGGGTCATGCTCAGCGGACATGGGGCCGTGGTCAACTCTAAGATTCGCAGAATTTGGGGAAATCTTGATAGTACAGATACGCTTCTGCACACGGGGTCGTGCCCAGCGGACACGGCGGCGTGGTCAACTAATGCAGACAAACTGCAATTAATGAAGACAGAGAAGAAGGATGGACACGGGGCCGTGCCCGAGCTGCTGTTCAGGCTATAAATAGGGGTGCTTGGCTCATTTGCAAACCATCTCTTGGCACACCACCTCTCTCACACTTCACCCACCACCCACCACCATCACAACACCATCATCCACCACCATCATCCATCGTCCATCGTCCATCGTAGAGTGTGTGAGTCGTCTCAGGATCCAAGATTGATCGTAAGAGTTCTTGATAATCAAAGGCCATGTTTGCCTAAGTCTCTTACATCACTTGGTGAAGACAAGTGTCTAGTGTAATACTTTTTATTTTTAATCTTTTCGCACTTTTTACTTGGTTATGTATTAATGACTTTAATAACTAGTTTCTTATGTTGAAGGTGATTCTTCCTTATCGTTTGTCTGTGGTGTCTTGGCATTATTTTACTGTCTATATAAAATAAAAGATTTTCACCATTCATATCTCCACGGTCTATATGGAGATATGTTGGCTACCTGGTCGGGGGTTAAGGGAACGGTTTGGTAAGAGTCTTGCCTTGTTCAGTGTATAGATCCTGCAAGGACCTGGGTCAAATTTAGTAGGACCTCCTTCAATACCCACCGGTATTGGATGGCGGGGGTCCAAACTCTTTGACCCCCTCATATGTAAGCTACTATTAATACTTTAACCCGGCTACTTAGGACTGTATCCCTGCTGACTCAGACTACTTAGCCGAGGGTAACGTCGCCTTCAAAAGAGGGGCCTACCATAATATGCATTAATAACTTAATTAATTATCTTTCAATAATCCGACCCTTTAGGATTGTATCCTTGCTGACTCAAACGACTGGGTTGAGGGTAACGTCACCTTCAAAAGAGGGGCCTACTACAATAACTAAGATAATCTCTTAAAAAGTGCAAAAGTACGGAAATAATCAAAGGTTACACTAAACACGAGCCGGAGCCAAGTGATTCATCTTGTCTATCTGTTTTTACTTTTATTTTATTTTTCAGCATTTTAGTTAGTTTTATTTTTCTTATTTAAAAAACCTTTTTCTAACTTTTGATTTGATTAGACGTTGTGGATAAACCGGTACTAAAAGCTCTTGTGTCCTTGGACGACCTCGGTATCTTGCCAACACTATACTACGCTCACGATGGGTGCACTTGCCTATATGTGTGTTTGGTGTTAGTAAAATATCGTGTTTTATAAATTTAAAACTTGACTAACGTGTAAAAAGGGCTTAAAATATACATAAAAACCTATAACACACCGCACGCATCACCTATCATGGTGGTCTATAGTATTTTTTGGGACAAAAATGTAAATACTCTTTGTACAAAATAATTTGATTGAGACATGTTTTTATTTTGGGTGTTAGGTGGTGCTGGTTGGGGTGGTGTTGTGGTGGTTGGGTGGAGGTGGAGGTGGTGGTGGTGGTGGTGGTGGTGGGTTGAAGGTGATGGTGGAGGTGGAGGTGGAGGTGGTGGTAGGCCCATCTTTATATTTTTTTATTTTTAATTGTATAAGGGCAATCTAGCCAATTCGTACACACTTAACTAGAAAACTTAACATGGGTTAGTGATAAGGATCACCAGAGTGCGAAAATTACAACCACAGGGACCAACTCTGTAATTATTAAAGCATTAGGACCAAGTCTGCAATATCTGTAAACCACATGGACCAACCAAGCATTTAACTCAAAATAAAACGAAGACTAAAATAAAATAAAAATATTCTATCGGTTGGTCAATATATTCTATGCAAAAGGAAAAACAACCAACGTTTTGAAAATCGGACTGGACCGGCCGGTTTAACCAGAGACCGGTGGTGCCGGCGGTCCGGTCACCCCCTTGGAACCGTTTGTGCAATAACCGGCCGGCCGAAACGGTGGCCGGAGGTCGAACCAGAAAGCCGGTGTAAATGGCATTGGGTTGGTCTTCTTCTCCAGGGTGGAAGTGCGGAACCAAAGGGGATTCGGTGACCCTCCGGCAAATCTCCGACGACCCTATGTAGATGTATGTTTCATTGTTATTTTTTGAGCTTGACTTTTAAAGTCTAACCCTTATGAGTTGTTAAGAAAGGAGAATAAAGATCTGAAAAATGGGCAAACGGAGGATGTAGCGGAGTTGGCTATTGATGGGTGGAGATGAAGATGGTGATGTAGAGTAAGTGAACGATGCGGTTTTGGGTCTGTTTCTAGTGAAAGGGGTATTTTAAAAATAAAGTTCAAAATATACTAAGGCCATGGGGTGTACTCTAACATCTAGAGTGTTAACAATGACATGGCATGTTAACTAACATTGCAAAAACCACTCCCTCTTTGTGTTAAAGTGCATTAAATGAGTTATGTGTTAACATGTTAACCCAATGTTAAGATATTGAATTAATTATTCTTTTCTTTTTTAGACCAAAAACCACTAAAAGATAGTGTTAGATGAAGTTAATGGAGTGAGGCAAAGTGAAATTGAGAAAAAAGGTTCATGTGGCACTTAGATGAAATTAAGATAAATTAAAGTATACCCAAAGGCCTAATATTTCTTGTGCTGCATAATTGTTAGCTAGGACATGATATCATGTCAGCTGAATCATAGCAAAAGAAGATGGATTTTTTATTATATCTATTTGAATATATGAAAGTTAATTATTTACGTTTATTTATAGTTTTAAATTATAGAGTAAACTGCCATTTTGGTCCCCGAGGTTTGGACAGTTTTGCCACTTTAGTCCAAATCTCAAACTTTTTGCATTTGGGTCCCTGTGGTTTCAGTTTTGTTGCCATTTTGGTCCAAAAGTGAAATCAACTCAAATTCCTCAGATTAAAAAAACCTGATGTTTTGTCCTTTTCCTCAGGGGTAATTTGGTTATTACAAGTATTATTTTAACAAATTGTTAAATAAAGTAATTAAATTAATTAAACACATCAGTTGTTATAAAATACAGAACATGTACCCCTAACACTATTACAAACCACTGTCTCCCACCATCCCTTTGACCACTACCCCCAATTCCCATTTATCAATCCGTCAACCCCCGCCGCAATTCTAACCCATCCGATCATTCACCCTCTCCAAAATCCAAATCTGAGTTGTTCATTTGCTACCTTTATTATCTTTTACAAATCTTCACCTCACCTGTAAGTTGATAATTATCATTTACAAATCTTCAAATGGAGGTCAAACGGCGAACCGCAAAGTCCCTAGTAGCAAAATTAAGCTCGGTATCAGAATTGAGCAGACCATTGTCTCCGTCTACTCTGCCGGCCGTCATCTGCTTCACGATCTCACACCTAACACTATTACAAACCCTAAATATCATCACATCATTCCATTTCCGTTGTTCCAGACTCTCAGGTTGCAGAAATCTGTAATCTAAGGTTTCTATTTGACAGAGATTTCATCGAATCGTTCTTCGCCGGCTGGAATCATTACTGGCGACGTCGTCCGGTTCACGATCTCATACGTAACACAGTTACAAACTCTAAGTGTCATTGCAGCATTCAGTTTTTGTTGTTTCGGACGTTTAAGTTGCCGAAATATGTGAGTTAAGGTTTATGAATTGATGTTCTCAGTTGGGTTTGGAGAAGATGATGGTTGGGTTGGGGGATGATAAGTCTGTGCTTATTTTATAAGGTAAAGGGATTAATTAATTTAATTATTTTAATTAATAATTTGTTAAAATAATAATTGTAATGACCAAATTACCCCTAGGAAAAGGACAAAACTTCAGGTTTTAATTTGAGGAATTTGAGCTGATTTCACTTTTGGACCAAAATGGCAACAAAACTGAAACCACGGAGACCCAGATGCAAAAGGTTTGAGATTTGGACTAAAGTGGCAAAACTACCCAAACCTCAGGGACCAAAATGGCAGTTTACTCTAAATTATAACTTATCTAAGTTTTATATTACTTAGTTTTTTTCTTTAATTTTCAAAGATATTTAAGTTATATATGTAATTATTTTAACGTATTTGGTATCATATATATATATATATATACATATATATAGAGAGAGTCTGGTTTTTAAATCCGGTCCGACCGATCTGACCGGTTCAACCAATGAACTAGTAAAGAGACCAGTTTTATGTCCGGTCCGATCATGAAAACATTTCTATATATAACAATTACTGTCTGACCTTAGGAACAGTCAAACAATTAGCCAAAGATTGTAGCTTATTTACAGTAGTGCCATTGGTAGAAAAACAATTGTTTTTTACGCCAGTTTATTCATCATCATTGTCGCAACCCCCGACCCCTGCCTCGGGAGGCGGGCGGCCGCGACCTACTCAGAGATGGTGGTATCGGTGTTTATCATTATTTGGCAGCGGAAATTTTATCAGGACCGTAGTTAGGAAATATTTTATCAGAGTAAAACACCACATTTTTATAATAGTAAACATATTGGGATAAAACCCAAGTTTTCGTTACAAACAGGTTTATAGGGAAAATCCCTATTTTATTGAAATAAAACATCTTCTTTATTTAGGTAACTTTTATAGTCACTTTTCCAAGCCTTCAGTGCTGTCCAGCTGGCTTCTATTTGGCTTTCACATTTTGTTACCTGAAACGCGTTTAAAAATATTTTGTCAGTGGGAAATACTGGTGAGTGAATCCCAATTTAACCAAGAAGAGTTTTATCATTTACACAGTATTGAGAGCGATTACAATGTTTACATCTACACAATTACTCATTCAGTACTGTCAATCCTGACTGGTGGGTCATATTACACATTGGCTATCTCGTTGTCCAATGGTAACGTGTTCCACATTTTGTATACAAAACCCCAACATACCGGCAGTAATTGAAGAATTACAAAGACTCAATCACTGCTAATCACATTGTAAAATATGTAAAGTTTTGTAAAAACAGTTTGCAAAAAAGGTTTACAAAAAGGAGATTAAAAACAGTTTGCAAAAAAGGTTTACAAAAAGGAGATTACTCACATTGCTAACTTAGGGTTTTCCTTTGTGATTTCCTGGTGATTATCTATTAATTACACAATGCACACGCGTTAGTATAATAACCCAATATTTACATTAGTTATACCCTCCCCGAGACAGAACTCCAACGACTACGTCGGGCAGAGCCTTGACATCCGTTACGGAGCACTAGATCAATCGGGCAGCGTATCTAATACGTAACTGGGGGTTATGATACTTACAACGAGGCAGAACTTCGTTATTTAGGGGGTATAATGCTCGGGTATAGTGTATGCTATTCAGAAATTAGAGAGAGAATTCGTGGTGTGAGCGATTGTGAACTGAGGCTGATTGTTGCTATTTATAGGGCTGATCTGCCATTTTGTCGCGCCCCACGAAGGTTTCAGGAAAGGGCTTCGCGGCCCGCGAGACCCACTAGGGTAGGCCCTAGCTCGGCTGACTCAAACCCAGACCCAACACGTTAGTGACACGTGGCGCGTTGGGGTGTCGCCCTGATATCGAGCTGCCGCGGCCCGCGTAGAACTCAGTCAACACGTTCGCGGCCCGCGAGCGACCTTAGGTTTTTATTTTTTTTATTTTTAATTATATAAGGTATTTTGGGCCCAGTTTTCGTATACGGGGTGTATTTTAAAGCATATAGGGACATTCTAAATATTTTAGGGGTGTCGGAAATATTTTAGGAGGGTTGTTATATCATCCCCACCTTGTTTTAGAACTCGTCCTCGAGGTCTACTGGAACAAGTGTGGATATTTCCTTTGCATTTCTGATTCAAGCTCCCAAGTGTATTCTGGTCCTCTCTTGGAATCCCATTTCACTTTAACTATAACCAATCTCTTGTGTGTTGAGATTCTTGACTTTTCTGTCTTTAATTTGTAGAGGTTTCTCTATAAACTTAAGCTTTTCATTTACCTCTATGTCCTTAAGAGGTACTACTAATGCTTCATCGGCTAAACACTTTTTGAGATTACATACATGAAATACATCATGTATTCCTGCCATTTCCTCTGGCAGTCATAGCTGATAAGCTACTGGTCCTATTCTTTTGATAATCTCAAAGGGTCCGACATACTTGGGGCTTAGCTTTCCTCTTTTGATGAATCTGACCACTCCTTTCCAAGGAGAAACTTTTAATAAAACTTTATCTCCTACCTGAAATTCCAATGATTTGCGCATGTTGTTGGCATAACTCTTTTGTCTATCACGTGCTGCTTTCAGTCTTTCCTTGACTTGGATGATTTTGTCTGTTGTTTCTTGTACTATCTCGGGTCCAGATAATTGTTTTTCTCCAATTTCTGCCCAACAGACTTGAGTTCGGCACTTTCGTCCATAAAGTGCTTCCAATGGTGCAGCATTGATACTGGTATGATAACTGTTATTGTAAGAAAATTCTATTAATGGTAAGTGATCGTCCCAATTACCTCTGAAATCAATTACACAAGCTCTAAGCATATCCTCCATCGTCTGAATTGTCCTTTCGCTTTGTCCGTCCGTTTGAGGATGATAAGCGGTGCTTAGATTGAGCTTGGTTCCCATCGCTTTTTGGAAACTAGTCCAAAAATGAGAGGTAAAACGGCTATCTCTATCAGAAACAATTGATAAAGGAATTCCATGTAATGAAACTATTTCATTTACATACAACTTAGCTAACTGTTCCATACTGAAAGTCTCCTTCATTGGTAAGAAATGAGCTGACTTAGTTAGCCTGTCTACAATCACCCAGATTGTATCATTACCTTTTCGTGTCTTGGGTAATTTGATAACAAAGTCCATTGTTATCAATTCCCATTTCCATACTGGCATTTCTAACTATTGCAATAAACCTGAGGGTTTCTGGTGTTCAGCTTTAACTTGTGAACAGGTTAAACACTTGGCAACGTAAGCTGCTATATCCTTTTTCATTCATATCCACCAAAACTTCTTTCTTAAGTCCTGATACATCTTATCATTTCCAGGATGCATCGTATACTTAGATTTATGGGCTTCCTCTAATATACGGTGGCGTAGGTTTCCTAGTTTGGGTATCCACATTCTTTTCTTATGGTAACAGTCAGTTGAAAACCAAAAACCTAAGACTTCTCTCGACGGCAGTCCTTCCTTCGCAACCACTCCTCTTTGTGAAGCTTGTCTCTCGTGATTAAATCACTCGATATCTCGGTTAGTGCCCTCTTGATTGATAGTGTGTGATGTCTGTGATGATTGTTTTGTTAAGATGGTTGATTAGGGTTCCATACTATTAAGTTAGTGATGATAAAACTGTGATCATGAACGGGTTGTAACGTATTGTGTGATGAATTGGTTATGGCTAGGGAATTTCACGATAGCATTAGAAACTGTTAGTTTATCAGTTTGATTAAATGTTTGTGTAGATGATGATTGGTCAGGTTTATTATATGAAATTGATTTCGAGATTGGAACTGTTGATCGATGTTATTAGGAGATGGGATTGATCTGTGAAACATGCCAATTACTTGTTAACTGCCGATATTAAACTGTGTAATCATGAATGAAAACTAACTGAAGTATATGGTTGCTCTGTTTGGTTGGATTATTGGATTTGTTTACTGAAATTGTGGAAACCTCAGAACTGTCAAGCATCTCGACGAAACATAGGTCGACGAAGGGTGATTTTTCATCGACAAGCATCTCGACGAAACATGGGGTTGTTCGTCACACCTCATCTCGATGAAAAATGATCTTTCATCACAAGGGATGTTTCATCGTGTAAGTCAATGAATTAAACAGTAGGTGCCTGTAATGTTGATGATGATAGATACTTGTGTGTGTACACAATCCTTGTTACATGTTAATGAAATTAAGAAACTTAGTTCGATTAGTTGGTATAACAAACTCACCTGTTATGTTATGTGTTACTTTGTGACATTCACATGAGGTGTGAACTTACGTTAGAAAGGTGTATTTGCTACCTGATATACTGTGATCTTGAGAGAGATATAAACTGTGTGAAAGCAATGACTTGTTTAATTGTGAGACTGATAATATTGTTAACCACAGTAGGGTTGGTTGATTAACTGGAACGAGTAATTTTTTAAATACCGAGCAAACCAAGGTGAGTTCACTGCTCTTTTTCCAAGCATGCGTCCCAGGGAGGGACATCTGGTAAACGTTCCGGGGAGGAATGTCGGGTTATTGGGTTTGACTGGAATGTTAAACCTGGGATGTCGGTTAATACACTCATATCTATCAATTAAGTCCCTTCTACTGATTTGTTGCCGGGAAGGCAACGGGGTATTAGTTAATAGCGCTATTTAGGTTTGGCACCCTCACACAGTACCGGGGAGGATGGGAGTGACCTAATGACCCCAATCTTGACCATTGCTTTGATAGAGGCATTGGGGAATAGGGCAAATAATCTGGAGCCATCGGCGGTAATCGAGTTATAAACAACATCAAATCATTGAAATGTTTTATACTTATATCTGGTAACTAAAACGTGTTAACAAAATTTGAACTCACCAGCGTCGTCTGACACACTTGTCTGCATGCTTGCAGGTTGTTAGATTTATGGACGGAACTTGCTATCTGGGAGTGCTGGAGTGGTCATGGGTCGTAGCTCTTGGATACATGTTTCGTTGGCTTTGAACTCTAGAGACACATAACTCCAATCGGCACCGGAATCAAATAATACAGAAGCAAAGAGGTTGTTCACAGAAAACGTACCAGTCACGACATTGCCGTCATTCCTTGCATCACCAGCACCGATCGTAAATATCCTTCCACGAGCACCATTGCCCCATTGTTGCCATTATTGTTGTTCCCAGCATTGTTATTCTGATGGTTGTTGTTATCGTTGGCGTTCTGATTCAGCTGAGGGCAATCCTGCTTAATTTGACCCGCTTAATGTAGCTCTTGGATACATGTTTCATTGGCTTTGAACTCTAGAGACACATAACTCCAATCGGCACCGGAATCAAATAATACAGAAGCAAAGAGGTTGTTCACAGAAAACGTACCAGTCATGACATTGTGGGAACAACAATAATGGTTGCGAAGGAAGGACTGCCGTCGAGAGAAGTCTAGCGTTTTTGGTGTGACAACTGTGCTCTGTAATCGATGTATAATGTAAAAAAATGTCAGTTATCAATAAAACAATGTGCTTTGGTGTTATTATATATGTTTTGGTGTTATTATATGTGTAATTGTGTTTGATGATTTTACAATTTAATTCGATTCCAATTTCAAACTTTAAATCACTTTCTAGAAGGTTATACTCAAACTGGTGCGTAAACGCAGTCAGTATAACACGAAAAACACTCTGGAATAGTGACATAGGCTTAACATACCTTAAATAACCTCCACGTAACTTAGAAATAAGCTTTGGATGGTTTGGTGTGTTGAAATCAAGTTTGTTCGATCGTAGGGACTATTTGTGTCAAACTGTGAAACTATACCGATTTGTATAGTAACGAACATTCCAGAACTTGATCATAAGTTAAACATACCCTAAATATCCTTTACATAGCTTAGAAATAGGCTTTGAGGGGTTCGGGATGCTAAAATAAACTTTATTGATCAATAGGGACTAAAAGTGTCAAAAAATGAAAAAGTTTGCATTTTCGCGCATATCTTACGTTCTGAATATATCCGGACATCCAAAAATTTATGTAATCATTAAAATATTTTATTTTAGTGATTGGCATGATAAAATTCCAATCGTCACTTAATTTGGATCGTTTTTGCGTTCGTTACGACTTCCGTCGTAATTAACTGAACAACGCAACCGTACGACCAAACGAGCCGACATCCGAGATATTTTTGAGCATGTTTTGAGTTCCCTATACTTTAACATCATTTTAGAGCCTTGAAATGAGGTTAACGGGGCTTAAACGTGTCAAAAATGAGCCGAAATGCAAGTTTCTCTAGTGCAGGGACCTGTTTTGACATTCTGTGAAACTTATTCATACCGGCCGCGTAAGGTGAGGCCTGTTATTTACGTGGGATGCATGACACCATCAGATAAAATGTTCAGTTTCAGCAATCTGGGCTGAATTCAGGGGTTTTAATGCAACTTTTGCAATACCTTGAGCTGGTTTTCGGCCCCCATTGTATTCTAATACCATCCCACATGTATGGCCAAGATTTCACCCTCAAAACACTTGGAATCATCCTATTGATCCTAACTTCCTATAAATAGCAAGCTTCCTCATTTGGGGTCTTCACACCTTGATTCAATCTCTGCTCTAAGTTGAGGTTTTAACACCTCATACCTGAGTAATTTTGAATCAAAACACCTTCTTGGACCCTTTGTAAGTCCTCTTCTTGCTTGTTCTTGTATTTCAAGCATGAAAGTCAAACAAAGTTTGACTTTCAGCTTTGACCAGTCAATGGTCAACACAAAGTTCCGTTGAACTTTGTAACGTGAGCGTAATCACGAAGGTTATAGTCCCTTGTGACTATACCTACTGATTACCACGTTGTCTAGGCGTAGTGACGAGTCGTAGTTTCGGCCAAAATGCGTATTTATGCGTATTTTGTAACCAAACTACTCTTGGGTACCAAAACCAGTTTTCTAACTTAACTAAACATGTCTTAACATGTTTAGCTCGTCACTTTTAGTTTAGTGCTTGTGTAGAGTCGTATGTCAAGCAGACTAAACACCCGCTTAGACTTTCGAACTCGACCCGTTTGGTCGATCATTAGGATCCGACCAAGCATGTTTAGTGACCATAGTTGTATAAGGAATAACCTTCTGAGGTTATACCTTATGGTCACTTAGGTTTAATTAGTTGTATGATAAGTAGTTTATATGCCTTAGGTAAATGACCAAAATACCCTTTTCATGTATAATTGGTATTAAACATATGTAACATAATATTTTGTCACGTAACTGATTATGCAACATATTTAAACATGTTTAGGCATATAATACTTGTCATAGGACTAGTTAGACGTCTCGAACGCGCGTTTGCGCGAACGATGTGTTAAAGTAGCATAAGCTACCTTAATGGGTCGTAATGGGTCGAAAGCACTTAGGTTAGGTTCCGATTTAGGATGTAGGCTTTGTTAAACCATATCACATGAGTTCCAACACTCATTTGGTTTACAAGACCTCATTCGGTCCGACCTTCCGATCTAGGCGTCTATTGTTTGACTAGTGATTCGATTACTAGGTACTGCTTGATTACTCTGGTTTACTTGAGTTGTTGAAGTTCTTTTGATTGAGGATACTTTGCACTTCATGTGAGTACATAGTTCCCCTATTTTACTGTTTTCAATTGTTTTGGGGTGATTCATATGTATCAAAATGATTTTCGATATTTTAACAATGGTTTCAAAAACAATTAAGATGGTTTATACTAAACTAATAACGATTTCAATAATGTGAACGAACTTGTTGGTTGTAGTTACATAAAGAATTACATTCATTAATTTTGGCCGAACCGACCAGTATTAGGTTATGGTACCATAGGATCTGACAAATCCCGTTATCAGACTACACCCATGGTTATGTGT
Source organism: Helianthus tuberosus (assembly GCA_030545235.1). Taxonomy (NCBI): domain Eukaryota; kingdom Viridiplantae; phylum Streptophyta; class Magnoliopsida; order Asterales; family Asteraceae; genus Helianthus; species Helianthus tuberosus. The sequence goes on from CM060402.1 coordinate 53,817,867, forward strand.
GGGTTAGGTGGGTAACGACTGAATCTGTGATTATTAATTTACCCTTTGGTGGTTTGTTAATGCGAGAAGCGAGATAGTCGAGTCACGAAGGTTTGAATGTTATTAGCGAGACGACCATAAATAGTTTTCACAATTAAAACGAGGATGATTTAAACGAGTTAACGATTTGGAAACGATTTGAACAAGATTAAACGAGTTGGATAAACGATTGGGTTTTGGTTAAGTGTTTAGATAACGAGACGGGTGTAATATGGTGAAAACATGGTAGATATGCCGCTGGTACTTCTTATATATAAGTGTTTTCAACATATTACATACCGTGGCGTTATTTAGTTCACTTGGGTAAACGATTTTGAAACGATGTCACATAACGATGTTTTAAAAAGGATATAAACCATACGAGATTTATTAAACAAGTTAATACGAAATGTTTCACAATTTGGTTTACTAAAACAAATGTTTTTGGGTTAAGAATCATGGCTACGAGGTTTTATAAATTTTAACCCGCTTGATTTGAGTTGGTTAATTTCGTTGCAATATTATACTCTTTTCAAAACAAGGTTTTTAATAAAGTATTGCAACATGTAAACTAGCCATGAATCCGACACTCTTATAAAACCTATGTGCTCGCCAGCATTTCTTTGCTGACTTTGTTTTTACATATGTTTCAGGTGATGTTGCTTGATGTTGATTGCTAGGATGCATGAGTCACATAGGATCTGGACGAGGTCTTAGTGACATAATAACAGTGATAGTCGATATGTAACTTGTTTGTTTCGTGTTAAAACAATGTAAATTACTTAATGTATAAATAAAACGAAACTTTTTGTATCCCATGGTTGTGAAACAATAATTCTGCCACGACACTCCCCGACGTTTCCGCCACGGTTTGTTGTTTTAACGTGGTCGGGGTGTGACAGAAGAGTTGGTATCAGAGCCAATGGTTATAGGGAATTAGGTTATTAGTAATGCTTTGAGCTAGACTATAACTTTTAGGACCCTAACGCAAGGAAATTTGCGTTTAGATTTTTAAAACAAAACCGTCACCTACCCTTTGGTGATAACCACAACGAGAACACAAATTTCGAATCCGCTTTGAAAATTAATCATCTGTTCTAGGATGATTGATTACTAGGTTTTGAACCCTTCTAGTTTGAATCATATTTGGCTTAGTGCCTTCTGAGTTTTCAAAATCTCGTCAAAGTTTGGATCTAAATAATGTGAACACGTGCAAACTGGAAGAGTGAATGCCTGTACCCTGAGTTTTCTGTCTAAGGCTAGAGTGTTCGTACAAATCCACATAATCGGACCAGTCACTCTTACCTGGGAACTCTTGGGGTGAGTGTTCACTTATAGGCGAGCATGTCTTCGCGATACATTATTTTGACTCATTTACTTTGATTTGTCACTGCGTGTCATTTGTTTGTTCGAGGTAACGAACAAATGATCGCCTTCCTTGTGTTTTGTCGATATTTTCAATACCTCTTTTGTTTTTCCAATTATCAACCTCACTCGTTTCTCATATTTCCTTTTAGACAATGCCTCCTCGACGTGATGCACAATCTTTTACTGCTGAAGAAGTCGCAGCCCTTGTCTCTCAGCAAATGGCTGTTGTGCTTCCAGGCGTTGTGACCCAAATCCACGAGTTATACAACAATAATAACAACAATAATGCACAGTGTAATTTCAAGAATTTCAATTCTGCTAAGCCGCTAAAGTTTTTTGGGTCGCAAGGAGCAACTGCGCTCCTTCAATGGTTCGAGAGTATCGAGAGCACATTCAGACATGTGCAGTGTCCGAATGGGCGTAAGGTTGAATTTGCATCAAGTGTGTTTGAGAAGCGTGCTCTTACGTGGTGGAACGGATTCATGCGTGATAGGGGTGCCGAAGTGGCATTGGCACAGACATGGGAAGAGCTTCGAGCTCTCATGATGAAAGAGTTTTGTCCCCGTCACGAAATTCGAGCTTTGGAACGAGAGTTTGATGATCTAAAGCAAGATGGGGGAGAACACCGTGCGTATACGGATCGTTTCGAGGAACTCAGTCTTTTGTGTCCTTCTATGGTTACCCCGTTGGAGAAAGCGATAGAGAGGTATATCGATGGTTGACCCGATTCCATACAGGATATTGTGACTGGCATTAATCCTACTACCGTTCGTCACGTGATCGAGTTGTCGGCTACCCTGACTGAGTCTCAAGTCAGGAAGGGTAAACTTACCCGCAAGGGTGATAAGAAGAAGTCGACCGATTCTGTCAAGGAAAGGGGTAAGGGTAAGAAAGGTGAGTCGTCGAAGAAGTCGAGAAAGCGAAAGGGTGCTAAGAATTTTGCAGTAACTGCACAAAATGCTCAGAACCCTCAGAACCCACCCGCTCAACCTCCTGTGAAGAAAGTGTATGCTGGTACCGCACCTCATTGTGCTCGCTGCAACGGTCATCATGTTGCACAACAAGCTTGTAAGCAATGCACAACGTGTGGTAAGCTTGGGCATCTGGCCAACATCTGTCGTTTGGGTCAGAATCAGGTTGTTCAGAATCAGGCTCCAGTTCAGGGGAATGCTGCTAGATTCCCACCGGGTTCATGTTTCAATTGTGGAGAGTTTGGTCACTTCCGCAACAATTGTCCGAGGTTGGTGAATGCAAATGCGAATCCGAACGTGACTGTCAACGCGAATGTAAATCCCGCTCATGGACGAGCGTACAACTTGAATGCCAACGAAGCGAGGGCTGACAACGAGGTTGTCAATGGTACGTTTCTTGTTAATAATCGACCTGCATCTATTCTTTTTTATTCTGGTGCCGATAGAAGTTTTGTTTCGTTATCTTTTGAACCTTTACTTGCAATACCTAGAACTAAACTGAGGAAACCCTTATCTGTCGAAGTTGCTACTGGTAAACCCCTTGTTCTCGATTCTGTTATTGGTAATTGTCAGTTAAACCTTGATAACCATCTTTTTCCTATTGACCTCACGTCGATGCAACTTGGGAGTTTCGATATTATCGTGGGGATGGATTGATTAACCAAACATCATGCTGAGGTGGTTTGTTTCGATAAGATTGTTCGTATTCCTCTTCCGTCTGGCGATGTTCTGGAAGTTCGTTGCGAGAAGCCATCTGGTGGTTTGAAGCTTATGTCGTGTACAAAGGCCCAAAGTTATTTGCGAAAAGGATATGCTGCTTTCTTGGCACATGTCACTGAGGAGAAAGACAAGAGCAAGAGTATTCAGGATATTCCAGTTGTTCGGGATTATCCAGAGGTGTTTCCTGATGAACTTCCTGGTTTGCCTCCAGTTCGTCAAGTCGAGTTTCATATTGACCTTGTACCCAATGCCAACCCGATTGCGAAAGCACCTTATTGTCTTGCACCGTCCGAGATGCAAGAGTTATCAAAACAACTTCAAGAGTTATCTGATAAAGGATTCATCCGTCTGAGCTTTTCACCATGGGGCGCTCCTGTCCTCTTTGTGAAAAAGAAAGATGGATCTTTTCAAATGTGTATCGATTATCGTGAGCTTAATAAGCTTACCATCAAGAATCGATATCCCCTACCTCGAATTGATGATCTCTTCGACCAGCTGCAAGGTGCTTCATGCTTTTCCAAGATCGATCTGCGTTCTGGGTATCATCAGCTTCGTGTTCTTGAAGAAGATATTCCCAAAACTGCTTTCCGCACAAGATATGGGCATTACGAGTTCACTGTCATGCCTTTTGGTTTGACGAATGCCCCAGCTATCTTTATGGACTTAATGAATAGGGTCTGTAAACCTTATTTAGACAAGTTCATCATTGTGTTCATCGACGATATTCTCATTTATTCAAAGTCTCAAGCCGAGCACGAGCAACACCTTCGCTTAACATTGGAACTCCTTAAGAAGGAACAATTTTTTGCTAAATTCTCCAAGTGTGAGTTTTGGCTTAAAGAAGTTCAGTTCTTGGGTCATATAGTCAACGAGCAGGGTATTCATGTGGATCCATCCAAGATTGTTGCTATTAAAGATTGGAATACGCCGACGACACCTACAGAGATTCGATCTTTTCTTGGTCTTGCTGGTTATTATCGTCGATTCATTTCTAATTTCTCGAAGATCGCGGTTCCACTCACTGCTTTGACTCAGAAGAATAAGCCTTTTGAGTGGGGACCCAAGCAAGAAGAAGCGTTTCAAACGCTGAAACAGAAGCTTTGTGATGCTCCTGTTCTATCTTTACCTAAAGGAAATGATGATTTCATTGTCTATTGTGACGCATCGAATCTAGGACTTGGTTGCGTTCTTATGCAACGAGGTAAAGTCATAGCTTATGCATCTAGACAATTGAAAGTTCACGAGAAGAACTATACGACTCATGATCTTGAGTTAGGAGCTGTGGTTTTCGCGCTTAAAACCTGGAGATATTATCTTTATGGCACAAAGTGTGTGGTTTTCACAGACCACAAAAGTCTCCAACATATTCTTAATCAGAAAGAGTTGAACATGAGGCAACGGTGATGGGTTGAACTCTTAAACGATTACGATTGTGAAATTCGCTACCATCCTGGTAAGGCGAATGTCGTAGCCGATGCGCTTAGTCGAAAGGAACGAGTCAAGCTTCATTCTGTTTGAACTCTATCTGATATTCAATCTCGTGTCCTTCAAGCTCAACGATCTTGTGTGGTCAAAGGCTTATTGAAAAATGAGCTACCACTTCAACTTGAGCTTAAACTCGAAAGGAAAGACGATGGTTTGCTCTACTTCAAGGATCGTTTGTGGATTTCGAAACAAGATGATCTTCCCACCCTAGTGATGGACGAATCTCACTAGTCTCGATATTCTATCCATCCTGGTGCTGATAAAATGTACAAGGATCTTCGTACTCAGTATTGGTGGCCTGGTATGAAGAAGGATGTTGCCTTGTATGTATCGAAATGCCTAACTTGTCTCAAAGTCAAGGCTGAACATCAACGACCTTCTGGTTTGCTTGTACAACCAGAGATACCGGTTTGGAAGTGGGAGAACATTGCAATGGATCTCATCACTAAGTTACCGCGTACATCTAAAGGTCATGATGCTATTTGGGTTGTTATCGATCGATTAACGAAGTCAGCTCATTTTATTCCGATTCGCGAGGATCTATCTGCTGATAAACTTGCAAAGATTTATGTTGATGAGATTGTATCACGACATGGTGTTCCTTTGGATATCATTTCCGATCGTGATGCTCGGTTTTCATCTCATTTCTGGAAGACCATGCAATCTGCTATGGGAACCCAACTAAATCTAAGCACTGCTTATCATCCCCAAACAGATGGACAATCTGAGAGGACGATTCAAACTTTGGAGGATAAGCTTAGAGCGTGCGTGATAGACTTTGGTGGTAATTGGGATTCTCATCTGCCAATGATCGAGTTCTCATACAATAATAGTTATCATGCTAGTATTAATATGGCACCATTTGAAGCTCTCTACGGTCGTAAATGTCGTTCACCTGTCTGTTGGAATGAGATCGGTAAAGCTCAGCTTACTGGACCTGAGCTTATTCTGGAAACAACAGACAAAATCAAGAAAATTCGCGATAATCTTGTGACAGCTCGAAGCCGTCAAAAGAGTTATGCGGATATGCGACGCAAGCCCTTAGAATTTCAAGTCGGAGACCGTTTCCTACTCAAGGTGTCACCTTGGAAGGGAGTGGTGAGATTTGGAAAGGAAGGAAAACTTGCACCAAGATATGTTGGACCATTTAAGATTGTGGAAAGGATTGGGAAGGTTGCCTATCGACTAGAGCTACCTCCAGAGCTTGGAAATATTCACCCGATATTTCACGTGTCCAATTTGCGAAAGTGTTTAGCTGATGCTGATCTTCACATCCCTCTCGACGAGATCCGAATCGATGAAACGATGCACTTTGTCGAGAAACCCGTGGAGATAGTGGACCGTGCATTCAAACAGTTGAAAAACAAACGGATTCGATTGGTCAAGGTTCGTTGGGAGTCCAAACGTGGCCCAGAGTTTACTTGGGAATGTGAGGACCAGATGAAGATGAAGTATCCGCATTTGTTTTCACAAGCTTCCTCTAGTTAAAATTTCGGGACGAAATTTCCTGAAGTAGGGGAGACTGTGACAACTGTGCTCTGTAATCGATGTATAATGTAAAACAATGTGCTTTGGTGTTATTATATGTGTTTTGGTGTTATTATATGTGTAATTGTGTTTGATGATTTTACAATTTAATGCGATTCCAATTTCAAGCTTTAAATCACTTTCTAGAAGGTAATACTCAAACTGGTGCGTAAACGTAGTCAGTATAACGCGACAAACACTCCGGAATAGTGACATAGGCTTAACATAACTTAAATAACCTCCACATAACTTATAAATAAGCTTTGGATGGTTTGGTGTGTTGAAATCAAGTTTGTTCGATCGCAGGGACTATTTGTGTCAAACTGCGAAACTATACCGATTTGTATAGTAACGAACATTCCGGAACTTGATCATAAGTTAAACATACCCTAAATATCCTTTACATAGCTTATAAATAGGCTTTGAGGGGTTCGGTATGCTAAAATAAACTTTATTGATCAATAGGGACTAAAAGCGTCAAAAAATGCACAAGTTTGCATTTTCACGCATATCTTACGTTCTGAATATATCCGGACATCCAAAAATTTATGTAATCATTAAAATATTTTATTTTAGTGATTGGCATGATAAAATTCCATTCGTCACTTAATTTGGATCGTTTTTGCGTTCGTTACGACTTCCGTCGTAATTAACCGAACAACGCAACCGTACGACCAAACAAGCCAACATCCGAGATATTTTTGAGCATGTTTTGAGTTCCCTATACTTTAACTTCATTTTAGAGCCTTGAAATCAGGTTAACGGGGCTTAAACGTGTCAAAAATGAGCCGAAATGCAAGTTTCTCTAGTGCAGGGACCTGTTTTGACATTCTGTGAAACTTCTTCATACCGGCCGCGTAAGGTGAGGCCTGTTATTTATGCGGGCCACGTGACACCATCAGACATAATGTTCAGTTTCAGCAATCTGGGCTGAATTCAGGGGTTTTAATGCAACTTTTGCAATACCTTGAGCTGGTTTTCGGCCCCCATTGTATTCTAATACCATGTACCCACATGTATGGCCAAGATTTCACCCTCAAAACACTTGGAATCATCCTATTGATCCTAACTTCCTATACATAGAAAGCTTCCTCATTTGGGTTTTTCACACCTTGATTCAATCTCTGCTCTAAGTTGAGGTTTTAACACCTCATACCTGAGTAATTTTGAATCAAAACACCTTCTTGGACCCTTTGTAAGTCCTCTTCTTGCTTGTTCTTGTATTTCAAGCATGAAAGTCAAACAAAGTTTGACTTTCAGCTTTGACCAGTCAATGGTCAACACAAAGTTCCGTTGAACTTTGTAACGTGAGCGTAATCACGATGGTTATAGTCTCTTGTGACTATACCTACTGATTACCACGTTGTCTAGGAGAAGTGACGAGTTGTAGTTTCGGCCAAAATGCGTATTTATGCGTATTTTATAACCAAACTACTCTTGGGTATCAAAACCATTTGTTTTGATACCAAAACCTGTTTTCTAAAACATGTCTTAACATGTTTAGCTCGTCACTTTTAGTTTAGTGCTTGTGTAGAGTTGTAAGTCAAGCGGACTAAACACCCGCTTAGACTTTCAAACTCGACCCGTTTGGTCGATCATTAGGATCCAACCAAGCATGTTTAGTGACCATAGTTGTATAGGGAATAACCTTCCGAGGTTATACCTTATGGTCACTTAGGTTTAATTAGTTGTATGATAAGTAGTTTATATGCCTTAGGTAAATGACCAAAATACCCTTTTCATGTATAATTGCTATTTAAGCATATATAACATAAACTTTTGTCACGTAACTGATTATGCAACATATTTAAACATCTTTAGGCATATAATACTTGTCATAGGACTAGTTAGACGTCTCGAACGCGCGTTTGCGCGAACGATGCGTTAAAGTAGCATAAGCTACCTTAATGGGTCGTAATGGGTCGAAAGCACTTAGGTTAGGTTCCGATTTAGGATGTAGGCTTTGTTAAACCATATCACATGAGTTCCAACACTCATTTGGTTTACAAGACCTCATTATGTCCGATCTTCCGATTTAGGCGTCTATTGTTTGACTAGTGATTCGATTACTAGGTACTGCTTGATTACTCTGGTTTACTTGAGTTGTTGAAGTTCTTTTGATTGAGGATACTTTGCACTTCATGTGAGTACATAGTTCCCCTATTTTACTGTTTTCAATTGTTTTGGGGTGATTCATATGTATCAAAACGATTTTTGATATTTTAACAATGGTTTAAAAACAATTAAGATGGTTTATACTAAACTAATAACGATTTCAATAATGTGAACGAACTTGTTGGTTGTAGTTACATAACGAATGACATTCATTAATTTTGGCCGAACCGACCAGTATTAGGTTATGGTACCATAGGATCTGAAAAATCCCGTTATCAGACTGCACCCATGGTTATGTGTGGGTTAAGTGGGTAACGACTGAATCTGTGATTATTAATTTACCCTTTGGTGGTTTGTTAATGCGAGAAGTGAGATAGTCGAGTCACGAAGGTTTGAATGTTATTAGCGAGATGACGATAAATAGTTTTCACAATTAAAACGAGGATGATTTAAACGATTTAAACGAGTTAACGATTTGGAAATGATTTGAACAAGATTAAACGAGTTGGATAAACGATTGGTTTTTGGTTAAGTGTTTAGATAACGAGACGGGTGTAATATGGTGAAAACATGGTAGATACGCCGCTGGTACTTCTTATATATAAGTGTTTTCAACATATTACATACCGTGGCGTTATTTAGTTCACTTGGGTAAACGATTTTGAAACGATGTCACATAACGATGTTTTAAAAAGGATAAAAACCATACGAGATTTATTAAACAAGTTAATACAAAATGTTTCACAATTTGGTTTACTAAAACAAATGTTTTTGGGTTAAGAATCATGGCTACGAGGTTTTATAAATTTAAACCCGCTTGATTTAAGTTGGTTAATTTCGTTGCAATATTTTACTCTTTTCAAAACAAGGTTTTTAATAAAGTATTGCAACATGTAAACTAGCCATGAATCCGACACTCTTATAAAACCTATGTGCTCGCCAGCATTTCTTTGCTGACTTTGTTTTTACATATGTTTCAGGTGATGTTGCTTGATGTTGATTGCTAGGATGCATGAGTCACATAGGATCTGGACGAGGCCTTAGTTTCATAATAACAGTGGTAGTCGATATGTAACTTGTTTGTTTCGTGTTAAAACAATGTAAATTACTTAATGTATAAATAAAACGAAACTTTTTGTATCCCATGGTTGTGAAACAATAATTCTGCCACGACACTCCCTGACGTTTCCGCCACGGTTTGTTGTTATTCGACGGCTGCCCTTCTTCTCTCGAAGCTTTCTTCGTTTCATCATCAATCCGGTTAGTGTCTCACAATGGTTTAGGTAATACATGATACTACAATTGCTATATGTTGATCGATACTATGATTGTTGCCTGGTAATCTAGGGTTCTTGTTAATAGATCATTGGTAATGTATGTTCGTGAGATTTATACAAACGATTAGATGTAATAATAAAGTTGTATGATGAACTTGGGGTTCTTAATGATTCGATGTTGATGATAATGAGTTGATGATAATGATGATGAACTGTTGTTATTTCATGATTGTAGGATTAACTAGGGTTCATGATTTGGGAATTCTTTGATTAGATCGAATATAGGCATAAATGGAAACTGTTGGAATTAATTTGAAATAAGGTAGCTGAATTCCATGATTTATGGAATTTTAAACTAATCGCACAAGCCCTCTCGGTTGCACAAGATCAGGTCACACAAGACCTGATCTGATCGCACATGGTGCATCGCACAAGCAGGGTGCAACCATATAAAGCACATTGTATAACCTAGGATTTGCATGATCGCACAAGACTTGTGGATCACACAAGACAGTGTCGATCGCACAAGCCTTGGGCCACACACACAATTGCCATGGTTTGGGCCATGCGGCCCAACTCAGTCGCACAAGCTCTAGTGGATCGCACAAGATTATTAAGCTGTATAATTATTTGGGCCGCACAAGTGGTTGGGCTTATTTATAAACTAGGCCGGGTGAACATTGGATCGCACAACATGATGTGGGTCGCACAAGGTTGTGCTGACCGCACAACATGTTGGGCCGAGAAGTTGTTTGGGTTTCAACTACCCAATCACACAAGATGTTATTGGGCTTACACTGCTACTTCAGCCCAATACATCCTGATCGCATAAATTTGGGTTTTATGTGTTTAACTGATTTATTTAACATGATCTATGTGTATGCCATGATCGTTTCGTGCTCATAACTTGCTAGTTTGTGTGTAAACATACGTGCACTGTTTGAACCTAGTCCTGACTTGTATGGTAACCATGTTAGGACGTGGTTGACCACTAGCAGCTCGATTGACCTTTTGTGTATCTGCCGAGCTAACCTAAGGTGAGTTCACACTTTTCACAAGGCATGGGATTCCCAGGGGATTGGGAATGGGTAAAGGATTTGAACTGAAACTGCGTGGTCTCCTAGTTTGGAACACGTACCACATCCTCTTTATTGAAGGGTGACAACAAGTACTAAGAACTTAATCGGAATCTGCGTAATCTCCTGGTTTGGGGAATTCGTACACATTCTCTTTATTGAAGGGTGATAACATTGATACTAGACCAAAAACTCTATCATGAAGTCCCTCATTTTTATATCGACTTAATCGTCGGGCTAATGGCGAGCGGGTCATTAGTTAGATACCGCTATTTAGGTTTGACAAACCTCACACCGTGCCGCAGAGGACGGGCGTGAACTAATGGATCTGGGCATTAGTCAATGATGATAGACATTGACGTTAGGGCACCAACTTACTTCAGTCAGTGGTCGATATGGTAACGGGTCTAGTGGTTCACATGGGGAATCCCCCACTAGTTATGGATATGGTTTGGGAAGCAAGGAAACTGGTTAACTTATGGTTTACGAATGAACTCATGGTTTTTGGAACAACTTTACAATGACCACCAACTGTGAACTCGCTCAACTTTGTTGTTGACTCATTGTTACATGCCTTGCAGGTCGTTAGGTGCTTATGGAGCTTGCACAAGGAGGAGTGGTCGTTGTGGGACATGGATTGTAGAGTTCCATGTTAAACATTTGAACTTCTAAACTATGTTTTGGTTTTTAAACTTTATTATGCTTCCGCTGATTTCTTGAACTTGTTTGATTTCTTTTGGACACCAATTATATTGTGGTTGGTTTTATTTATTTACTTACATTGTTCAATATGATTGGTGGCTTGATCCTGGTCAGTCATGCCTCCATGCGGTGATACTCCGCTTGTGGATTTTGGGGGTGTGACAGATTGGTATCAGAGCCATTGGATATAGAGAACTTGGTTTTAAAAAGGGAAAAGCTTTTTGACAAAACCAGACTATAACCTGTACAGTGCTCAATGATCCACAACGACGCTTCGCTCCACGTGCAAGACTCAACACTATAGGTGATAAAGTTTATGTTTGTATTGCCTATCTATTAGTTTGCAAAGTGAATTATTCATGGTATGCTTAGTTATCGTAACGACTATTGTTGGAAATCCATGTCTGCTTACTCTCTTCTGTCATTCCACACTTACGCACTTTCGCGACACTTTTCTCACTTATGTTTGCTTCGTTGTGAAGATCATGAGTGGACGTGTCAACCTAACTCAAGCCCAGCTAACGGATCTAATCAATGAACGAGTTGCGGAGGCACTCGCAGCAGCTCAAGCAGGAGGTATAACCTGCCATTTCGACCTATCCTAGGATGTTTAGATCCTACCCTCGTGAACCAACTCTTGTGCTTAACCTTGCCTTTTCTTTCTCGCACGACAGGTCAGCATGCTCAACCTCCCGTGTGTATGTTCAAGACCTTTATGGACTGTCGACCTAGTACCTTCAGTGGTACAGAAGGAGCTGTAGGTCTTCTCCACTGGTTTGAGAAGATCGAATATGTTTTTGAGATGTGTGAATGCCCTGAGGCTCGAAGGGTGAAATTTTCTACTGGAACACTCGAAGGTGCTGCGTTAACTTAGTGGAAAGCACAGGTTCAAATGCTAGGGCTGGCAGCTGCTAATGCCACCCCATGGAACGACTTCAAAGAGCTTATCAAAGTGGAGTACTGTCATCGCGACGACATTCACAAGTTAGAGGTGGAATTTTTCAATCTGAAGATGACAGGGTCTGAAATTGAGGCATACACAAAGAGATCGAATGAACTGGCTATCTTGTGTCCTACCATGGTGGATCCCCCTATTAAACGTATCGAGCTGTACCTTAAGGGTTTAGTGCCAGAGATTCAGAGCCATGTGACTGCGGCTAACCTTGGTACCATTCAGCAGGTCGTACGTCTAGCCCATCGCCTTACCGATCAGGCAGTTAAGCAGAACAAGCTGCCAAAGCGTATTAGTGCTACTGCTACTTCAGATGCTTCCAACGACAACAAGCGCAAATGGGATGGAAACTCAAGCAAGGGATCGACTTCTATTCTGCCTCAGTCGCAGCAGCGAAAGACTGATGACTACGAGAGCCCTGGTCAGCAGTCCTCAGGTAACCAGAATCAAATTCAGAGTGGATACAAGGGAAATCATCCAAAGTGCAATCGTTGTGGCTTTCACCATAGTGGACCGTGCACGAAGGGTAACTGTCAGAGATGTAACAAACATGGCCATGCGGCCAAGGATTGCAGGAGTTTCTATCCTGCAAATCAGAGGCGACAGCAACAGCAGCAGGCACCGCAGAATCAGCAGCAGTAGCAGCAGAGGGGTAACAACAAAGGATGCTTTCAGTGAGGTGCTGAAGGCCACTTCAAAAGAGACTGCCCCCAACTGAACCAGAACCAGAACAACAACAACAATCAGGGGAATGGAAATAATGGGGGTAACAATGATGGCAATGGTGCCAGGGGTCGTGTTTTCGTGATTGGTCAGGGAGATGCTAGGAATGATCCCAACGTCATGACGGGTAAGTTCCTACTGGATGACTTCTTTGTTACTGTTTTATTTGATTCGGGTGCTGATACTAGTTACGTGTCCTTAAAAGTTAGTCAGATGCTTAAGCGAACCCCAACACTCTTGAACACCAAACACATGGTAGAACTAGTAAACGGTAAAAGTCTCGAGGCCACACACATAGTTAAGGGTTGTAATCTTGTCTTAGCTGGTCAAACCTTCTCTATCGATCTTATCCCCATCGTTCTTGGAAGTTTCGATGTCGTCATTGGGATGGATTGGTTATCTCAACATCAAGCGGAGATTATTTGCAAGGAGAAAATCGTCCGCATTCCTCATTCTGGTGAAGAACCTCTTGTGATTCATGGTGACAAGAGTGGTGCTGTAGTGGGCATCATCTCTTTTCTTAAGGCCCAGAAGTGCTTACAAAAGGGCCACACAGCTATTCTAGCCCTCGTTACTGACACCTCAATGAAAGAGAAAAAGTTAGAAGACATTCTGATTGTACGCGACTTTCCTGAGGTATTTCCTGAGGAATTACCTGGTCTTCCGCCCCATCGTCAGGTCGAGTTTCAAATCGAGTTAGCTCCTGGAGCAGCACCAATAGCTCATGCACCTTATCGCTTAGCACCATCAGAACTAGAAGAACTATCTACGCAACTACAAGAGCTCTTGGACAAGGGTTTCATTCGTCCTAGCTCTTCGGCCTGGGGAGCTCCAGTCTTGTTTGTGAAGAAGAAAAACAGTACCTTTAGAATGTGTATTGACTATCATGAACTTAACAAGGTGACCGTGAGGAATCGCTATCCCCTCCCGCGCATTGATGATTTATTTGACCAGTTGCAAGGATCGAGTTTCTACTCAAAGATTGATCTAAGATCGGGCTACCATCAGCTAAGAGTTCGAGACGAGGATATCTCCAAGACATCATTCAGAACTCGTTATGGGCACTACGAGTTTCTGGTTATGCCTTTCGGATTGACGAACGCACCTGCGGTCTTCATGGATCTTATGAACCGAGTGTGCAAACCTTACCTGGATAAGTTCTTTATTGTTTTTATCGACGACATCCTGATCTATTCTAAGAGTCAGGAGGAACACGAGCACCATCTACGGCTTATTCTGGAACTTCTTCGAGCAGAGCAGCTTTATGCTAAGTTTTCGAAATGCGACTTTTGGCTTCGTGAGGTCCATTTCCTAGGCCACGTGGTAAACGAGGATGGGATTCATGTTGATCCATCCAAGGTTGACTCGATAAAGAACTGGCCTGCACCCCGTACACCAACTGAAATCCGCCAATTCTTGGGTTTAGCGGGCTACTACAAAAGGTTCATCAAGGATTTCTCAAAGATCGCACAACCTCTCACTTCACTAACCCAGAAGGATGTCACTTATCGTTGGGGTGATGCACAGGAATCAGCATTTCAGCACTTAAAGAATAGACTTTGTAGCGCACCTATTATCTCATTGCCCGAAGGCACGACGATTTTGTGGTTTATTGTGACGCGTCCATCCAAGGACTTGGTTGTGTATTAATTCAACGTGAGAAAGTCATTGCCTATGCATCACGCCAACTTAAGGTCCACGAAAGGAACTACACTACACACGATCTGGAGCTGGGAGCAGTTGTTTTCGTACTCAAGATAAGGAGACAATACCTGTACGGTACCAAGTGCACTATCTACACCGATCACAGGAGTCTCCAGCATATCTTCAAACAGAAGGAGTTGAACATGTGACAGCGTCGATGGGTCGAACTTTTGAATGATTACGAATGTGCAATCAAGTACCATCCGGGCAAAGCCAATGTGGTGGCCGACGCCCTCAGCCGAAAGGAGTCAAAACCTAAGCGCGTGCGAGCTTTACAACTTACCATCCACTCTAGTCTTCCTACTCAGATACGAGATGCTCAGGTTGAAGCATTGAAAGCAGAGAACATCAGGGCTGAGTCCCTGTGGGGATCGAAGAAACGGTTAGAACAAAAGGAAGACGGCGCCTACTACGTAACAGGGCATATCTGGGTTCCACTATATGGTAATTTACGTGAGCTGGTGTTGGATGAAGCACATAAGTCTCGCTACTCAGTACATCCTGGTTTGGACAAGATGTACCACGACCTAAAGACTACATACTGGTGGCCTAGCATGAAAGCCAACATAGCAACTTACGTCAGTAAATGTTTGACTTGTACGACAGTCAAGATTGAATACCAGAAACCATCAGGCCTACTTCAACAACCAGAGATCCCGACATGGAAATGGGAGCAAATTTCCATGGATTTTGTTACTGGCCTACCTAGATCACAACGAGGAAACGATGCCATTTGGGTGATAGTAGATCGACTGACAAAGTCTGCACACTTCTTGGCTATCAAAGAAACGGATAAGTTCTCTACTCTGGCAGACGTCTACCTTAAGGAAGTAGTTTCGAGGCACGGGGTGCCAACCTCCATCATATCTGAACGTGATGATCGTTTTACCTCTGAGTTGTGGCAAGCGATGCGCAAGTCGTTTGGCTCACGTCTAGACATGAGCACAGCATATCATCCACAGACGGATGGGCAGTCTGAACGCACCATCCAAACCCTTGAAGACATGCTTCGTGCATGTGTAATTGACTTTGGTAACGGCTGGGAGCGGCATCTACCTTTGGTGGAATTTTCGTATAACAACAGTTATCACACCAGCATCCATGCAGCTCCATTTGAGGCATTGTACGGACGTAAATGCCGATCACCTCTTTGTTGGGCAAAGGTTGGCGATAGCCAAATCACTGGCCCAGAACTTGTTGTAGACACGACAGAGAAGATTGCTCAGATACGACAACGAATGGTGGCAGCTCGTGACCATCAGAAAAGCTACGCTGATAAGCATAGGAAACCACTAGAATTCCAGGTCGGGGACCGAGTTCTACTTAAAGTCTCACCCTGGAAGGGTGTGGTTCGTTTTGGTAAAAGGGGCAAGCTTAATCCGCGTTACGTCAGACCTTTCGAAATCACTGAGCGAATTGGCAAGGTGGCCTACAGATTGAATCTACCTGAAGAACTCAGTGGAGTTCACAACGTATTTCATGTTTCGAATCTGAAGAAGTGTCTGTCAGATGAGACCCTCATAGTTCCTCTCAAGGAACTCACCATCGATGATCAGCTGCGATTCGTCGAAGAACCAGTAGAAATCACGAACCGAGAAGTTAAAGTTCTCAAACGTACCAGGATACCTCTTGTTCGAGTTCGTTGGAACTCCCGTCGTGGCCCAGAGTTTACCTGGGAATGAGAGGACCAAATGAAACACAAATATCCCCAGTTGTTCGAGAAAAGTGCAACCACTACTGAGGCTGAAGCTACTGCGGAATTTCGGGACGAAATTCCAAACCAACGGGGGATGATGTGACACCCCAGGAAAACCAGGAAAAACACGCAACCTAACTAGCTTCCTCAGTGACTACGTGCTAAATTTCGGGACGAAAATTCTTTCAAGTTGGGGATGATGTGACAACTCGAATTTAAGAACCTTTCTTCATACTTTAATGTGACTAGCGTGGACGCTATGTGATTAACTAATGTGATTGTTTGCAATAAAACGTTATGCTTTGTTATGTGGTATGTGATACAAGATTGTGGTATGTGATGTATATGTGTATAACTTATGTGAATTGCACAAGATTAGTCTAATCGCACAACAACCCATTCGGGCCACACACGTTAAACCCAAGAACACAAGACTGTCTGGTCGCACAAGATCATTGGGCCGGGCATGTCGCACAACAGACTTCTTCCTCTCGGCCCATTATGATCAATTCGAAACCAATGGGCAAGCCATGATGGATTCGGCCACTCCCCTATATAAACCGGTACCTAACCCTTTTGAGGGTTTGTTCCTTCATTATTTGCGAATCACACAAGACGTACAAAAACCCTAGCCCTCTCCTTCTCTTCTCTCTTTCTTATTCGATGGTTGCCCTTCTTCCTCTCGAAGCTTTCTTCGTTTCATCATCAATCCGGTTAGTGTCTCACAATGGTTTAGGTAATACATGATACTACAATTTCTATATGTTGATCGATACTATGATTGTTGCATGATAATCTAGGGTTCTTGTTAATAGATCATTGGTAATGTATGTTCGTGAGATTTATACAAATGATTAGATGTAATAATAAAGTTGTATGATGAACTAGGGGTTCTTAATGATTCGATGTTGATGATAATGATGATGAACTGTTGTTATTTCATGATTGTAGGATTAATTAGGGTTCATGATTTGGGAATTCTTTGATTAGATCGAATATAGGCATAAATGGAAACTGTTGGAATTAATTTAAAATAAGGTAACTGAATTCCATGATTTATGGAATTTTAAACTAATCGCACAAGCCCTCTCGGTTGCACAAGAGCAGGTCACACAAGACCTGATCTGATCGCACATGGTGCATTGCACAAGCAGGGTGCAACCATATAAAGCACATTGTATAACCTAGGATTTGCACAATCGCACAAGACTTATGGATCGCACAAGACAGTGCCGATCGCACAAGCCTTGGGCCACACACACAATTGCCATGGTTTGGGCCATGTGGCCCAACTCAGTCGCACAAGCTCTAGTGGATCGCACAAGATTATTAAGCTGTCTAATTATTTAGGCCGCATAAGTGGTTGGGCTTATTTATAAACTGGGTCGGGTGAACATTGGATCGCAGAACATGATGTGGGTCGTACAAGGTTGTGCTGACCGCACAACATATTGGGCCGAGAAGTTGTTTGGGTTTCAACTACCCAATCGCACAAGATGTTATTGGGCTTACACTGCTACTTCAGCCCAATACATCCTGATCGCATAAATTTGGGTTTTATGTGTTTAACTGATTTGTTTAACATGATCTATGTGTATGCCATGATCGTTACGTGCTCATAACTTGCTAGTTTGTGTGTAAACATACGTGCACTGTTTGAACCTAGTCCTGACTTGTATGGTAACCATGTTAGGACGTGGTTGACCACTAGCAGCTTGATTGACCTTTTGTGTATCTGCCGAGCTAACCTAAGGTGAGTTCACACTTTTTACAAGGCATGGGATTCCCAGGGGATTGGGAATGGGTAAAGGATTTGAACTGAAACTGTGTGGTCTCCTGGTTTGGAACACGTACCACATCCTCTTTATTGAAGGGTGACAACAAGTACTAAGAACTTAATCGGAATCTGCGTAATCTCCTGGTTTGGGGAATTCGTACACATCCCTTTTATTGAAGGGTGATAACATTGATACTAGACCAAAAACTCTATCATGAAGTCCCTCATTTTTATATCGACTTAATCGCCGGGCAAATGGCGAGCAGGTCATTAGTTAGATAGTGCTATTTAGGTTTGACAAGCCTCACACCGTGCCGCAGAGGACCACCAACTGTGAACTCGCTCAACTTTGTTGTTGACTCGTTGTTACATGCCTTGCAGGTCGTTAGGTGCTTATGGAGCTTGCACAAGGAGGAGTGGTCATTGTGGGACATGGATTGTAGAGTTCCATGTTAAACATTTGAACTTCTAAACTATGTTTTGGTTTTTAAACTTTATTATGCTTCCGCTGATTTCTTGAACTTGTTTGATTTCTTTTGGACACCAATTATATTGTGGTTGGTTTTATTTATTTACTTACATTGTTCAATATGATTGGTGGCTTGATCCTGGTCAGTCACGCCTCCATGCAGTGATACTCCGCTTGTGGATTTTGGGGGTGTGACAACAGTTGGGGCATTGGTTAAACCAAATGGCATGACAGTAAACTCATAATGGCCATACCTTGTTCTGAAGGCGGTTTTAGGAATGTCCTCTTCCTGTACCTTTAATTGATGATATCTTGAGCGTAAATCTATCTTAGAGAAAAATCAAGCTCCTTGCAGTTGATCAAACAGATCATCGATTCTCGGTAATGGGTACCGATTTTTAATCGTGACCTTGTTCAATTCTCGGTAATCAATGCACATACGCATCGACCCATCTTTCTTTTTGATAAATAAGATCGGTGCTCCACATGGTGATGAACTTGACTGTATGAATCCTTTTTCCAAAAGATCGTCCAGTTGCTTCTTTAACTCTTGCTGTCACACCCCGACCACGTGTAACATACAAAACGTGGCGGAAACGTCAGGGAGTGTTGTAACAGAATTAATTGTTTCAAATCCATGGCAAACAAAGTTGTATTTTATTTATTAAACAAGAGTTACATTGTCTTAACACAGGAAAATACAGAGTTTGTAACATAATTAAACAAAGTCTATCATCGTTTTTAGTTTCTAAGGCACAGGTCCGCCCTAGTGTCATGATCGTCATCCTATGGAAAAGCTCCTGAAAACACATGTGAAAATAGGTACGTCAGCATAAAAATGCCTGTGAGATACATAGGTTTTGTGAAAATAGGATTCATGACTTAAGTTTAAGAATTTGTTTAATAACAGTCAGTCATGAACCTTGTAAGTTGTTTTGTTTTGTAAATCATTAAAAAGCAATGATATGTATAAGTAAGAGAATAATGTAAGGTTAAATGAATGACCAAGTAAAAAAATGAGTTTGTATAAGATAAGTTGTTTTGTAAAACAATGTCTTATGAAAAGTATGTTATTTGTATAAAATGTAATATGTCTATAATGTAATGATTTAAATAACGTTACGCTATGTAATATTATACAAACACTTATATATAGGAAGTACCAGCGGCGTATCCACCATGTTTGTATCATATTACACACGCCTCGTTACTCAAATCACTTACCCAAACAACCACCAATGTAACTTGTTCATATACAAACCAATTGTCAAGTGTTATTGTGTAAACCATATCAAAATGTCTATGTCCAATGTAAACCGCCAAATGTGTATATCAATGTCAAAATGTTTATGTTCAATGTAGATCATGTAATGTGTAACCAAAATGTCATGTATGGTAAGTGAAATATATCAACTAAACCATATGTAAAATGCACAAAAACAAGGTATTGAAGTAAAACATAGTTTAAATCGAAGTTATGTTTTGTGTAACAAATGCATGCTATACTGATACAAACATCTATGCGGTATTGTGAAAATGCATACATCCAAGCCTTGAGACTGTGGCGATAAACCCTTAAACAAATTAAAGGCTTATCTAAATTATGTATATCGAATTCGGTCATTCCTTTCATCCCCATACCCAGGATGTCCGGAACGGGAGTTGTCAATTCCTATGGTACCACTACCTACTAACGAACGGCGTGATCGGTGTTAATGAATGTATTGTTCCATTGTAAACAAACCAAATGTCATACCAAAAATGTAAGCATGTGAAAACGATGCACTAAGTATGTAATCAAATGAACATACGTAGCGTGAAATGTAATGTAAAACGATGTACTAAGTAATGCACACAATGGGCACACCTAGCATGAAATGTAATGTAAAACGATGTACTAAGTAATGCACACAATGGGCACACCTAGCATGAAATGTAATGTAAAACGATGTACTAAGTAATGCACACAATGGGCACACCTAGCATGAAATGTAATGAAATCATGTACTATAATGTACTAACGAACATAGCAGGTATATGATGTGAAAACAGGAAATCATGAAAGTAACAAGTAGGCACATGTGTTCCACCCCAAAATGTTTGGAAAACAGTAAAAGAGGGGTCTATGTACTCACATAAACACCTTGAAAACATTTAAAAGAGGGGGTTCTATGTACTCACTTGAGATTGCTCAGTAGTTCTGGAGTGACAACCAAATAATAATAGAGATCTCGGAATCAAACGGCACCTAATATAGGTAACTATGTTAATAAACCGGACCTAAATCGGAAGATCGGATAGAATGAGGTTTCGTAAACCAAACGAGTATGGAAACTCGTGTAATATGGTTTAACAAACCCTACATACTAAAACGAAACTTAACCTAAGTGTTTACGACCCATTACGACCCGTTTAGGTAGCTTATGCTACTTTAACGCGTCGTTCGCGTGAAACGCGTTCAGACCGCCTAACTAGTCCTATGACAAGTATTATATGCCTAAACATGTTACATAATCAGTTATGTGACAAAAGTTTAGGTTACATATGCTTAATTACCAATTATACATGAAAAGGGTATTCTGGTAATTTACCTAAGGTATATAAACTACCTATCATACAACTACTCAAACGATGTGACCATAAGGTATAACCTCGAAAGGTTATTCCCTATATACTATGGTCACCTAATGTATTTGGTCGGATCCTAATGATCGACCAAACTGGGCCGGGTTCGAAGGTATAAGCGATTTATCAGATCGCTTACCCTTACGACCCTTGACAACGTGGTAATCAGTAGGCATAGTCACAAGGACTATGACCATCGTGATTACAATCACGTTGCGAAGTTCAAACGAACTTCGCATTGACCATAAGCTGGTCAATGCTGAAGGTCAAACAAAGTTTGACTTTCGGACTCGAAAAGCAATAAAAGAATGAAAAGAACGAAAGAATACTTACGAAGGGTCCCCGAATGCTAATCTCGATTCAAAAATCTCAGGTATGAAACAAAGGTTTCAACTTAGAGTTTCTCAAATCAAAATTCTAGTGATTTTGAAGCAATGGGGGGTGGGGTATTTATAGTTTTCGGGTAACCGTTAAGATCGTTTCATGGAAACCGTGCTCGAATCTCATGCGTACACTTGTCGGAAAGTTATGGTGGATAAAAATGGGTTCTTATCAGCTGACTAAGCATGTGTGAGTGTGTGGTTGAGGATTAAACAGCTGAAATCTGATGTTAAATACACTTAATCTGGTCTGGTTAGGTAGTCGCGCTACGCTAGCACCCCCCTGTTTCAGAAATGTTTCAAAAGTGGCAGAAATGGTCCCTGCACGTGTTTAAGGCCTTTTTCGATGCGTTTGAACCCCGTTAACCTCATTTCAAGGCTCTAAAATGAAGTTAAAGTATAGGGAACTCAAAACATGCTCAAAAATATGTCGGATGTTGTCTCGATTGGTCGTACGAACGCGATGTTCGCTTAATTACGACGGAATGCGCACAAGCGCGAAAAACGATCCAAATGACGCGACGAATGGATTTTTCTTATGCCGAACACTAAAATAAAATATTTTAGTGCTTACATAAATTTCTGGATGTCCAGATGTATTCAGAACGTAAGTTATGCGTAAAAATGCAAACTTGTGCACTTTTTGACACTTTTAGTCCCTGAATGACCCAAAAGTTTATTTTTGCACACCGAACCCCTCAAAGCCTATTTCTAAGCTATGTAAAGGATATTTAAGGTGTGTTTAACTTATGGTCATGTTCCGGAATGTTCGTTACAGTTCAAATTGACATACTTTCGCAGTTTGTCAAGTTTAGTCCCTGTAAGCGAACTAACTTGTTTTTGCCATACCAAAGCCTTCAAAACTTATTTCTAAGTTATGTAAAGGTTATTTAAGGTATGTTAAGTATATGTTGATGTTCCGGAGTATTTGTCGCGTTAAACTGGTTACGTTTACGCATCAGTTTGCGTAAGACCCTCCAGAAAGCGATGTAGAGTTTGAAATTACATAAAAGTCAAAACATGAAAAATGTAAAACACAACCAAACAAACATTGTTTTATTGATAATTGTACTGTTGACAATGATTACAAGCACAGATGTTACACTTGCATTTCTGCGGGTGCCAAACGGTAAGGGGCTTTGGCAATCGGTGCTGTCCCTGGTAGCAGATGAATTCTGAATTCAACTTCCCTGTCCAGCGGTAGTCCTGGTAATTCTTATGGGAACACATCTGAAAACTGAGATACTACGGGAATATCTTTCAGTTCTTTTCCTTTAGTGTTAATGATTATGGAAATCAAATACACAAATGATCATTTTCTTACATAACTAGCTGTTTTCATCACAGAGATGAATTTTGTGGATCTAGATGGCTTATCTCCTTTAATCGTGATCTTTTCACCTTTTGGTGAATTTACTTGGATTGACTTTTGATCACATAGAATACTGGCTTTATTGGCTATTAACCAACCCATTCCTAATACAACATCAAATCCTGCCAGATTCATTGGGTGAAGGTTTGCAATAATCTTTTGATTTAAAAATTCTATTCTTGCCCCCTGTAAGATTTCAGTAATCTTAATGGTTTCTCCATTTGCTGTCTCTACTAGACATTCTTGTGGGAGTTTAGTTAATGGTTGATTGAGAAGTTTGCAAAATGAAGTATTAATAAAACTTTGGTTCGCACCAGAGTCAAATAATACTCTAGCAAAAACATCATTAACTAAAAATGTACCGACAATCACGTCCGGAATCATCTTTGCTTCTTCGGCTGTCAGAACAAATGCTCTAGCATTTTTAGTAGTCTTGTTGTTCACGGCTGGAGCTAGTTTCGGACAGTTCGGCTTAATATGACCATGTTCTCCACAGTTGTAGCATATCCTATTGTTAGGTTTCTTCCTGTAGTCTTCTTCCTTGTGTCCAGATATTTTGCAGAAATTACAGTATATAGAGCATCTTCCAGAATGCTTCCTTTTGCAATACTTGCAATAAGGTGCAGAAGTAGAACCTATATTTTTCCCACGGTTAGAATTACCGTAGCGAAATTCTTGGGGAAGCTTTTGGGCTAGGTTCCTCCTCTGGTTTTCCTCTTAGGTACGTACTAATTCATCAGTCAAGGTATTTGCTAGTTCTACAGCTTCTTCTATGGTTTGTGGTCTAGCTGCCTTGACTACATGTCTAATCTCACTAATTAATCCCCAGATATAACGGGAGATTAATACTGGTTCTGGTGATGCTAGGGTTGGCACTATTCTAGCATATTCGAAGAATGTAGTAGTGTAACCCTTACTATCCACTCCAGTCATTCTAAGGTTTAAGAATTTATTTGCTATCTGTTCCTTTTCATTAGGAGGACAGAATTTCCTTTCCACCATGTTGTTAAATTCATTCCATTCCATATTATAAACCTTGTCACTTCCCCTAGACTGGAGGATAGTGTTCCACCATTCTAAGGCTGAGTTCTTAAACAGATTAGAGGCAAACATTATCTTATCCTCTTCTACGCACTTGCTTAATTTCAAGACTGCCTCAATCTTTTTTATTCAGCGTAGAGCTGCAATGGATCCTTCATTGCCTGAGAATTCTATTGGTATACAGGACCAGAATTCTTTGTAAGAACAACCATAAGACATGGTTCTTCTTCTCTTTGGAATGGGAACTTGAAGTATTGGTCCATTGTTTACGATGTGTTCTAGTTCAGTAGGTGGTTGTTTTCTGCCATTATTACTTTTATTATCCGCTTCCTTAATCGTTTTGATAATATATGGCATTGCGTCTATAATCCCTTGTGCCACTATGTGTTGGATGGCACTGTTATCTGCTTGGTTTCCGTTATTATCATTATTCTGGTTTTCTTGATTCACTTCGTTGTCCATCTGAATTTTAAACATTTACCACGTATTAATATCACAAGACAATATTCAATACAAACAATCACATCACAAGCATATTGATCCAAAATCGTCGAACATTGCGACCTTTACTCTATTTTATATATATATTCTTTTCAACATACAAACATATTATATATATATATATATATTACTATTATTATTATTACTATTATTGGTATGGGTTCGTCAAGAATTGCATATTACGCTCGTCATATTTCCAGACGAGCCTTTCACGTATTTGTCTCATTCTCTCACTTTCTTCTAAAATCTCCTCACCAAAGGTTCGGAGTTCTTGCACATTCTCAGTGCTCATGGGTGGGGCTGGTGCTGGTATTGGGTCAGGAAACTGGGGCGTCGGTTCTTCGTGTGGGTAAGGTGTTAGGATCTGAGTTTCTTATGATTGTGCTTGTTTGATAATAATGAAGATGAACAAGAACAATTGCAGCGGAATTAAATGGAACAAACTTTCAACACACAATCAAATGAGAGAATCGTTTTCAACAAACATGTTTAACAGAGAATCGAATGATTATATTTATTACAATCTTCAATTACACTTGCATGAATGCATACAATCTCCCCCTCAGCCTGAGCTCACAGAGAATGTTCATACAGAATGACTTGTGATGAAGAGAGTTGATAGAACAGTACAGGGTACTGTTCTATTTATAGTACAGAACAAACCACTGTGGCATCTTTGCTGACGTCACCATGAAAGTGACATCTAACCTCCTAACAACCTGTAACCACTGACCTATACAACTTCTCACACCCCGACCACGTAGAACAACCAGACGTGGCGGAAACGTCGGGGAGTGTTGTAACAGAATCATTGTTTCGTAACCATGGAATAAATAATTTTGTTTTATTGAATAAATGAACTCGTTGTTTTAATACAATCAAATAAGTACAGCTATGATCTTCCAAGTTTTAAAGTCGCTAAGGCACGAGTCCATCCTAAATGTAGCATGTATCAACAATCATCTCAAGACAGCACCTGAAACATGTGTAAAAATAGGTACGTCAGCATAAAATGCCTGTGAGATACATAGGTTTTGTGAATATTGTCACACCCCGACCACGTATGACATACAAGACGTGGCGGAAAACGTCGGGGAGTGTTGTAACATAATTAATTGTTTCAAATCCATGGCAAACAAAGTTGTATTTTATTTATTAAACAAGAGTTACATTGTCTTAACACAGGAAATACAGAGTTTATAACATAATTAAACAAAGTCTATCATCGTTTTTAGTCTCTAAGGCACAGGTCCGCCCTAGTGTCCTGATCAACATCCTATGGAAAAGCCCTGAAAACACATGTGAAAATAGGTACGTCAGCATAAAAATGCCTGTGAGATACATAGGTTTGTGAAAATAAGATTCATGACTTATGTTTGAGAAAATGTTTAGTCATGAACCTTGTAATTCGATTTGTTTTATAAATCGCTTGAAAACAATAAGTTCAGTTGATATGTATAAATAAGAGAATACTGTATGGTTAAATGAATAACCATGTAAAATGAGTTGTATAAAATAAACTGTATTGTAAACCAAAGTCTTGTGAAAACGTGTTACTTGTATAAAATGTATAAATCCAACATGAATGATCTAAATAACGCTATGATATGTAATATAATACAAACATTTATATATAGGAAGTACCAGCGCTGTGACACCTGTGTCACTTCAACCATCAAACAAATGCCAAACCAATGAAATATTGTATTTCATACTTGGGATTTGTAAAAATATGTGTATTGCTTGCACATATCAACTCTTGTTCGATTTCAAGCTCTAAATCGCTTTCTGGAAGGTTATACACGCACTGATGCGTAAATATAACCAGTTTAATGCAACGAACACTCCGGAATAGTGAAATAGGCTTAACATACCTTAAATAACCTTTGCATAACTTAGATATAAGTTTTGGAAGGTTTGGTGTGGTGAAATCAAAGTTAAATCGCTTACAGGGACTAAAGTTGACAAACTGCGAAAGTATGCCAATTTGAACTGTAACAGACATTCCGGAACATGACCATAAGTTAAACATACCATAAATATCCTTTACATAGCTTAGAAATAGGCTTTGAGGTGTTCGGTATGCTAAAATAAACTTTTGTGTCATTCAGGGACTAAAAGCGTCAAAAAGTGCACAAGTTTGCATTTTTACGCATAACTTACGTTCTGAATACATCCGGACTTCCAAAAATTTATGTAAGCATGACTATATTATGCTTTAGTGTTTGGCTTGCCAAAAATCCATTCGTTGCGTCATTTGGATCGTTTTTCGCGCTTATGCGCATTCCGTCGTAATTAAGCGAACATCGCGTTCGTACGGCCAAACGAACCAATGTCCGGCATATTTTTGAGCATGTTTCATGTCCACAATGTTTAGACAACATTTTAGGGCCTTAAAGTTGGCTTTACGGGCCTTAGAAGTGTCGGAAATGGCCTTAAACACGTACAGGGACTGAAACTGTCATTTCTGAAACTTTGTTCTGATCTGTGACTGCTAGGCGGCCCGCCTCAGTTTCTTAACATCCTTAGGCGGCCCGCGTCAGTCCTTCTGACCAGGTTAAATGTTTCTAACAGCAGATTGCAGCTGTTTGATCCACCACCACATGTTCTAAATTGTCTAGTCAGCTGATAAGGATCATCTTTTAGTCACCATAAGGTTCCAACACTTGTACGGTTATGATTAAAGCCCGGTTTCCATGAAACGATCTCAACGGTGGACCTTTTACTATAAATACCCCATCCCCCATGCTTCCAAATTACAAGAACTTTGATTTGAGAAACTCTAAGTTGAAACTATTGTTTAATACCTGAGATTTTTGAATCGAGGTTAGCATTCGGGGACCCTTCGTAAGTATTCTTTCGTTCTTTTCCTTATTTTATTGCTTTTCGAGTCAGAAAGTCAAACTTTGTTTGACTTTCAGCGTTGACCAGTAATGGTCAATGCGAAGTTCGTTTGAACTTCGCAACGTGAGTGTAATCACGTTGGTTATAGTCCCTTGGGACTATGCCTACTGATTACCACGTTGTTTAGGGTCGTAGGGTAAGCGATCTAATAAATCGCTTATACCTCGAACCCGACCCATTTGGTCGATCATTAGGATCCGACCAAACACATTAGGTGACCATAGTATATAGGGAATAACCTTCCGAGGTTATACCTTATGGTCACATCGTTTAAGTAGTTGTATGATAGGTAGTTTATATGCCTTAGGTAAATTACCAGAATACCCTTTTCATGTATAATTGGTAATTAAGCATATGTAACCTAAACTTTTGTCACATAACTGATTATGTAACATGTTTAGGCATATAACACTTGTCATAGGACTAGTTAGGCGGTCCGAACGCGTCTCACGCGAACGACGCGTTAAAGTAGCTTAAAGCTTCCTAAACGGGTCGTAATGGGTCGTAAGCTATTAGGTTAGGTTTCATTTAGTATGTAGGCTTCATTAAACCATATGACACGAGTCTCTATACTCGTTTGGTTTACGAACCCTCATTCTATCAGATCTTCCGATTTAGGTCCGGTTTATTAACATAGTTACCTATAGTAGGTGTCGTTTGATATCCGCGATCTCTAGCATTGTTTGGTTGTTACTCAAGGACTACTGAGCATTCTCAAGTGAGTACATAGACCCCTCTTTTACAGTTTTCCAAACGTTTTGGGGTGGAACACATGTGCCTACTTGTTACTTTCAAGCTTTCCTGTTTTCACATCATATACTTGCTATGTTCATTAGTACAATTATAGTACATGTTTTACATTACATTTTATGCTACGTATGTCTATTGTTGTATACGTAGTACAGGTCACATACTACGTATGTCTATTGTTGTATACGTAGTACAGGTCACATGCTACGTATGTCTATTGTTGTATACGTAGTACAGGTCACATGCTACGTATGTCTATTGCCGCATGCTTAGTACATTTGTTATTCATCACATGCTTACATTTTGGATACATATTACATGATTTACATTAGACATGAACATTTTACTTTGGTAGTTTGGTTTGAGTAAGTGATTAAGTAACGAGGCGTGTGTAATATGATACAAGCATGGTGGATACGCCGCTGGTACTTCCTATATATAAGTGTTTGTATGGTATTACATGTCGTAGCGTTATTTGAATCATTTCAGTTTGATACATATAACATTTTATACAAATAACATACTTTTCACAATACATTGTTTTACAAACAACTTATCTTATACAAACTCAGTTTAAAATGGTTATTCATTTAACCATACATTATTCACTTATTTATACATATCATCTGAACTCATTGTTTTTCAAATGATTTACAAAACAAAGCAAATTACAAGGTTCATGACTAAACATTTTCTTAAACATAAGTCATGAATCTCATTTTCACAAAACCTATGTATCTCACAGGCATTTTTATGCTGACGTACCTATTTTCACATGTGTTTTTCAGGAGCTGTTGCATAAGATGATCAAGATACATATAGGCAGACTTGGGCTTTAGTGACAATAAAAGATACAAGACTAGTTAATTATGTTGTATTTCCTTGTTTGTTAAGACATTGAAACACTTTTAATCAATAAAACGAAACTTCAATTGCCATGGATTTGAAACAATTAATTCTGTTACAACACTCCCCGACGTTTCCGCCACGTTTTGTATGTTCTACGTGGTCGGGGTGTGACAAGCGGCGTATCCACCATGCTTGTATCATATTACTCACATATCGTCACTTAAGTCACTTAAACAAACCACCAATGTATAAAGTCTATGTCTAAACCAATAGTCAAAAGTCCTTGTATAAACCATATCAAATGTTTATAAGTCCAAAAGTAGTCAAGTAATGCATATCAAATGTTATGTATTGTAAGTAAAGTATTGTCACATAGTCCAAATGTAGAAATGTACAAAACAAAGTATTTTGAATATATCAAAAAGTTATGTTTTGTAAAGTAATGCATGTTACATTGATACAAACATTTATGTGGTAAGTTAACGCATACATTCAAGCCTTGAGACAGTCGGATAACCCTTTCAGTCAAGGTTATCAAAAGAAATGTTTTCGGATTCAGTCATTCCTTACATCCAAACAAACCCGGGATGTCAGGAATGGGATTTGTCAAGTCCTATGGTACCACTACTTACTCCCGAGCGGCGTAGCAAATGTTAATGAACATAATAAAGACCCGTTTGTGCAAACCAAATGTTATAGCATTTGTATACATGTCATATGAAAACAATGTACTGAGTATGCTAAGTTAACATACAAAGCAGAAAAGTCTTGTAAATCAATGTGCTAGCATGTTATCAGTCAACATACATAGCAGAAATGTAATGTAAAACAATGTACTAAGTATGCACACAATGGACATACATAGCATGAAATGTAATGAAATCATGTACTATAATGTACTAACAAACATAGCCGGTATATGATGAGTAAACAGGAAAGCATGAAAGTAACAAGTAGGCACATGTGTTTCACCCCAAAACAGTTTGGAAAACAGTAAAAGAGGGGTCTATGTACTCACTTGAGATTGCTTAGATGTCCTAAGATAACCACCAAGTAATGCAAGAGATCTCGGAATCAAACGACACCTAATATAGGTAACTATGTTAATAAACCGGACCTAAATCGGAAGATCGGATAGAATGAGGTTTCGTAAACCAAACGAGTATGGAAACTCGTATAATATGGTTTAACAAACCCTACATACTAAAACGAAACTTAACCTAAGTGTTTACGACCCATTACGACCCGTTTAGGTAGCTTATGCTACTTTAACGCGTCGTTCGCGTGAAACGCGTTCGGAACGTCTAACTAGTCCTATGACAAGTGTTATATGCCTAAACATGTTACATAATCAGTTATGTGACAAAAGTTTAGGTTACATATGATTAATTACCATTTATACATGAAAAGGGTATTCTGGTAATTTACCTAAGGCATATAAACTACCTATCATACAACTACTTAACGAAGCGACCATAAGGTATAACCTCGGAAGGTTATTCCCTATATACTATGGTCACCTAATGTGTTTGGTCGGATCCTAATGATCGACCAAATGGGTCGGGTTCGAAGGTATAAGCGATTTATCAGATCGCTTACCCTTACGACCCTAGACAACGTGGTAATCAGTAGGCATAGTCCCAAGGGACTATAACCATCGTGATTACAATCACGTTGCGAAGTTCAAACGAACTTCGCATTGACCATAAGCTGGTCAACGCTGAAATTCAAACAAAGTTTGACTTTCGGACTCGAAAAGCAATAAAAGAATGAAAAGAACGAAAGAATACTTACGAAGGGTCCCCGAATGCTAATCTAGATCGAAATAACTCAGGTATGAAACAAAGGTTCCAACTTAGAGTCTTTAAGATCAGATTCTAGTGGTTTTGAAGCAATGGGGGATGGGGTATTTATAGTTTTCGGGTAACCGTTAAGATCGTTTCATGGAAACCGTGCTTGAATCTCATGCGTACACTTGTCGGAAACTCATGGTAGCTAAAAATGGTTCTTATCAGCTGACTAAGCATGTGTGAGTGTGTGGTTGAGGATCAAACAGCTGCAATCTGATGTTAAATGCAGTTAACCTGGTCTGGAAGTCGGACGCGGCCCGCTTCAGGATTACCAGAAGTGTAGGCGGGCCGCCTGGCCATGTTTAACAGAATTGCAGTTTTGGTCCCTGTTGTGTATTCAGCCCATTTCCGGCACTTCTAAGGCCCGTCAAGCCAACTTTAAGGCCCTAAAATGATGCCTAAACATTGTGGACATGAAACATGCTCAAAAATATGCCGGATGTCGGTTCGTTTGGTCGTACGAACGCGATGTTCGCTTAATTACGACGGAATGCGCACAAGCACGTAAAACGATCCAAATGACGCAACGAACGAATTTTTCTTATGCCAAACACTAAAATAAAATATTTTAGTGCTTACATAAATTTTTGGATGTCCGGATGTATTCAGAACGTAAGTTATGCGCGAAAATGCAAACTTGTGCACTTTTTGACACTTTTAGTCCCTGAATGACCCAAAAGTTTATTTTAGCACACCGAACCCCTCAAAGCCTATTTATAAGCCATGTATAGGATATTTATGGTATGTTTAACTTATGGTCATGTTCCGGAATGTTCGTTACAGTTCAAATTGGCATACTTTCGCAGTTTGTCAAGTTTAGTCCCTGTAAGCAAATTAACTTGTTTTTGCCATACCAATGCCTTCAAAACTTATTTCTAAGTTATATAAAGGTTATTTAAGGTATGTTAAGTATATGTTGATGTTCCGGAGTATTTGTCGTATTAAACTGATTATGTTTACGCATCAGTTTGCGTATAATTCTCCAGAAAGCGATGTAGAGTTTGAAATTGAACAAAAGTCAAAACATGAAAAATGTAAAACACAACCAAACAAACATTGGGATCAAATAACATTGTTTTATTGATAATAGAACTGTTCACAATGATTACAAGCACAGATGTTACAGTCTCCCCTACTTGTGGAAATTTCGTCCCGAAATTTATTTAGAGGAAACTCGTGGAAAAAGATGTGGATATTTCGCCTTCATTTGATCTTCGCGTTCCCAAGTAAACTCGGGTCCACGTTTAGCTTCCCAGCGAACTTTGACCAAAGGAATGCGCTTGCGTTTAAGCCACTTGACTTCACGTTCCATGATTTCCACAGGTTTCTCAACAAATTTCAGTGTTTTGCCAACACGAATTTCGTCAAGCGGTATGTGGAGGTTCTCATCAGCTAAACACCTCTTGAGATTGGACATGTGAAAAGTTGGATGAACATTTACAAGTTCAGGAGGTAACTCAAGTCTGTAGGCTACCTTACCGATTCTTTCGACGATCTTGAATGGTCCAACGTATCTAGGTGCAAGTTTTCCTTTCTTTCCAAATCTGATCACACCTTTCCAAGGTGAGACCTTAAGTAATACTCGATCACCGACTTGGAATTCCAAGGGTTTGCGTTTTGGATCCGCGTAACTCTTTTGACGGCTTTGAGCTGTCTGAAGGTTATCGCGAACTTTCTTAACCTTGTCAGTTGTTTCTAAAGTGAGGGCAGGTCCAGTAAGTTGAGCCTCGCCGATCTCATTCCAGCAGACTGGTGAACGACATTTTCGACCATAGAGAGCTTCGAAAGGAGCCATTTTGATGCTGGTGTGATAACTGTTGTTGTAGGAGAATTCAATCAACTGAAGATGTGAATCCCAACTACCACCAAAGTCGATCACACAAGCTCTAAGCATATCCTCTAGAGTCTGGATTGTTCTCTCAGATTGACCATCCGTTTGCGGATGATAAGCTGTGCTCAGATTAAGTTGGGTCCCCATAGCAGATTGCATGGTTTTCCAAAAGTGAGAAGTGAAACGAGCATCTCTGTCAGAAATGATGTTCAAAGGAACACCATGTCGAGCTACAATTTCATCCACATAGATTTTAGCAAGTCTGTCAGCAGGAAAATCCTCACGGATTGGCAAGAAATGCGCTGACTTTGTAAGACGATCAACAACTACCCAGATGGCATCATGACCTTTCTTTGTGCGTGGAAGTTTGGTAACAAGATCCATAGTAATGTTTTCCCATTTCCAAACTGGGATCTCTGGTTGCACCAATAAACCCGAAGGACGTTGATGTTCAGCCTTAACCTTAAGACAAGTAAGGCATTTTGATACGTATAAGGCAATGTCTTTCTTCATACCAGGCCACCAATACAGAATACGAAGATCCTTATACATCTTATCTGAGCCTGGATGAATAGAATAACGAGACTTATGGGCTTCATCCATAAGCAAGGTACGAAGATCATCCTGGCTTGGGACCCACAAACGGTCCATGAAGTAATACGATCCATTGTCCTTCAGTTCCAAAGCAGGTGTTATGTGATAGGGAAATTCTTTATCCATCAAACCTTGTGAAACACAAGATTGTTGAGCCAGAGAAATGCGTGCTTGGATATCAGATCGAGCTTGTATAACAGATTGAACACGAACACAATGAAGCTTAGTACGTTCCTTACGACTCAACGCATCAGCTACGACATTCGCCTTACCAGGATGGTAGCTAATTTCGCAGTCATAGTCGTTTAGGAGCTCAACCCAACGTCGTTGCCTCATGTTGAGTTCTTTCTGATTGAAGATATGCTGAAGACTTTTGTGGTCTGTGAAAACCACACATTTTGTACCGTACAAATAGTGTCTCCAGATCTTTAGAGCGAAAACAACTGCACCCAACTCAAGATCATGAGTGGTGTAGTTCTTCTCATGTATCTTCAACTGCCTCGATGCATATGCTATGACTTTGTTCCTTTGCATTAGAACACAGCCAAGGCCCAGTTTAGATGCATCGCAATAAACGACGAAATCATCATCACCCTCAGGCAATGATAGAACAGGCGCATCGCAAAGCTTCTATTTCAAGTTTTGAAAAGCTTCCTCTTGTTTGAATCCCCAATCAAAGGGCTTGTTCTTCTGAGTTAGAGCAGTTAGAGGAACTGCAATCTTTGAGAAGTTTTCAATGAAGCGACGGTAATAACCCGCTAGACCAAGAAAAGAACGAACTTCAGTAGGAGTAGTAGGCATTTCCCAATCCTTAATCGCACTGATCTTGGAGGGATCTACATGAATACCTTGTTCGTTGATGATATGCCCCAAAAATTGAACTTCTTTAAGCCAAAATTCGCACTTGGAGAATTTGGCGAAAAGTTGCTCTTTCTTTAGGAGTTCAAGAGTAAGACGAAGATGTTGCTCGTGATCAGCTCGCGTCTTAGAGTATATCAAGATGTCGTCAATAAAAACAATGACGAACTGATCCAAATAAGGTTTGCAGACCCTATTCATTAAGTCCATGAAAACAGCAGGAGCATTAGTCACACCGAATGGCATGACTGTGAACTCATAATGCCCATAACGAGTACGGAACGCTGTCTTGGGAATATCTTCTTCATGCACCCGAAGTTGATGATATCCAGATCGCAGATCAATCTTCGAAAAATAAGAAGCGCCCTGTAGCTGATCAAAGAGATCATCGATGCGAGGTAGGGGATATCGATTCTTGATGGTAAGCTTGTTAAGCTCATGATAATCGATACACATCCTAAAAGATCCATCCTTCTTCTTGACAAAAAGAATGGGAGCACCCCAATGTGAAAAGCTTGGACGGATAAAACCTTTATCAGAGAGCTCCTGAAGCTGCTTAGATAACTCTTGCATCTCAGACGGTGCAAGACGATATGGAGCTCTGGCAACGGGATTTGCACCAGGTACGAGATCAATACGGAACTCGACTTGGCGTGCTGGAGGTAGACCAGGTAAATCTTCAGGGAATACTTCAGAATAATCCTGAACGACAGGAATATCTGAAATAGACTTACCCTTGCCTTTATCTGCTGTAACATGTGCTAAGAAAGCCACATAGTTCTTTTGTGGATACTTCCGAGCTTTAAAACAAGACATGAATTTGAGACCACCGGTAGGTTTCTCACCACGAACCTGTAGGATCTCGCCTGTCGAAAGCGGCACACGAACGATCTTCTCGAAACAAACTACCTCTGCGTGATGCTTGGATAACCAATCCATTCCCACAATAACGTAGAAGCTTCCAAGTTGCATTGGCGTGAGGTCGATAGGAAAAAGATGGTCGTTAAGGTTCAACTGGCAGTTGCGTAGAACAGAATCAAGAACAATGGGTTCACCACTAGCAACCTCTACTGTCAAAGATTTACTTAGTTTCGTTCTAGACACGCGAAGCATTGGCTCAAAAGACAATGACACAAAACTCTTGTCGGCACCAGAATCGAAAAGAACAGATGCAGGCTGATTATTAATAAAGAACGTACCGTTCACCACATTATCGTCTGCCTGCGCCTCTTGGGCATTCAAGTTAAAAGCTCGTCCTCGAGCTTGAGCTTGATTCGGATTCTGATTCTGATTCTGGTTGACTAGCCTTGGGCACCGGTTCCTGTAGTGGGTCAGATCCCCACAATTGTAGCACGAACCAGGAGGAAAGTGAGGTCGTGCAGCTTGAGCTTGTTGCTGAGCAAGAGGCTGAGCAACTTGTTGGGCTTGGTTCTGAACTGCCTGGTTCTGGTTAACAGGAATGCGGCAGGTGGCAGCAAGATGACCAGGTCTTCCGCAGTTGGTGCACTGACGACACTGGAGGTGTGGTTGATGATGGCCGTTACACCTATTGCACAAAGGTGCATTGCCAAAATAAGGCTTCTTGGCGGGTGGTTGCACAGGCTGATTTGGTGCAGCTTGAGCCTGTGCAGTAACAGCATAGTTTTGGGAAGCCTTCCGCTTCCTAGACCCTCCAGAATTCTTTCCCTTCTTGTTTTGACCTTTCTTGCTATCCTGCTTGTCAGCCGACTGTTTCTTGCCCTTGTCACCCTTCCTGTGTAGCTTATTCTTCCGAATCTGCGACTCAGTCAATGTCGCCGATAACTCGATCGCCTGACGGAGTGTGGCAGGGTCACTACCAGTAAGGATGTCTTGCACTGAGTCAGGTAGGCCGTCGATGTACCTTTCGATAGCCTTGTCGAGTGGGGTAACCATAGTTGGGCAAAGCAGACTCAACTCCTCAAACCTGTCAGTATATGCCCTGTGCTCACCACTATCTTGTCTCAAAATATCAAACTCTTTCTCCAACGCTCGCTGTTCATGACGAGGACAGAATTCCCTCATCATAAGAGCTCTTAGTTCAGCCCATGTCTGTGCCAAAGCAATCTCAGCACCCCTATCTCTCATAACCCCATTCCACCATGTCAAAGCCCTCTTCTGAAATACACTTGAAGCAAACTCGACTTTGCGATTGTCCGGACACTGCACGTGGCGGAAAGTATTCTCAATGCTCTCAAACCACTGAAGAAGCCCAGTTGCTCCCTGAGAACCACTAAACTTGAGTGGTTTAGCCGAGTTGAAATCCTTGTATTTGCATGGAGCATTGTTGTTGTTGTTGGCTTGATGCCATTGAGCAAAGAGATTTGGGAATTGGGCAGCCATCTGCTGGGCAATTATTTCTGCCAGTTCGGCAGTTGCTATCTGGTTTTCGCGTCGAGGAGGCATTCTAAAAGAGGAAAACATGAAAGGAAACGAGTGAGATGATTGGATGAAAAGAATGAGATGAAACAAAATCAACAAAAGCAAAGATGGTGGTCATTCGTTCGTATCACAAAGTAAACAAATGACACACAGTGACTAATCAAAGTAAATGGATCAAAAATAATGTATTACGAAGACATGCTCGCCTATAAGTGAACACTCATCCCAAGAATTCCCAGGTAAGCACAACTGGTCTCGCGTCTGGTTGAGATGTATACGAAGTGCTTGCCTAGACAGAAAACTCAGAATACAGGCATTCACTCTTCCAGTTTGCACATGTTCACATTATTTAAGACCCAAAACGTTGACGAGATTTTGAAAATTTGAAGGCACAAGGCCAAAAATTTAGTCAAACTGGAAGGGTTCAAAACCTTACAATAGAGGGTTCAAAACCTTGTAATAAATCATCCAAAAACAGATGATTGTTTTTCAAAAATCGTTTCGGAAAAATTTTGTTTTTGTTTTTGATAATCACCTAAGGATAGGTGATGTACATGTTTTAAGATCTAAACACAAGATAACTTGTGTTAGGGTCCTAGAAAAGTTATAGTCTAGGTCAAAGCATTACTAATAACCTAATTCCCTATAACCATTGGCTCTGATACCAACTCTTCTGTCACACCCCGACCACGTATGACATACAAGACGTGGCGGAAAACGTCGGGGAGTGTTGTAACAGAATTAATTGTTTCAAATCCATGTCAAACAAAGTTGTATTTTATTTATTAAACAAGAGTTACATTGTCTTAACACAGGAAATACAGAGTTTATAACATAATTAAACAAAGTCTATCATCGTTTTTAGTCTCTAAGGCACAGGTCCGCCCTAGTGTCCTGATCAACATCCTATGGAAAAGCTCCTGAAAACACATGTGAAAATAGGTACGTCAGCATAAAAATGCCTGTGAGATACATAGGTTTGTGAAAATAAGATTCATGACTTATGTTTGAGAAAATGTTTAGTCATGAACCTTGTAATTCGATTTGTTTTGTAAATCGCTTGAAAACAATAAGTTCAGTTGATATGTATAAATAAGAGAATACTGTATGGTTAAATGAATAACCATGTAAAATGAGTTGTATAAAATAAACTGTATTGTAAACCAAAGTCTTGTGAAAACGTGTTACTTGTATAAAATGTATAAATCCAACATGAATGATCTAAATAACGCTATGATATGTAATATAATACAAACATTTATATATAGGAAGTACCAGCGGCGTATCCACCATGCTTGTATCATATTACTCACATATCGTCACTTAAGTCACTTAAACAAACCACCAATGTATAAAGTCTATGTCTAAACCAATAGTCAAAAGTCCTTGTATAAACCATATCAAATGTTTATAAGTCCAAAAGTAGTCAAGTAATGCATATCAAATGTTATGTATTGTAAGTAAAGTATTGTCACATAGTCCAAATGTAGAAATGTACAAAACAAAGTATTTTGAATATATCAAAAAGTTATGTTTTGTAAAGTAATGCATGTTACATTGATACAAACATTTATGTGGTAAGTTAACGCATACATTCAAGCCTTGAGACAGTCGGATAACCCTTTCAGTCAAGGTTATCAAAAGAAATGTTTTCGGATTCAGTCATTCCTTACATCCAAACAAACCCGGGATGTCAGGAATGGGATTTGTCAAGTCCTATGGTACCACTACTTACTCCCGAGCGGCGTAGCAAATGTTAATGAACGTAATAAAGACCCGTTTGTGCAAACCAAATGTTATAGCATTTGTATACATGTCATATGAAAACAATGTACTGAGTATGCTAAGTTAACATACAAAGCAGAAAAGTCTTGTAAATCAATGTGCTAGCATGTTATCAGTCAACATACATAGCAGAAATGTAATGTAAAACAATGTACTAAGTATGCACACAATGTACATACATAGCATGAAATGTAATGAAATCATGTACTATAATGTACTAACAAACATAGCCGGTATATGATGAGTAAACAGGAAAGCATGAAAGTAACAAGTAGGCACATGTGTTTCACCCCAAAACAGTTTGGAAAACAGTAAAAGAGGGGTCTATGTACTCACTTGAGATTGCTTAGATGTCCTAAGATAACCACTAAGTAATGCAAGAGATCTCGGAATCAAACGGCACCTAATATAGGTAACTATGTTAATAAACCGGACCTAAATCGGAAGATCGGATAGAATGAGGTTTCGTAAACCAAACGAGTATGGAAACTCGTATAATATGGTTTAACAAACCCTACATACTAAAACGAAACTTAACCTAAGTGTTTACGACCCATTACGACCCGTTTAGGTAGCTTATGCTACTTTAACGCGTCGTTCGCGTGAAACGCGTTCGGAACGTCTAACTAGTCCTATGACAAGTGTTATATGCCTAAACATGTTACATAATCAGTTATGTGACAAAATTTTAGGTTACATATGATTAATTACCATTTATACATGAAAAGGGTATTCTGGTAATTTACCTAAGGCATATAAACTACCTATCATACAACTACTTAACGAAGCGACCATGAGGTATAACCTCGGAAGGTTATTCCCTATATACTATGGTCACCTAATGTGTTTGGTCGGATCCTAATGATCGACCAAATGGGTCGGGTTCGAAGGTATAAGCGATTTATCAGATCGCTTACCCTTACGACCAAAGACAACGTGGTAATCAGTAGGCATAGTCCCAAGGGACTATAACCATCGTGATTACAATCACGTTGCGAAGTTCAAACGAACTTCGCATTGACCATAAGCTGGTCAACGCTGAAAGTCAAACAAAGTTTGACTTTCGGACTCGAAAAGCAATAAAAGAATGAAAAGAACGAAAGAATACTTACGAAGGGTCCCCGAATGCTAATCTAGATCGAAATAACTCAGGTATGAAACAAAGGTTCCAACTTAGAGTCTTTAAGATCAGATTCTAGTGGTTTTGAAGCAATGGGGGATGGGGTATTTATAGTTTTCGGGTAACCGTTAAGATCGTTTCATGGAAACCGTGCTTGAATCTCATGCGTACACTTGTCGGAAACTCATGGTAGCTAAAAATGGTTCTTATCAGCTGACTAAGCATGTGTGAGTGTGTGGTTGAGGATCAAACAGCTGCAATCTGATGTTAAATGCAGTTAACCTGGTCTGGAAGTCG
The DNA here is from genome assembly GCA_030545235.1 of Helianthus tuberosus. Taxonomy (NCBI): domain Eukaryota; kingdom Viridiplantae; phylum Streptophyta; class Magnoliopsida; order Asterales; family Asteraceae; genus Helianthus; species Helianthus tuberosus. The sequence continues at coordinate 53,857,604 of CM060402.1, forward strand.
GACGCGGCCCGCTTCAGGATTACCAGAAGTGTAGGCAGGCCGCCTGGCCATGTTTAACAGAATTGCAGTTTTGGTCCCTGTTGTGTATTCAGCCCATTTCCGGCACTTCTAAGGCCCGTCAAGCCAACTTTAAGGCCCTAAAATGATGCCTAAACATTGTGGACATGAAACATGCTCAAAAATATGCCGGATGTCGGTTCGTTTGGTCGTACGAACGCGATGTTCGCTTAATTACGACGGAATGCGCACAAGCGCGTAAAACGATCCAAATGACGCAACGAACGAATTTTTCTTATGCCAAACACTAAAATAAAATATTTTAGTGCTTACATAAATTTTTGGATGTCCGGATGTATTCAGAACGTAAGTTATGCGCGAAAATGCAAACTTGTGCACTTTTTGACACTTTTAGTCCCTGAATGACCCAAAAGTTTATTTTAGCACACCGAACCCCTCAAAGCCTATTTCTAAGACATGTATAGGATATTTATGGTATGTTTAACTTATGGTCATGTTCCGGAATGTTCGTTACAGTTCAAATTGGCATCCTTTCGCAGTTTGTCAAGTTTAGTCCCTGTAAGCGAATTAACTTGTTTTTGCCATACCAATGCCTTCAAAACTTATTTCTAAGTTATATAAAGGTTATTTAAGGTATGTTAAGTATATGTTGATGTTCCGGAGTATTTTTCGTATTAAACTGATTACGTTTACGCATCAGTTTGCGTATAATTCTCCAGAAAGCGATGTAGAGTTTGAAATTGAACAAAAGTCAAAACATGAAAAATGTAAAACACAACCAAACAAACATTGGGATCAAATAACATTGTTTTATTGATAATAGAACTGTTCACAATGATTACAAGCACAGATGTTACAAATATAGGATTCATGACTTATAAGTTTAGAAAGAGTTGTTTAACAAAAGTCAGTCATGATCCTTGTAAAATGTTTTGTTTTATAAATCATTCGAAAAGTGATGATAAAGTAGATGATACGTAAAAGAGTAATGTAAGGTTAAATGAATAACCAAGTAAAAAATGTGTTTATATAAGATAAGTTGTTTGTAAAACAATGTCTTGTGAAAAGTATGTTATTTGTATAAAATGTTATATGTCTTAAACTGAAATGATTCAAACAACGCTATGATATGTAATACCATACAACCACTTATATATAGGAAGTACCAGTGGCGTATCCACCATGCTTGTATCATATTACACACGCCTCGTTACTTAAGTCACTTACTCAAACCAAAACACCAATATAGAATGTTCATGTTTAAACCAATAGTCAAATGTTTTTGTATAACCCAAGTTAAATGTAAACCATGTAATGTGTAAGCAAAAGTTATGTATGGTAAGTAAAATGAGACTACTTAAACCATAAGCAAAAATGTACAAAACAAAGTGTTTAAATAAATCAGAAGTTATGCTTTGTAAAATAATGTAAGGTTAAACGAATAACCTTATAGTAGCATATTAAAAGTATACTTTGGGTTTGTAAATAACATATTAAAAATATGTTTTGGTTTGTTGATAAAATATATATGTTGGTTCTGTACAATACCACACATGAGAGCATATCAAACTATACTTTTGGGAGTATAACTAAATATACAAAAATAATGTGATTTAAGAATTCATTCAGACCTAGTGCATCAAAATACACCTTTGAGACTATAGGGATACCACAAAGGAAATCTCTATTTGGATGGAGAAACAAATTGGTTTCAGACATTCCATGACAACAGGAATGGGGTGTCAAATCCTATAGCGCTATATCATACTACCAATCGGTCTGGTGAACATAAAATAAGTACAATTCAACGTTTTATTTTATGTTCTTTGAGAAATCAGTGTTTAAACCATAGATAGTCATTTAGTTTGTCAAATGATACGTAACAACATGTATAATCAATTATACTTTGAAATCCTGAAAATAACATATAGGTACACATGCTTCACCCCAAAACGGTTTGAAAACAGTAAAAGAGGGGACTATGTACTCACTTGAGATTGCTTAGAAGTCCTAGGATAACCACCAAGCAATGCTAGAGATCACGGAAATCAAACGGCACCTAATATAGGTAACTATGTTAATATACCGGACCTAAATCGGAGGATTTAGATAGAATGAGGGTTCGTAAACCAAACGAGTATGGAGACTCGTGTCATATGGTTTAACAAAGCCTACATACTAAATGAAACCTAACCTAAGTGCTTACGACCCATTATGACTCGTTTAGGTAGCTTATGCTACTTTAAAGCGTCGTTCGCGTGAAACGCGTTCGGACCGCCTAACTAGTCCTATGACAAGTAAAATATGCCTTAACATGTTTAATATTGTTACTAAATCAGCTTAGATACCAAAATTTATGTTACATATGCTTAATTACCAATTATACATGAAAAGGGTATTCTGGTAATTTACCTAAGGCATATAAACTACCTATCATACAACTACTTAAACGAAGCGACCATAAGGTATAACCTCGGAAGGTTATTCCCTATATACTATGGTCACCTAATGTGTTTGGTCGGATCCTAATGATCGACCAAGCGGGTCGGGTTCGAAAGTATAAGCGATTGTTTAGATCGCTTACCTTACGACCCTATATAAGCACTAAACTAAAAGTGACGAGCTAAGCATGCTAAAACATGCTTAACTAAGTTTAGAAAACAGGTTTGGTATCAAAACAAACGGTTTTGATACCCAAGAGTAGTTTGGTTACAAAATACGCAAGAATGCGCATTTTGGCCAAAACTACGACTCGTCACTGAGCCTAGATAACGTGGTAATCAGTAGGTATAGTCACTAGGGACTATAACCATCGTGATTACGCTCACGTTATGAAGTTCAAACGAACTTCGCATTGACCATAAACTAGTCAATGCAAAAAGTCAAACAAAGTTTGACTTTCGGACTCGAAAAGCAATAAAAGAACGAAGGAACACTTACAAAGGGTCCCCGAATGCTAATCTTGATCTAAGTAGCTCAGGTATGAAACAAAGGTTTCAACTTAGAGCTTCTCAAATCAGATTCTAGTGGGTTTTTGCAATGGGGATGGATGGGTATTTATAGATTTTGGTTCACCGTTAGGATCGTTTCTTGGAGAAGAGGGAATGATCACATCCATACACTTGTTGGAATGTTGTGGTAGCTCATTTTGCTTCCACCATAAGAGTTTGACACTTGGCATTGGCCTTTGGAGGGTTTAAGGGTTGTTAACATGTGTTTAAATGGCTTTTGCTGATCAGAAGAGGCCTAGCGTGACGCCAAGGGGGCTAGGTGTCACGATAAGGTCCCCCTGATCAGCAAACACTTTCCAATGTTCCCCTTTCAGTCCCCGTTGCGTATTAAGGACATTTCCGACATGTTTAAGGCTCGTTAAATCATTTTCAAGGCCCCACAAGGATGCCTAAACATTGTGGGCATGAAACATGCTAAAAAATATGCCGGATGTTGGTTCGTTTGGTCGTACGATCGCGATGTTCGCTTAATTACGACGGAATGCGCATAAGCGTGAAAAACGATCCAAATGACGCGACGAATGGATTTTTCTTATGCCAAACACTAAAATAAAATATTTTAGTGCTTACATAAATTTTTGGATGTCCGGATGTATTCAGAACGTAAGTTATGTGCGAAAATGCAAACTTATGCACTTTTTGACACTTTTAGTCCCTGTAAGCGAATTAACTTGTTTTTGCCATACCAAAGCCTTTAAAACTTATTTCTAAATTATGTAAAGGTTATTTAAGGTATGTTAAGCCTATTTCACTATTCTGGAGTGTTCGTTGGATTAAACTGGTTATATTTACGCATCAGAGCGCGTATAACCCTCCAGAAAGCGATTTAAAGCTTAAAATCGAACAAGAGTTGATATGTGCAAACGATACACATATTTTTACAAATCCCAAGTATGAAATACAATATTTCATTGGTTTGGCATTTGTTTGATGGTTGAAGTGACACAGGTGTCACAGTCTCCCCTACTTTAGGAAATTTCGTCCCGAAATTTAATTCTAGAGGAAACTTGTGAAGACAGCTGTGACGGTTTCGCCTTCTAATAGATCCATTGAACCCTTAAGTAAAACTCTGGGCCATGTTAGGACTCTTAGCGAATTTGTTAACCCTCAAAGTGAATTCCTTGTAGTAGTAAAACATGGAATTTTGAACTACGGACAGAAGAACGTTTCTTATGAAGACTTATCATAGGAAACTTGGTGTGTGATTGAGATCAGAATTGGGGAGTGTGAGAATAAATGGCATTGGTCAAGGTCCAAGACTTCTCCCGTATCAGTATTCTTGTCACTATAGGTCTTAACACATGACAAAGCTTCCTGTGGTTTCTGTGCACTGAATTCCATAATTATGTAGGCCTCCATAATTACGTAATTCCTTGCACAGTCCGCACAGTTCATTTCATAATGCGTAGGAAAAAAAATCACTTGAATAAACATGAAGCGACTCGACTAGACTACCAAAAGGATCCTTTTAATTAGATCAATGAACGATCTTTTTAACTAGATCAACACATGATCTTCTTAACTAGACCGTCGTACGATCTCCTTAAATAGACCACTTAAGGGATCTTTTTAGTTACATCATCACATGATATTTCTAATCAGATTTTCAAAATCAATCTGTTTAACCAGACCATTCAAGAGGTCCAATTATAGAATAATACTTTATAACCCGAGGGACTTAACTAAAATGTTGAAGTCCATTAAGGATTTAAGATAGTATCTTTGGATATCCTATTATGAATCTCTCGTATGAGATGTAACAACTGTGCTTGTAATCACTATGAACAGTTCTGTTATCAATAAAACAATGTTATTTGATCCCAATGTTTGTTTTGTTATGTTATACATTTTTCATGTTTTGACTTTTATGTAATTTCAAACTCTACATCGCTTTCTGGAGAGTTATACGCAAACTAGTGCGTAAACGTACTCAGTTTAATGCGAGAAATACTCCGGAACATCAACATATACTCAACATACCTTAAATAACCTTTACATAACTTAGAAATAAGTTTTGAAGGCTTTGGTATGGCAAAAACAAGTTAATTCGCTTACAGGGACTAAATATGACAAACTGCGAAAGTATGTCAATTTGAACTGTAACGAACATTCCGAAACATAACCATAAGTTAAACACACCTTAAATATCCTTTACATAGCTTAGAAATAGGCTTTGAGGGGTTTGGTGTGCTAAAATAAACTTTTGGAACATTCAGGGACTAAAAGTGTCAAAAAGTGCACAAGTTTGCATTTTCGCGCATAACTTACGTTCTGAATACATCTGGACATCCAAAAATTTATGGAAGCATGACTACATTATATTTTAGGGTTCGCCTTAAGAAAAATCCATTCGTTTCGTCGTTTGGTTCGTTTTTCGCGCTTATGCGCATACCGTCGTAATTAAGCGAACATCGCGATCGTACGACCAAACGAACCGACATCCGAGATATTTTTGAGCATTTTTCATGTTTCCTATACTTTAACATCCTTGTGAAGCTTAAAAATGGGCTTGACGGGTGTTAGAAGTGCCAAAACACGACGATACGCGCACAGGAACCAAAACTGCAAAACTGCTAAAATAATAAAAAAAATATATATATAAAAAAATGCATAAACTCATTTATTCAGCCCTTAACACCTCCCAAAGGCCAAATGACACTTGTTAAACTCCTATGGTGTCCATTTTTAGCCACCACAACTTTGTGACAAGTGTACGGGCTAGATCTTTTCCCCTTTTCCAAGAAACAATCTCAACGGTTCACCAAAAACTATATATACCCCATGCCTTTCATTGTTTTTAAGCACTAGAATCTTATTAGTTGTGTTCTAAGTTGAAACCTTGTTTCATACCTGAACTATACTGATCTAGATTAGCATTCGGGGACCCTTCGTAAGTATTCTTTCGTTCTTTTCCTTATTTTTACTGCTTTTCGAGTCAGAAAGTCAAACTTTGTTTGACTTTCTGCGTTGACCATTGATGGTCAATGCGAAGTTCGTTAGAACTTCGCAACGTGATTGTAATCACGATGGTCATAGTCCCTTGGGACTATGCCTACTGATTTCCACGTTGTCTAGGGTCGTAGGGTAGGCGATCTAATAAATCGCCTATACCTTCGAACCCGACCCAGTTTGGTCGATCATTAGGATCCGACCAAATACATTGGGTGACCATAGTGTAGGGAATAACCTTCCGAGGTTATACCCTATGGTCACATCGTTTAAGTAGTTGTATGATAGGTAGTTTATATGCCTTAGGTAAATTACCAGAATACCCTTTTCATACATAATTGGTAATTTAGCATATGTAACCTAAACTTTTGTCACGTAACTGATTTTGTAACATGTTTAGGCATATAATACTTGTCATAGGACTAGTTAGGCGGTCCGAACGCGTTTCACGCGCACGACACGTTAAAGTAGCATAAGCTTCCTAAACGGGTCGTAACGGGTCGTAAACAATTATGTTAAGTTTCATTTAGCATGTAGGCTTTGTTAAACCATATCACGTGAGTTCCGACACTCATTTGGTTTACAAACCCTAATGCTACCCAGTCTTCCGAGATAGGTCCGGTTTATTAACATAGTTACCTATACTAGGTGCCGTTTGATTCCGAGATCTCTTGCATTGCTTGGTGGTTATCTTTATACAACTGAGCAATCTCAAGTGAGTACATAGACCCCTCTTTTACTGTTTTCCAAACTGTTTTGGGGTGGAACACATGTGCCTACTTGTTACTTTCATGCTTTCCTGTTTTCACATCATATACCTGCTATGTTCGTTAGTACACTATAGTACATGATTTCATTACATTTCATGCTAGGTGTGCCCAATTGTGTGCATTACTTAGTACATCGTTTTACATGACATTTCCTGCTAGGTGTGCCCATTGTGTGCATTACTTAGTACATTGTTTTACATGACATTTCCTGCTAGGTGTGCCCATTGTGTGCATTACTTAGTACATTGTTTTACCTGACATTTCATGCTAGGTATGCCCATTGTGTGCATTACTTAGTACATCGTTTTACATGACATTTCACGCTATGTATGTTCATTTGATTACATACTTAGTGCATTGTTTTCACATGCTCACATTTTGTTATGACATTTGGTTTGTTTACATGGGACAATATATCCATTAACATTAGCTACGCCGTTCGTTAGTAGGTAGTGGTACCATAGGAATTGACAACTCCCGTTCCGGACATCCCAGGGTAAGGGGACAGAAAGGAATGACCGAATTCGTTGACATTTAGACAGATAGACCTTTAATTTGTTTAAAGGGTTTTATCACCACAGTCGCCAGGCTTGGATGTATGCATATTCACAATACCACATAAATGTTCATATTAAATAGTTGCATGCATTTACACAAAACATAGCTTTGATTTAAACGAAGTTTTACTTCAATACTTTGTTTTTGTGCATATGGTTTAGTTGAGACATTTCACTTGCCATACATGGACATTTTGACATAGACATTTGACATGGATATTTGACATAGACATTTTGACATGATTTACATTTGACACAAACATTTTTGACATTGGTTTTACATACTACATGATTTACATCTTGACATGAACACTTTGACATATTATTCAATACATTGACAAATGGTTTAAACATAGACCTCTTACATTGGTTGGTTTGGTTTGATTAAGTGATTAAGTTAACGATGCGTGTGTAATATGATACAAGCATGGTGGATACGCCGCTGGTACTTCCTATATATAAGTGTTTGTATGGTATTACATGGCGTAACGTTATTTGAATCATTTCAGTTTGAGACATAGAACATTTTATACAAATAACATACTTTTCACAAGACATTGATTTACAAACAACTTATCTTATACAAACACATTTTTACACGGTTATCTATTTAACCTGACAATTACTTATACATATCATCTGATCTTATTGTTTTCAAATGATTTACAAGACAAAGCAAATAACAAGGTTCATGACTAAACATTTTCTCAAACATAAGTCATGAATCTTATTTTCACAAAACCTATGTGTCTCACAGGCATTTTTATGCTGACGTACCTATTTTCACATGTGTTTTCAGGTGCTTTTCCATAGGATGTTGATCATGATACTAGGGCGGACCTGTGCCTTAGAAACTTTAAAAGAAGATAGACTATGTTTAATTATGTTCTGAACTCTTTAATTACCTGTTTGAAACAATGTAACACCCTTGTTTAGTAATTAAATAAAACTTTGTATGCCATGGTTATGAGACAATTAATTCTGTCGCAACACGCCCCGATGTTTCCGCCGCGATTTGTTGTTTTACGCGGTCGGGGTGTGACATGAGATATGGAAGATTCTATGAGGATTTGGATGGATCACACACAACCACAAAACATGTAAGAAAAACACATAAGCACAAATTTAGTTAACTTGATTCTTTAATTTGTTATTTTTAGGTATGGATATTTAAAGCACACTAGGAATCCAATCCATGGATTTCATTTGGCACTTTAATGATTTTTAAGGATCTATCTATAAAGATAGAGGGATTCTCAATAAGAGTTTGGCTTTGTTTCTTAAAAGAAACGAGTGTTTAAGGTTCTTGGGGAGATCACAAGTGATCATAAAATGACAGAACCACACGAGTAGTTTGTCTTTGGGTTGACATCATAAGGTTGCATCAAGCATTCACACAAACGCATAAATTTTGCAGAAATAAAAACAACAATTCTTTATTTATGTAACAACCGAATTGTCTTGAAGTGTCAAAAGATAACAACCAAGGAAATACAAAACACTAATTGTTCACTGCTGCATCATTGTTCCCGTTTGCCTCATTGATGTTAAATGCTCGTCCTCGCGCTGGAGGTATGTTAACAAGTCTTGGGCAATTGTTCCTGTAGTGGGTAAGGTCACCACAGTTATAACATGACCCCGGAGGGAACCGTGCTTGAATAGCAGCAGGGTTTGTAGCAGCTTGATTTGCATAACGACAAACATTGATCAAATGTCCCAACCGCCCACAGTGGGTACATTTGTGACACTGCTCTTGCTCTAGATGATGACGGTTGCACTTGTTGCACAAAGGTGAGGTACCAACATAGTTTTGCCTTTTGCGAGGTTGTGCTGGCTGGTTTGGTGCAACCTGTTTGTCTTGAGCAGTTACAGCGTAGTTTTGAGAGGCTTTGCGCTTCTTCTTCTTGGACACCTCAGCATTTTCTTCCTTTGGTTCCACTTGAGCAGTCTTGTCAGATGGTCTTGAGTCGCCCTTCCGAAACAGCTTGCGCTTCCTGATATGGGATTCAGTCAGAGTGGCAGCCAATTCAATGGCTTGTCTGACAGTAGTAGGGTTGCTGCTAGTAACGATATCCTGAACTACGTCAGGAAGACCATCAATGTATTTCTCAATCGCCTTATCCAGAGGCGTAACCATAGTAGGGCATAACAAGCTCAATTCCTCATAGCGGTCAGTATAGGCTCGATGTTCCCCACTGTCTTGCTTCAAATCATCAAATTCCCTTTCTAGAGCCCTTAGCTCATGACGAGGACAGAATTCCTTCATCATAAGAGCCCTAAGCTCAGCCCAAGTCTGTGCTAATGCAACCTCAGCACCGCGGTCTCTCATAACCCCGTTCCACCACGTAAGAGCCCTCTTCTGAAAAACACTCGAAGAAAACTCGACCTTGCGATTTTCAGGACACTGAACGTGACGGAAAGTATTCTCAATGCTCTCGAACCATTGAAGAAGCCCAGTTGCTCCCTCAGAACCACTAAACTTGAGCGGTTTAGCCGAGTTAAAATTCTTGAAATTGCATGGAGCATTGTTGTTGTTGATGGCTTGAATCATTTGAGCATAAAGATTTGGGAAGGCAGCAGCCATTTGCTGCGCGATGATTTCCGCCAGTTCGGCATTCGCCATCTGATTGTCGCGTCAAGGAGGCATTCTAAAAGAGGAAACATGAGAGGAAACGAGTGAGAGAATTAGACGAAAAGAATGAGATGAAACAAATCTGATGAAAGCAAGGATAGTGGTCATTTGTTTGTTACTACAAAGCAACAAACGACCCTGGTGATTAATCAAAGTAAATAGGTCAAAAATAATGTATCGCGAAGACATGCTCGCCTATAAGTGGACACTCACCCCAAGAGTTCCCAGGTAAGAGTGACTGGTCCGATTATGTGGATTTGTACGAACACTCTAGCCTTAGACAGAAAACTCAGGGTACAGGCACCCACCCTTCCAGTTTGCACGTGTTCACATTATTTAGACCAACTTTGACGGGATTTGAAAACTTAGAGGGTTCAAAACCATATAATAAATCATCCTAGAACAGATGATTAGTTTTCAAAGCGGGATAGAAATTTGTGTTCTTATTGTGGTTGTTACTTAAGAATAAGTGACGGTATTGTTTTAAAACTAAACACAAGAAAACTTGTGTTAGGGTCCTAGGAAGGTTATAGTCTAGGTCAAAGCATTACTAATAACCTAATTCCCTATAACCATTGGCTCTGATACCAACTTTTCTGTCACACCCCGACCACGTAGAACAACCAGACGTGGCGGAAACGTCGGGGAGTGTTGTAACAGAATCATTATTTCGTAACCATGGAATAAATAATTTTGTTTTATTGAATAAATGAACTCGTTGTTTTAATACAATCAAATAAGTACAACTATGATCTTCCAAGTTTTAAAGTCGCTAAGGCACGAGTCCATCCTAAATGTAGCATGTATCAACAATCATCTCAAGACAGCACCTGAAACATGTGTAAAAATAGGTACGTCAGCATAAAATGCCTGTGAGATACATAGGTTTTGTGAATATAGGATTCATGACTTATAAGTTTAGAAAGAGTTGTTTAACAAAAGTCAGTCATGATCCTTGTAAAATGTTTTGTTTTATAAATCATTCAAAAAGTGATGATAAAGTAGATGATACGTAAAAGAATAATGTAAGGTTAAATGAATAACCAAGTAAAAATGTGTTTATATAAGATAAGTTGTTTGTAAAACAATGTCTTGTGAAAAGTATGTTATTTGTATAAAATGTTATATGTCTTAAACTGAAATGATTCAAACAACGCTACGATATGTAATACCATACAACCACTTATATATAGGAAGTACCAGCAGCGTATCCACCATGCTTGTATCATATTACACACGCCTCGTTACTTAAGTCACTTACTCAAACCAAAACACCAATATAGAATGTTCATGTTTAAACCAATAGTCAAATGTTTTTGTATAACCCAAGTTAAATGTAAACCATGTAATGTGTAAGCAAAAGTTATGTATGGTAAGTAAAATGAGACTACTTAAACCATAAGCAAAAATGTACAAAACAAAGTGTTTAAATAAATCAGAAGTTATGCTTTGTAAAATAATGTAAGGTTAAACGAATAACCTTATAGTAGCATATTAAAAGTATACTTTGGGTTTGTAAATAACATATTAAAAATATGTTTTGGTTTGTTGATAAAATATATATGTTGGTTCTGTACAATACCACACATGAGAGCATATCAAACTATACTTTTGGGAGTATAACTAAATATACAAAAATAATGTGATTTAAGAATTCATTCAGACCTAGTGCATCAAAATACACCTTTGAGACTATAGGGATACCACAAAGGAAATCCCTATTTGGATGGAGAAACAAATTGGTTTCAGACATTCCATGACAACAGGAATGGGGTGTCAAATCCTATAGCGCTATATCATACTACCAATCGGTCTGGTGAACATAAAATAAGTACAATTCAACATTTTATTTTATGTTCTTTGAGAAATCAGTGTTTAAACCATAGATAGTCATTTAGTTTGTCAAATGATACGTAATAACATGTATAATCAATTATACTTTGAAATCCTGAAAATAACATATAGGTACACATGCTTCACCCCAAAACGGTTTGAAAATAGTAAAAGAGGGGACTATGTACTCACTTGAGATTGCTTAGAAGTCCTAGGATAACCACCAAGCAATGCTAGAGATCACGAAAATCAAACGGCACCTAATATAGGTAACTATGTTAATATACCGGACCTAAATCGGAGGATTTAGATAGAATGAGGGTTCGTAAACCAAACGAGTATGGAGACTCGTGTCATATGGTTTAACAAAGCCTACATACTAAATGAAACCTAACCTAAGTGCTTACGACCCATTATGACTCGTTTAGGTAGCTTATGCTACTTTAACGCGTCGTTCGCGTGAAACGCGTTCGGACCGCCTAACTAGTCCTATGACAAGTAAAATATGCCTTAACATGTTTAATATTGTTACTAAATCAGCTTAGATACCAAAAGTTATGTTACATATGCTTAATTACCAATTATACATGAAAAGGGTATTCTGGTAATTTACCTAAGGCATATAAACTACCTATCATACAACTACTTAAACGAAGTGACCATAAGGTATAACCTCGGAAGGTTATTCCCTATATACTATGGTCACCTAATGTGTTTGGTCGGATCCTAATGATCGACCAAGCGGGTCGGGTTCGAAAGTTTAAGCGATTGTTTAGATCGCTTACCTTACGACCCTATATAAGCACTAAACTAAAAGTGACGAGCTAAGCATGCTAAAACATGCTTAACTAAGTTTAGAAAACAGGTTTGGTATCAAAACAAACGGTTTTGATACCCAAGAGTAGTTTGGTTACAAAATACGCAAGAATGCGCATTTTGGCCAAAACTACTACTCGTCACTGAGCCTAGATAACGTGGTAATCAGTAGGTATAGTCACTAGGGACTATAACCATCGTGATTACGCTCACGTTATGAAGTTCAAACGAACTTCGCATTGACCATAAACTGGTCAATGCAGAAAGTCAAACAAAGTTTGACTTTCGGACTCGAAAAGCAATAAAAGAACGAAGGAACACTTACAAAGGGTCCCCGAATGCTAATCTTGATCCAAGTAGCTCAGGTATGAAACAAAGGTTTCAACTTAGAGCTTCTCAAATCAGATTCTAGTGGGTTTTTGCAATGGGGATGGATGGGTATTTATAGATTTTGGTTCACCGTTAGGATTGTTTCTTGGAGAAGAGGGAATGATCACATCCATACACTTGTTGGAATGTTGTGGTAGCTCATTTTGCTTCCACCATAAGAGTTTGACACTTGGCATTGGCCTTTGGAGGGTTTAAGGGCTGTTAACATGTGTTTAAATGGCTTTTTCTGATCAGAAGAGGCCTAGCGTGACGCCAAGGGGGCTAGGTGTCACGCTAAGGTCCCCCTGATCAGCAAACACTTTCCAATGTTCCCCTTTCAGTCCCCGTTGCGTATTAAGGCCATTTCCGACATGTTTAAGGCTTGTTAAATCATTTTCAAGGCCCCACAAGGATGTATAAACATTGTGGGCATGAAACATGCTCAAAAATATGCCGGATGTTGGTTCGTTTGGTCGTACGATCGCGATGTTCGCTTAATTACGACGGAATGCGCATAAGCGCGAAAAACGATCCAAATGACGCGACGAATGGATTTTTCTTATGCCAAACACTAAAATAAAATATTTTAGTGCTTACATAAATTTTTGGATGTCCGGATGTATTCAGAACGTAAGTTATGTGCGAAAATGCAAACTTATGCACTTTTTGACACTTTTAGTCCCTGTAAGCGAATTAACTTGTTTTTGCCATACCAAAGCCTTTAAAACTTATTTCTAAGTTATGTAAAGGTTATTTAAGGTATGTTAAGCCTATTTCACTATTCCGGAGTGTTCGTTGGATTAAGCTGGTTATATTTACGCATCAGAGCGCGTATAACCCTCCAGAAAGCGATTTAAAGCTTAAAATCGAACAAGAGTTGATATGTGCAAACGATACACATATTTTTACAAATCCCAAGTATGAAATACAATATTTCATTGGTTTGGCATTTGTTTGATGGTTGAAGTGACACAGGTGTCACACAACTACTGCTATTACAAATTACTGATTAACAATAAATACAAAGACAAGCTAAACTACTGCTTCTCATTCCACTGTTAAAATCCTAGCAGTGCTTTGTGTCTTCAGCAGTACTTGAACCATGACAGTAGATTGAGCATCAGTAATTAGACTTTAACAGTCTTTAGACTTCATCAGTTGTTGAAGATCAGCAGTTGTTGTAGACGGACAGTAGATAGAGGTCATCAGGTGTTAGCCAACTTTCAAGGGGAAAGAACTGTTGCAAACTACTGCTTATTGTGAATCCAGTGATCTGATCCAGTTTTGGCTTTATCAACTGTTCCTTTGGTAGGGTTCAATCCCAACAATCTCCCCCTGGAACAGATGATGCCAAAACTCTTCATTATTTTGGATTTTTATTGCCTCATCAATAATTCCCTGACTTGTCCTTTGAATTGTAATTCAAAGTCCATGGAATCTGTATCATCCTCATCCCTGCACAGTGGAAGCTCAAGGAGATCCTGCAGATCTTCAACACCCAGGCCAAGTGCTTGTTCCCTTGATATGTGCTTCACCTCACCATTGGATTTGAGCAGAGTCAATACGTGGGTCTGTTTATCAGACTTCCACTTTAGTATTTTTGAATCCAATGGGTTTCTTGGGAGAGTTTTTATTGCTGATGAGTTTGGAGATTGAGGTCTGGTAATGACAACTTTGGCAGGATCTTGGGATTGTGTTGAGCCTTGATTTTCTACCATAAGTGTCTGAAGAACGATCTTCATGATATATTCTTCTGAAGCCTGGTCTTCTTTTGATACTGTTGCATCTATCTGCTGTTGTTTCCTTCTTTGATAATAAATGGCAGCAGTTGGAACAGTGGGTCTCCTGATGGGTAACTTTGGTTTTCTAACTGGAACTACTGCTTCTGGATAATCAGGCTTTTGAGGAGCAGTGGGATCTCTTTTTCTGAACTCTTCCAACTTTCTGTAAGTGGCTAACACCTTATCCTCTGACCACCTTGTCACTTGGTTCCTTGACCATAATCAGCAGTTATCAGTTCTTCTTTCATTCTTTTCAACTGTATGGTCCTTTCTGGTACATTTTTCTTGTACTTGGCCCAGATTGGAGGAGTCTGCTTTACCTTGTTTTTAATCATATCTTGAATTCTGGCTGTTTCTTTTTCTAGCTCACTGATGCTCCATTCCTTGTACTGGTGCTTTTCTGCCATGTACTTCTTGTAAGCCATGATATATTCAAGATAATCTTTTCTCATACTTTCATCATCTCTTTCAGACAGTTTTTGACAAAGGTCTTTTGAGAACTGTTCTAAAGTTCTGACCTTGGTGAGCAGGTATTGCAGTTTTCTCTTAATCTCTTTATCAGACTTTCCCCCTGTATCTTTTTTAGATATGTCTTCTGCTTGTTGAGCTTTTATTTTGAGATACTCTTCAATGTTTCTTGGGAAAGGATAACCTTGGATGGAAGGAAGTTTCCTTTTTGCAGGGTCATCTTCAGAGTAAAATGATTTTATCTCCTCTTTGACTGCTGGAAGATCCAATGGGTATTGTAATCCCACAGGAACAATAGCAGTGTTTGAATTCAGAACTTGTGCTGCTGATAATGGAACAGGGTTTGGGATGGTGACAAGGGACAGTGGTTGTGTAGTTTTTGGAGTTGGGGAGGTGTCATCTTCCAGTACAATATTGGTTACCCTTCTCCTTTTGTGCTTAGGAGAGGTTGGTGGTGTTTTTGTGGGTTGAGTGGTGGTGATTGAGGTGGTAGGTGTCTAACTAACAGTTGTTGAAACAACTGGTGTCTCAACCACTGTTGTCACTACAACAGTTGATGTATCAACTGTTTTCTTCTGCTTTTTGGCAGGTGGTGCTGGTGGTAGTGAAGTTGTTTTTGGTGGGGCAGTGGATTGAATGTGAGTTGATGTGGTAGTGATGGAAGTTGTTAGGGTAACATCTGTTGAAACCACTGAAGTGCCAACAACTGTTGATACAACAGGTGTCTCAACATCTGTTGGTTTGGAGGTTTGATGAGCGGAGCTTTTGGGAGTTTGAGGAGTATGTTTTGTGATTCTGGAAGGTGTGGATTTGGGTTGCCTTACTTTTCTAGTATGTTGTCTTCTTTTAGGTTTACCCTGCTCTTCCTTGGGTTCAGAAGTACCCTGCTCTTCCTTTTCCATCAAAACTTTCTTCTCCTGCTCAAACCTTTTAATCCCTTTTATTTCCATTGACTCTTTCATGTTTTCTTTTAGATCAGTAAAAGCATTTTGAGTCTCATCAACCTTTTTCAAACCATCTGGCCTTGGGATTTCCACAACCAGTTTAGATTTTGGATCTGGTTCAATGTATAGACCATCTTCATATCCCTTCTTCTTCTTAATTTTCTCCCCCTTTTTGGCATCATCAGGAGGATTGTCAACAAAGATGATTGTAGGAGGAGCAGTGACAGTGGTTTGTAATAAATGGGCCTTAATTGCCTTGATATCTGCTTGTGTATCCTTGAACCTAGCTTCCATCAGATTTCTGATCTTCTGAATTTAAACTTCATGTTGTTGATCAGCATATTGTCTTTGCTGATGAAGCATAGGTTGAAATAACTTCCAGAGCTTTGCAGAGGATGGAGCAGATTTTACATATGTTGCAGCAGTGGGTGGTGATTTTTGAGCTTGTAACAACTGTTGCAGCATATCTTTGATTTCTGCAACATATGTATCAAGTTTGTCAACCTTCTCTGTCAATTCTCTGTATTTTAAACCATCACCCAAGTTAATGGGATCATCTGATTTCTCACCAGTGGTGGTTGTATCAGTGGTTGACTTAGGGAAAGTTTCCCAGAAATCATCCACTGATGCCCCTTTTTCTTGGTACTGGGGACTTCTTTCTTCAGCAGAGGTTACCATTCTAAGCTCACTAGTGAATATTGGATACACACCAGTGGATAGTATGGTTCCCATAGAAGAAATTGCCTTCAAGGGAGTCTGACTTATGAAACTATTGGCCAAGTGTAAACCAGTGGGTTCAACACTTGTAGTAGCTGCTCAACTTGAACTACTGACAAGAAATACTTGTAATTCCTGCAGTGTAGCCTCCTTAACTATTGGTGGGTTAGCAATGATAGAAGCACCAGACTCAGTCACTTATGGGGGTATATTCTCATGGACAGGTGATTAAGAAGAACTGATTTGTGTCTGGGCAATATCAAGTGCATCCAACAGAGGTATCATGTATGGTGGAAGTTGTGCAGTGAGGATAGGGGTAGAAAGTGAATTTGCCCTAGGAGGTGGGCTATGGATGATGGAATCAAGTGATTCCAGAGCATCATAAAGTGGTGTCCCTGTGGATACAACCTGATCTTTTTGAGAAGATGCAGGAGGAGTTTTAGGCTCAGGTTGAGGTCTTTCTTCCAACTGCTGTGAAGAAGTAGCAGCAGTGGTTATTGGTGACTTTTGTGTTGTCACAGGTATAACCTCTGGGACCTCATCTTCCAGAGTTACCTTTTTGATGGGTTTGGGGGGCTTTTGGATATTTTTGTTTTTGGGTCTTTTGGTGATTTTAGGTGTAGGTTTCACAGCAGTGGTTGTGCTTCTGTGATCACCTTGAGCAATGAGCTCAACAGCAGGATCCTGAGGAGCAGTGGTTGCTGCTAAAGTCTGCTCAGGAACCTCTGTTTGTGTTTTGGAAGGTTTTGACAGCCTTGTGAATGTTTCTGAAGTTAGGCTGTTTATTTGAAAAGGATTTCCTTGGAAAAGCACATGAGCATTATCCTTAGAAAATTTCTTTTGAAAATAAAAACTTAAAAACCTTGGAAATAATAAAAATGATTTTTTATTAACATTTTTGACAAGATTATTGAAGATCTCCTGGGAATAGTTAAAATTTTCTTCATTCAATATAGCATTGCCTAGGTATTGGATCTTCAATAGAATCTCATTGAAAGCAGTGGTTTTGTTTGACACACACATTAGGAGGGTATGAAATAAAAATCTTGTGGCTGGTGGAAAACTGCCTTTTTGTAAAGTATCTTTTTTTATTTCTTCTTCATACCCTCTTTCAATGAAATCAGTTTGATACTCTGTTTTTGGAAAAGAGTTTTTACTTGTAAGATCATCGAGTTCAAAGACCTCCGAAATGGTTTGAGGTGTGATGGTGACTGAAATACCCTTTATTGATGAAGTAATTGCTAAGGGCTTTTTGTCCTTAGTTTCAAGTTTAGCATTTTTCCAGAATTCTTGTTGGGTTTCCAGGTAAATCAGAGCATCACAGGTCAACAAAGTTTTGTACTTTGAAGATGAAAGAGCATCAATTACGGAGTTGAAGGTGGTGGTGTGACTTGGTTTTTCAAGTATACCCAAGTAATTATGAGGGGTTTTGAATGGAAGAGCCATGATGAATCGAACAAGGTTTAGAACGAATGAAGAAGATGAGTGATTTGGGAGAGAATTTGTGAGAAACTACTTTGTGAAGGGAATTTTGAATTCGATTCGATAGTGAAAACCCTATTTGGGGTTTTGATCAGGGTTTTATAGGTGGAAAAAGTGTATGCTGACGTGGCAACAGTTACAAAAGATCTGACGGCCAAGTACTGTCCACGTGACAACCTCTGATGAATAATGGATGACAGTTGTTAGGAAAACACTGATGGAACAATATCAGTGGTTTACAACGGTAAGAATGAAAACAGTGGCTGACTATAACTATCAGTGGATTAAAAACACTGATGTTTGATCAACAGTGATTAACAAGGAAATGAAAGAACAGAGGTTGACTTTCAGCAGTGGACAACATTCAGCAGAACAGATGTTTGAACCAAAACAGTGGTTATGGCAGACTTTTAAGGATTAATGAAAATTTCTTTTTAGCTATTTTTAAGGATGGATTTTTTATTTTCTGAAAACATTTTAATGCTTTTATTCATAGAAAAACAAGATTTTGCCTGTTATTCCATGTTCAGCATGCCAATCCTAGAGATCAAGCTTTCAAATGTGGATGTGTCTAAAGCTTTTGTTAACACATCTGCCAGCTGATCTTTAGTTGGAACATGGTGCAGAGAAATCAAACCTTTTTCATAGCAATCCCTCACAAAGTGATGTCTGATATCAATGTGCTTGGTGGTTGAGTGAGAAACTGGATTTTTGATGATATTTTCTGCTGCCTGACTGTCCAACATGAGAGGTGTCTTTAAGGTAGTGATACCAAAATCCAGCAGTTGATTTTGAAGCCATAATAGTTGGGCTGTACAGCTTGCAGCAGCTATATACTCTGCCTCAGCAGTGGATGTTGAAACAGCTGCTTGCTTTTTGCTTTGCCAAGACACTAAGCAATTGCCTAGGAATTGGCACCCTCCTGAAGTGGACTTCCTTGTTGTATTACATCCAGCAAAGTCACTTTCTGAGAAACCTAAAAGCTTGATATTTCCATCAGCTGGATACCATATACCAAGTGTGGGAGCACCTTTGAGGTATCTGAATATCCTTTTTACAGCAATAAGGTTTGACTTTCTAGGGGCTGATTGGGATCTTGCAAAAACACATGTTGCAAACATGATGTCTGGCCTAGATGCAGTTAGGTACAATAAAGACCCAATCATGCTTCTATAAAGAGTTTGATCAACCAAATCATCCTTTTCATCAGACATGACTAACTTGGTGGTTACTATGGGTGTAGTACATGGTTTGCAATCATTCATATCAAATTTTGTTAAAAGTTCTTTGGCATATTTGCCTTGATAAATGAAAGTACCATTTTGCAGTTGCTTTACTTGGAGACCAAGAAAGCACTGTAGTTCACCCATTGCACTCATCTCAAACTCAGCTGTCATGAGTTTTCTGAACTCTTCACACATTTTAGAACATGTACTTCCAAAAATGATGTCATCCACATAAATCTGGACAATCATCAAGTCTTTCCCTATCTATTTTAAAATTAGTGTTTTGTCTATTTTACCCCTTGTGAAACCAATGGAAAGAAGAAAGGTGGAAAAAGTTTCATACCAGACTCTAGGTGCTTGTTTCAAGCCATACAAAGCTTTGTTTAGCTTGTAGACATGATTTGGATTAAATGGATCCTCAAAACCAGGAGGTTGACAAACATATACCTCTTCTTGAATCTTACCATAGAGGAATGCACATTTGATATCCATTTGAAACACCTTTATGTTGTGGTTGACAGCAAAGGCCAAGAACAGTCTAATAGCTTCCAATCTTGCTACAGGGGCAAAAGTTTCATCATAATCAATGCCCTCTTCCTGTCTGAAACCTTGAACCACTAGCCTTGCTTTATTCTTGGCAATAATGCCCCTTTCATCAGTTTTATTTTGGAAGACCCACTTTGTGCCAATAGGACTCACACCCTCTGACAGTAGTACAAGCTCCCATACTTGTTGTCTTTTAAACTGTTGGAGCTCCTCTTGCATGGATTCTACCCAGCTATTGTCTTTCAGTGCCTCTTGGTACTTGACTGGCTGATGGAGAGATAGAAAACCAACAAAAAGACATATGTTTTGGGATTGACTTCTTGTGAGCACCCCTTCACTGATGTTGCCAATGATTTGATCTGGTGGATGAGACTTCAAGAAGATTAGAGCTCCTTTGTATGGAACAATGGCATTTAATGGTGAGGACTGCAGATGTGAATCATCTGAGCTAACAACTGTTGGTGACTTTGATGATCCAACAGTGTCTTGAAATGGAGGTGGAGTAATAGGTGGAATTGGTGTGGAAACATGTTGACTTTTATTCACTGTTTGAGGACTTTTATCAACAGTGTTTGATGATGTGGAAGCAGGGGTTAAAGGGCTACTTTGGTCAACAACTGTTGATGTAGCAGTGGTTGAGCTTTGACAGCTGTTTTGAACATCTGCTGCTCTGGCAATGGATTTGAAGGTTTGTAGTGGAAGGATTACTTCATACCCATTGCCTGATGGAGGATTTTGAGATGGACCTGCACTGTTAGTCTTGACAGAGATATTTTCAAAAGTAAATTTATCAAGATCAAACAATTCTGCAGGGTTTGCAGGGATTTTCATTGAAGAAAGTTCATTGAACTTCACATTCAAAGTCTCTTCCACTGTTTTGGTCCTTGTGTTAAACACTTTGTAGGCCTTGGCAGTGGTTGAGTATCCCAAATGATATCCACTATCTACTTTGGCTGCAAATTTTGAAATTGAGTCTTTTAAGTTCAAAATAAAGCATGGGCAGCCAAATACTTTAAAGTATGAGATCAGTGGTTTGATTTTATACAGAAGTTCATAGGCAGTCTTTTAATGCCTGGGGTTGATTAAAACTTTGTTCTGGACATAGCAAGCAGTGTTTACTGCCTCTGCCCAGAAAGTTAGTGGCAAACCTGAATCAGCAAGCATGGTTCTGGCAGCTTCAATCAATGTCCTGTTCTTTCTCTCAACAACCCCATTTTGCTTTGGTGTCCTTGGAATGCTGTACTGCCTTACAATTCCTTTTGACACACAAAACTCATCCAACTCCCTATTTCTAAACTCTATGCCATTGTCACTCCTGAAGACTTTTACTGGCAAGTCAAACTGCTTTTCAACCTGTTTGACAAAGTCTTACAGAATGTCTGCAGTCTCATCTTTGGAATGTAAGAAATAAGTCCATGTAAACCTAGAAAAGTCATCTACAATTACCAAACAATATCTTTTCTTTTTAAGACTCATGACTTTTACTGGGCCAAACAGATCCATGTGCAGCATTTGCAAGCACTTGGTTGTTTTGGACTCTTCAATGGACTTAAATGAGCTTTTATGTTGCTTTCCTTTTAAACAAGAAACACAATGCTCAGGACAGGTGAACAGTTTTTGAGGAAGACCTCTTACTAGACCCTGTTTTGACAAAGCATTGATTGTCTTGAGATTTGTGTGCCCCAATCTCCTGTGCCAAAGTTATGTCTCTTTGTTAGAGGCAGCTGAGAACAGACAAGCATCAGTCCTGGGGCTCTCTTTTGACAGATCAACTACATAAACATTGCCACTCCTTTGAGCAACAAGTTGGGTTTTTCCATTTTTTATTATTTCTTCAATCTTTTTAACCATTTCTGGTCCAATAATCCTTAGTAAAGAATGAGCCATAGCCCTTATCACTCATTTGTGAGACACTAAGGAGGTTGAATTTTAGATTGTCTATTAGATTGACATTTTCAAACTTAACATTACCAGACTGAACTGTACCAGACCCCATCACCTTCCCTTTACTATTATTACCAAAGGATATATCACCCCCTCCATGAGTTTTGAAATCTTTGAGTAGGGCTCTACATACCAAAGACTATCTAAGCATGCAGAAGCTCCCTGCACATCAAGTAAAAGGTTAGTTCATGAGGGTCTCCAAAGCCAATAAGGCTTTGGATGGGGTCTCAACAGTGTCTGTGTTAAGTTCAGGTGGATGGACAGTGGTTAGCTCAGGGGTTTGGACAGTTTTAGAACTGTTTTTCTCTAACCACTATTGGGGGTCTTGCCCTATCAGCTGTTGATACCCAAAGGGATGCCTGTTCACTCTTGGTTTAGAAGGCTTTTTGTAAACCTCATAAACATGTGGGACCCTTGGGTATGGTGGTTGACCTTTACCTCTTCGGTATTGGTTAGCAGGAGGTGCATCAGTCACCTGAACTTCTCTTTTAACAGAGGTTTTGTTCAGCTGTTTTGTAACACCTGTTTGAACTGGAACAAACAATGGTTGTTGCTTGACTTGTGATTTTGATGAACTCATTGGTGTTTTTGACATGTACTCTTCCTTTTTTACCTCAAAGGATTTCAGGTACACACACTGCTGAGTAGAATGGTTTGTTTTACCACAGATGGTGTAGCTCTGTGGAGGCACAATAGTACTTGTTTTGTTAAGATCATAAGCTTTTAAGTGAAAACAATCTTTGGTCAGGTGATTTTTCTTTTCACAAAAGTCACAAAACAGGTTTTTAATCTTTTCTCTTTTCTTCTTCTTTTCAGACTCCTTTGCAACAGAATTTTGAACTACTGTTGGGATGTCCTTAAGAGGAATCACCTTGGCCTTTGTAGCTTTGACACCATCTATAGTTGTGAAGTCCATGGGTTTGAAGTTTTCAAGGATGTCACACTCATCAGACCATGTGGGTTTGAATTGGTATTTCTCAATCTCCTCAAAAGTTGAGGACCCCACAGATCTTTCCAAAGTGATCTTGTTACCAAGTTTATCAGTTATTTTAACCTCTTGGCCATCCTTGTTGGTGGGTATGATTTCAACAGAACCAGTTTGATTTGCAGCAGTGTTTCCAACTTGGTCATTTTTTCTAAACCCTATGCCAAATTTTACATTGCTTTCAAGCTGTTTTTCAAGCATGATCTCATAACCTTTGCAGGATTCCACTCATTTTTCACAAGTGATTTGGGTGGTTTCCAACTCATTTTTTCAAACTTGATATTTTTCTATCATAGTCTGGAGTTGGTCCTTGGTTATGCTATGCTCTTGTTTGAGACTGCAGATCTCATTATCTTTTTCAGCCAATTTGACTTTTAGTTCTTTTAAAGACTTTTCAAATTGAACTTCATCATTTAACACTCTATCCCTAAGGTTTTCATTCACCTCTTTGATGTTAGCAAATGCTATGATGCATTTCTCTGAACAAAGGTTTTTAAGAACCTGAGATGATACCTTAGCTGCAGCCATCATGGCACAGTCACAGACATGTTCTTTTTCATCTGGCACTTTCTCTTCTTTTTCACCTTGTTTCTTCTCTTCTTCTTCAGACCAGGGGTCAGACAGTGGTTCCAACAGGGGTTCTGAATTTTCTCCCAACAGTATTTCACCAGCAACAGCAGTAACCACTGCTTCAGCAATTTCATCCACTGTTTCTTCATTTGACTGTCCTTCTTCAGCTTCCAGCCCTTCTGGTATAGACTCTAATGCTACAAAATAGTAATCATCATTAGAAGCATCATTGGTAGCATAGAGTGCAAAATTTTCATCACCTAGCTCATCAGGTAAGCTACTCCAGTCAACAAAGCCTTGGGTGAAAAAGCTTTACTGATCTGGTTGAACCACTGCTGGTGTAGCTTGTTGAGGTGCAACTGGTTGCACTTGAACCTGAGGGAGGGCTTGGACATACTGAATTTGAAGAACAATGGCCTGGACATACTGCACAGGAACAGGGGTTCCAGGATTTGCATAATGAGCAGTGTTTACATGGGCAGCAGGAGTATAATGGGAATACTGCATAGTGTTTTGGTTATTTTGTGGTCTTGGGCTAGGGTGTGTGATAATTGGTCCACTGTTTTGACTCCTACACTCTCTAGCAAAGTGACCTGACCTGTTGCACTTGTAGCATTTGATTTTTGATTTATCCAACCCTACTTTTAGATTCCCATGCAACCCTGGGAATTTTCTCCCTGTCCTTTTGTAAAACTTGCTGGTTCTAACACTCAGCAGTGCAAGTTGGTGTAATATGTCCATTTCCTCTAAATCAGTCGGATCAAAATGCTGGAGATCATTGAGTTCAAAGCACAGATTGTCAGAATTCTGGTTTTCTCCATTAGCTGTAAAAGCATAATTGGATGAGTAAGAATCATAGTTATTAAAAGCTCCACCAGCTGTTATGTCAATGTAATGATCATAACCCTGATCCTTACTACTACCAGATTCTTCCTGACCCAAAAGAGCTGTGTTGCCAAATGAATAGTCATCTGCAACTTTCCAGACTCTTGTAACTTCTTTTTCTGGTTCAACTCCCTTTCATAGGTCAGGAGTCTACCATGAAGCTGGGTTAGGGTCAGATCTTTGAACCCAACATAATTCCTGGTTACAAAAGCAATTGTGTCCCATTTATCAGGAAGTGACCTAAGAAACCTGCTATTTTGTGTTGCATTAGTAAATTCAACCTTAACAAGTTTTAGTTCACTTATGAGACAGCTGAATCGCTCAAACTGTTGTGTTAATGATTCACCCTTAACGTGACAAAAGGTTTCATACTGTTGATTCAAAATTTTCCTGTTATTTTCAATCACTTCTTCAGTCCCCCCAAACTGTTCCTTAAGTGCATCCCACAATTCCTTGGCACTATTACAGTGTAACAGTCCAGCATAAATTTCATTAGGTAGTGCAGATGCAACTATGCTGAATGCCTTGGCATCTAGTTCAATTTTCTGAAAATCCTGTTCAGTATAGTTCTCTATTTTCTTAGGAACAAATACCTTTAGATCCTCAGCACTCGGCACCATTGGAACATGTGGTCCAAAGATAGCCGACTTCCAACATCTGGTATTCTGTTGAGCTAGGATGTGACCCATCCTTCGCTCCCAGATGTTGTATTCATTTCTCTTCAACATAGGTGGTTTGAAGAGTGAACTGATGTTATTATTAACATCTTGTGATTGTGACGTCATCCTGGTTGTTTTACAGGTACTGATTAATCAACTTTGCTCGTGATTAAACCTTACTCTGTTTTTCAACAAAACGAACAATTAAAAGTATCAACGATTTTGAGCTGAACTTTTACGTCAAAATGATTGTTAGATCAAGTTTGACTGTCCAAGCTCTGACACCAATTGTTAGGATCTGAGTTTCTTATGATTGTGCTTGTTTGATAATAATGAAGATGAACAAGAACAATTGCAGCGGAATTAAATGGAACAAACTTTCAACACACAATCAAATGAGAGAATTGTTTTCAACAAACATGTTTAACAGAGAATCGAATGATTATATTTATTACAATCTTCAATTACACTTGCATGAATGCATACAATCTCCCCCTCAGCCTAAGCTCACAGAGAATGTTCGTACAGAATGACTTGTGATGAAGAGAGCTGATAGAACAGTACAGGGTACTGTTCTATTTATAATACAGAACAAACCACTGTGGCATCTTTGCTGACGTCACCATGAAAGTGACATCTAACCTCCTAACAACCTGTAACCACTGACCTATACAACTACTGCTATTATAAACTACTGATTAACAATAAATACAAAGACAAGCTAAACTACTGCTTATCATTCCACTGTTATACTCCTAGAAGTGCTTTGTGTCTTGATCAGTGCTTGAACCATGACAGTAGATTGAGCATCAGTGATTGGACTTCAACAGTCTTTAGACTTCATCAGTTATTGAAGATCAGCAGTTGTTGTAGACGGACAGTAGATAGAGGTCATCAGGTGTTAGCCCACTTTCAAGGGGAAAAAACTGTTGCAAACTACTGCTTATTGTGAATCCACTGATCTGATCCAGTTTTGGCTTTATCAATTGTTCCTTTGGTAGGGTTCAATCCCAACATAAGGGTTCTCTAGGATTTCCCTGATGTATTGGTCATTATCAAAATATGGGTCCAGAGGGTCCAGGTTTGGATAGGGTGCTATGGGTTCCTCTATTGGGTAAAGTTGTTGGTAATCCCTGTGGTCGTCAAACCATGGGTCATAGTCTGGGGGATGGGGTGCTGGTACTCTAGGAATTTCAGTTGGGTCAAAATCAGGTATTGGTATTTAATCTACGGGGTTTGGCTCAATTGCCATAGGTTGTGTGGGAAATAGTGGAAACGGCTGGGGTGCTATGAGTTGTTCTAGATTCGGGTCTGCAGATGTAGTAGCTAAGATATGAAAATTTGCTAATCTCCTATTGATAATATCCTGTGTTTGAGCATTCATTTCTCTATTCGCGGCTGCTAAAGCTCGCTGCTGCTGAAGTCTTCTCATCCTTTTTCTACGTTCATGAGCTCCTCTGCTGAACCATCCTCTCTTCTTAGGAGAGAATGGCTCTTCAGATTGTGCTTTGAACACAAAAATCCCTTCTTCGGTATCAGTCGAATACCCCGAGAGGGTAGGCTGTGAAGAAGTTCCTTCGTCCCTAGGTGAGCTGGACAACTGACGGTAAGCATCTGAAGGTCCTTGGTCGCTCATACTATAAACTAACAATTTGTCAAATAACACAAAACAATAAAATATGCATGTAGTCACGTAGATAATTTCCTAACATAACAAATAAAATTTTGGTGTCAGCAGAACACTTCTGTGGCTGAAATCAGTGGTTGTGGCTCTGATACCACCTTCTGTCGCAACCCCGGACCCCTGCCTCAGGAGGCGGGCGGCCGCGGCCTACTCAGAGATGGTGGTATCGGTGTTTATCATTATTTGGCAATGGAAATTTAATCAAGACCGTAGTTAGGAAATATTTTATCAGAGTAAAACACCACATTTTTATAATAGTAAACTTATTGGGATAAAACCCAAGTTTTCGTTACAAACAAGTTTATAGGGAAAATCCCTATTTTATTGAAATAAAACATCTTCTTTATTTAGGTAACTTTTATAGCCACTTTTCCAAGCCTTCAGTGCTGTCCAGATGGCTTCTATTTGGTTTTCACATTTTGTTACCTGAAACGTGTTTAAAAACATTTTGTCAGTGGGAAATACTTGTGAGTGAATCCCAATTTAATCAAGAAGAGTTTTATCATTTACACAGTATTAAGAGCGATTACAATGTTTACATCTACACAATTACTCATTCAGTACTGTCAATCCTGACTGGTGGGTCATATTACACATTGGCTATCTCGGTGTCCAATGGTAACGTGTTCCACATTTTGTATACAAAACCCCAACATACCGGCAGTTTTGCCACTTTAGTCCAAAACTCAAACTTTGGTCCCTGTGGTTTGGTCACTTTTGGTCCCTGTGGTTTGGTCATTTTTGCCACTTTAGTCCAAAACTCAAACTTTTTGCATCTGGGTCCCTGTGGTTTTAGTTTTACTGCCATTTTGGTCCAAAAATGAAATCAGGTCATATTTATCTTATAAAATCCTGCTATTTTGTCATTTTCCGCATGGGCAAAATGATCATTTCATTTTTATAAATAAATACCATATTTTATAAGACAAATATGACCTGATTTGCCCCTGAGGAAAATGACAAAATTACAGGATTTTATAAGACAAATATAATCTGATTTCATTTTTGGACCAAAATGGCAATAAAACTGAAACCACAGGGACCCAGATGCAAAAAGTTTGAGTTTTGGGCTAAAGTGGCAAAAGTAACCAAACCACAGGGACCAAAATGGCAGTTTACTCTTCTTTGATTTGAATCATTTACGTGTCAATGTAAAAAAAATATGTTGATATGTTTAATACTTTTAACATTGCAATATAACGTTCTTTTAATTTTAAACGGGTGTATTTAAAACGAACTTTATTTTTGCATAGTAAACTATATGAGTACTGATATCGTAACGATGTCGCACAAAACCGTATCAAACCAAACCGGTATCAACGTTTCGATAGGTATTTGACTTTATGGTCATCGATAGATAAAAATATGTATAAATATTCTTTTGTGCATAATATATCACAATTTTATTTTGTAAATTTTCTCCTGCTGCTATAGCGAGTATCGATATTATAACGAATGAAACCGATACCGACCAAGTTCCCACAACGTAGCGCGAAGAAATCCAACTAATTGAAAACAACAAAGGAGGTACAGGCAGGATGTAAAGGTGAACACCAATAACAACAAATCTCAGAAGCCCTAAACTCGTCAAAATGACAAGTGATCTAGCGATGCAAGCTGCTTTCATTTTGATTACGATCTTGATGTTCATGTGGATGCAAAAAATACCTCAAAATCTGCTCACCAAATTCCGTTACAGAAACCGATCAAGCTACGACGCCAAGCGTCACTTCATCACCGGCGCTCAACTCTTAGCTAAATCCAGATCTACAAAAGACCACGCGTCCTCTGTTAGACTGGCCAAATCAGCCGCCGATGAAGCCGACAAATCGATCTCGCTTGATCCAAACGACGCCGCATCTCACATACTCAAAGCACTGGCTCTGGATGCGCAAGGTTTGATCTCAGCGGCGGTGGAGTCGCTGGACGTGGCGCTGTCGCCGCTCACGGCGAAGTCGCTGAGCTACGCCGAGAGAGGAGACGCTCTGTTGAAAAGAGCAGAGATCAAGGTCAAGGGGAGCAAGAGAGGCCGAGTCGACTCAGCGATCCAAGACCTGGTGGAATCGGTCAAACTCAAAGGGGATAATCCAAGGGCGTATTGGTTGCTGGGAGAGTGTTACGAGAAGAAAACAATGAAAGATGAAGCGGTTGATGCGTATGAGCGTGCGCTTAGGATTGACCATGACTGTGTTGCGGCTCGAGATGCGTTGAACCGCTTGGGTTCAACCCAATCCCAATGACATCCACAAAACTCCCTCCACATGCTTCGCCTATGGGTCTTTGTCATAAATTACATTTTAAATTATTGTTGATTCTCATTTTGATTGCTTTTACTTACTTACCGCATGAAGTTTGTTATGTTTCAAAGTAAATTATTTTTTATTTTTTTTTTTACTTTTAGTGGTTGTAATTATTTGATTTTAAAATTAAACTAGTTTTTTTACCCGTCGCGCGTTGCGGCGGCGTCATACGCAAAATGATAACATATAGACTACAATCAACCAGGTTTCCGAAATAAATTGACGTCAAAACGTATGATAGCTCAAATTTATACTGTCAAATCAAAACGTATTACATTTGATCCGATTTGTTTTCAAACAAAGTTTATGTCAAAACGTACGTAAAAACATTTAATAATTGACCCAACTCGTTTTCAAACAAACATTACGTTAAAACGTAAAAGAACTCGAATATATACCGATATGTCCATAAAAATAAAAGCATAAGAAATAGTTTTAGTGTAAGCTTGAAACTTTAGAAACTTGAAGTTAGAGGGTTAATATGAAATTATAGCAAAGTGTAGAGGTAGAATGGGTTACCTGTCAAAAGTTTGAAGGTTAAAAAGAAGTTACAAAGTACAGGGGCTTTTTTGTCAAGTTAAAAAGTAGAAGGTTCATTTTTATCAAGTTAAAAAGTTAGTTTTTGTGAATTCAGAAATTTGAGGGGGGAGTTTTATCAACTAAGAAAAGTTATTATCAAAAGAGAAAGTGGTCACCACTCACCAACCTTTCAATTTAAGATTATATAAACTAATTAACACCCTATTTCAATTTAAGATTATATAAACTAATTAACACCCTAAGTATTTTTTCTAGGGGTGAGCATTTGTTAATACCCAACCCGACCCGATGAGTACCCGACCTGACCCGAGAACCGAACACCATATAAATTGATACCCGAAATCATACCCTACATTTAGGGTCGGTTCCGGTTCCCTTTAATCTCGGTTCCAGGTAAACATCGAGTCATTACCCGAACCTAATAATTAATCAAAATCCATTCAGTGAAGCACTGTTCAATCCTACAGCAATGCATTCCAGCAGTGTTTTTGAAGATTGAGTTCAATCTTGCCGACCGGCTGCGAACAGCCTGCAGACCAGCTACGAACAGTCTGCTTACCGTCTGCGAAGAGGTCTGCAAATTGGTTGCAAACAGTCTGCATACCGGTTGTGAACAGGCCTCTTTGCCGACTGCAAATAGGCCTCTTCTCGGGCTTAATTGAAGATTCGCCAAACATGATAGCTAGTAAACAGATTAACAACTCTTTAACGTTAACCCAGATACACTCATGACTCATACAAAAAGAAACGCTTAACTGATGTAACTATATCTTTTTTACGCATTTTTAGTGACTGTATAAAAAACGATTTAACAATGAGGATAGGATCAAAAACGATTTAACCCAATTGTGATAGTTGCTCGTTGATAGCCAATCGACAGTATGATCATACAGTTTGGTAGCCAGTCGCTTTTAAAATCAGTACGACAGTATGATCTTACAGTTTGCATAAACAGTTTGGTACAGGGGCGTACCCACCCTAAGCTCAGGGTGGGCGGGCGCACCCCATGAAAAAATATTTTTTAGTGTTATTTTTCGCTTGAAATCCCGACCGCACCCCTTGGAATTTTTCACCCGCACCCCATGAAAATTTTCAACCGCCCCACTTAGAAAAAAAATAATTATTAACCACTTATTCACTTAATTATTTAATCCAATCAAAGCCCAATCTGCAATCAATTTTTATTAACACAAACCCAACACAAACCCAACACAAACCTAAAGAAATTTGAACTAAATAAAATAACCTAAACCCATCCACCCATTCCATTTCCAAATCCCGCCCCCAAAAAAACTCCCAGCGACTTCACACCACTGCTCACGACCTGGTGGCTTTTTTTACCGGAAAAACCAAAATTCCGGTTTGACCGATCCATATACGTCAGAATTCCAATATAGAACTAGTATGGTTTATTTATTTATTTATTTTGTTTTATGTGATGATTATGATAAGATATAGATGTGTAAGGGTTTAATATTTTTATATTTTTTGGTTGTTCTAGACTTGTAGTTAAATGATTTTGTTGTTTTATTTATAGCTTTGTTTGTTTAAATGATTAGTTACAAGTAATCAACATTTAATATTAGGGCTTGAATGTTTAAAAATATAATTGAAAGTTATGGGCTATGTTTGAACATGATTGTTTATTTTGTTTAAGTGTTTAGTGTTGTTTTATGAACTTATGGAGCAAATTATATGTGTTAGGAACAATGAGTAAGAATTTAATTAACTTATGGCGTGTTTAGTATCTTTAGATGATATTTTGGATATATTTCAAAAAAGAAAAGAAAACATGTAGGGCACAATTTTAAATACGCTTGTAATTTGTAATGACGTTTGACGTTTTTTGATGATTTATAAATTTTAGTTTGATGTTCTTTTGTCTTACATGATCCGACCCGACCCGCTATGAATCGATATTTTTATACAGCTAGGGGCCTAAAGTCTTTGAAAATATTCCGCACCCCTAGGAAAAAATTCCTGGGTCCGCCACTGGTTTGGTAGCCAGTGGCTTTTAAAATCAGTACAACAATATGATCATACAATACGTCTCTCGGCAGCGAAGCTTATAGGCTATAGCCGTATATAACTATTATCTATAAACTCTAAATAAGGTCAACATATATATGTAAAAGATATATACTACGTATGGTATGCAAATTGCAATCTTAGTTAAGCTTTATGCAAATTGTTGAAGATTGAGTTTGTTTTTCTTCTCATGATAGAATACCTAAACTAGCATCAGCTGATGCAGCCAAATGTAAACATTTAAGTATGCTTGTGGTTTAAAAAGATAAACCCGTGCTGTTACACTTGGCTGGCTATATATAAAGTATTATATTTACTTTTAACTAGTATTAAACTCTCGCGTTGCGCGGGGACATAAAAACGTGCCAAGTTGCATCAATGCTATACCCCTGCTAATGACCACTAACACCGGTAAAAATCGTAAAACAAAATAAATAAAAAATGGAAAGTAACACCGGGCGAAATGTAGACGTAAAATCATTGAACCACACACGCGAAGAAATTAGACCGAAGCATAAAACACATAAAAGAATAACTAAGTCGCTATAGGACCTGCGAGTTGCGACGAACCTATTAAACAGGAAAAATAGACGTAAAAACATTGAACCACATACACACGTTGCGCCATCACGCCGTGTATGAAAACGAATAAAATTTCAAAAAGATAAATCAATATGTATTACAAAAATACATACATGATTTAAGTAATAAAATTAAAATAAAGAAATCATAAAATAAATAATAATAGAAATAAAGATAACAATAAAATATAATTTCCCATGGTCTCACAACTAAACTTTTTTGAAAAACTCACCAAGCATAACATAAAATACATTTATGCTCACAAAACATATGAAAATGGTCTATCTAACAAAGTTAATTAATTGGACTCGGATGATTATAAATAGGAAAATCAGGTTCTCAGGGCGTAAAACTTTTTTATTTTGGACTCAAGTGGTTAAAATCACTAAAACACAAGAACTAAAATAGTAATTTACACTATGTTTTAATAAAACATAATATTATACAGAATTAAATTAACATTATTAACTTAGAGCATTCATAATGGTTTCTCTATATTTTTGTGAGTTAGTTATATTATAAGAAATGATTTGAGTGGTTGTGAATGAAGAAAAGAAAAAAATGTTACTGCTCATATGTAAATATACAGAAACACTGTTCATACATATTAATTTTTTAATATATTATATATATTTGAAAATGATTGTGAATGGAGGAAGGAGAAAAATAATGATAAAGGTATAAAAAATTATTTAATTTAAAAATAAAGAAAAAACGAAGATTAAAAATTTAATGAGTAATATGGTGAATTTTTGGGAAAAGAAATGAGCTAGAAAAGGGGTTTAAATGGTCATATTAGTGTTTTCCAATATTTAAATCGTTTAACCGATAAAAACTGGTTCCAAACCGGGGTTTTGTCAGACCGGGTTCGGGTCGATTTTGACCTCCAAAAATACAAACTGAAGGGGTACCGGCAGTTTTTAGTGGTTCGACATTAAACTAAAAGTAATAATAATCTATATCTATCTATACTTTCTATAAAAGGAGAAATCCCAATAACATAAGAAAAGTTGATGTGTCAGCAGGAGAGCATGTCCAACAATGCTTATCTTATGTCATTTTTACATCATAAACCTTAATATTAAAAGACTTTAAAATTCAAAGATGGCCCACATTCACATTTTCAAACCACTGCCATCAAACCACTGCCCTTCCAAACCTCCAAACATATGTTATAAATTCAAACCTCTGCATCAAACCACTGCCCATTCAAAATTTTGGCTCCAGTTTCAAAATTTAAACATGGCTCCAGAGTTCAAAATTTAAACAACAGACGTATAAAAAGCTCAACTCTCTCTCTAAAACTCATTTTCAAATCCAGAACTCTCAACTCTCTCTCTCTTTCCGCCGCATTCTCTCTCTCTAAAACTCATGAGTTCCGCACTTCTTCGCTGCACTTCTCCAGCCCTAAATCTCCTTCCTTAACACCTACTGGAATCTTATTACCGGATAAATCATGAGTTCCGGGGCCAACAGCAACAACTTTACCAGAATTCAACTGCAATCGAGACAACAAGCCACTCAATTACTCAAAT
Organism: Helianthus tuberosus; assembly: GCA_030545235.1. Taxonomy (NCBI): domain Eukaryota; kingdom Viridiplantae; phylum Streptophyta; class Magnoliopsida; order Asterales; family Asteraceae; genus Helianthus; species Helianthus tuberosus. The sequence continues at coordinate 53,891,435 of CM060402.1, forward strand.
CAAATTCAGATCTACACCAAACAAGACACATGAATTATTATTACCTTAGAGGATTTCTCAGGGAGAAGAATACCGGCGGTGGTTTTGGAAGGAGGAAGTATCTTCTCCACCAATACTCTGTTCAGAGATGGATCCAGTTTCAGGTTACGAAAGAGAGAGAGAGAGAGAATTCACCGTGCTAAGTTCAAGGTTTAATTGCTTTCTTTTTCTAATTTAATTTGTTGTTCTAATTCGCCAGCTGTAGTTTATCACATTAATTTCATCTTCACAGCAACAACTACAATCTTATGATCCATTATTCACTGATTCAAAACTGTTATTCTCTAGATCGGAGTTTGAGTTCTTACTAATTCACATTCCTGATCAACATCATGACATTAATACGCACAACATATCCTCAATTTTGGATTAGGTTTTTTTACTCTGCAAAAAGTGAATGATAAGTAACTGTATAAGGTAATGTGTGTTTATCGCTGATATTATATGTATTTAAGGTGCCATCTCTTGAACATAACAACAAAATCATTGGAGAGAGTCTGGATTTGGTGAAATATCTAGATGCTCACTTTGACGGGCCTGCGTTACCACCAGATGTAAGCTTTAACTAACATCTGTCACATTTCCGTTTTTACCCTCTATCAAAATTGTAACAAGCTTTTGTATAGGATCCTACCAAAAGAGAGTTTGCTGAGGAGTTATTCACATACAGCGACACATTTAGTAAAACAGTTTTATCATCGTTTAAAGGAGATGTTGTGAAAGAAGCTAGTATGACTCAAAACTTTTGTTATAGCTCCTTTTGTATTAATCAATCTATCAAATACGTGACATGGCCATTTTGTATCTACGTTTTGTTATAATGTAACGTTTTGAAATTTGATCAGGTGCTGCTTTTGATTATTTGGAATCCGCTTTTCGGAAGCTTGACGGTCCATTTTTCCTTGGAGAGATCAGTTTGGTAAAGTATTCTGTCGATTCGGGCCACTATAAATTTTACGAGCTGGTTGTTATTGCTAAAAACCTTATGAATTGGGAAATTTACCCGTGCTTTTAGTTAATCAGTGCTATTGTTTTGGGAAATTTACCTGTGCTTTTAGTTAATCAGGATCTAGGGTTCTGATTGGAACTGTATTGATTTGGGAAATTTACCTGTGCTTTTAGTTAATCAGTGCTATTGTTTACATGTATTTTCAGGTTTGGGCAGAGGATGGTGATATCGATGCTTGGCATTGTGTGCAGACTCTAAGTGAATCAAACAGGTGACAATTTAAAGTAAACCACACATGTCTTTTAGCGTATGCTCTTGATTAAGTAGCATCATGTATAAATCTAATAAATTTATCATGATGACTTTAGTGGGCACACATCTACAGTATGGACATTATCTTTTAACAACTCAATAATTGAGGCTTAAATTTGTAGTGATGATCTCACCATTAAGGTGTGGGGAGTGGACATTATAAGATTACAATCTGTCCGGTTATCATGATCGGACTATTTTCTCAGTCCATTGGTCAAGGTAGCATATCAGCACAGTTTTTGAATAGTTTTCATCTTTTCTTTATTTAAGTGATTTGCTCTAATTTGATCTAATTTACGCATTTTGTATGTTCAAAGTGACAAACGAGGTGAAGGTATGTATAATGTAAGTGGTAAAAAATGGTTCAGATGTGGTTGTGATTTTGGTCGATCTCTATCATCATTTATTTTAATGTGTGTTTTATTAAAAAATGAAGCTTTTTATCGAAATCAGGACGTTTTGAAGCCGATACAGTCAACTGAGAGTTTTAAGATATTTGAAGATGAGGAAGATCAACATGTGCCCATGGCATTGGACTGCCTGACTCGCTCCATAACGCCCCTACCGCTCCGCCATCGCCTGCCGCCTCTCCGGACTTCCGATTGCTGACTTTCTTCTCATCTCAATACCGTTTGAATTTCGAGTAACTGAGGTTTTACGCTACTTCCAATCTATTAATTGCTAAAATTTCTTAGTAATAATGAAATTGAATCTCGAAATTAGTTTATTGTGCATTTGAAACTTGAAATCGTATATGTGTTGCACAGAGTAGTATGTAATAGAGCTAGGGTTTGTTGAATCTTCATAAGAAATCAGTTTAACTATTCGCATTTATTCAGCACACGAAGCAATTAAGAGTTATCGGTGCAGATTTCAAAAGCAATTGTTCAGCAGATTTAGAAATGTGTTAGGCAAATGTTACATTAGATGAAGTGTTGACTTATAAAAAGATGAAAGAGTATTATGCAATTGAAAAGAGTCAATAACTAGAACGTTTATTGAAAGGCGGTGTGAGGATTGTGTACTATACTGCATGCCTGTTGATTATATTTGGAGGTTATTCTTTAAGTGCTCTTTTCTTAATGTATGAAAAGAGTCTTGAATAGATATATCATCCTCAGCATTGTCCAAGGGACCAATGATGATTACATATATGTCTTAGAAAGAAATCAGACATCATATAGTCCCTCCTTTCTCTTATAAATATTTCAGTGCTTTATCTTTACATTAGAATTACACACTCTGAATGCTCCAGTCATGAGTAAATGGGTTGAATTGCTATTAGCAGCTGATACTAACAGATGGTACTCCATGCAGGGAATTCTGGTCAAAGTCAAACCAGTGTTACACAGAGGCAAAAATATCAAAGTGCAAGGACATCTAATGTTAGTGAGAGCAATAATTTGATTCCTCAAAATAATTTTAATGAAAAGGAAAGCTCCAGTAATCCCTTTGATAACTCTCTGTGGTTAGGTCCTTCAAGAACTATAGGTGAGAAGTAGGATTTATTTTCTTTTCGAAATCACTAATTTATATTGAGGCGGCAAAATGGACAAGTCAAAACAGGTAGTTTTTAGTACATGCCAAAATGGTTGGGCCAACACAAACACGTTTTGGCTTTATTTTTCATCAGTTTATATTCATATATGTGCTAATATATGAAATAAAATGATTTTAGATCTTTTTAATACGTTGATTTGGTGATGACTGGTCATCCGACTCAATCGGTCCGCAGATCTTTACTTCAGAAGCATGGAAGGTATACCCTTTAATGCTTTAATCCTGTAATCTGTATATGCATCTGATTTGGTCAAATAGTTAACTTTAATATCATTTATATAAACTATGTTTATGTTGTTTTGTATATCCAAGCTGCTTTCCGTGCCGATGAGATTAGAAGGACCCAACCGACACCGCAAGATGAAATGCGAGATGAAATGGGACCAGGAGGTAATCATATTCCAGAGGTAAAGTTTCTTCGATTTTATTTTTTTCATACTTTATAAGGTTTAATATCAAGATTCTTTGGTCCTTGGTTTTGAATTAGTGATTTCTTTGATTTCGTTTGTAAGTGCTCTAAACCTCATTTAGTTCTTTATGAATTTTTATGTTCAAACAGAGATTGATTATAATTATGTTTTTATTTATAAACTCTCATGATTGATTACAATAATATGTTTCATTATACATCATATAGTGCTTACTTTTATGTTCTACATGTGATGTAGGTGGGATTTGAAAGTAATTCTAGGGGTTCTGTTGTAAACAACATATGTATGAAGCTTAGTTTTTGTGCTTTTGCTTACAATGACCAACCTATAAGTTTCGTGTAAAAATCGAATTGATGATTTGTATCACTTGAAAATGAACCTGCAAGAGTAAGTTCCTCTTTTTTATTAGATAAGTAAGATTGTGTTTGGCGAATAAGGTAATGACTCTACCCAGGAATCTGACTACTCATTTCAATAGTATTTATTTTCTTTGCTGTCAGGTTTTTAAAGAATATGCTGACTTAATCTGGTCATTGAATATGAAATCAATGAACCTTGGTGAGACTCTTATTTTCCATTAGTTTAGCTTTCGTGTTTTTGGCTTGAAATTTTACCATATAATGATTATGATTTGCAGTAAAGTTCGTCGGAGCGTCATCATTGGGCTACTACGAGTAGCCTATTCATTGTGTGTGTGTTCTAATGAAATCGGGCAGTCTGAATCTCAACGGACTGACTTATTCAAGTATCGAAACTTCTCTGTAAGTTATTAAACTTATTTTTTGTTTTACCGGTTGAAACCTCTGTTTGTGAAACATGTATTTGGCAAAGGTCTGTTTTATGTTTTGAAACCTCTGTTTGTTCTGAACAGATGTTAGAAAATAAAACAGTGGTTGATACATATGTTGACTAAAACAGATGTTTGTGGAGAAAACAGTGGTTGATACATCTGTTGACTAAAAAGTCAACAGATGGATGAAAACATATGTTTGAAACCACTGTTAGGTTAAACAGTGTTTTGTGGAGAAATGTCACACCCTGACTTTTGCGGAAGCGTGATTATGGGGTGACTTTCTTAATATCATTGCATTCAATCATAACATCAACTATGTGATAAAACCATAGATTTGTCATCCATTAAATGAGTTTAAAACATAACAACATTGTTTAAAACGTAGACTTCAAATTCAAGTTTTACAAACCTTACAAATTGTTTATGAGTTCACTAAGGACTCGTCAAAAGATATTTGATGTAACTAAGGTTTGGAAGACGTGTCTCTTCCAGGAGTAAGACACACTGACCAAACCCAAAGACCATGGATGACAACTTTATTCCTATCGCAGCATAAAACTTCCAACGCCCGCCAGATCCACTTAATAAATCCCTGAAATACATGTAGTTTGAAAACATCAGCAAAAGTTGAGTGAGTTCATGTGTTTAGTATGTGTGCACGAATCATTCTTGAAAACCTTTGTAAGTATGTATATACTTGTAAACTGGTATGAAGCAACAAGGAAAAACAGATCAATTAATGTGTAGCTAATACATTAATATAAGTGACATGGCGTAGGAAGCACACAAACCTGTATGCGTATTTCGCACCGGCCCCTCCGGCGGAACGACATAGTCACCACATGCAGCCAACTCGCAGGCCCATGGGTAGGGCTCGCAACACCCAATAGATCTATCACTCATGCCCCTCGGTCCTTATACAAGGATTAATGGTCTTAAGATAATGGCCTACCCATTCACGTGATCTAGTAGTACCTTTCCTTAGCTAATCATACCATTGTAATTGTTTGTAAGCAGTATGTAACATGTATTTCACCCCCGAAGTATAAAACTGGAAACAGTAAAAGAAAAGGGGGACATGAACTCACAGTTTTGCGTTCCTTGTATCCGATGTAACTCAAAGCTTCCTCTAGAACGCACGACTACCTACATGCGTACTACGGTCCGTTAGACGAGCGGGTTGTGCCTTGTCTTAGTATTGATTAGTGCCCTTGAGTTACGTTTTAAAGTGTCTTCAATGTTATTCCAAATATATAATTATTTGTTAAAATAATAAATATCTTAACTTTAATTTATATTTAATTTTGGAATAATCGCTAAACCATATTTTGTAATCATACTTCTCAAGTATTTATCCGTATATTTCCTTCCCAAGGATGGGGGTATCTCATACATGTATCTTCGTATTCTTGTATTTGTATATCTTGCCATGTATTGGCGTCGTATTCCGGTGTATTATTCCAAATATGCTAATGTATCTCCAATATATATTTCCAAAACAATATATTTTCAAGTCTCACTTTAGAAAAAATATATATAAACTTATTTTGTCCCAAAAATAATGCATTGCAAGAAAATACATATTTTTCTCAAAAATCATATATCTTCTAAATATTCTAGAAAAAATATATTTTTATTTCCCAAAAATAATATATTTTTCTCCTTGTCAAAATATGATGTAACTTTGTAATATTCACAAAAATCATATTTTCATTTCTTGTATCCAAAATAATATTTACCAAAAATATATTTGTAACGGTATTTTCCGGAATATTTTGTAAGTTACGTTCTTGCGTTCGGTTTCACAATATTATGTGTGTAACTTATATATTTATTCCTTGTGATTTTTGGTAATATTTTGGATTGTAATTTCTTGTTATTTTGTCAAGTTATATTATTTTATCTCTAAAATAATATAGTTAATACACAAAGTATACAAGTATTCACACATATCATGTCTTTAATGTAAACATATATTCTAAATACATACTTATCCATTTTTATTTGTAAAAACCAACCTCCAATACTTGTAGTTTTGTAACAAAACCTATCGCAACGTTTATATTGAAAACCATAGTTTAAACATACTTGTAAATATTTGTTTTAGAAAATATTTCTCTAAGTGTTTATATTTTTAGGAAAATTTTGCCATAGTTTCCCCTAAAATGGAGGTGTCCATGCTATCTGATATGCTTTAAATTATACATATTTTTATATTAATATTTCCCTACACTTTTGAGTAGCTCTAGGGTTATTTTATTAAATTCCACTCGCAGTTGGTTCATATATAAAGTTAGATGATTATAAATAAAAATGAGCTAAAACAAATGAGTTTTGAAATTTAATAATCATGTTGCTAAATCACTAAACCTTAAGAGTTGTTAATAAATAAAATGGTTAGAATTCTAATTCAAGGTCGTTGGTTATTTAGAGGCTTTTGTTTTTTGGCAGATGCATTACATACACTACAAAAGCAAGTGTCGGCACTTGCCCTCCATTGGCCGAAATGGGCGGTGGGAATAAGCAGCTGCACCCTTTAAATAATCCGGCCTATGCACCCTAAGCCCACTCAGCAGCAGCCCAAAGCAAGACCAGCCCAACTCCAAAAAGTGCAAGACCAGCCCATGAAACAAAACAACAAGAAACAAAATAAAACTGTTAAAAAAGCATATGGAATTGAATAAGAAGAACTCAAAATTACGAATTTGCCCTCGGTTCAAGATAAAATTATGCTTTTGCCTACAGCTTAAAATTACGATTGTGCCCGTAGTTGGAATTTATATTACGCTGTTACCCTAGGTGCAAAATTACGACTTTGCCCCTATTAAAATTTCAAATTTCCCCCCTTTCAAATTTACTGTACTGCCATCACTTTAGGATTTGGCAATTTACGATTTTACCCCAGTCCAAAAATACAACTTTCCCTCAGTTAAAAATTACAATGTTGCCATTGTTTTAGTTTTTTTTTTCAAAAATATAAAAGTTTGTTTTTTTATTGGTTGACTCGATTTAGTTGTTTTTCGTGTCAATGAGCTGCTGCCTAACATTCGCTCATTATTCGTCCACCGCCCCGCAACGCGGGCGGGGCATCTAACTAGTTACATACATATATTAAATGAGGAGGCAAGTGTGGACCAGAGTTGGCTGTCATTATGAATTGTTTAGAGAAGGTTATATTATAATTGTTACATATGGGCCGCCAAAGTCCACATGTCTAGAAGAAACCTGCATATTGATTTGGGCCTATGAAACAAATACATACATCATAATAGGGGGCGGCTCACATCAGACGGCAACTAATAAATAGTCCACCAATATATCATTCTGGACGGCAGGGAGGCGAACATCAGACGACCATACATCACGGCTGGGCATATATTGGGACGAAAGAAAAAGGCAGTTTTGCAGGAATCGTCGGGATCAAGCGGGAAGCTTGGAGAGCAAGGGATTACCGGGTTTTGTTACTCGATTTCTTTAGTTCTCTATTTTTTCTTGTTTAATATCGATGAATTCTTGTGTGAAACTTTGTTTATTTATTTTTAAGACCATGATTCTTGGCTAAACTTTTATGCCACCTAGACTTAGTTGAATGGATTGAATAAAGTTTTTACCGTTTTTGTTATTTGCATGAATGTTATGGACTAATTGTGTTTAGTAAAGAGTTTGTTTTATTGATTTGATGCACATGCGTACTTTAATTTGGTTTATTATTGACATTTGCTTCGTATGATTCTTAGTGACGGTCTTTATCACAACATAGAGTCATACTAGGGTTTAGGATTTTGGTGAGTGTCTATATCACGTAAGAAATCTTAACTCTTTAGGGAGAATCGGCCGATAACCCCTAGAAGTAATTGTTAGTAATTTGCTAGGTTTTAGTGTTCTGCTAGTCCTAATACCTGGAAAGTGAGGGGCTATTGATAGGTCTTACCCGACGAATTGCTTTAGATAGTCCTTGGAAAAGGTTGTGTCTTAGTTGACCTGTCGGTTTTATTAGTCTATCAAGTCAAGTTAAATAATTCAAACTACCTTAGATCTATGATTGGAAAAGAGTAGGTCAACATTAGGGTACTTACACAATAATTAGACAACTGGAAAGGCGTCTAATAACCGGTAGGATTAACAGCCTAGGTAGTTCCACAGGTTTCTCCTTGAGAAGGGTCGAGGGGCTTAGTTGGTTCTTAATAGGTTAGTACTTTAAGATCCCGGTTCCATAAATCATGCATTTAACTTAATTGGTAATTCTTTAAAATCAATCCAGGATTCTAGTCTAGGTTGTCTCATTTATCATATAAGAATCGTCTTTGCCTTCTTTCGTATTTAGTCTAGATTTAGTTAATTTAGTAGTTTAATATAGATTTCCTTAGTTTTCCGTAACCCCCCCTGTCACACCCCGACCACGTGTAACATACAAAACGTGGCGGAAACGTCGGGGAGTGTTGTAACAGAATTAATGTTTCATAACCATAGATACAAAAAGTGTTTTGTTTTATTAAACATTGAATATTTACATTGTCTGGAAATCTAAATACACAATTTAAACATAGTCTATCATTGTTATTGAGTCACTAAAGCCTCGTCCAGTCCTATGTGAGCATGCATCTTATCAATCGATATCATTCAACAATACCTGAAACATATGTGAAAACGAGGTCAGCAAAGAAATGCTGGCGAATACATAGGTTTTGTAGGAGTGTTGAAATCATGGCTAGTTTAGATGTTGCAATACTTTATTTAAAAACCTTGTTTTGAAAAGAGTATAATATTGTAACTTAATTAACCAACTCAAATCAAGCGGGTTATAGTTTGTGAAACCTCGTAGCCATGACTCTTAACCCAAAAACATTTGTTTTAGTAAAGCAAATTGTGAAAAGTATGTTATTTGTATAAAATGTTATATGTCTAAATTGAAATGAGTCAAATAACGCTACGATATGTAATACCATACAACCACTTATATATAGGAAGTACCATCGGCGTATCCACCATGCTTGTATCATATTACACACACCTCGTTACTTACTCACTTACTCAAACCAAACTACCACAGTGAAAAGTTCATGTCTAATGTAAATCATGTAATGTATAACCAATGTCAAAAGTGTTTATGTGTCAAATGTAAACCATGTAATATGTAACCAAAATGATATGTATGGCTAGTGAAATGCATCAACTAAACCATGGATGAAAATGCACAAAACAAAGCATTGAAGTAAAACTTGGTTTAAATCAAAGCTATGTTTTGTGTAAATGCATGATCAATGTAAATCATGTAATATGTAACCAAAACCCAATCGTATATCGCTTTGAAGCCAATCGTTTACCCAAATCGTTAAATTCGTTTTAGGTCGTGAAACTACTTATATGGTCGTCTCGCTAATAACATTCAAACCTTCTTGACTCGCATTAATAAACCCTTACCAAAGGATAGATTAACAATTCGCATTAATAAACCCTTACCAAAGGATATATTAACATCTCGCATTAATAAACCCTTACCAAAGAGTAAATTAACAATTACAGATTCAGTCGCTACCCACAACACCCACACATAACTACGGGTGTAGTAAATAACGGGATTTGTCAGATCCTATGGTACCATAACCTAATACTGGTCGGCTTGATCATTGCTAATGAATGTCATTTGTTATGTAACCCAACCAACAAGTTCATTCACATTATCGAAATCGTTATTAGTTTTGTATAAATCGTCTTAATCGTTTTTGAAACCATTGTTATAACATCGAAAATCGTTTTGATACCATCGTTAAAACCTTGAAAACATTTAGCACATATGAGTCACCCCAAAACAATTGAAAACAGTAAAATAGGGGAAAATGTACTCGCCTGAGAATGCTTAGAGGTCTTGAACAACAACCAAACAAGGCCAGAGGGAGCACGGAATCAGTCGGCAATCTAAAACTATATAAATAAACCGGACTTAAATCGGGAGATCGGATAGGATGAGGCTTGGTAAACCAAATGAGTATTGGAACTCATATGATATGGTTTAACAAGGCCTACACACTACATGAAACCTAACCTAAGTGCTTTCGACCCATCGAGACCCATTAAGGTAGCTTATGCTACTTTAACGCGTCGTGCCCGTGAAACGCGTTCGGACCGTCTAACTAGTCCTATGACAAGTGTTATATGCCTAAACATGTTACATAATCAGTTATGTGACAAAAGTTTAGGTTACATATGCTAAATTACCAATTATACATGAAAAGGGTATTCTGGTAATTTACCTAAGGCATATAAACTACCTATCATACAACTACTCAAACGATGTGACCATAGGGTATAACCTCGGAAGGTTATTCCCTACCTACTATGGTCACCTAATGTATTTGGTCGGATCCTAATGATCGACCAAATGGGTCGGGTTCGAAGGTATAGGCGATTTATCAGATCGCCTACCCTACGACCCTAGACAACGTGGTAATCAGTGGGCATAGTCCCAAGGGACTATAACCAACGTGATTACACTCACGTTGCGAAGTTCAAACGAACTTCGCATTGACCATAAACTGGTCAATGCAGAAAGTCAAACAAAGTTTGACTTTCAGACTCGAAAGACTCGAAAAGCAATAAAAGAACGAAAGAATACTTACGAAGGGTCCCCGAATGCTAATTTCGATTCAAAAATCTCAGGTATGAAACAATAGTTTCAACTTAGAGTTTCTCAAATCAAAATTCTAGTGATTTGAGCAATGGGGGGCATGGGGTATATATAGTTTTCGGTCCACCGTTAAGATCGTTTCATGGAAACCGTGCTTTAATCGCACCCGTACAAGTGTCGGGACCTTATGGTAGCTAGAAATTGATCCTTATCAGCTGACTAGACAATTGGGAATGTGTGGTGGAGGTTTAAACAGCTGCAACCTGCTGTTTGATACATTTAATCTGGTCAGAAGGGGCCATGCGGCCCGCTTCAGGATGTGAAGAAACTCAGGCGGGCCGCCTGAGGGTCACAGATCAGAAACAACTTTCAAAAAATGACAGTTTAGGTCCCTGCACGTGTTTAAGGCTATTTCCGACACTTCTAAGGCCCGTAAAGCCAACTTTAAGGCCCTAAAATGATGCCTAAACATTGTGGACATGAAACATGTTCAAAAATATGCCGGATGATGGTTCGTTTGGTCGTACGAACGCGATGTTCGCTTAATTACGACGGAATGCGCACAAGCGCGAAAAACGATCCAAATGACGCGACGAATGGATTTTTGGCAAACCAAACACTAAAGAATAATATAGTCATGCTTACATAAATTTTTGGAGGTCCGGATGTATTCAGAACGTAAGTTATGCGCGAAAGTGCAAACTTGTGCACTTTTTGACACTTTTAGTCCCTGAATGACCCAAAAGTTTATTTTAGCATACCGAACCCCTCAAAGCCTATTTCTAAGCTATGTAAAGGATATTTATGGTATGTTTAACTTATGGTCATGTTCCGGAATGTTCGTTACAGTTCAAATTGGCATACTTTCGCAGTTTGTCAAGTTTAGTCCCTGTAAACGAATTAACTTGTTTTTGCCATACCAAACCTTCCAAATCTTATTTCTAAGTTATGTAAAGGTTATTTAAGGTATGTTTAGCCTATTTCACTATTCCGGAGTGTTCGTTGCATTAAACTGGTTATATTTACGCATCGGTGCGCGTATAACCTTCCAGAAAGCGATTTAGAGTTTGAAATCGAACAAGAGTTGATATGTGTTAATGATACACATATTTTTACAAATCCCAAGTATGAAATACAATATTTCATTGGTTCGGTATTTGTTTGATGGCCGTGGAGGCACAGGTGTTACAGTCTCCCCTACTTTAGGAAATTTCGTCCCGAAATTTATTTAGAGGAAACTTGTGAGAGCTTGAAAACATGAAGTTGAAAAGATCGAACAACATTGGTTAGGGTTCTAAACTTCTAGTAATCTTTAATAACATCATGATTGCAATGTAAGAGGGATACTTATATACAAGTATATGAAGCGTCATTGGTGCGTCCACCGTACCTCCATTACATCGTTCTCATTTCCTTATTTTTGTCACTATCGGTTCTTACACATAATAAATCTTACTGTGGTTACCGTGCACTGAATCTCACAATTATGTACGCGTCCATAATTAGACAATTCCTTGCACAGTTCACACAGTCTATTTTATAATATGTAGGTTAAAACCAAATGAATAATCCTGTGATGAGTGTGACTAGACCGCCATAGAGTCCTTTTGACTAAATCAATAAATGATCTAAATAGACTATCAAGGTGTCTGTCCAGCTACATCACTAGATGTCGTCCTTTAACCAAATTGTGAATCAATCTTTTTTTTTTTACTAGACCACCAAAGGGTCTCGTATGAATCAAGGAGTGGTACTATATAATCCAAGGGTCTTAACTATTACATAGAAGCCCATTAAGGATTTAAGGTAGTACCTTTTGAATATCCTACTATGAATCCCTTATAGATATAAAAGATTCTATGAGGATCTTGAAAATCGGATCACACAAAAACATTGAAAAGAACACATAAACACATATTACATAATCGCATAATCGCATACTCGCATAATTGTTTAATTTGACCTTTAAATTTGTTATCTTTGGACACGGGTATTTAAAGCATACAAGGAATCAAATCCTTAATTACAGCCATTTGGATGGATCCACATGAATACCCTGCTTGTTGACTTCATGGCCCAAAAACTGAACTCCTTTAAGCCAAAATTTCCTCTTGGAGGATTTAGCGAAAAGTTTGTTCCTTCTTTAGGGGTTTCCAATGTCAACGAAGGTGTTGATCATGATCGGCTTGGGACATGAATAGATCAAGATGTCATCATTAATAACAATGACGAACTGATCCAAATAAGACTTGCAGACTCTATTTATTAAGTCCATGTAGATGGCTGGAGCATTTATCAATCCAAAAGGCATGACTGTAAACTCGTAATGGCCATACTTCGTGCAGAAAACCGTTTTGGGAATATCTTCTTCGAGAATACAAGTTGATGATACCCAAAACGCAAATCGATCTTGGAAAAGCATGAAACGCTATGCAGTTGATCGGAGAAATCGTTGGTTTAAGGTAGGGGATATCGATTTTTGATGGTAAGCTTACTAGGCTTACGTTAATCGATATACATTCGAAAAGATCCATTTTTCTTTTCACAAAGGGGACAGGAGTTTCTCCAAGGTGAAAAGTTTGGACGGATGAATCCTTTATCAGACAGCTCTTGAAGCTGTTTTGATAATTCTTGCATCTCGAATGGTGCAAAATGATAAGATAGTTTAGATTTAAAAGAAACAAGTGTTTGAGGTTCTTAGGGAGGTCACAAGTGATCATAATAATGACAGAACCACACGAGTAGTTTGTCTTTGTGTTGACATCATAAGGTTGGATCAAACATTCATACAATTGCATTAGTTAAAGAAAATAAAAACTACAAATTTTTATTTATATAACAACCGCATTGTCTTTAAATGTTACAAGATAACAACCAGAGGAATTTCAGAATACTAATTGTTCACTCCTTCATCATCGATTGCCTCATTGATGTTAAACACTCGACCACGTGCTGGATTCACATTGACGTTGATGTTCGCATTTGGGTTTGCGTTAGCATTTGCATTCACCAGTCTCGGACAGTTGTGGCGGAAGTGACCAATCTCTCCGCAGTTAAAACATGATCCCAGTGGGAATCTCGCAGCATTCCCTTGAACCGGAGCTTGAACCTGAGCAGCCTGATTTTGTCCCAAACGACAAATATTGGCCAAATGCCCAAGTTTACCACACGTCGTGCATTTCTTGCAATTTTGTTGTGCAACGTGATGACCGTTGCAACGGGCACAATGTGGTGCGGTACCTGCATATGCCTTCTTTGCAGATGGCTGTGCCGGTGGGTTTTGTAAGTTCTGAGCAGTCTGTGCTGTAACAGCAAAATTTTGGGCACCCTTCCGCTTCTTTGATTTCTTCGAAGTCTCACCTTCCTTACCCTTCTTGTTTTGACCTTTCTTGCTATCCTCCTTGTCAGATCCCTGCTTCTTACCCTTGTCACCCTTTCTGTGTAACTTATTCTTCCGAATCTGCGACTCAGTCAATGTCGCAGCTAACTCGATCGCCTGACGGAGTGTGGTAGGGCTACTACCAGTAAGGATGTCTTGTACCGAGTCAGGTAGGCCGTCAATGTACCTTTCGATAGCCTTGTCGAGTGGGGTAACCATTGTCGGGCAAAGCAGACTCAACTCCTCAAACCTATCAGTATACGCCCTGTGCTCACCACTATCTTGCTTCAACTCATCAAATTCCTTCTCCAAAGCTCGCTGCTCATGACGAGGACAGAATTCCCTCATCATAAGAGCCCTAAGTTCAGCCCATGTCTGTGCTAGAGCAACTTCTGCACCACGATCCCTCATAACCCCGTTCCACCATGTGAGAGCCCTCTTCTGAAACACACTTGAAGAAAACTCGACCTTGCGATTGTCAGGACACTGCACGTGGCGGAAAGTATTCTCAATGCTCTCGAACCATTGAAGAAGCCCAGTCGCTCCTTCAGAACCACTAAACTTGAGTGGTTTAGCCTGGTTAAAATCCGTGTATTTGCATGGAACATTGTTGTTGTTGTTGGCTTGGATCCATTGAGCAAAGAGGTTTGGGAATTGAGCAGCCATTTGCTGCGCAATGATTTCTGCCAATTCGGCAGTCGCTATCTGGCTTTCGCGTCTAGGAGGCATTCTAAAAGAGGAAACATGAAAGGAAACGAGTGAGAGAATTAGACGAAAAGAATGAGATGAACAAATCTGATGAAAGCAAGGATAGTGGTCATTTGTTTGTTACTACAAAGCAACAAACGACCCCGGTGATAAATCAAAGTAAATAGGTCAAAAATAATGTATCGCGAAGACATGCTCGCCTATAAGTGAACACTCATCCCAAGAATTCCCAGGTAAGCACAACTGGTCTCGCGTCTGATGAGATATATACGAAGTGCTTGCCTAGACAGAAAACCCAGAATACAGGCATTCACCCTTCCAGTTTGCACGTGTTCACATTATTTAAGACTCAAAACTTTGGCAAGAGTTTGAAAATTCAAAAGGGGTTCAAAACCTTGTAATCAATCATCCTAGAACAGATGATTAGTTTTCAAAGCGGTTTTGAAATTTATGTTCTTGTTGTGGTCGTCGCCTAAGGATAGGTGACGGTAATGTTTTATGACTAAACGCAAGTAAACTCGCGTTAGGGTCCTAAGAAGGTTATAGACTAGGTCAAAGCATTACTAATAACCTAATTCCCTATAACCATTGGCTCTAATACCATCTTTTCTGTCACACCCCGACCACGTGTAACATACAAAACGTGGCGGAAACGTCGGGGAGTGTTGTAACAGAATTAATGTTTCATAACCATGGATACAAAAAGTGTTTTGTTTTATTAAACATTGAATATTTACATTGTCTGGAAATCTAAATACACAATTTAAACATAGTCTATCATTGTTATTGAGTCACTAAAGCCTCGTCCAGTCCTATGTGAGCATGCATCTTATCAATCGATATCATTCAACAATACCTGAAACATATGTGAAAACGAGGTCAGCAAAGAAATGCTGGCGAATACATAGGTTTTGTAGGAGTGTTGAAATCATGGCTAGTTTAGATGTTACAATACTTTATTTAAAAACCTTGTTTTGAAAAGAGTATAATATTGTAACTTAATTAACCAACTCAAATCAAGCGGGTTATAGTTTGTAAAACCTCGTAGCCATGACTCTTAACCCAAAAACATTTGTTTTAGTAAAGCAAATTGTGAAAAGTATGTTATTTGTATAAAATGTTATATGTCTAAATTGAAATGAGTCAAATAACGCTACGATATGTAATACCATACAACCACTTATATATAGGAAGTACCATCGGCGTATCCACCATGCTTGTATCATATTACACACACCTCGTTACTTACTCACTTACTCAAACCAAACTACCACAGTGAAAAGTTCATGTCTAATGTAAATCATGTAATGTATAACCAATGTCAAAAGTGTTTATGTGTCAAATGTAAACCATGTAATATGTAACCAAAATGATATGTATGGCTAGTGAAATGCATCAACTAAACCATGGATGAAAATGCACAAAACAAAGCATTGAAGTAAAACTTGGTTTAAATCAAAGCTATGTTTTGTGTAAATGCATGATCAATGTAAATCATGTAATATGTAACCAAAACCCAATCGTATATCGCTTTGAAGCCAATCGTTTACCCAAATCGTTAAATTCGTTTTAGGTCGTGAAACTACTTATATGGTCGTCTCGCTAATAACATTCAAACCTTCTTGACTCGCATTAATAAACCCTTACCAAAGGATAGATTAACAATTCGCATTAATAAACCCTTACCAAAGGATATATTAACATCTCGCATTAATAAACCCTTACCAAAGAGTAAATTAACAATTACAGATTCAGTCGCTACCCACAACACCCACACATAACTACGGGTGTAGTAAATAACGGGATTTGTCAGATCCTATGGTACCATTACCTAATACTGGTCAGCTTGATCATTGCTAATGAATGTCATTTGTTATGTAACCCAACCAACAAGTTCATTCACATTATCGAAATCGTTATTAGTTTTGTATAAATCATCTTAATCGTTTTTGAAACCATTGTTATAACATCGAAAATCGTTTTGATACCATCGTTAAAACCTTGAAAACATGTAGCACATATGAGTCACCCCAAAACAATTGAAAACAGTAAAATAGGGGAAAATGTACTCGCCTGAGAATGCTTAGAGGTCTTGAACAACAACCAAACAAGGCCAGAGGGAGCACGGAATCAGTCGGCAATCTAAAACTATATAAATAAACCGGACTTAAATCGGGAGATCGGATAGGATGAGGCTTGGTAAACCAAATGAGTATTGGAACTCATATGATATGGTTTAACAAGGCCTACACACTACATGAAACCTAACCTAAGTGCTTTCGACCCATCGCGACCCATTAAGGTAGCTTATGCTACTTTAACGCGTCGTGCGCGTGAAACGCGTTCGGACCGTCTAACTAGTCCTATGACAAGTGTTATATGCCTAAACATGTTACATAATCAGTTATGTGACAAAAGTTTAGGTTACATATGCTAAATTACCAATTATACATGAAAAGGGTATTCTGGTAATTTACCTAAGGCATATAAACTACCTATCATACAACTACTCAAACGATGTGACCATAGGGTATAACCTCGGAAGGTTATTCCCTACCTACTATGGTCACCTAATGTATTTGGTCGGATCCTAATGATCGACCAAATGGGTCGGGTTCGAAGGTATAGGCGATTTATCAGATCGCCTACCCTACGACCCTAGACAACGTGGTAATCAGTGGGCATAGTCCCAAGGGACTATAACCAACGTGATTACACTCACGTTGCGAAGTTCAAACGAACTTCGCATTGACCATAAACTGGTCAATGCAGAAAGTCAAACAAAGTTTGACTTTCAGACTCGAAAGACTCGAAAAGCAATAAAAGAACGAAAGAATACTTACGAAGGGTCCCCGAATGCTAATTTCGATTCAAAAATCTCAGGTATGAAACAATAGTTTCAACTTAGAGTTTCTCAAATCAAAATTCTAGTGATTTGAGCAATGGGGGGCATGGGGTATATATAGTTTTCGGTCCACCGTTAAGATCGTTTCATGGAAACCGTGCTTTAATCGCACCCGTACAAGTGTCGGGACCTTATGGTAGCTAGAAATTGATCCTTATCAGCTGACTAGACAATTGGGAATGTGTGGTGGAGGTTTAAACATCTGCAACCTGCTGTTTGATACATTTAATCTGGTCAGAAGGGGCCATGCGGCCCGCTTCAGGATGTGAAGAAACTCAGGCGGGCCGCCTGAGGGTCACAGATCAGAAACAACTTTCAAAAAATGACAGTTTAGGTCCCTGCACGTGTTTAAGGCTATTTCCGACACTTCTAAGGCCCGTAAAGCCAACTTTAAGGCCCTAAAATGATGCCTAAACATTGTGGACATGAAACATGTTCAAAAATATGCCGGATGATGGTTCGTTTGGTCGTACGAACGCGATGTTCGCTTAATTACGACGGAATGCGCACAAGCGCGAAAAACGATCCAAATGACGCGACGAATGGATTTTTGGCAAACCAAACACTAAAGCATAATATAGTCATGCTTACATAAATTTTTGGAGGTCCGGATGTATTCAGAACGTAAGTTATGCGCGAAAGTGCAAACTTGTGCACTTTTTGACACTTTTAGTCCCTGAATGACCCAAAAGTTTATTTTAGCATACCGAACCCCTCAAAGCCTATTTCTAAGCTATGTAAAGGATATTTATGGTATGTTTAACTTATGGTCATGTTCCGGAATGTTCGTTACAGTTCAAATTGGCATACTTTCGCAGTTTGTCAAGTTTAGTCCCTGTAAACGAATTAACTTGTTTTTGCCATACCAAACCTTCCAAATCTTATTTCTAAGTTATGTAAAGGTTATTTAAGGTATGTTTAGCCTATTTCACTATTCCGGAGTGTTCGTTGCATTAAACTGGTTATATTTACGCATCGGTGCGCGTATAACCTTCCAGAAAGCGATTTAGAGTTTGAAATCGAACAAGAGTTGATATGTGTTAATGATACACATATTTTTACAAATCCCAAGTATGAAATACAATATTTCATTGGTTCGGTATTTTTTTGATGGCCGTGGAGGCACAGGTGTTACACCCCCCCCCAACCAATTAAACAAGTTAAGTCGTGTCTGTCAGTGTCTATTAGAGTCTAGTTTACGTGATTTATAGAGTCTCGTGGTTCGATATCCAGACTTCCTAGGCTATACTGCATTGACCGGTACACTTGCCGGTGGTGTGGTCTAGGTTTTAGATCTGTTTTTATAAATTTAAAACTTAGAGTGTCTAATTTAGGGTTAAAATTAGTTAGTTTAATTAGACCACTTTTAGCACATTAAGTTTTTGGCGCCGTTGCCGGGGACTCTTGGCGATTGCGTTTATTAGCTTTGATTAGACCTAACTGAAAAATCCATGCTACTTGTATAGTTGTGTAATTTTTTTTAGTTAGTTTTTTTTTCTCTCTACCTTGTTCTGCTCTTTCTACTGTCTTAATGGCAGGTGATCCTATTGACCTGGATATCTCTGATGATGAGATTTATCCCACCGAACCAATATGGGATTTGTCAGATGAAGAGGATGAGGAAAGTGAGGATGGGCTGTTTTGGGAGAGAGAATTTGCGGATGAGTTAGAGGGTTTGCATGTAGATAAAGAAGTAGGTACGTTTGATCCGGAGGGTGACCTTGCATACTTAGAAGCATTACTTGCAGGAAACCCAATGACAGACATCAAACAAGAAGAAGTGGTGGTGGAAGAGGAAGACCACCACAGCTGGCTCGTGGTACTGATAATGAATGCGAGTAAAAATTTAAAACCACGGGAGGAGGCAATGAGAAGAACACCTGGGATCGTGATTCGGTGGCTATTGCCAGGTAAATTCAAATTTTGGTGTTTTAACCCGATTAAATATTTAAAATTCTTTTATAATTCCACTACAAAATTTTTAAATGTTTATGAGAAACGGGTGGAATTAAATGGGTTAGACCGGGTTCAAGTCAAGGAAAAGCCTCCTGATTAAATTCAAGTGTGGGGAGGTTTTGTAGAGTTTGTATTTTGAGTCGTAGTTTTTGTATATTGAGTCTTAGTTAGTAGTTTTTGAGTCAGTTTTTGTGTCGAGTCGGTACTGCTTTGGGTTTTGCTTGTTTTTGTGTATGCAGGTTTGAATATGTACCACCCGTACTCAATCTCCATTCGGGTGATTTTGGAGCTGCTTATCAAATTCTAGGCATTTTCCGAGTGTACCAGTTAGTGTCAAAAGCTGATCGCGAACGAAATGCTATACGATCGAGCTGGATTGGACAAGAGTTTTGGAGCTTATGCGATAATTAACCATCTAAGTCCTTTCCAATTATGCCCTTAGTATTTTTATTTCTTATTTATTTTAGTCTTTTGAGTCGGTTTCCATCCTACATTGAGGGCAATGTAGAGTTTAAGTGTGGGGATGGGAAAATATCGTTTAGTGTCTAGTTAGCAGAGTCTTGAGTCATTAAAAATTTGAAAAATACAAAAAAATTAAAAAATTTGAAAAAAATCCAAAAAAATTGAAAAATCAGAAAAATGTCCTTTGAAATGAGAAGTTTGCATAATAAAACGGAAAATGATAGAAAAGATGAATTTTTGCTTGGGTTCGAATAATAATAATATGAGATTATAATAAATCGAGCTTGTGTCTAGTTAGGGATACGTGGATAGGCCCGGGTTTGGTTTTAGGTCCCTTTGAGTTAATATACCTTAATTGTCGGTCTGCTAGTGGGTTTTCATCTGGGAAATATGGGAAATTGAAACTGCCGATAATAGTATAAGGGACACCGTTATAAGTTAAAACCGTTAGAATTTTTAATCATGAAAAAAAATAGTGAAAAAAAAAATAAAATGAGCTAGAAACTGAATGAAAGTAGCGCAGGCCTATGTAATCTTGGTTGGGGATAGCGACTCTACAACCGGATTACCTCTAGAATGTGTGAAATCGACCTTGCAAAGAAAAGAAAAAAAGTACCGAAACCTAAGTAATCCGAGTTGGGGATAGCGACTCTACAGCCGGAATGCCTCTGGGTTAGGGAAAGCAACGTCTACGCTCATTAAAAGGAAAAAAAGAATGAAAAGAAAGAAAAAATGCTGAAAAAAAAAAAGAAAAAAAATTGATTGTAAATTCTCTTGGTTTTAATATAAGACGGTTGGGGAATTGGTCCAGTGATCGTTCCTTTTGTTCTATAAGCTTGAGGCGGGATTAGGTGTACCGTAGATTCTAGCGTGAGACCCTAGGTAGATTGACCGCACTTAAATTAAATTCACATGATAAGGGCTTGAGATTGGATTCGGGTTTAAGGGGACAAACATATTTGCAATCGCGGCTAACACAAGCTTTGATTTTAACAAGTATAAATAAATTTTTGACCCGAGTAATTATTTGTCTCTGATTCCGTTTGCATAAGTCTTTTTCAGGGACGAAAAAGGGATAAGTGTGGGGATATTTGATATGCTTTAAATTATACATATTTTTATATTAATATTTCCCTACACTTTAGAGTAGCTCTAGGGTTATTTTATTAAATTCCACTCGCAGTTGGTTCATATATAAAGTTAGATGATTATAAATAAAAATGAGCTAAAACAAATGAGTTTTGAAATTTAATAATCATGTTGCTAAATCACTAAACCTTAAGAGTTGTTAATAAATAAAATGGTTAGAATTCTAATTCAAGGTCGTTGGTTATTTAGAGGCTTTTGTTTTTTTGGCAGATGCATTACATACATATATTAAATGAGGAGGCAAGTGTGGTGGAATTAAAGAGAAAAAAAACAAGAGAAGAAAAAAGATACTATGAAGCAAGTATATTGGAGATCAAATAGAACAAACGGAAATAAAAAGTGGAGGACAAGAGTTGGCTGTCATTATGAATTGTTTAGAGACGGTTATATTATAATTGTTACATATGGGCCGCCAAAGTCCACATGTCTAGAAGAAACCTGCATATTGATTTGGGCCTATGAAACAAATACATACATCATAATAGGGGGCGGCTCACATCAGACGGCAACTAATAAATAGTCCACCAATATATCATTCTGGACGGCAGGGAGGCGAACATCAGACGACCATACATCACGGCTGGGCATATATTGGGACGAAAGAAAAAGGCAGTTTTGCGGGAATCGTCGGGATCAAGCGGGAAGCTTGGAGAGCAAGGGATTACCGGGTTTTGTTACTCGATTTCTTTAGTTCTCTATTTTTTCTTGTTTAATATCGATGAATTCTTGTGTGAAACTTTGTTTATTTATTTTTAAGACCATGATTCTTGGCTAAACTTTTATGCCACCTAGACTTAGTTGAATGGATTGAATAAAGTTTTTACCGTTTTTGTTATTTGCATGAATGTTATGGACTGATTGTGTTTAGTAAAGAGTTTGTTTTATTGATTTGATGCACATGCGTACTTTAATTTGGTTTATTATTGACATTTGCTTCGTATGATTCTTAGTGACGGTCTTTATCACAACATAGAGTCATACTAGGGTTTAGGATTTTGGTGAGTGTCTATATCACGTAAGAAATCTTAACTCTTTAGGGAGAATCGGCCGATAACCCCTAGAAGTAATTGTTAGTAATTTGCTAGGTTTTAGTGTTCTGCTAGTCTTAATACCTGGAAAGTGAGGGGCTATTGATAGGTCTTACCCGACGAATTGCTTTAGATAGTCCTTGGAAAAGGTCGTGTCTTAGTTGACCTATCGGTTTTACTAGTCTATCAAGTCAAGTTAAATAATTCAAACTACCCTAGATCTATTATTGGAAAAGAGTAGGTCAACATTAGGGTACTTACACAATAATTAGACAACTGGAAAGGCGTCTAATAACCGGTAGGATTAACAGCCTAGGTAGTTCCACATGTTTCTCCTTGAGAAGGGTCGAGGGGCTTAGTTGGTTCTTAATAGGTTTAGTACTTTAAGATCCCGGTTCAATAAATCATGCATTTAACTTAATTGGTAATTCTTTAAAATCAATCCAGGATTCTAGTCTAGGTGGTCTCGTTTATCATAAAAGAATCGTCTTTGCCTTCTTTCGTATTTAGTCTAGATTTAGTTAATTTAGTAGTTTAATATAGATTTCCTTAGTTTTCCGTAACCCCCCCCCCCCCCCCAAGCAATTAAACAAGTTAAGTCGTGTCTGTCAGTGTCTATTAGAGTCTAGTTTATGTGATTTATAGAGTCTCGTGGTTCGATATCCAGACTTCCTAGGCTATACTGCATTGACCGGTACACTTGCCGGTGGTGTGGTCTAGGTTTTAGAGAGTCTGTTTTTATAAATTTAAAACTTAGAGTGTCTAATTTAGGGTTAAAATTAGTTAGTTTAATTAGACCACTTTTAGCACATCACTATCAAAGCATATCATTTTCTTTTCAAAAATCATCACAAACAATCACCAATCAATCTACACTTACCAAGTGCTAAAACAAAGCTATCTACATAATATTCATGAACTTGATTTCTCATAAAAACTTGTTGTAACTTGGTAGTGTGTTTAGTAGGTTTAGTTACCCTTTAAAGTGTGTTTACTTCTTTAAAAACTTCATCCTTGAAGAAGTTGGATGTTTACAACTTCAAAACACATTTTCTAAAAATGTTTCTTTATGTAACCTTCTTGTTACACAAGTGTTTCTACACTTGTTTAATCATTAAAAATAGTGTTTGTTTATGCAAGAACCAAGATCTACTAAAACTCGTATTTCAAGCTTGGTTCTTTTGGAAAACCATTCATAAATTTTAGATCTATATGATTATTAACCCACTTTGATTATTATTTTTCAAGAAAACAATATATCTTTTCAAGTTCATGTCTTTCATGAGGATGATTTACAAATCTCTAACATTTTCATAATCTCATCTTGCTAGATTATGTTTTTAATCATGATCTAGCAAGATCATATAATGATCTACATCATTTACACAAACAATCATTCATCAAATATCACAACAACACTAAACAACATGATTCCTTTAAGATTTCTTATAGCTTTATGCTTATGTTCATGTTTCATCTTCAAGTTTCTTAGTGTTCTTCAAGATTAACTTTATGTAACATCTTTTAACCACTTGAAATAGATGTAAAATAGAAGGTTTAGTGTTCTTACCACTAGCACAAGGCTAGGGATGATCAAGAGGATAAATGAAGTGGATAAAAGCAAACGGTGAAGGTCCTTCAACTTTCGAAAGCTCCCAGCTTCCTAACTTAGCTCCTTACACCACTAGATCACCTTGGAATGTATGGAAGAAGGTCAAAAATGGAGATGGTGTGGAGGTGGTATGTGGCCGTGAGCTATGGGGGAAGGGAGGAGAAGAATTGAGTTGGTGAAATGTGATGAAGATGATGATGGGTCTTGTTCTTATAACCATGTTAAGGTATTAACCAATGTATAAAGTGTTCTCTAAGTATTAGACAAGATCTTCTACATATAAAATGAGATCAAGGTGAATCAAATGAAATCAAGGTGTGGGGCCACCTATCCAAACCGTTTCCAAAGGGGGGGGGTATAGTTAAGCCTTAACCATAGTTAAGTTAAGTTAAAAGTGTTAAAAATTCAAGGTTAAGTATGTTAAGTGTTTAAAACATGTAATATGATGTTCGGGGGTCATAACTAGCTTGGAAACATTAAAACAATGCTTCTAGTGTAATTTTGGTGTTGCGGGTAGTGTCCGGTTGTTCGGTTGTATACTGATTCGTTAAAGTGCTAAACTATACCGTTTAGTGTCCTTTATGTACCCTTTTGTGACACTTTTAATTCCCGACACTTAGGAAAGTATTCGGGACCATTTAGTCATGTTTCTGCATAATATTAATGTATTTAAATGCTAAATTGCTGAATTTTCTGCAGAATTCTGCACTTTAGGTAAGTTTTAGGCACTTTCCGGCACTCAAACTATCACTTAGGAAGGCAGTTTTGTGGTCCTTACTTCCCTACACACTATACTAGTGTAGAACTTGGTTTCTGGCTCATACTGGGTCTCAAAACACTGTCTGTCTATGTACTGAACCCCGTCAGCATATTCCTGTCTTATCCGTCAACTGTGCTAACTGTGCTTTGTGCATCATGTATGTCAATATGGTTTGCATGTAATAATGATATGACAGTATGAAATGTGATGCACATGTAAGTATGATACAGTAATCAGAAGGCAATTAATTGTAATTCAGCACAGTCATTAAGCACTAATCGTCATTTAATAATTGTACAGATACCTGGATTTTTGACAGTTGTCACATTATCCCCCTGTTAAGAAAATTTCGTCATCGAAATTTGTACTACCTTAACTCCTTAGGTTTTCATTATGCGTGTATGTATATGAATAATACTGGGGTAGACATCTACCAAACCGAATCTAATCTTATTCACATCAGGTGAACTCCAGGGATATATTTCAACCATAAGAACCCAATGGTTACAAGGCATGTGTTCTAGCATTTGATGTCAAAGGACACGAGGTGTATAGATGTATAATCTAGCGTAACTTAGTTAACAGGGGTGTAACAAAGGGGTTTTGACCGATGGATTCCCAAACAATTGGTCACAACATGCAAACGAGCTTTCCCAAATCGTAGCATCCGCTATATGAACTCAAAAACAACAACTTAAATATGGAAATGATATGTCAGCTTTTGAATAAGTAATTGGTAAGGATTAGTGTGCTGACATTCTTGAATTGCGAGAATACACCGAATGAAATACAAGCGAATCTGGTGTATCATTGTCTTGATTCGTAGTTGCATCAGGAATGTTTAAATGACAAGTCAAACAAAAGTATATGTAGTTTTGTGTGAAGCGATTGACCATGATTAGCACAAGCTACAAATTTGTAAGGACACCACAAGGTGTCGTAATTGACATATTTCAATAATAGCGGTGACCGAACAAGTTCACCGTGTTTGTAAACAAATGAAAGTGTATTGAAACAATTCTACAAATTTAATTTAAACAGCGTCATGGGGTTTTTAATCGAATGTGGAACATCGAAGAACTACTGTTTCTGATTGGAGATGGAAAACAATAAACACTACAAGGTATTCAATTTGTAACGACAGAATCGTTAGGAGGTACACCGTGATATGAAATGAATCTAGGTACCATGCAACTGTGTTGGGACCGCTTTTATTGTGATAAACAAAACAGATTTAGAGCAAGTTAATAAATAAACAATTAAATCTGTGTAAGAAGGGAGTAACTAAATTAGCGCAAGCTTCAATCTTGTGAAAGTATCACCGTAAGGTATCGAAACCAACAAACGATTTAGTGGAGTCGTAGACCAATCAAGTCTACTACGACTCGAAACAAAAGAACCTTTGCAAAAATGTTTGAATATGATGCTCTAAATACATCATATGGCGTTTTAAATTGAATATGTGAAATAGATAACTTCAAGCAATTGAACTTGGTACCCTGAAAATAAACGTACGTATCAACAAGGGAATCTCGGCATGGTTACAAAGATAAACCATGAATGTAACTTGAAATAAAAGAAGTTTCAAGAAAGTGTGTTGACTTGGCAGCAAAAGAGCCAACAATTACAATAACGTAGGTTATTCGAATCATAAACCAATAGTTAGCTTTAGCAAAATAATATTTGAACTTCAATGAAGCGTTTGTTCGAAACGAAACCACATGCGTAGCAAATGGTGCGTGTGTGACATATAAGTTTCCGAGTACTGAGACAATGAGTATTTGCTAAAATGAAGAAATGACCAAGTATCGAAGCAAATGTGTGTTCGCTCTTAGCGAAGAAAATTAGCGCGATGCAACTACCATTAAGGGAGTAGAGATGCAACATCTACTTGCTAGAAGCAAAAGTGAGGATTTCAACAAAAGAAATTTGAGTACCTTATCTTGTTTGGTCAATTGAAATAGCATATATGTCAGAATAATAGGTTTTGCATGAGTTAACAGGTGTGGTTCCTAAATGACAACCTCTATGAGTTTCGACCTGGGTTCCCAAAGGTCCTAAGTACATGTTTTCTAGATTCTCAAAATCTCGTATTTTGTGTAAAACTGTTTTGTGCTTTGTGCAGGAAACACAATTTTTGTGCATGTTTAAAACAAGTTATTGTCCCACAATTTCCCCGGTATACTTCCTTCCTGAATTCACAGCTAATGACACTCGATCATTGATCAGTCGTGAGATAGTAGTTGGATCCTCACAGTTAGTTAAATAAGTAATTCGTTAATCCTTAGCAAGTGTCACCGACTCTTGTTGGTTAGCTCATTCGGCTCCTGGTAGTTTGATGTTCGTACGAAAGCTATCGCCCTTCTTCTTGACGAGCAAAGCTGGGGTTACCCAAAGCGGGAAACTTGGTCTGTTATCTTCCTTCTCTATCAACTACTGAAGCTACACTGTCAATCCTTGCATCTCCGAAGGTGTAAGTCGCTAAGGTGCATTAACAGCAGGCGCGGCTCCCGAATTCAAATCAGTGCGAAATTCGACTTGTCGTCGAGGAGATACTTCTGGCAAGTCTTCGGGGAAGACTTCAGGATATTCCCTTGTCACAGGGATATCTTCGAGTTTTTGGTTCTTCGGTTCCCTTGTCCGCGACATGAGCCTAGAAAACAACACATCCCTTACGCAACAACTTTCGTGCCTTCAAGCAATTTGGAAGCTGTAGGGGCGTGTTCCGCTTACCTCCATGAATCATGATCGTTTCTTCATTTGCCGTCGGGGTGCGGGTAATAATCTCCGCTTGATTGCTCGGCAACCAATCCGTCCCAATTACCACGTCAAAGCTTCCCTTAAGCTAGTTCTATCGAGTACTGGATGTCTATCTTACTTACTACTAAAACAAGTATATTCTGAAGCTAAAATTCGACAACAAAGTCAAATAGCACAGACACATAACATTGACTATTATAAGACGTACCGATGGCCATGTTTGGATTCCGGCGTGCTTCCCTAGCTCCGGTGTTAGACATTTTTCCCACGATCTTGTTTAATCTCCCTTGGGCAATCTTCCCTAAAGTGCCCCATGTCACCGCAGTTATAACACCCTT
The DNA here is from genome assembly GCA_030545235.1 of Helianthus tuberosus. Taxonomy (NCBI): domain Eukaryota; kingdom Viridiplantae; phylum Streptophyta; class Magnoliopsida; order Asterales; family Asteraceae; genus Helianthus; species Helianthus tuberosus. The sequence continues at coordinate 53,919,201 of CM060402.1, forward strand.
GACCTCTCTTTCTACGTTTCATCTCATGCCAACACGTCTCCTTGCAGTGCCCCACCTTGCCACAGTTGTCACACTTTCCATTTTTACATCGCCCGGTATGATGTCGTCGACACTTGTTGCATTTAGGTAGTTTACCCATGTACTCTTTTCCCTTTTTGGCCTTGTTGTTGTTATTTGTCTGGGTACCCTGCTTGAAGTTTCCGAACTTTCTCTTGTTATCTACAGATGACTCCACATGAGTCTCCTTTTTCTCCTCGGAGGTTGAAAATCTTCCTAGTCTAATTGCTTCTTCAGTGAGCGCCACACTCAAGTCAATAGCTGCGTTAATTGTTGGAGGTTTAGATGTTGTCACCAGGCTTAGAATCTGAGGCGCCAATCCCCTGATGAAACGTTCGATCTTCTTAAACTCTGGATCTACCATGTAGGGGACAACACGTGACAGAACATGGAATTCCTGCACGTACTCAGCTATCTTTGGACCTTCCATCTTCAAGTTCCAGAACTCAGTTTCCAACTTCTGGATTTCTGGTCTCGAACAGTACTTCTTATGCATTAGTTCTTTCAGTTCACCCCATGTTAAAGCATACGCAGCAGTTTCGCCCAACGTCTGAACCTGGAGGTTCCACCATGACAGAGCCCCATCTTGAAGCAGTCAGGAAATGTACGCGACCTGATGCTCTAGGGCACATTTGCTCAACCGCAAAACAGAATCCGTCTTCTCAACCCAGCGCACGAATGCTAAGGCACCCCCAGTGCCGTCGAACTCCAGGGGCTTGCAGCCCAAGAACTGCTTGTAGGTGCAGCCTGCGATATAAGCAACATCATTCACGAGAGGCATTAGCAAAGCACACTTGGAAATGTCCAAACGTTCTTGTAATGTGTCTTAAGTGACTAAACATTACCGTTGGGTGGGTTATTTCCTGTGGTACCTCCGCTGCGCTCGGAGCGAAGGGCCTCGTGCTGTGCGATGGCCTGTGAGATGCGTTTTTGTATTTCCGCCTCGGTCGTCAGAAAAGGGGTGTTGGTATCAGTGTTTCCTTGAATCGACATCTTCCTAGAAGAAGATCGGTTAGGTCGGGTCTTATTAAGGACACGAGCACACAAGCCTCTACTTAACGAATAAGACCTCAGAGGTGTATTTACATACGTATATAAGCAATCATATAACGGCACCATTATAGTACAACTTGTAGATGGAAACATATATAACGAGAACACAACAAGCAAGCATGTAGCATCACAATTATAGCACACACATTCAGTTTAACAACGTGCTTAGTGAGGGCATGGCGACTGAGCTTTCATTAGTCATTGACCACAAGGTATTGTTACATGTTTAATGGGTAATATGAGGATTGGGCTTTCATTATTTTCCGACCACAATCACATTGTCTTCAAAGCGTATCACATCAAAAGGGACACAGGGTCACCCTACCCTTGCCCAATAAGTCTGTTAGTGTGTCAGAATCACGTGGTCAAAAGTAGTCTTCTAAGAGTCTCCACAATCTCGACTCATTAGTAGTGTCCTTTCCCAAAAGTAATGCAATCCGCATAAAACCAAAAGCCAACTATACTGGTGTGGAGGAGTGAAGAAAAGCAAACTGCTAACATGTGCGACTTTCTCATCGAGCTTGAATATACGGCGGAGTAAGTATCTGATATGCTGCTTGATAGTAAAGAAACGAGCATCAAAACCCAAGAAGGTGTAAGAGCAGCAGGTGAGAGTGCTAAAGGAGACAGTGATGAAGGTGGAGGATCAAAGTATACTGGTATTGATAGGGTGGAGGACGTGGTGTCAGCTCAAGCTCCAAAACTTTACGACTCTAAACCTCAAATTGTAGTTGAAGTGGCATGTGTAACTCATTCCGTGTGTAGTCTCCATAATGCGAAGAATGATAGGGGTACAAAATTAACATAGGGCATGATAGGAACCATCGGAATGGCTCGTCCAGCGGTGAAGTAATGAACAGTACAGTTTGAAGGATCTGTGGAAAAGCTGCTGATACAAAAAGATCGTCACGCAGGTGCTGGCCAAAGGTACCTTCCCCTGGATGGGGTGCGGGTATGTCTTGAAAGAAAGCAATAGGCAAACTGGTGCGATGGACGTTAGACTCCACAGGAGGAAAGGGGCAACATCAGCGGGTGCGGGTGCAGGAACAAATGTCTCAGCAAAAGAGAAGACCATTAGGTGTAGGTACTGGGTCCGGTATACGGGGTGCAATGTCTGGTAAACCAAAAGAAATAGGGTCATAATCAAGCAAGGGCACAGGATCAGCAGGTGCAACATCAAGCTGACCCAAAAGGAACTGGAGCTGTCTCAGGAGCAGGCTCTGGATCGTGTGAAGGTGTGGGATCTCGAGCAGGTGATGGTGCAGCAGTCATAGCGGTGTCGTCGTCTAAGTCAGTAGTAGAAAGTTGCTATCCGGCTGTCTGTAAGGCTGCAGATGTCACAGACTCAAAGGAGTCTGAAATCGAGTGCAAAATGGAAGCAGAGGATACTTCAATGGAGGAAATCTCAGGAGGTAGAATAGCAATGACATCCTCAGCTATCTTTCCATTGCCCTGGGCGTCAACAGGAGGGTCATCAACAAACAAATCAACGTCATCATCAAACAGATCGTCAAAAGGCATATCCTCGGGAGGAATGACCACGAGAGGTACGGCGTCGAGGATCGGAGTCATGATGTGCTCGCCATCGGGGTGTTCAAATGATAAGGTGATCATGGACCAAAACAGGAATGATAGAAGGATTCTTGTCAGGGAATCCATCAGCAAGGGTAAATCATCACCAAAATCTGGCAGCGTGGACGGTTGGAAGTCGTCCTCGTCCTCGGTCAGCATATCAGGATCATTCCCAGTGTCTGATGTAAATATCTCTAGCGCAGGTGCAATCTCATTATCTGTGGCGATGGCCGTAGGGTTGTCAATGTCTGATAACTCTCTTTCTAAAGAAGGTGACATGTGTGCCGGTACATAATAATCATAGCATGTATATCCATAGTAATTACTAACACTTAGTGTAAGCAAAGACAATTCATCATGCAATCATGTATTCACATTATTCTTCATGAAACTTTCTATCCTTCCTAGTCTCCCAGACTAACCCACCTAGTCTCCCAGACTAAACCAACCCGTCTCCCAGACTAAACACCCAGTCTCCCAGACTAATCACCCAGTCTCCCAGACTAATCTACTGTCACACCCTGACTTCTGCGAAAGCGTGGTTTATTTGGTGTGACTTCTTAATACCATAGCAATCAATCATAACAATGCTATATGATAAAAACATGAGATGTTCATCCATTAATTAAGTTTAGAAAATACCACAATACCATTGTCTGAAAACATCGATACCAAATTAAGTTACAACCCATGACGTGTTTAAATGAGTTCACAAGGACTCAACAAAAGTACTTAAATAAAACCTGAGTTTAGAATCATGTATCCCGTCCAGGATTAGGATACACCCTCTAAACTCGACAACCATGGATAACATCCTTTATTTCACTACGCAGCTTGAAGACACATGCATACCCTGCCAGATCCATTAGTTCCCTGAAATACATGTAGTTTGAAAAATCAACAAAAGTTGAGCGAGTTCATGTGTATGTGAGTATGCATAAACCTTTGTAAACAGTGTATGTATGTCAGTCCCGGTATGATTGCAAACAAGGAAAAGATCACCAATGGTTTGCAAGGCCACTGATATGTGTGACGGTGTAGGAAGACTCAAACCTAGCAAAGTTGTACCGGGCTCCCGGCTGGAAGACATAGTCACCACTATGGGCCGCCCCGGCCTCATGGGTGTGGGCTCGCTACACCCAAATAGATCTATCACTCATGCCCCTCGGTCATGATACGAGGATTAATGGTCCCAAGTATCCGCCTACCCTATCACATGATCTATGGTTCTTTCCTAGGCTAATCATACCAATAGTATTGTAAGTAATCCTTTGTAACATGTATTTCACCCCCGAAGTAAATAAACAAAACAGTTTAAGAAAAGGGGGACATGAACTCACTGTAGTGCGTCTTCAGTATCGTCAACTTAAACTTTGTCAGCTACACGACAACCTACAACGTACTAATGTCTATTAGACGAACGGGCCGTGCCTTGGCTTAGAGTTTAATGTTTCTGAGTTGCGTTTCTTGTGTTTCCCAATTTTATTCCAAGTTATAATTATTTGTTAAAATAATAATTATTTTAACTCTAAATTATATTTAATCTTTGGAATAATCGTTAAACAATATTTCTGTTATTAATACTTCTCAAGTATATATTTCCGTATTTCCTTCCCAAGGATGGGGGGTATTTTGTATATTTGTAGTTCCGAATAATATATTTTTAAGTCCCACTTAGAAAATATATATAACTTATTTGTCAAAAATAATGTATTCCCAAGAAAATATATATTTTTCCCAAAAATTATATATCTTCTAAATATACTAGGAAAATATATATTTTTATCTCCCAAAAATAATATATTTTCTTCTTTGTCGAAAATATGATATACTAGGTAATATCCACAAAAATCATATTTTCACCTCTTTTACTTCCAAAATAATGTTTACCAAAAATATATGTGTAAAAGTATTTTCCGGAATATTTCATAAGTTACGTTTTAGCGTTTGGTTTCACAATAACAAGTGTGTAACTTATATATTATTCCTTGTGATTTTTGGTATTATTTTAGAGTTGTAAATTTCATGGTATTTGTTAAGTTATATTATTTTACCCTAAAATAATATAACTAGTCCACAAATCATACAAGTATTCACATAAGTGTCTTAATATAAAATATATATTCTAAATATATATTTACCCATTTTATTTACAAAAACCAACCTCCGATACTTTGTATTTTTGTAACAAAACCTATGGCAAAGTTTATATTGAAAAACAAAGTTAAAAGCATACTTGTAAACACTTGTTAGAAAATATTTTCTAAGTGTTGGAATTTTTAGAAAATTTCGCCATAGTTTCCTTTGTAAATGGAGGTGTCCATGCTATTTAGCATATCATTTTCTTTTCAAAAATCATTCAAACAATCAACAACAAACCACTAAACAATATTACACTTACCAAGTGCAAAAACTATACATTTTACAAAGTAACATGAACTTGGTTTTTCACAAAAGTGTGTAGTAACTTGGTAAAGTATTTAGTAGCCTTTGTTATCCTATAAAGTGTGTTTATTTCCTTAAAAATCCTATTGTTGAAGAATTTAAGTGTTTACAACTTGTAAACTTATTTTGCAAAAATGTGTATTTATTGGATCTTCTTGTTTTGAAAGTATTTCTATACTTATTTTGTTACTAAAAATAGTGTAGGTTTAATAAAAACCATGATCTCCTAAAAATCATCTTTTTAAACTTGATTTTCTTGGAAAATCATTCACAAGTCTTGAATCTATAAGATTATTAACCCACATTGTTTATTACTTTTCAAGAAAATCCTTTTACTTTCAAGTTCATGTTTAATCAAGAAGATGATTATTTCATGTAAACACATAATCACCTCTTATCTTGTTAGATCATGTTTTTAATCATAATCTAACATGTTTCACATGATGATCAACATCATATTACCAAGAAATCAACAAGCAATCATCAACAACATCATTCTAACAATATTTCATCATATCTCATCATTATGTAAACTTTATGTTCAAGCTTTAAGTTTATGTTCTTTAGTGTTCTTATGTTAATCATCAAACAACAACTTTTAACCACTAAAAATATGAAGTAAACAAGGGTTTATATGGATCTTACAACTAGCTTAAAGCTAGGGAAGAACAATGGAGAAAAAGAAGTGGATAATAGCACACAAGAGAGGTCCTTCAAGATCCGTGAACACCGAGCCTCCTAAAACACATTTGAGCACCTTGTGATAACCTTGGATTGGATTTGATTGAACCGAAAATGGTGGTGTGTGGGTAAGGGGGGTCGGCCGTAGCTTTGAGTGGGAGAGGGAGAGAGTGTGGTGAGTTGTGATAAGTGTTGAAGAAGATGATGGTTCTTATAAACACAATCTCTAATACCCAAAGGTCATTGTGTTCCTCATAGTACAAGCCATATCTTCATTAAATCCAATAGAAGATTACTAGAGATTTAGGAAGATTTACAAATCTTGGGTGTGGGGCCATGCTATGAGCCGTAAATAATACATGGGGGGGGGGGTTAATTGTAATTTTGATGGTAAATAAGTTAATTAGTGGAAGTTAAATGTTATGTCTAGTGTTTAGTGTGTAGGATGCTTTATGTAGAAAGTTTAAGTGTTCGGGAACCATAACTAGCTCAGAAAAATAAAAACAATGCTTCTAGCAATATTTTAGTGTTCTGGGTAATGTCCGGTTGTTCGGTTAGATACCGATTTGTTAAAGTGCTAAGTTATACCGTATAGTGTCCCTTATGTAACTTTTTGTGACACTTTTAATTCCCGACACTTAGGAAAGCATACAGGACCATTTTGCCATGTTTTTGCACATTACTAGCATGTTGAAATGCTGAATTTTGATGATTAATGCAGAATTCTGTACTTAGAGTGGGTTTTAGGCACTTTCCGGCACTTAAACTATCACCTAGTGACGCAGTTTTATGGTCCTTACTTCCCTACACTCCATACTAGTGTAGTAACTTGTCTCTGGCTCATACTGGGCCTCAAAACACTGTCTGTCTATGTACTGGCACTGTCAGTATATTTTTGAGTTATCCGCTAACTGTGCTAACTGTGCTTTGTGCATCATGTATGTCACTAAAGTTTGTATGCAATAAATGGTGTGACAGTATGAAATGTGATGCACATGTATGTATGATACAGAAATCATAAAGCAGTTTATATCATCAGTTGTAGTTAAGCACAGTCATTAAGCATGAATTAATATTAATTAATTGTACGGATACCTGTAATTTTGAGGGTTGTCACATTCTCCCCCTGTTAAGAAAATTTCGTCCCGAAATTTAAGCTCTGCTACTAGATGCAGGGGTCTTGGGGAACAAATGTGGGTATTTTTCTTTCATACGATCTTCGCGCTCCCACGTGAATTCTGGGCCATGTCGCGCGTTCCAACGAACCTTGACGAGTTTGACACTACTCCGGCGTGTCTTATTAACCTTCCAATCAGTAACCTCAACAGGTTCTTTAGTAAAGTGGAGTGTGTCGTCAATATGAACTTCGTCGGCAGGAATGACCACTGTTTCTTGAGTTGGACTCTTTTTCAAATTTGATACGTGAAATGTATCATGTACACCATTCAGTTCTGCGGGTAGATCCAACTTGTAAGCTACAAGACCAATCCTTTCCAGGATTCTGAAGGGTCCAATGTATCTGGGGTTCAACTTCCCACGCTTCCCAAAGCGTGCCACACCCTTCCAGGGTGAAACCTTCAACAAAACCATATCTCACACCTCAAATTCCAGAGGTTTCCTTCTTCGGTCCACATAACTCTTTTGATGATCACGAGCCGCTTTAATGCGCTCTCGGATCTGGAAAATCTTGTCTGTTGTCTCTTGAACCAATTCTGGACCAACAAGCTGTCTATCACCCGCGTCTGCCTAGCATAGCGGTGATCAACACTTATGTCCATTGAGAGCTTCGAACGGTGCGGCTTGGATACTTGCATGGTAACTATTGTTGTATGAAAATTCTACCAAGGGTAAGTGAGTGTCCCAACTACCACCCAAATCCATTACGCAAGATCGCAACATGTCTTCTAGCGTTTTAATCGTTCGTTCGCTATATTCGTCTGTCTGTGGATGAAAGGCAGTACTCAGATTCAACTGAGAACCAAATGCTTCTTGGAAGGATTGCCAAATCCTTGACACGAATCTTCCATCTCTATCAGAGATAATCGAGAGAGGCACTCCATGTCGTGCAACAATCTCTTTGAGGTATAGCTCAGCAAGCTTACTAGTGTTGTCTTTCTCCTTGATTGCCAAAAAGTGTGCAGACTTCGTTAAACGGTCTACAATTACCCAAATCGTATCATGACCTTTGGGCGTCCTTGGCAATTTCGTTATAAAGTCCATAGAAATCTGCTCCCATTTCCACTGGGGTATTTCAGGTTGTTGCAAGAGACCTGAAGGCTTCTGGTATTCGGCCTTTACTTTAGCGCAAGTCAAACATTTGCCAACATACGTTGCCACATCGCCTTTCAATTTTGGCCACCAATAAAAATCCTTTAAATCTTGGTACATTTTATCTGATCCTGGATGAATCGAGTACCGTGACTTGTGAGCTTCATCAAAAATAACGTCTCTCAAACCACCAAAGAGGGGAACCTAAATTCTTCCCAAGAAACACAATGTTCCATCCTCCTTTGGTACCAACTGCTTCTCCATCCCACGGAGAGATTCATTCTCAAGATTCTCCCTTTTAAGAGCTTCCCTCTGCGCAGCACGAATGCGCAACGTGAGGTCTGTCTGTACAATCCTTTCCAAAGCCCTAACCCTTATGGGCTTAATCCTTTCATTTCGACTTAAGGCATCGGCGACACATTCGCCTTCCCTGGGTGATACTTGATTTCACAATCATAATCGTTCAATAGTTCAACCCAACGTCTCTGTCTCATGTTAAGCTCTTTCTGATCGAAGATATGCTGCAGGCTCTTGTGATCAGTGAAGATTGTGCATCGCGTGCCATATAAGTAATGTCGCAGGCTCTTGTGATCAGTGAAGATTGTGCATCGCGTGCCATATAAGTAATGTCGCTAGATTTTCAAAGCAAACACCACAGCGCCTAATTCCAAATCATGTGTGGTGTAATTTTTCTCGTGAACCTTCAACTGGCGTGAAGCATAAGCTATAACTTTCTGCCGCTGCATCAGCACGCAGCCTAAACCTTAACGCGAGGCGTCACAATATACCACGAAGTCGTCAGTGCCTTCGGGTAGTGACAAAATCGGCGCGTCACAAAGCTTGTTCTTTAACAACTGAAATGCTTCTTCTTGCTTGTCTCCCCATTCATACTTTTTGTCTTTTTGCGTGAGGGAGGTCAATGGTTGAGCAATTTTCGAAAAATCCTCAATAAACCTACGATAATATCCTGCCAAACCGAGAAACTGTCGAATCTCAGTTGGCTTTTTCGGAGTCTCCCAATTCTTGATCGCCTCGATCTTCTCGATCTTTGTGGGATCTACATGAATTCCATTTCCATTAACCACATGACCAAGAAACTGAACTTCTCGTAACCAGAACTCGCACTTCAAGAACTTAGCGTACAACTTTTCTTTCTTAAGCAGCTCTAGAATAGCCCTTAGATGTTGCTCATGTTCTTCTTTCGACTTTGAGTAGATCAAAATGTCATCAATAAACACGATCACAAACTTATCGAGGTAGGGCTTGCATACTCTGTTCATCAGGTCCATGAACACAGCTGGCGCATTTGTCAAACCAAATGGCATAACCAGGAACTCGTAATGTCCATATCGAGTTCTGAAAGCAGTCTTTGGAATACTTTCCTCTTGAATTCTCAACTGGTGATAACCCGGTCGTAGATCTATCTTAGAGTAAAAACTCGAACCTTGTAGTTGATCGAACAGGTCATTAATCCTTGGCAAAGGATATCTATTCTTGATAGTCAACTTGTTCAGCTCGCGGTAGTCGATACACATGCGGAAACTACCATCCTTCTTTTTAACGAACAAAACTGGAGCTCCTCAGGGCGAGAAGCTTGGTCTGATAAATCCCTTGTCCAATAGCTCCTGAAGTTGTGTTGACAGCTCTTGCATCTCTGAAGGTGCAAGTCGATAAGGTGCCTTAGCCACAGGCGCGGCGCCTGGAACTAAGTCAATATGAAACTCGACTTGTCTTTGTGGCGGTAATCCTGGTAAGTCTTCTGGAAAGACTTCAGGATACTCCTTCACGACTGGAATGTCTTCTATCTTCGGCTCAGCGGATTCTTTATCCATGATGTGCGCCAAGAAGGCAACACATCCCTTCTGTAAACACTTTCGAGCTTTCAAACAGCTAATGATTCTTAGAGGTGTGTCGCGCTTCTCTCCATGTACCACAATTGTTTCTCCATCCGCCATTGGAATGCGTATGATCTTCTTGTGACATACGATTTCGGCTCTGTTGCTTGACAACCAATCCATCCCCACTACCACGTCGAAGCTTCCCAACTCGACGAGCAAAAGATCAAGCGAAAACTCGTGCTCTCCCAGTTCTATCACGCATCCTCTGATGACTTCATTCGTTTCTACTAGCTTTCCGTTAGCTAGTTCTATTGAGTACGGTATGTCTAACTTACTAGCAGTTAACCCAAGCATATTCTTAAACTCTAGCGATACAAAACTATAGTCGGCACTAGTGTCAAATAGTACAGATGCAAAGCGTTGATTTATAGGGAACGTACCAGTGACGACATTTGGATCTTGGCGTGCTTCCCTTGCACCGATGTTGAAGACTCTTCCATGTGCTTGATTGAGCTTTGGGCATTCTCGCTTGAAGTGCCCCACTTCTCCACAATTAAAACATCCTGGTCCCCGACCCTTACCATTCCCGTTACCACCTTGAGCGTTGTTCTGGTTGCGATTCCCACTTCCAGCTTGTTTCGCAAAATTACCACGGTTTCCATTACCTCCATTATTTCCTTGCGGGCGGTTCCCATATCCATTACCTCCACGGTTCTTGTTTCCAAAACCCCTTTGACCGCCACGGCCAGTACCAACCCAGCATGTTTCTTTTGAATGACCAACTCTCCCACAAGATTCACATTTTCCAGATCGGCATCGTCCTTCATGATGCAACTGACATGCGTTCCACTTGGGCAAGGTGCCCATATACCCCTTTCCTTTGGCCTTGGCCGGTGCGCTTGTCTCATCCTTCTTGTTCGAACTGCTGGTACCTTTCTTAAAGTTTGAGAACTTTCGTTTGTTCTCACCCGACGACTCCACGTGAGTCTCTTTCTTCTTCTGATCAGAAATTGAGAACTTGTTTAATCTGATTGCTTCCTCAGTAAGTGCCACACTGAGATCAATGGCTTCGGTAATTGTCGGAGGCTTTGACGTTGTTACCATACTCATGATCTGAGGTGCCAACCCCTAGATGAAACGTTCCACGCGTTTGAATTCCGGACTGACCATGTATGGTACCACGTGAGACAGATCATGAAATCTCTGTACATATTCGGCGATCTTTGGGCCGTCCATCTTAAGGTTCCAAAATTCAGTTTCCAGCTTCTGAATTTCGGCCCTGGAGCCATAATTTTTACGCATGAGTTCCTTTAACTCAGTCCAAGTCAAAGCGTATGCTGCTGCCTCTCCCAGAGTTTGGACTTGGAGATTCCACCACGAAAGTGCTCCATCAGTGAACAATCCGGAAATGTATGTGACTTGCTGTTCTGGTGCGCATTTGCTCATTCTTATAACTGAATCGGTCTTTTTCGTCCATCGAACATAAGCCACAGCACCCCCGTTGCCGTCAAAATTCAGTGGTTTACAGTCTAGGAATTGCTTAAAGGTACAGCCTGTACAAGTAACGTCATTCACAGGAAGTATTAGCAATTGCACATGGAATGTCCAAATGTAACGTAATGTGTCTCAAGCGACTTAAACATTACCATGTGGTGGGTTGTTCCTTGAGGTATTTCTGCTAGTTTCGGCGCGTGAGGCCTCGTAATCAGCTATACCTCGGGAGATCCTTTCTTGTAATTTGGCCTCAGTAGTGGGTAAACGGTTTTCCCTTCGTGGAGGCATGTTCTATAAGAAGATTGTATAGGTCAGGTCTTATGCATATAAGTATGTAGTACGCGTATGTAATAACATTCATCAACACAAGTAACACATAACATCCCTTGTCATAACACAAACAAATAATCCACAATGTATGTAATGAGAATGTTGCGATTGAGCTATCATATAACAAGACCACAAGTACAGTTTACAAGTTTTACAATTGTATCATACATCAAAAGAGACTAAGGGTCACATCACCCTTGTCTGAATCGTCTAACAATCTACAACAACCAAAAGTCAAATGTCAAAAGTCATAATGTGGTCTTCAAAAGTTGTGCAATCAGGCTCAATAGCTGCACTCTCATCAAAATATGCTATCTGCAACAAACCAAAAACCTCTAAGCTGATGGGGGAGGAGAAGGAGGTGGAGGAATGAAAAGCAAATGGCGCATACGCGCTAACTCCTCCTCGAGCGTATGAACAAGCTGCAACAAACAACCAATCTGCTGCTCCATGGTGAGAAAACGGATACCAAAATCCGGGTAAGGAAACAGTGGAGCAGGTGGAAAAGCAGACTCTGATGGATCAGCAAAAGGTGGAGGATGCGGGATCCTCTCCAGCTCAGTGACTCTACGACTCAACATATCCTGCTGGAGCTGCAGGGATAAAAGCATATCATCCCTCGAATATCCAATATGGAAGGGATGGTATGGATCAGATATAGGCATGACGTTGGGCGGAAACCACATAAATGTCTCGCCCGTGGGTACAGAAGAAGATGCAGCATGTGTGAACTGTGGCATGAACCGATCGGCTGCTGACACAAAAGGTACATGACCGGCCTGCTAACTCGAAGGTCCTTCCCCTGGACGGGGAGGAGGAATGTCCTGAAGAAATGTAACTGGTAGATCTGTGCGGTGCGCATCTGGCAAGTGTGGGTGAAACTGTGTGACATCAACGGGTGCCTGAACAGGTGCAAAAGGGGGAGTAACTGGTCGAACAAAAGGAGGATAGTCGTCATCATCCTCAATCCACCCATTGCGGATGTGAGCGTATCTAGGGTCAACGTGGGTAGCAAAAGGTGCATGATCAATAAGCACAGGTATCGGGTCAGGCAGAGGTGCAACAACTGGGACATCAGCAGGGACAGGGTCATGCACAGGTAAAGGGTCGTGAGCAAGAACGGGTTCTGGTGCAATCTCAGGCTCTGGTTCAGCTGGAGCGAGCTCATGATCAGCGGGTATGTCAAGGAGCTGATCATCAGGAAAAACAGGTACATCAATGGGCTGCTCAGCAGGAATAAAATCAATCTCCTGCTCATGATCGAAATCAGGATCAACAGGTGCCTCAAAAGGCTGCTCCTCAGGGACAAACTCGATCTCGTGATCAGGGTCAAAATCGTGTGGAAATACAGGATCCATCTCATCATCAAACTCAGGATCAAACTCAAAACCGTGTGGCGAACCAGGCGCTGCTGACATAGCAGTGTCGGAATCAGTGTTTGAGGGATATCGCTGTAATCCCAGTGCATGAAGAGTAGAAGATGACACGGACTCAAACAAATCGGGACCAGACTGGTCAGATAAAACCTCCATAACAGGAACCTCGACAGGTGGCAAAACAATAGCATCGACAACAGGAATCTCATCAATAGGAATAGCAACATCATCATCAACCGGAGCCCCGCCATCCTGGTCATCCTCAGGGGGACCCTCAATAAAGAGATCGACGTCATCGTCCGACATATCGTCGAGAGGCAGATCCTCAACAGGAAAAGCAGCAAGAGGAATAGGTGCAGGGATCTGAGCAAGAGGTAGATCCCCGTCAAGAAAACCATCAGCTATAGGTATGTCATCTCCAAAATCCGGTAAGGCGAAGGGCTGAAAGTCATCGTCGTCACTACTCGTAGTATCTAAAGTGAAAACCTCGTCCTCTGGAAGGATCTCGTCATCTGAAACAATGGCTATCGGGTCTATGGTGTCTGACACTCCACTCTCAGAGGATGATGACATAATGTCTGTAATAACATAACCACACGTATGCACATATATCAATAATCATCAAATAAGCGTGTAAGCAGTTAACAATGTAAGCATGTATGCATCCTAGTCTTCCCAAGACTATCCCACCCTGCCTCTCAGACTGAACTACTTAGTCTCTCAGACTAGACCTCCCAGTTTCCCAAACTGAACCACCCAGCCTCTCAGGCTAAACCTCCCAGTTTCCCAAACTGAACTACCCAGCCTCTCAGGCTAAACCTCCCAGTTTCCCAAACTGAACTACCCAGCCTCTCAGGCTAATCCTCCCAGTCTCTCAGACTGCCCCAACTAGTCTCTCAGACTACCCAGTCTCTAAGACTCAATTTTTCCTAGTCTCTAAGACTAAACCTCCCCAGTCTCTAAGACTGAATTACCCAGTTAGTCTCTTAGACTAACTCCCCAGTCTCTCAGACTGAATACCCAGCTAGTCTCTCAGACTAACTCCCCAGTCTCTCAGACTGACTCCCCAGTCTCTCAGACTGAAATTAGAAATGAATTATTTGAAATGTATTTTGTGTATTTTATTTGTAAAAATGTTTGTTTCATGGATCTGGACGCTTTGTGTATGCAATGTAAAAATGTTTTCGTGAGAGCCCTGATGATCGTAGTCTAGACTCGAGAAGGAATCCTAGTTCGCTACGATCGAAGCTCTGATACCAAGCTGTCACACCCTGACTTTTGTGGAAGCGTGGTTTATTTGGTGTGACTTCTTAATACCATAGCAATCAATCATAACAATGCTATATGATAAAAACATGAGATGTTCATCCATTAATTAAGTTTAGAAAATACCACAATACGATTGTCTGAAAACATCGATACCAAATTAAGTTACAACCCATGACGTGATTAAATGAGTTCACAAGGACTCAAAAAAAGTACTTAAATAAAACCTGAGTTTAGAATCATGTATCCCGTCCAGGATTAGGATACACCCTCTAAACTCGACAACCATGGATAACATCTTTTATTTCACTACGCAGCTTAAAGACACATGCATACCCTGCCAAATCCATTAGTTCCCTGAAATACATGTAGTTTGAAAAATCAACAAAAGTTGAGCGAGTTCATGTGTATGTGAGTATGCATAAACCTTTGTAAACAGTGTATGTATGTCAGTCCCGGTATGATTGCAAACAAGGAAAAGATTACCAATGGTTTGCAAGGTCACTGATATGTGTGACGGTGTAGGAAGACTCAAACCTAGCAAAGTTGTACCGGGCTCCCGGCTGGAAGACATAGTCACCACTATGGGCCGCCCCGGCCTCATGGGTGTGGGCTCGCTACACCCAAATAGATCTATCACTCATGCCCCTCGGTCATGATACGAGGATTAATGGTCCCAAGTATCCGCCTACCCTATCACATGATCTATGGTTCTTTCCTAGGCTAATCATAATAGTATTGTAAGTAATCCTTTGTAACATGTATTTCACCCCCGAAGTAAATAAACAAAACAGTTTAAGAAAAGGGGGACATGAACTCACTGTAGTGCGTCTTCAGTATCGTAACTTAAACTCTGTCAGCTACACGACAACCTACAACGTACTAATGTCTATTAGACGAACGTGCCGTGCCTTGGCTTAGAGTTTAATGTTTCTGAGTTGCGTTTCTTGTGTTTCCCAATATTATTCCAAGTTATAATTATTTGTTAAAATAATAATTATTTTAACTCTAAATTATATTTAATCTTTGGAATAATCGTTAAACAATATTTCTGTTATTAATACTTCTCAAGTATATATTTCCGTATTTCATTCCCAAGGATGGGGGGTATTTTGTATATTTGTAGTTCCGAATAATATATTTTTAAGTCCCACTTAGAAAATATATATAACTTATTTGTCAAAAATAATGTATTCCCAAGAAAATATATATTTTTCCCAAAAATTATATATCTTCTAAATATACTAGGAAAATATATATTTTTATCTCCCAAAAATAATATATTTTCTTCTTTGTCGAAAATATGATATACTTGGTAATATCCACAAAAATCATATTTTCACCTCTTTTACTTCCAAAATAATGTTTACCAAAAATATATGTGTAAAAGTATTTTCCGGAATATTTCATAAGTTACGTTTTAGCGTTTGGTTTCACAAAAACAAGTGTGTAACTTATATATTATTCCTTGTGATTTTTGGTATTATTTTAGAGTTGTAAATTTCATGGTATTTGTTAAGTTATATTATTTTACCCTAAAATAATATAACTAGTCCACAAATCATACAAGTATTCACATAAGTGTCTTAATATAAAATATATATTCTAAATATATATTTACCCATTTTATTTACAAAAACCAACCTCCGGTACTTTGTATTTTTGTAACAAAACCTATGGCAAAGTTTATATTGAAAAACAAAGTTAAAAGCACAGTTGTAAACACTTGTTAGAAAATATTTTCTAAGTGTTGGAATTTTTAGAAAATTTCGCCATAGTTTCCTTTGTAAATGGAGGTGTCCATGCTATTTAGCATATCATTTTCTTTTCAAAAATCATTCAAACAATCAACAACAAACCACTAAACAATATTACACTTACCAAGTGCAAAAACTATACATTTTACAAAGTAACATGAACTTGGTTTTTCACAAAAGTGTGTAGTAACTTGGTAAAGTATTTAGTAGCCTTTGTTATCCTATAAAGTGTGTTTATTTCCTTAAAAATCCTATTGTTGAAGAATTTAAGTGTTTACAACTTGTAAACTTATTTTGCAAAAATGTGTATTTATTGGATCTTCTTGTTTTGAAAGTATTTCTATACTTATTTTGTTACTAAAAATAGTGTAGGTTTAATAAAAACCATGATCTCCTAAAAATCATCTTTTTAAACTTGATTTTCTTGGAAAATCATTCACAAGTCTTGAATCTATAAGATTATTAACCCACATTGTTTATTACTTTTCAAGAAAATCCTTTTACTTTCAAGTTCATGTTTAATCAAGAAGATGATTATTTCATGTAAACACATAATCACCTCTTATCTTGTTAGATCATGTTTTTAATCATAATCTAACATGTTTCACATGATGATCAACATCATATTACCAAGAAATCAACAAGCAATCATCAACAACATCATTCTAACAATATTTCATCATATCTCATCATTATGTAAACTTTATGTTCAAGCTTTAAGTTTATGTTCTTTAGTGTTCTTATGTTAATCATCAAACAACAACTTTTAACCACTAAAAATATGAAGTAAACAAGGGTTATAAGGATCTTACAACTAGCTTAAAGCTAGGGAAGAACAATGGAGAAAAAGAAGTGGATAATAGCACACAAGAGAGGTCCTTCAAGATCCGTGAACACCGAGCCTCTTAAAACACCTTTGAGCACCTTGTGATAACCTTGGATTGGATTGGATTGAACCGAAAATGGTGGTGTGTGGGTAAGGGGGTCGGCCGTAGCTTTGAGTGGGAGAGGGAGAGAGTGTGGTGAGTTGTGATAAGTGTTGAAGAAGATGATGGTTCTTATAAACACAATCTCTAATACCCAAAGGTCATTGTGTTCCTCATAGTACAAGCCATATCTTCATTAAATCCAATAGAAGATTACTAGAGATTTAGGAAGATTTACAAATCTTGGGTGTGGGGCCATGCTATGAGCCGTAAATAATACATGGGGGGGGGGGGGTTAATTGTAATTTTGATGGTAAATAAGTTAATTAGTGGAAGTTAAATGTTATGTCTAGTGTTTAGTGTGTAGGATGCTTTATGTAGAAAGTTTAAGTGTTCGGGAACCATAACTAGCTCAGAAAAATAAAAACAATGCTTCTAGCAATATTTTAGTGTTCCGGGTAATGTCCGGTTGTTCGGTTAGATACCGATTTGTTAAAGTGCTAAGTTATACCGTATAGTGTCCCTTATG
This sequence comes from Helianthus tuberosus, assembly GCA_030545235.1. NCBI lineage: Eukaryota > Viridiplantae > Streptophyta > Magnoliopsida > Asterales > Asteraceae > Helianthus > Helianthus tuberosus. The sequence goes on from CM060402.1 coordinate 53,936,793, forward strand.
TAACTTTTTGTGACACTTTTAATTCCCGACACTTAGGAAAGCATACAGGACCATTTTGCCATGTTTTTGCACATTACTAGCATGTTGAAATGCTGAATTTTGATGATTAATGCAGAATTCTGCACTTAGAGTGGGTTTTAGGCACTTTCCGGCACTTAAACTATCACCTAGTGACGCAGTTTTATGGTCCTTACTTCCCTACACTCCATACTAGTGTAGTAACTTGTCTCTGGCTCATACTGGGCCTCAAAACACTGTCTGTCTATGTACTGGCACTGTCAGTATATTTCTGAGTTATCCGCTAACTGTGCTTTGTGCATCATGTATGTCACTAAAGTTTGTATGCAATAAATGGTGTGACAGTATGAAATGTGATGCACATGTATGTATGATACAGAAATCATAAAGCAGTTTATATCATCAGTTGTAATCAAGCACAGTCATTAAGCATGAATTAATATTAATTAATTGTACGGATACCTGTAATTTTGAGGGTTGTCACATTCTCCCCCTGTTAAGAAAATTTCGTCCCGAAATTTAAGCTCTGCTACTAGATGCAGGGGTCTTGGGGAACAAATGTGGGTATTTTTCTTTCATACGATCTTCACGCTCCCACGTGAATTCTGGGCCATGTCGCGCGTTCCAACGAACCTTGACGAGTTTGACACTACTCTGGTGTGTCTTATTAACCTTCCAATCAGTAACCTCAACAGGTTCTTCAGTAAAGTGGAGTGTGTCGTCAATATGAACTTCGTCGGCAGGAATGACCACTGTTTCTTGAGTTGGACTCTTTTTCAAATTTGATACGTGAAATGTATCATGTACACCATTCAGTTCTGCGGGTAGATCCAACTTGTAAGCTACAAGACCAATCCTTTCCAGGATTCTGAAGGGTCCAATGTATCTGGGGTTCAACTTCCCACGCTTCCCAAAGCGTGCCACACCCTTCCAGGGTGAAACCTTCAACAAAACCATATCTCCCACCTCAAATTCCAGAGGTTTCCTTCTTCGGTCCACATAACTCTTTTGACGATCACGAGCCGCTTTAATGCGCTCTCGGATCTGGAAAATCTTGTCTGTTGTCTCTTGAACCAATTCCGGACCAACAAGCTGTCTATCACCCGCGTCTGCCCAGCATAGCGGTGATCGACACTTACGTCCATAGAGAGCTTCGAACGGTGCGGCTTGGATACTTGCATGGTAACTGTTGTTGTATGAAAATTCTACCAAGGGTAAGTGAGTGTCCCAACTACCACCCAAATCCATTACGCAAGCTCGCAAGCCCATGGGTAGGGCTCGCAACACCCAATAGATCTATCACTCATGCCCCTCGGTCCTTATACAAGGATTAATGGTCTTAAGATAATGGCCTATCCATTCACGTGATCTAGTAGTACCTTTCCTTAGCTAATCATACCATTGTAATTGTTTGTAAGCAGTATGTAACATGTATTTCACCCCCGAAGTATAAAACTGGAAACAGTAAAAGAAAAGGGGGACATGAACTCACAGTTTTGTGTTCCTTGTATCCGATGTAACTCAAAGCTTCATCTAGAACGCACGACTACCTACATGCGTACTACGGTCTGTTAGACGAGCGGGTTGTGTCTTGTCTTAGTATTGATTAGTGCCCTTGAGTTACGTTTTAAAGTGTCTTCAATGTTATTCCAAATATATAATTATTTGTTAAAATAATAAATATCTTAACTTTAATTTATATTTAATTTTGGAATAATCGCTAAACAATATTTTGTAATCATACTTCTCAAGTATTTATCCGTATATTTCCTTCCCAAGGATGGGGGTATCTCATACATGTATCTTCGTATTCTTGTATTTGTATATCTTGCCATGTATTGGCGTCGTATTCCGGTGTATTATTCCAAATATGCCAATATATTTCCAAAACAATATATTTCAAGTCTCACTTTAGAAAAAAAAATATATATAAACTTATTTTGTCCCAAAAATAATGCATTGCAAGAAAATACATATTTTTCTCAAAAATCATATATCTTCTAAATATTCTAGGAAAAATATATTTTTATTTCCCAAAAATAATATATTTTTCTCTGTTGGACCGTTTTGCGACCCTGAAAAGTCAGTCAAGGCAGTTCATCTTCACGTGTAAAGGCGGAATCAATGCACGCAAAGTAACAACAGCTTTTTCTTTCAATTTCTTCTCTTTATTAGCTTTCTAGAATGATTTTGACAGAGTTTTGTTACCAAGCTAATGACCAGGTCTCGCTCCAATGTACACAACCCAATGATCAGGTTTCGCTTATGCTGCCTATATATAGCCCCTGAGGTTTCGCTCTTATGTCATTGACACATAAGCGAAACCTTTAAGTGACTAATAAGCGAAACCATCAAGAACCCTTGGAGCGAAACCTCTAATCTAATGTACATAAAAGCGAAACTCAACATAAAACTCTAATTTTGACTTTCTAGAACCTATGTTGACCTATCTTGACCTAAGACATGATGTAGACGTAGTCAACAGACATTTCATGCACCAACAGACTCCCCCTTGGATGTTGACGAAGTCTTCAGCTCCGAGTCTTCAGTCTTGATCTTTTCTCCAACTCTGTCTTTTCATTATAAGCACTCTATCTTCACAGGTTCACAATCTTGTCCTAGCTTCATCTTCAGACATCCCTTTGTCCGTTGATCCAGACTCCCCCTTTCACAGACTCCCCCTCTCAATATGCTAGAATCTGAGATCTTTATCTGGTTCAAGCTTTGACATTTAGCTTCCATGGGAATAATGAAGTCCAAAACCTGTTACCCTGCACATCCTCTACCTCAACATAAGTTTCACAAATTTATAACAATTGAATTTAATAAACTTACTGGTAGAAATCAATTATTCAACAAACATACTAGTTACATCAAGTTCAAATGAATGACCTTGATTAACTAAGTACACAATCTTTCAAAACATTTGTATATGACATTCAAAGTTTTCAACATATTCTCCCAACCCTGTTCATCATGTTTAGCACTTCGAATTTTGAAAATCAACTCTTCAACATCAGTTGTCGAAAATCTTTTTGTATTTTCAAAATTTTATGCTAAAACACTCCGAAAATCTTTTTGGATTTTGAGTTTAAAGAAATGCAGTAAAGAAATATATACAAACAATATTTTTGTGAGTTTGTGTAAGAGGATCATATCAGTTTATGAGACCAATCACTAGCACCGTTAAGCTTTAATCATTTTAAGTTCTAAACGATTCACATAGATTGTCAGTATACTGGTCCACTTAAATTTTCACACAAAGTTCAACTGCTTCGAGATACGAGTTTAATGTCTTAGATACTTAAACTTAATCGCGTGTCCCACCTCAGAATATACTCCCGTATCCAGATCCCAATATTCAGTCTTACAGGCAATTATAACACAAATGATATCTGTAAGGGGTTAATAATTTATGAAGAATCATGAGAGCTCAGGTCAGAACCATCGTTCAGCAGAGAGATCATGACTCAACTTGTGGGTGTGTCCCCTTTAGAGGATCTTTTTTACAACAGCATTGCTAAGCAATTTTATTGTCTTATCATATATGCTGAGGGTGATGCTATGTTTCAAGCATTGCGGAAAGTATTATTCGAGGACTAGGTCAGAACTTCCATTCAGCAGAAGTCCCGGAATAATACCCCAGATATCACTGAGTATAAAGACCTAGTATATCAGATTATGAGACCTTTCAAACGAGATTTCGGGGGTTACCCATATATCCGAGAGATGTTACCCACGATATAAGCAAGTTTGAATTTAGGTTTATATCTCGTCACAATCTACTAAATGTGCAAAAACCTACTGACACATCATCAGTGAGACCGTTTATCACTTTTTAACTTTCCATATCTTTAGCATGCTGTGATCGTTTACTGATTTACTATCATTTCCTCTTTTTCACCACAAAACTCATTTTTGCTTTTACAAAGTTTTTGGCATTTTCAAATTTTCTATTTTTTTAAAAATTTTTCTCCCCCTAAAATCAAAATATGTTTCAATTTTGATTTTCTGGGAAAATTTGAAACCAAACTATACAAGAAACGTGACAAACTGATATCAAATCGCTTCAATTCGCCATCCACTTAGCATAAACAATCAGAACTCCCCCTGACAACAAACTATTTTCCCATTGTGATTTCAAAACACTTAAGTTTGTTTTAATCAAATGTTTCTTTCGGAAAAATTAGTTTTGTTGAATTAACAAACCACTTGTTTGTTAGGGGATTACTTCATCACTTTGTTCTCCTTTAACCATTTTGAAAGATTTAACAGTTCAAGATTCTATCAACACAAACACTTGTAGGAAATCAAATACAACTTAATGTCCCTGATTTACCACATGTAAGGCGAAAAATCACCAGAGTGAAATTTCTCAAGAAATGTGCCGATTCATGTTCCACGCTTACCAACCTGGGAACTCCGGCAAGTCAGGTTTTTCTATTTGAAAAGATTCACCCAAGCCTGACCAGGGTGATTTTGAATTCTTGTTCAACAATGGTGGATAATTTGCATCATCCCTTGTTAAACCCGAATTCTCCTTTTTTACCTCAACACTAGGCTCCTCTGGCTTTGATGAACCAGAATCATTGCCTGCACATGGCTTGTCTGACTTTGACCTGTCAGATTCATTGCCTGATGGTGGCTTGTCTGACTTTGACACATCAGATTCATCGCCAACCATTTTCTTCTTCTTCTTTTCTTCTTTCGTCCTCAGATTTGCATCTGAAGAATTCAAATTACTTGGCTTTGCAGTCGAGTGAGTTGATTCATCAGAACTTTTATTCAATCTGTCCGGTGAACCCGAAGACAAAATTTTCTCCAGATATTCTCTTGCCTTCTTCCTCTTCTTCCTCAGTCTGTCTTTCTGCCCCTGAGAAAGCTTCACTTTCTTTTCTTGATCTTTAGGTTCTTGAACCTTCTGTTCTTTGAGCTTGACGTTGACTGGTTTCTTTGCCATTCTTTGAGATTCAACCCTTGATCTTCCCAATGATCTCCTTGGGCAATCTCTGGCAATATGACCTCTGATTTGACAATTATAGCATCTTCTTGTCTCATAACTCCAATTCTGGCAGTTAACAGCAATGTGTCCTCTCACACCACAAGTGTAGCACATTCTGTTATCGTACCATTCACCACTTTCACACCATATGCTTAGATCATAACATTGTATGGCTTTGTGGTAATCATCACTCTTCTTGAAAATTGGTTTTGGCTTTGAAGCACTGTGGTCAAACCTGCACCACTTATTACCAACATTTTGTATGTTTTCATTTTTAGATTTTTGTGGTTTTTTATAATGATTGAATGATTTATCTGATGAGCTTTTATTTTCATTTTTAAGATTTTTCAAATTTTTATCTTTTTGTTTCTGTTCTGCATTCTTCTTAACAGGTTTTTGCTTAGAGCATTCACCTATTTCAGTAGACTGCAAAACAGTATTTTGAAATTTTTCTTGTAAATCTAAAAATATTTTTCTTTTCTTTTCTTTTTCATCATCAGATATTTCATCACAATCTTCAATTTTGACTTTGTCAAAATTTGTGACATTGTCACTTATTGGAACAGAATTGATCGGTTTTGGACAAGGAAAATTCAAACTATCTGATGAAGTCACAAAACCTTTCAACTTCTTTTCAAGTTCATCAATCTTGTTTCTTGAATTTTCAGCTTCGTTTTCAAGCTGAGATATTCTTTCAAGATGAGACTTGATTGATTTTTCATTCACAATTTTGTTCTCTGCAAGAACAGATTTTTCATTTTCCAAAACTCTTATCTGATCTTGAAATTCTGTTTCTTTTTCTTTTAAAACTTTGTTTTCTAATTTGATCCAAGAAACATTTTCATTTTCACTTTTAATTTTTTCAAAATCTTTGTTTTCTAATGTCAAACTCTCAATATTTTTCAAAAGTTTATCATTTTCAGATTTTAGTTTTTCACAATTCAAGTGTAACTCCAGAATCTGTTAATCATCAGCTTTCTTCTCATCTTTCAAAGCTTTGTTTTCCAATGTCAAATTCTCCACATCTTTCAAGAGATTGACATTTTCTGCTTCGGATTTTTCGCATTTTGAGCATACAACTTCACATTTTGAAGTTTCATCCTTCTTTGATTCTTCAATCTTTGTCATTCCTTCTCTAATCCTTTTGATTAATTCACTAAACTCAACCAAACTTATATTTTCTGAGTTTCTTTCTATTTCATTTATTAACTCTTTCTTTTTCTCTTCTTCATCTCCCCACCATTTCTTCTGCCAATAATCATCCTCTTCTTTGTACTCCTTGATTATGGCTTCGATATCAAGCGTTTTGTCATCAACTGCAATATTTCCATATTCATCAAGATAACACTCTCTGTCTGGATCCCATCTATTTGCTCTCTTTGCTTCCAAATAGATACGAGATATTCTAATGATTTTGTTTTCAGCAATCATTTTTCTGTATCTATACTTCTGCTCTTCAGTTCTATCGTCTTTCCACGGAATAGGTTCAGATTTTGCCATGAATTTATAACCTTGAATTATCTCGGAATATTCTGCAAACAAACAAACAAGCAATCAGTTCAAACAGACTGAATACGTAACAGTGTACGTTTGATGAATTCAATCTAAGACTCGTTGTCAAAGATTTACGGACTCGTTCAATGATATGTTTCACGTGAAATCAGCACAGTCACACAGAATAGTCACTTGAGCGGAAACACTAGATGGACGTAAGAGCGAAACCACTTAGTGTTCACAAAAGCGAAACCAGTCACAGACCAAATGAGCAAAACCCTAATGTCTGTAAGAGCGAAATAACCCAATGTCCGTATAAGCGGAACCACAATGTTCAAATAAGCGAAACCTTATGGTTCGTAAAAGCGAAACCTTCAGATTACCGAAAAAGCGAAACCTGGTTTTTAGTATGTTTTTACCATTTTTAAGCCGAATTTTAACCTGAAACTTTCTAGGGTTTGTTATTACTGTATTTTACATGTAATACTAAAAAATCAGACAATTTCAACCGTAGGAACTATCTCAAATCGAAAAAGTATGAGAGAAAGTGAGTAGAAGTGAGAGAATTTAGTCGAATCAGCTGTAGTAGTATGAATTCCTCGTCCTGAAGCTCTGATACCACTTGTTGGACCGTTTTGCGACCCTGAAAAGTCAGTCAAGGCAGTTCATCTTCACGTGTAAAGGCGGAATCAATGCACGCAAAGTAACAACAGCTTTTTCTTTCAATTTCTTCTCTTTATTAGCTTTCTAGAATGATTTTGACAGAGTTTTGTTACCAAGCTAATGACCAGGTCTCGCTCCAATGTACACAACCCAATGATCAGGTTTCGCTTATGCTGCCTATATATAGCCCCTGAGGTTTCGCTCTTATGTCATTGACACATAAGCGAAACCTTTAAGTGACTAATAAGCGAAACCATCAAGAACCCTTGGAGCGAAACCTCTAATCTAATGTACATAAAAGCGAAACTCAACATAAAACTCTAATTTTGACTTTCTAGAACCTATGTTGACCTATCTTGACCTAAGATATGATGTAGACGTAGTCAACAGACATTTCATGCACCAACATTCTCCTTGTCAAAATATGATGTAACTTTGTAATATTCACAAAAATCATATTTTCATTTCTTGTATCCAAAATAATATTTACCAAAAATATATTTGTAACGGTATTTTCCGGAATATTTTGTAAGTTACGTTCTTGCGTTCGGTTTCACAATATTATGTGTGTAACTTGTATATTTATTCCTTGTGATTTTTGGTAATATTTTGGATTGTAATTTCTTGGTATTTTGTCAAGTTATATTATTTTATCCCTAAAATAATATAGTTAATATACAAAGTATACAAGTATTCACACATATCATGTCTTTAATGTAAACATATATTCTAAATACATACTTATCCATTTTTATTTGTAAAAACCAGCCTCCAATACTTGTAGTTTTGTAACAAAACCTATGGCAAAGTTTATATTGAAAACCATAGTTTAAACATACTTGTAAATATTTGTTTTAGAAAATATTTCTCTAAGTGTTTATATTTTTAGGAAAATTTTGCCATGGTTTCCCCTAAAATGGAGATGTCCATGCTATCAAAGCATATCATTTTCTTTTCAAAAATCATCACAAACAATCACCAATCAATCTACACTTACCAAGTGCTAAAACAAAGCTATCTACATAATATTCATGAACTTGATTTCTCATAAAAACTTGTAGTAACTTGGTAGTGTGTTTAGTAGGTTTAGTTACCCTTTAAAGTGTGTTTACTTCTTTAAAAACTTCATCCTTGAAGAAGTTGGATGTTTACAACTTCAAAACACATTTTCTAAAAATGTTTCTTTATGTAACCTTCTTGTTACACAAGTGTTTCTACACTTGTTTAATCATTAAAAATAGTGTTTGTTTATGTAAGAACCAAGATCTACTAAAACTCATATTTCAAGCTTGGTTCTTTTGGAAAACCATTCATAAATTTTAGATCTATATGATTATTAACCCACTTTGATTATTATTTTTCAAGAAAACAATATATCTTTTCAAGTTCATGTCTTTCATGAGGATGATTTACAAATCTCTAACATTTTCATCCTCTCATCTTGGTAGATTATGTTTTTAATCATGATCTAGCAAGATCATATAATGATCTACATCATTTACACAAACAATCATTCATCAAATATCACAACAACACTAAACAACATGATTCCTTTAAGATTTCTTATAGCTTTATGCTTATGTTCATGTTTCATCTTCAAGTTTCTTAGTGTTCTTCAAGATTAACTTTATGTAACATCTTTTAACCACTTGAAATAGATGTAAAATAGAAGGTTTAGTGTTCTTACCACTAGCACAAGGCTAGGGATGATCAAGAGGATAAATGAAGTGGATAAAAGCAAACGGTGAAGGTCCTTCAACTTTCGAAAGCTCCAAGCTTCCTAACTTAGCTCCTTACACCACTAGATCACCTTGGAATGTATGGAAGAAGGTCAAAAATGGAGATGGTGTGGAGGTGGTATGTGGCCGTGAGCTATGGGGGAAGGGAGGAGAAGAATTGAGTTGGTGAAATGTGATGAAGATGATGATGGGTCTTGTTCTTATAACCATGTTAAGGTATTAACCAATGTATAAAGTGTTCTCTAAGTACTAGACAAGATCTTCTACATATCAAATGAGATCAAGGTGAATCAAATGAAATCAAGGTATGGGGCCACCTATCCAAACTATTTCCAAAGGGGGGGGGGGTATAGTTAAGCCTTAACCATAGTTAAGTTAAGTTAAAAGTCTTAAAAATTCAAGGTTAAGTATGTTAAGTGTTTAAAACATGTAATATGATGTTCGGGGGGTCATAACTAGTTTGGAAACATTAAAACAATGCTTCTAGTGTAATTTTGGTGTTTCGGGTAGTGTCCGGCTGTTCGGTTGTATACTGATTCGTTAAAGTGCTAAAATATACCGTTTAGTGTCCTTTATGTACCCTTTTGTGACACTTTTAATTCCCGACAATTAGGAAAGTATTCAGGACCATTTAGTCATGTTTCTGCATAATATTAATGTATTTAAATGCTGAATTGCTGAATTTTTTTGCAGAATTCTGCACTTTAGGTAAGTTTTAGGCACTTTCTGGCACTCAAACTATCACTTAGGAAGACAGTTTTGTGGTCCTTACTTCCCTACACACTATACTAGTGTAGAACTTGGTTTCTGGCTCATACTGGGTCTCAAAACATTGTCTGTCTATGTACTGAACCCCGTCAGCATATTCCTATCTTATCCGTCAACTGTGCTAACTGTACTTTGTGCATCATGTATGTCAATATGGTTTGCATGTAATAATGATGTGACAGTATGAAATGTGATGAACATGTAAGTATGATACAGTAATCAGAAGGCAATTAATTGTAATTCAGCACAGCCATTAAGCACTAATCGTCATTTTATAATTGTACGGATACCTGGATTTTTGACAGTTGTCACAAGAAAACAGTGGTTGAAACCACTGTTGTTAACATGTATTTGGCAAAGGTCTGTTTTATGTTTTGAAACCTCTGTTTGTTCTGAACAGGTGTTAGAAAATAAAACAGTGGTTGATACATCTGTTGACTAAAACAGATGTTTATGGAGAAAACAGTGGTTGATACATCTGTTGACTAAAAAGTCAACGGATGGATGAAAACAGATGTTTGAAACCACTGTTGGGTTAAACAGTGTTTTGTGAAGAAAACAGTGGTTGAAACCACTGTTGGGTTACAGTGGTGGTTTGAAACCACTGTTTAGTTCAAACTTCTATTATATATGTCTTACTGACGTGAACCTTTCTGATATTATAATTGATACTCATGTAGGGTCATAGTAATCTAATACCTTTTTGCCCTCCAAAGGCCAATAACATTGCTACTATATGTTACACAAGTGGTACTACTGGAACACCAAAGGTGAGATTTTTTTTAGCATTCATAGTTTTACTTAAGATATTTTATAGGCTTGATAATGATAATACTTATTTTATATGTACAGGGTGTGGTTCTGACACATGAAAACTCGATCTCAAGTGTTGTAGCTTCAACACTGCAAATTAAATTCAACTCCTCAGGCATGTGTGCTTCTACTTTATTACCAAATACATCGATCATTGCATATTAGATCTGGAAATTTGATCTGTTTATGAGCATATAGGTTGAAGAATTTGATTATTATTTGAACATATAGTTTTTTTATAATGCAAGTTTGATATTTTAATAGTTTCGAAATAAGAGAAGACAAAACGTTGACGTGAGTCGACCCAATCTGACTCATATTAAGAATGTGCTCATTTTGATGGTTATACTTTATTTTAGTTATTATGGTTTATTTGACTTGGACAGTTATATATCATATCTTCCGCTGGCGCATATCTACGAGCGAGCTAACCAAATTATATCAGTGTACTGTGGTATTGCTGTTGGTTTTTACCAAGGGGTATGTGTTACATTTCTTGCTTTCTTTTAGCTGTAGAAATAAAATTATTAGTCCCGAAAAACCCGTGATATCACTCGACGGTTCAATCGAACGCGGAATATAAGATCGAACCGTATGAACAAAAAGAAAATTTTCATTACAAATCTTAGTGCCGCTGCTTAGATCGCACACAGTTTCAACGAACCGTCTGGTACGATCTTCGAGAACCTTGCACACAATCTCTAGGATTGTCGGGTACAAGGTTCTCCTTTGGGGATTACATTGTTGCTAAAAGTGAGAGCTCTACCACTAACAATCTAGACAAGACTATTTATAGGAGCCTCTACCCCATTGGCCCACATGGCCTAAGCCCAAGCCCAAGACCTAATCTAAACCAAATAAACAAAATTAAATACAATAAAGATAAGCGTAAAACTCTGGACCTAACAATGTCCCCCTAGTTTTATGCTCTCTTTATTACGGTTTAGACGATCTCCAACCTTGGGTCTTCTTCTTTAGTGGCCTAGCAGTAAACGAGCCCATCAACGTATCTCGGATGAAAGGAAGTTTTATGATGTAACTCGGATGAACTTGTGATGATCTCGCATGACAAATGGTGCATCTCGGATGAAAAGTATGATCTCGAACGATAACAATGAATCTCGGACTGTTTCTGATGATGTCGGACGAAATGACGGAGGACTTCGGATGCGTCTCGGATCAGGCCCGAAGAATGATATGAATTTTTTTTTTACTAACAAGAACACACGGATTCAGAAAGATCCGTCTGGTATTCAAGTCGTACGATCCATTAGCATCACTAGAAACATTCTGGTCCATATTTTTTGCATTGGATTTCCATCATTTTGAAGCCCATTCACAACTGATCCAACAACAGCTGTCGTAGGCAAATAGGAACCAAAAAATAATCTCTTCGGCAGTCCCTCGTCTACTTGAACCAAAAAACATTATATACATTCTGATCCCTATTCCATTAGCATCACTAGAAACATAGCTGTTGTAATAGATGGGCTCCCATTTTGTGGCCCACTCTGGTAAGCCCATAATCGCATTCTTAGAAATTGTCAGAAGGTGGGCTTATGAATAAACATTCCAAACATCTAGGAATGCATGGTGTGTGCGTGGCCCATAAGTTGTAAATTCCAATTTGTAAATTTCCAAATAAGTAGGGCCTAAGAAATGCATGCACCGAAGACAATTTAATTTCCTTACCTTTTGACCGTTGATGTATCACCTCATCTGACGGCTCACAGTTACTAGGGATTTTTAATTCCTTGATTTGACATCCTCTGCCGCCGTCAAGAATGTTCCCAACATTCTCTTGCTGATGCTGCTGTGACATCATCCCACATCATCATCTTCATCCCGTTTTCATCCGAGATAACCTTCTCGCATCATACTGGATCATACACTATCAACAATATCATTGAAGAACCAAAGAATCGAGTTCAGTCCGAAGCCTGTTATCGAGGGTTTGGATCTTGTAAATGAGCTGGAGGATCGTCCTGCAAAACAGAAAACCGTTAGGCTCGCCGCAGAGATGGGAGGGCCCCTCTGCGACCACTCTCCGGTGTGAGGATAAATATTGGTAGAGAGAGAAAGTAGAGAGAGAAAATAAGGACGAAGGTTCAGAAAATCGTACTTGGCCTTGTACTTGATGGGGTATTTATAATGGTCAACTGAGATGACGTCATTCGTTCAGACGCACTTGAACGGAAATTCATCTTCGGAGTCATGGGGGGACGGACATATCTGAGATGTCCGTTCAAGTGGAGTCCGGTTCATCCCAAGGGATCAGGTCCGGCCTCGGATATGTATCTTCAAGTCCCCCAGTTTGTTAGGTTCCGTAAGGGACTTAACAAAATGTTTGGTGTGCGTTAATTTTTGCCCGAGTGACGTGTCGTTGTAGGAACGGTTCTGGTAAAATGACGTGGCGTGATCTGAATGGAGCCAGCATGGCGTGGGTGACTGAAGTTACTTGACTGTTAGTCACCCACACATGACGGTTACGAAACCCTGTGTTGGGAATCGTGAGGGCCTGCTGAGGTGATGGTTCGATTTGACTATCCCTTAACCGACTTAAACTCCCTATAAAACCAACTTTTACCATTTCATTTTTACACTTTTTCTTCTCATCTTCTTCTCTCCCTTGTTACCCTCTTTTATTCTCTGGGCTTCTTCTTTTTTAGAAAAAAGGTACGTCTTTTGTTTGGTTTTCTGTAATATGGCTTCGGGTAAGGATAACTTATCGGATAGTGTGAGCATTCTTACCCAACGACAGTTGGACAAGTTTGTTAGAGAGTACCGAATTCCTTTAGATCTTCATCCGACCCTTCCTTCTAAAGATGAAACCATATACCCCTTTCGTCAGGGAAAGTTCCCCTTTTACACCCGTGTCTGCAATTTTGAAAATTATCGAGTCCCCTTCTCAAGGTTTTTAATTAGGGTACTCCGGTTTTTTTGGGTCCATATTTGTCAAGTGAATCCGTTCGGTCTTAGTCGCATAAGTCATTTCGAAATCTCTTTCCGGGCCCAGGATCGGAGACCGGACCTAAATGTCTTCTGGTACTTTTATGAGTTCACTACTGCCGGAGACTGGTATACCTTCGCGCATCGGAAAGGTATACCTCCCCCTTCCTCCGGCGAACGATCCAGCTTGAAAAACTAGAAAGATAATTTTTTCTGGTTGGACGATCGTTGTCTTCCGGAGGATATGGGATGGCGTTTTAAGGACCAGACAATGTCCTTTGACCTGGGCGAAGACTTCGTCTTCGACCAAGAACTGGCTCGTGCCTTAATTGAGCACAAGTCCCCAATCCGTCCCCTTCATGAACATTTTCTTTTACTGGGTCGACTCTGTTTTTCTTGGAGCCAAGGGGATAGGGATTGGCCGGTTATTCGCAGAAAGCGTGATCGTAAGTTCCGGCCCTTTACCTCCCCTTCGGCATTTTTCTTTTTGATATTTTACTAACTTCTTTTTTATTTTGATAATGCAGGTGCCATAATGTCTCTTAGAGATGCTCTGAAGGTTCCTAGCTTTGACGTTCTTGATTTTGATTATGAAGATCAAGGCGAAGATGAAGTTCCTCTAATGAAGCAAGTGGCTCCTTCGGCTCAAGAGATCCGGCCTGTGATTCCCCAAAACACATCTGAACAAGCCGCTGTAGAAGCTACTTCTTCCATTCCAACGCCTACAAAAGGTGTTGCTGGTTCCTCCGGATCTCAGACTGGTAAGAAGTCGATTTTAGACGACGTGGACAGTGATCCGGAGGTTCGTAGTTTGGACGAAGCCCTTCTGTACCGTCCCCCTTCCGCTTCTTTGAAAAGCAAAGGTGTTATGCATGAGGTAGATCAGCAAGCTCTTGTTCGTAAGAGGAAAACTGAGTCTGTACAGATCCGTTCTTCTGATCCTCTTCCGATGCCGAGGACGAAGAAGGTTAAGAAAGGTTCCTCTCACTCCGGTGGTGACGTGATGTTTGAGCTGGATGAGCACCTTACCGGCGGCAAGTTTTCTAGGGAAGAAGCCGCACGGGCTCGATCCGAACCAACCCCTACCTTTTCTGGTGGTTTTCTTCCCACTAGTGAAGTGGAGAGATGGAGACGGAGATCCCAGAGACTACGGGCAAGGAGAAGGAAAAAACTCATAGCGAACCGAAAGTGGTGACTTTCTCAGGTACGATTTTGGACTCGTCTTCGGGTCCGGACCGTTTGATTGATGACGAGGAAGACCAAGTGTCTTCTCTTCCTTCATCTTGGTTCGGACCTGAGTTGATGTCCTTTTTTCGATATGCAGATGCATTCTCGGATGATATGGAGATCGACCCGTCGACGGCTGAGGAGAAGTTCATTCCGGATTGGGATATCCGAAATAAAGATTCAGTGATGGATGAACTTGTTGCCAGAACTTTTCTCTTTAATATTAATACTCCGTTGGACCATGCCAGGAGCCGAAAATTGAAAAACCAAGATCTGGGTGCCATGGTTCTGACTAATCAAGCTCAGTCGAACATCTTTGTGACGGAGCTTTACCGGAGGTGGGTCGAAGCGGAGTCAGTGAGGGAAAATTTGGAAAAGGAGACCCGCTCTTTGAAACGCAAGATTCGGGGGACTCCGGATATGGAGAAAAAGATTGCGCAGCTTACTCAAGACCTTCAGGCTCAACAAGAAAAGGTTAAATTCTTGATTACTCAGAATCAGTCAGCCCAGGCAGCTGCGGCCTCTGCGGCGGAAGATCGTGATAGGGTATCGGCTGAGTTAAAGAATTTTTCTGAATCTATGAAGAAGAAGGACGAAGAGCATAAAGCGGTCTTGGCGAAGATGGAAGAGTCTTTTTCGAATGCTCGTCTGGCCTACGCGAACATGATGGCCGGTACGTACCTTGCTTAGCAAAAATCACTTCTTTCTCTTTTTTTTTTTATTTTACTATTTCTTTCTAACACTTTGGTCCGAGCGGGATGTGCTTAAATCAGGGGAAGCTGATTTGAAAGCTCAGATCGAATAGATGAAAGGGCGCGAAGAAGAGATTGAGGCGGAGAATGCTTCTTTGAAAGCTACGGTGGAGGATCTTCAGGCGACTAAGATTTGGATGCTTTCGGAAGGAGCCAAGCATCTTGCTAAAAATATTCATAAAGGTCCGGAGATGACCGCCGCTCTAGCCGCTGTTAATAACGCGATGAGCGCCATGGGTGTCAACTCCGGTCTTCATAATGGCTATCTCCATGCCTTGAAGAAAAAGACTTCTTATGCTGATGTTCCGATGCTGAACCGAAATGCGGCAGAGGAGCTAAATGCGGCAATTGCTTGTTTTGATACTCTTACCTTTCCGGTTGTGGAAGATCTTCTGAAGCTTGTCAACGAACCACTTTCCAAGATTAAGGACGCTCTTTTCTTTGCAAGCGGAGAGTCTTCGAAGGAATGAGGTGGACATGCCCGACTTCTTGGGGTATGCACCTTGGAAGTTTTTAGTTTTAACTCTTTTTAGGAGGTGGACATACCCGGCACTTTGGGGTATGCACCTTATTTTTGATTTGGAATGTAATGATGTTCTCACCATACTTGTGTTCATGACAATTATCCTTTTAACATGTAAATGGCTTTTGTAATTTCCGGTTATATTAATCCGGTCAATTTTGATGTAATCACTTGGCTGTGCACGCGTCCATGCTTTTTGTGTTTACATTTTTCTGCTTTTAGAACGTTCTTTTTAAGGTACGGATCCGATTTGTTTTTACTTTTTTAGGATAATTTTTAAATGAAGGAAAAAATGCGAACGATGCCAGTTCATTCTTACCCTTTTAGGGCTGGTATCCCTGATTCGGCCGATGATATTTTTTGTGTTGCAACTTTTTGTTAATGATAGAAATTTTTAGCATTCTATTTAATCTATCTGGAGTATACTTCTCCGGTTAACACATGGTAGAAACATTTAAAGTAATCCGCGGGTAAAACCCTCCGCGGTTCTTGGAAATATAAGATTGTTTTGTGCGGGTAAAACCATCCGCATTACAGGAAAAGTAAAGATGACGGGGGTCGTAGCCTCCGTATTACAAATTTATTTTGAAACATCATGAAGTTTTTCAAAGAAAACATTTCTTGAGGTGTGTTCCATTCCAGGTGCGAGGGACGAGGGTTCCATCCATCCGGCTGAGTGTGTAAGCACCATCTTTTCCCGCAGTATTAATTTGATAAGGGCCTCCCCACTTCGGAGCCATTTTTCCCGTACCCTCAGCCAGACTTGCCTCGTTGTTTCGCATAACATAATCTCCGACCTTGAACCGGACCTCCTTCACTTTTGAGTTGTAATTTTTTTCCAACTCTTTTTTGTACTTTGCTTCTCGGATAGCCGCTATGTCACACCCCGACTTTCCACGTGTCACCGGTGGGTCCGGTGGGGAGTATCGTGACGTAGTTGGCAACATAATAGTCAAACAACACAATATATAAATGCACAGCGGAAGCAAAAGATAAATATATATTACAATCCGAATTTAAAGTAATATCTAGTATTACAACGGAAAGTACAGGATCCACAGGCGGATCTTAAACATATCATTTATTCAACAGACTTTAGACGCCTAGAACTTGCAAGATTCCTTAGTAGCGCCCTGAGCTTCCAGCCAATTACGTTCAGTACCTGTCACTCAACCTTTTTGGAAAATACGTCAGTTTTCACTGGTAAATACACTCAACCGACTCATTTGAAAAGAGTTTAAGAAAATTGATTTGAATGCACGTGGCAAAAATATCTTTTATAATTTGATTAAAATGCACAGAGGCAAAATTAATCTTTTTAACTTGGAACAATTATATTTATAACCTTGTATACAGATTTACATGTTCGTTGTACGTTCAGGGCCCGATGTAGAAACCGAGTCAGATTAACAGACACGCCACAAGTATAGGCCCACAAGAGAGTGAGATACCGTTATTACTTAAGCAACTGTCAGGTGTATGCCTACACCCCGTGCTTAAGACGTGGCCATTTTATAATACAATGATGTCAAGGATATCCGGGACATGGTCATTAACCCCTAAAGGCTTTTATTTCAAACAATACAGATTAAACCGGGTTACCTCAATAATTTAATCACAATCCGATTAAACATTCAATACCCGACCAAGCGGTATCATTATACCGTATTCCAAGCCCGTATAGGGAAAATAGGTTAAGAGTATTTACCTGAGCTAGCTCCTGTCTTAAATAGCAAGAATCTAATAACTCAGCCGTATTCACTTAAGTAAGCGTAGGTACCATTTACCGGAATGCTCTAGTCTGGAATGATGGTATAAATAACCAATTAGAATGCTAACGGGTCTTTAATTTAGCCTAAGCTTAGACCGGTTAGTCTTAAGGGAATATACGGTTCAAACGCATGATTAAGCGAAGACCGGAATAGAATGTGTTTTAGACCGGACAATTTTGAAGACTTGTATAATATGGGTATTTCATACACACTCTGAATTTTGAGATAAAACCGATAAGGTTTGACCCGTTTAGACTAGTTTATGTAAACTAGTTACATAAACCGAACCGAACGCGTAATAAACGTAACGGGTATTCATATGGGCCATTTACAGGTTTCCTAAGTTAATATGCTTCCTATATGTTGTAGCATTAGTAAGATGTCTTTCATTATGCCCGAAACGAATCTAAACACAAACTACGCCCCGTAGGGGTAGTTTGGTCATTTAAAAGGTTATAAAAGAGTTTAAGTATTTACCTGAGTTACAGGTCTGATGTAAATCAGCAAAAATACTTATTTTACCATGTTATAACAGTAGGGTAAAGTATATATGTGAAATTTATCAATTATAACCAAACTATGCCCCGTAGGGGTATTTTGGTAATTTCACATAAGCCGAAAAGCTCAAAACTGAAGTCTGAGTTTAACAACCTTTGCTTACTGTTAAAATATTATAATTTGCCTCAATTATCAGTAGGTATCAACCCTTGTATGTTTAATATAGTTATAGCACATACTATGCGTTAAAAACGCTTAAAAAGGCGATTAGAAGCCATTTCCGGGTTCGATACATAAATCTGATCTTTTTATATTTCCAGAAGGCTTAAAATAATTTATTTATCATATGTGATCAGTAGCAAAAGGTTTGGAGTCGTTTAGATATGTAAAACTCATTTTATAGCCCGTAAGGGCAAAACCGACAATTACCGGATTAAGCCTACGACTATGAGTTATGCTCAGCCAAAAATTAATTAAAAATCTTTAAAAATCCCAAAATAATATATTACATCAGTGGGTAAAGATTTTGATATCAAAAAGTAGGCTTAACTAGGCTATACGCTAATTACGCCATTTAGTTAACATAAAGCTTTCATTTTGCGCTAATGAGCATAACTCTCAATCTACACCTCAAACTGATGTCAAACTTTGCATACAAGTTTATATATCAGTAATTAAAGTTTCTACTCTTTTATATTTCCAAAAATCACGTTTTAAGGTAATAAGGGCATAATGGTCAACATATGAGCATTTAACGGGATCATGCGTATTAATCGGTTAACTAATGAACCATGGTGTATAATCACAGAGGGTTATACTAGCATGTAACCTGGTCCAAATGAAGCTCTTAGGTATTTCTAAATCATAGCAAAACGGGTCAGAACTGAAGTCAAAGCAAAAGTAAAAGCTTTGCGACTTTTGGTTCCGAACCGGGTCTAAACAGTAAATTGTCGGGTTGAACATGTTTAGACATGTTCTTACACTAATTACCAAGTTATATTAATGATCAAACAGGTTGTATAAGTTCTACATTGCTAATTATGCATAATTTAGAATTTAAGTATCCTGTTGACTTTTTAATCGCAAGTTTGACCCGACATTAGACCTAGTTAGAGTGGGAATCAGGGGGAACCCTTTTGAGGGTTTATTACCCACATAATTACCAACTTATAACTACTTTTGATTCGACTAATCACTGGACCATTAGTGATAAATCTTAAAGTCAACCGTTAATTACGACGGTTTGACTTTTAAGCTAAAACTAAGCTAAAACTTAATTAAGGAAGGTTTAGCAAACTTACCAAGGTCCTATGCATGAAATGTGATCACTTGAGAGCAGACTTGAGCCCCAGAAATGATCAGATTGCAAGAATGAAGTGTGAGGAACTTGGTTGCAACTTTGGTCCTTATATAGTGCTTTAATCACCATAAGAAGTTGACACACAAGGCTATGACTGACCATAACTCATCAACATGTGTCCCTAGATGTTTAGGGGACACTTAGGGGTCAAGCAAGATGTGGAAAATCAGATAAAAGTCGAATACAAAGGCAAAGGCAGGCAAAAACCCAAGAAAATACGATCAGACAGGCCCTCGCGTGACGCGAGGGACTTCCCCTTGGGCTTCGCGTGGCGCGAGGCCCTCCTGCAGCAAATCAGAACTTTAGATTTATTGCGTATTGATCCTTGGCTCTTCAAAATTCGATTAGACTTTATTTTCTTGCACTTTGAGCCCTCCCAATTGATGTTTAGGGACTTCAAGACATATACCCATTTTGTTAAGTCCCCGGTTAACTTTATTGTTACCCGAAAAGTCCTTACTTTCAACGTTGATGCTTTAACCCTTCGCACACGAATTTGATCATAATTTTCTCATACGATAACGAAACTTTACGAAATTTAAAACGTGTATTCTAGTGAGCATAATTAACCGTTACAAAGCTTCGGGTTTGTCAAAAGGTCACTCAGAGGTATAACTTAAACATGTTGACACATTTAGCCCCTGTAGTTTGTAATCTCTCACTTTTAGCTTCGTATGATCCATGATTTATTCGTTTGAAGGTATGAGCATCATGTAGGGTTAATATACAATATATTTATTCACTGTTGACATTTAGAATACGTATATTCACATACTTTCCATGTTTGTCAACTTTAGTCCTTCTATAACATTCTTTCACACGTTCAAGCATATGACACGTGTCAACACATTATAGGACGTGAATTTTCGAGGTGTTACATCCTCACCCCCTTAAAAGAAATCTCGACCTCGAGATTTGTTAAAGTAAAGGAAGTATTTTCTGCCTTAAATTGGCTTAATCTTCCTCAGTACCTTTGAGCCTCTAAGGCACTCCAATTGACCTTTATAATAGGTACATGCATCTTTTTGGAGCTTCTAATCCTGTCGACCCTCAATCGACACAGGTTGCTCATCATATTATAAATCTGCATATCATTATGTGATAATGCTTCTTGACTTATTGGCGAAACACATCCTTCAATTATTGATGTGCAATGTATTGCGAGCTCCGCCAAGCTCTTTAACTAGGTTTTACCTTAAAGGCTACCTGATCTTGATACATTCGATTTCCTTCGAATGATTCTATATATTCAGAGCTTAACTAGCCTGATAATTTTAACAATTTGGCACTCCCTTCCTTAACAAGAATTCAGGAGGTTTGTTATTCTCATTAATCCTTGATTTTTCTGCCGAATACTGGCATCTTACAGATGATTATGAATTTGCGTGATCTCATTTGTTGTTTCTAATGCAACCTTCAGATCCTGATAATTGGACTTACTAATCTATTGTCCAAACAATAGATGTTTACCATTCCATCGATACAAGGTCTCCAAAGGAGTAGCCTTAATACTTATATGTCAATTATTATAGAAAAGCTTATCTTAAGGTGGGATGGTTATCCCAACCATTGCTTAAAACTATTCTTAAGGAATAGCTAATCCTTATAGCTAGTTGAATAACTCGACGATCCTGAATAGCTGATGGAAATTCTAAATCATTGCCTAAGTAGGGTTGCGGTAATAATGCCTAAGCAAAATGAACCGTCTTTCATAATTAACTGTATTGAATTCTCAGAATATTAAATTAGGCTATATGAATCTCTTATCTTAAAATTTACTCAATCAGGTTTTCGGTTATTCCATAATCAGCATGGAGTCCTTACCACACTCTAACCCAAGGCGGGATGTTAATCTTAACTCTACTTGCCTCTCGGGAGGTAAACAGGGTAGTCTTAGGAGAAGATAATCACCAGTTCACCCATCATTGCTTGTGTCAAATAAGTGACACATTTATGTTACTAGTCCACGAATTCTTTAATTGGGGGCATTTACTGGGACAATTCCATGTTGGATATCTCCTTTGAATACCATTAGTTGACTTTAGTACCATATGATCATTGGGATATCTTTGTGGTTCCATGTATTAAACCTCCATACTGATCAGGCATGGAAGCAATCTATGGAACATATTAAGATACACCAATCCTCATAAAGCGTTTTTGTCATACTATTTGGTATTCAAAATCAGTAGAGATCAAAGAGATATAAATTTTATATGATGATGTACTTTATCTGGAGGGGGAGTACATTAGGACTTTCTACGGTTTACTATAGTAGTATCAATAGCATGCGTCGCATCATCAATGGCGCGATTGACTGTTTTATTATCCGAGTTTATCATACACGAGATTTAGTTCCTATTACCAGATGAATCATTTACTTAGTTGCAATCCAACATCTGCTATTCATCACCCTGATGGCCTTAACATATACTAACCATGGTTTCATCAAACTATACCAGCCAATAAGGTACTAACATTCTTAATGAACGTTATTTTAAAAATATATCAATATCACTTAGCCTAGGTCACAAAAGACCATCAATGGCATTTAAGGGTTGGACCTAGTCCATCACCTTTTTGACAGGGGATCAAAAAGTCACATCTGTCTTTATTATACTGATGAATTTGGATAGCTTGAAAGTTTGCCATAAGGGTATCAGAAAAGAGCGATTCCTAATAGATATAAAATATCAATCTAGGATTTATTGGAGCATTTTCTAAAGTATCATCGGTCACTTTCTACCTCGCATTAAATGACCGGAGTTTTAATCAGGCGGAGGCAACAGTTCTCAACATTTATTATTCATTAGAGAATCATATGTGCCAGTATCAAATAAATTTCTGCATAAGCTGCTTGATATGGAAAGGTACCTGTTATATAGTTATCATTCTGCACCATCTCTTAGGCGTTCATCTGATTCCTAGGGCAGTTGGTCTTGATATGCCCCTTCTCGTTGCAACCATAACAGGTTCCATCTTTCAACTTCTTGCAATCCAGGGTTTTATGTTCCTTAGACTTGCAAATTCCACACGGTAGAGGCTGAGACTCAAATCTGCATTTCCCAAGATGGTATTTCCTACAGGTTTCGCACCTGGTCTTCTCTCCCGACTGCTGGCTGTCTCTCTTAAACCCGGAACTCTTCTTATCTTCAGAATTCCTCTTCCTATCGGAGCGATGAGAATTCTCATCCTCCCTTTTACGCTTTCCATCTTCAGAGGCTTTGGCAGCCTTGTTTCTGACTACATCGAGTGTAAGAGATAGCGACAGATCTGCCGCTGACCTGAATGTAGTAGGTCTTGAAGCCTTAACACTGGCTTTGATTTCTGGGGCTAAACCCCCGATGAAACGAGCAATTCTCTTAGGTTCTGGTGTTACTAGGTACGAAACCAGTCTGGACAGGGTATTGAAACTGGTGAGGTATGCTTGACAATCTAAGTTTGTCATCACTAATGATAAGAAATCTGATTCGATTCTTTCGACCTCGTGTTGAGGGCAGTAGTTCTCCATAATGAGAGCAACAAACTGTTCCCATGACATGTTGTAAAGTGGGATCTTCCCAGCAGCTTGAATGAGAGCCTTCCACCATGCTAGTGCCTCTCCCTTGAACGATTGGGATACATACTTTACTACATCCCTTTCAGCACAACCGCTGATGTCAACCACCGTGTCCATTTCATCCAACCAGGTCATACAATCTACTGCTCCTTTCTCCCCAGTGAAGTCCCGAGGTTTGCAGGAAACAAAGTATTTATAGGTACAGGACTTGGTATGCGGTTCATTACCGAACACTATCCTCTTGGATGGAACACTGTGTTGACCAGATGAATGTCGATCATCATCCTTCTTGGGTTCTTCTTTCTTAGAGGGCGGTGGCTTGCTGTGAGCCTCCGAATAAGTCTTAGGGTCAGACTTAGAGTGGGGTACAGATGAGGCTTTACTATTAGTCTCACTATACTCCCTAAATTGCTCCTCTACAGCTTTAGATACAGCTGAATCAATCAATGTACGAAGCTCTCCTCTGGTTATATTAATCCTTTCATCATCGCGGTTTTCCAGAGGGTGACTGTTCTCTTCCTTTGACCTAGCCATGTAGCTTTAAATGCTACATAAAAATCAAACAAGGGCAAGGTTTATACGGAAGCTTTTACAGTTCTATCGTTTTAAACGATTTATTAACCATGGTAATATAAACCACATTGGTTAATTTATTAGTTATATTTAATTAGCATTTTCATCATAATTTATCCTAGTTATAGAACATTAAGGATATCAAGGTAGCGCAAAAGGCCTAGTCACAAGGACAGTTTTAAATTTACAACACCTGATTTCGGAGAATCGAGGCATTTTAATTTATCCTAGTTATAAAACATTAAGGATATTAAAGTGGCGCAAAGGCCTAGTCGCGTAGACAAGTTTAATTTATAAGCCATGATTTCAGAGAATCGAGGCATTAGGGTTTTAATAATAGCACAATTGGCCTAGTCACGTAGACAAGTTTAATTTATAAGCCACGATTTCAGAGAATCGAGGCATTAAGGTTTTAATAATAGCACAAATGGCCTAGTCGCGTAGACAAGTTTAATTTATAAGTCATGATTTCAGAGAATCGAGGCATTAAGGTTTGAATCAAAGTTCATTACCTTTTCTTGATAGGGAGTTGTAGGCTACCACTGTCTTTAGTCTCAGAGGACATTAACTATAGCCCGCAGGCACTTCCCTTCTAAGGGATGTTTATTATGGAATTGCCCCTTAGGGTAATTCATTAACCATGGTAAACAGAGACCATATTCGGTTAATTTATTACTCACATTTATTTAGGATTTCTATTATAATTTATCCTAATTATAAACAATAACAATATATATATTAGCACATAAGGCCTAGTCACAAGGACAATTTTTAAATTATTAGCCAGGATTTCAGAGAATCGAGGCATTAAGGTTTGAATCATAGTTCATTACCTTTGTCAGACAGGGAGTCATTGCTACCACCGTCTTTTGGCTCATGTAGAAATGAGCAAGGCCCGTAGGCGTTATATTACCACGTATGGTCAAAATATGATCATCTTAATTGATGATTTAACCCATGATTCAGAGATCATTTAGTTGGGTTAGGAATCTTTTGGATAGGTTTTACCGTCTTGGCCATGTCTGCAATGACATTTAGGCTAGGTTTTACCATCTTGGCCATGTCTGCATTGACATTTAGGCTAGGTTTTACCATCTTGGCCATGTCAGCATTGACATTTAGGCTAGGTTTTACCTTTAAGATTCTTTTTAATAATTAACACAGAACAATTTCTAAATTGAAATGTTAATAAGGATCTGAATCTAAATTGAGGAGCTGCCATCTTGGCCGCGTCTTAATAATGACACCAGGCTAGGTCTTGTCCCTTTTTAGATTTTGCCATTTTATCATAATGGTAGATCTTATAATATAGGAATGATATTTTAAACATAATCGTTCCCTTAAAAATTTAAGCAAGTATATAGTTGTCCTAAACGGAACTTCTAATAAAAATGACTTGCCCATGCAAAGGCTAATCAGAAAAATAATCAAGGAAGTAATTAAAAGACAAGGAAACAAATTAGAATTTGTCCTATGTTCTTGTCTAGACTCAAGAATGTGCAACTGTGTAACTGAGATTAAACACAAAAGACTAGTGTTTAATTCACTCAGTGTTGGCTCTGATACCAACCTGTCACACCCCGACTTTCCACGTGTCACCGGTGGGTCCGGTGGGGAGTATCGTGACGTAGTTGGCAACATAATAGTCAAACAACACAATATATAAATGCACAGCGGAAGCAAAAGATAAATATATATTACAATCCGAATTTAAAGTAATATCTAGTATTACAACGGAAAGTACAGGATCCACAGGCGGATCTTAAACATATCATTTATTCAACAGACTTTAGACGCCTAGAACTTGCAAGATTCCTTAGTAGCGCCCTGAGCTTCCAGCCAATTACGTTCAGTACCTGTCACTCAACCTTTTTGGAAAATACGTCAGTTTTCACTGGTAAATACACTCAACCGACTCATTTGAAAAGAGTTTAAGAAAATTGATTTGAATGCACGTGGCAAAAATATCTTTTATAATTTGATTAAAATGCACAGAGGCAAAATTAATCTTTTTAACTTGGAACAATTATATTTATAACCTTGTATACAGATTTACATGTTCGTTGTACGTTCAGGGCCCGATGTAGAAACCGAGTCAGATTAACAGACGCGCCACAAGTATAGGCCCACAAGAGAGTGAGATACCGTTATTACTTAAGCAACTGTCAGGTGTATGCCTACACCCCGTGCTTAAGACGTGGCCATTTTATAATACAATGATGTCAAGGATATCCGGGACATGGTCATTAACCCCTAAAGGCTTTTATTTCAAACAATACAGATTAAACCGGGTTACCTCAATAATTTAATCACAATCCGATTAAACATTCAATACCCGACCAAGCGGTATCATTATACCGTATTCCAAGCCCGTATAGGGAAAATAGGTTAAGAGTATTTACCTGAGCTAGCTCCTGTCTTAAATAGCAAGAATCTAATAACTCAGCCGTATTCACTTAAGTAAGCGTAGGTACCATTTACCGGAATGCTCTAGTCTGGAATGATGGTATAAATAACCAATTAGAATGCTAACGGGTCTTTAATTTAGCCTAAGCTTAGACCGGTTAGTCTTAAGGGAATATACGGTTCTAACGCATGATTAAGCGAAGACCGGAATAGAATGTGTTTTAGACCCGACAAGTTTGAAGACTTGTATAATATGGGTATTTCATACACACTCTGAATTTTGAGATAAAACCGATAAGGTTTGACCCGTTTAGACTAGTTTATGTAAACTAGTTACATAAACCGAACCGAACGCGTAATAAGCGTAACGGGTATTCATATGAGCCATTTACAGGTTTCCTAAATTAATATGCTTCCTATGTGTTGTAGCATTAGTAAGATGTCTTTCATTATGCCCGAAACGAATCTAAACACAAACTACGCCCCGTAGGGGTAGTTTGGTCATTTAAAAGGTTATAAAAGAGTTTAAGTATTTACCTGAGTTACAGGTCTGATGTAAATCAGCAAAAATACTTATTTTACCATGTTATAACAGTAGGGTAAAGTATATATGTGAAATTTATCAATTATAACCAAACTATGCCCCGTAGGGGTATTTTGGAAATTTCACATAAGCCGAAAAGCTCAAAACTGAAGTCTGAGTTTAACAACCTTTGCTTACTGTTAAAATATTATAATTTGCCTCAATTATCAGTAGGTATCAACCCTTGTATGTTTAATATAGTTATAGCACATACTATGCGTTAAAAACGCTTAAAAAGGCGATTAGAAGCCATTTCCGGGTTCGATACATAAATCTGATCTTTTTATATTTCCAGAAGGCTTAAAATAATTTATTTATCATATGTGATCAGTAGCAAAAGGTTTGGAGTCGTTTAGATATGTAAAACTCATTTTATAGCCCGTAAGGGCAAAACCGACAATTACCGGATTAAGCCTACGACTATGAGTTATGCTCAGCCAAAAATTAATTAAAAATATTTAAAAATCCCAAAATAATATATTACATCAGTGGGTAAAGATTTTGATATCAAAAAGTAGGCTTAACTAGGCTATACGCTAATTACGCCATTTAGTTAACATAAAGCTTTCATTTTGCGCTAATGAGCATAACTCTCAATCTACACCTCAAACTGATGTCAAACTTTGCATACAAGTTTATATATCGGTAATTAAAGTTTCTACTCTTTTATATTTCCAAAAATCACGTTTTAAGGTAATAAGGGCATAATGGTCAACATATGAGCATTTAACGGGATCATGCGTATTAATCGGTTAACTAATGAACCATGGTGTATAATCACAGAGGGTTATACTAGCATGTAACCTGGTCCAAATGAAGCTCTTAGGTATTTCTAAATCATAGCAAAACGGGTCAGAACTGAAGTCAAAGCAAAAGTCAAAGCTTTGCGACTTTTGGTTCCGAACCGGGTCTAAACAGTAAATTGTCGGGTTGAACATGTTTAGACATGTTCTTACACTAATTACCAAGTTATATTAATGATCAAACAGGTTGTATAAGTTCTACATTGCTAATTATGCATAATTTAGAATTTAAGTATCCTGTTGACTTTTTAATCGCAAGTTTGACCCGACATTAGACCTAGTTAGAGTGGGAATCAGGGGGAACCCTTTTGAGGGTTTATTACCCACATAATTACCAACTTATAACTACTTTTGATTCGACTAATCACTGGACCATTAGTGATAAATCTTAAAGTCAACCGTTAATTACGACGGTTTGACTTTTAAGCTAAAACTAAGCTAAAACTTAATTAAGGAAGGTTTAGCAAACTTACCAAGGTCCTATGCATGAAATGTGATCACTTGAGAGCAGACTTGAGCCCCAGAAATGATCAGATTGCAAGAAGGAAGTGTGAGGAACTTGGTTGCAACTTTGGTCCTTATCTAGTGCTTTAATCACCATAAGAAGTTGACACACAAGGCTATGACTGACCATAACTCATCAACATGTGTCCCTAGATGTTTAGGGGA
Source organism: Helianthus tuberosus (assembly GCA_030545235.1). Classification (NCBI taxonomy): domain Eukaryota; kingdom Viridiplantae; phylum Streptophyta; class Magnoliopsida; order Asterales; family Asteraceae; genus Helianthus; species Helianthus tuberosus. The sequence goes on from CM060402.1 coordinate 53,964,964, forward strand.
CACTTAGGGGTCAAGCAAGATGTGGAAAATCGGATAAAAGTCGAATACAAAGGCAAAGGCAGGCAAAAACCCAAGAAAATACGATCAGACAGGCCCTCGCGTGACGCGAGGGACTTCCCCTTGGGCTTCGCGTGGCGCGAGGCCCTCCTGCAGCAAATCAAAACTTTAGATTTATTGCGTATTGATCCTTGGCTCTTCAAACTTCGATTAGACTTTATTTTCTTGCACTTTGAGCCCTCCCAATTGATGTTTAGGGACTTCAAGACATATACCCATTTTGTTAAGTCCCCGGTTAACTTTATTGTTACCCGAAAAGTCCTTACTTTCAACGTTGATGCTTTAACCCTTCGCACACGAATTTGATCATAATTTTCTCATACGATAACGAAACTTTACGAAATTTAAAACGTGTATTCTAGTGAGCATAATTAACCGTTACAAAGCTTCGGGTTTGTCAAAAGGTCACTCAGAGGTATAACTTAAACATGTTGACACATTTAGCCCCTGTAGTTTGTAATCTCTCACTTTTAGCTTCGTATGATCCATGATTTATTCGTTTGAAGGTATGAGCATCATGTAGGGTTAATATACAATATATTTATTCACTGTTGACATTTAGAATACGTATATTCACATACTTTCCATGTTTGTCAACTTTAGTCCTTCTATAACATTCTTTCACACGTTCAAGCATATGACACGTGTCAACACATTATAGGACGTAAATTTTCGAGGTGTTACACGCTAGTTCTCTTCTTTCTTCGGCCAAGTCGAGGTTCAGGCGGAGTTCTTGTTCGTTCACTTCTTGATTTTGCATCATGCTTCGGGTAGGTATCCCTACTTCGGCGGGGATGACTGCTTCCGTACCGTACGTTAAGCTAAAAGGAGTTTCCCTCGTGCTTGTTTTTGGCATCGTCCGGTGAGCCCACAGGATGTGCGGAAGTTCATCTGCCCAAGAAACGCCTTCTTTCCCCAGACGCTTTTTTATGCCCTCCACAATACTGCGATTGGCTCTTTCTACCTGCCCATTGGCCTGGGGATGGGCTACCGAGGCAAAATTTTGTTCAATGTGCATTCTTTCGCACCAGGTTTTGAATGGTTTTTCTGCAAACTGCTTCCCATTGTCACTAACTATACAGAGTGACATTCCGTATCTGCACACTATGTTTTCCCAAACGAATCTCAGCACTTGATCCCCGGTGATAGTTCGGAGAGGTTTGGCTTCAATCCACTTTGTAAAGTAATCGATGGCTACCAACAAGAACCTCACTCCTCCGGTGGAAACAGGGAAAGGACCGACGATGTCAATCCTCCACTTCTGAAATGGCCATGCCGAAGTTACAGGGACGAGATTGTTTTTAGCTCGGTGACTGATGGGGGCATGCCGCTGACAATCTTCACATACTTGCAATTCGTTGACAGCGCTTTGATGCATGCCCGGCCAGAAAAATCTGGCGTTCATGGCTTTGGCTACGACCATCCTCGGTCCGGAGTGGATGCCGCATATCCCCCAGTGAATTTCTCTTATGACATAGCTGGCCTCCTCCGGGGTCAGGCATCTTAGGAGCGGACCTAAAAAGGACTTTCGATAGAGTTTCCCATCGTGAACCTGATACTGTAATGCCTTCACCCTTAGCTTCCGAGCTTGAGCTTTTTCCTCTGGGAGTGTGCCGTCTTTCAAATAATCTAGGATCGGGGTCATCCATGATCTTTCCTGTACGGAGATTGACATAACGGACTCCGTATGTTGGATGGCCGGGGCTTGCAAAGTTTCGACCAACACTTCTTTGGATAAGTGACAAAATGCTACGGACGCAAGCTTGCTTAGAGCATCCGCCTTTTTGTTCTTGCTCCATGGTATGTGAACTATTTTGCAAGAGTCGAACGAGGAGATCAAACTGTTGACTTGACTTAGGTACCGGATCATGTTTTCTTCCCGTGCCTCGTACTCTCCGCTAACCTGGTTGGCGACTAGCAATGAATCAACATGAGCCAGTACGGAGGTTGCACCAGCCTTGGCTGCGGTTTGGAGTCCTGCGAGGAGGGCCTCATATTCTGCCTCATTGTTTGAAGTTTTAAACTCAAAGCGTAGAGCGTAAGTATATTCTATTCCTTCCGGATCTATCAAAATCAAACCCGCTCCCGATCCTTCTTTATTGGAGGCTTCGTCCGTATACAAGTTCCACACCCTCGGGAGGGCGGACTTTTCTTTGGTGCTTTCCCCGGTTGGCACCTCCATAAGAAAATCTGCCACAGCCTGACCTTTTACCGAACCTCTCGTTCGGTAGGTGATATCAAAAGCGCTGAGCTCGATTACCCATTTGGTGAGACGTCCGGAGACCTCCGGCTTTCTAAGAATTTGCTGAATCTGAAGGTTGGTCTGTACTTCTATATTGAAAGCCTGAAAATACCTTCGGAGACGTCTGGATGCATGTACCAATGCAAGTGCCAATTTCTCAATCATCGGGTACCGAGTTTCATAATCTTTTAGGATGCGGCTTACGTAGTAAACCGGTATTTGTGCTTGGTTCCGGTGCACCACAAGTACTGCACTGATGGCGAAATATGAAGCGGAGAGATAAACAGTGACGATTTCTCCGGTGATCGGAGCGGTCAGAGTGGGTAAAGACCCAAGAAAAACTTTCAACTCCTGGAATGCTGAATCAGCCTCCGCTGTCCATTCTATCTGACCCTTTCCAGTTCATTTTTTCAATATATTCATGAAGGGAATAGTTCGGTCGGCCGCTTTTGAGACGAAGCGATGGAGGGCTACCAACTTACCATTCAGTGATTGAATTTCTTTGACCGTTTTAGGAGGTTGCATGGAGATTACCGCTTTGATCTTATCCGGGTGTGCTTGGATTCCGGATTGAGTTATCCATACGCCCAGAAACTTCCCTTCTTCTAAACCGAAAGAACATTTTTTGGGGTTAAGCTTGAGGTTGATACTCCGAAGCCTAGTAAAGGTTTCGAGTATGTCATCGATCATGTTATCTTCAGCTTGACTTTTGATGACCAGATCATCCACGTAAATCTCTAAGTTCCTTCCGATCTGATCCTTGAACGCCTTATCCATCAACCTCTGGTATGTCGCTCCGGCGTTCTTTAACCCAAACGGCATTTTGGTATAACAGAAGAGACCTTCATTTGTTACGAACGCCGTCTTATCCTCATCTCCCAAAGCCATCTGTATTTGGTGGTAACCTTTGTATGCGTCCAAAAAGCATTCGAGGCGAAAGCTGGAAAGAGAATCAATCTTCAGATCAATCTCCGGCAGGGGGTAACAATCCTTCGGACAGGCATTGTTCAGATCAGAAAAATCAACGCACATTCTCCAAGTTTTGTCTTTTTTTGTTACCATGACCGGGTTGGAGACCCAAGTTTGATACCGCACTTCCCTGATAATTCCAGCGCTTAGCAATTTCTGTACATCCTCGGAGATGGCTTTGTGGCGGGCTGGAGCCATGTTTCTTTTTCTTTGGGCGACTGGCTTTGCTGAATGTGATACTTTCAAGTTGTGTTCGGCCAGGCACCGAGGAACTCCGACCATGTCAGAAGTTTGCCATGCAAATACATCAAGCGAACTAGACAGAAGCTTCCATAGCCGTTTTTTGGTACGTTCAGGGAGCTGGGCCCCAACGGCAATTTTTTGCTCTGAAAATGTGGATGTATAGCCCACTCCTCTATACGGAGGGCCGGAGGTTGCGCATTACCCTCGCTTTGTCGTATTTCAGCTACGCACATTGTTGATTCGGAGTGTAAAGTTGCTACTCCTGCTTCGGTGGGAAACTTTAAAGACCCATGAATGGTAGAACTGATCATACCGAAAGCGCACATCCCTGGTCTTCCTAGTATGACGTTGTGGACGGATCTTGCTCCCACCTCCAGGTATGTCAAGTTGACGGTTCTGACCAGGTTTTCGGCTCCCAACGTTGTTGGTAGGGTGATTTGCCCAATTGGTTGTACCACCTCTCCGGAGAAGCTTACCAACGGCATAGAGACTTGTATCAGTTTTGCTTTGGTTTGCGGAGCTAGTTGTTGGAAACACTGTTAGGACCGGTTTTCACTCCGAACGATTGCGTAACGACACGTGTGATGTGCGGAATCCGTACACGTGCGTGGACCGAACACAAGATCGTACAATTTAACGTGATTCTATTGAATAATCTGACGAGTACAATGCACCGTGAATCACCTCTTGCACTTTCTCTCTCTAGTTTCTCACTCTAGGATCCAAGCTCTCCAAAGTAGCAAATGTGCAAAAGTCTCAAAAGTTACAAAAAGTTCTAAACCTAACACCTTAGGTTCCTATTTATAGGCCAAGGAGCTTTAATGAGATTCCTCATTATTACAGAAATGCCACATTGCCTTTTACTACAATATAACAATATAAACACTAGAAATAAACTGTTTCAGCTACGATTTGAGATGATGGAGGCGATAGATATAAATGCACTAACAGACTCCCCCTTGGATATTGCCGCAGTCAATCTCAAACATTTAGTCAGACTCGTAGCGTCTGGTCTTTCTCTCTCTAGCTTGAACAGAATCCCCGTGGATCTGTCTTCAGCTTCAGCTTCCTCTTTCAGTAGACTCTTCAGGCTCCCCCTTTCGTCAAGCTTCCGTGCTTTGGGATCGATACCTGGCTTTCCGGTTACAAGCTCCTCTAGGATAGTTACGTGGCTCCTTGAATGCACGCTCCCCCTTTCGTTGAGCTCGTCTTCAGACTCCCCTTTGACTCGGCTATCGGGATCGTAATCTGGAATACCATCTGCAAATCTCATACATTCATATGTAACAGCATTTTAAAAATTCAATTATCCAGGAATTGTGACCTGGCTCTTTTAAACTTTCTAAATCAAGATCCTGGCTTTAAGATAAAAAAAATGAATATATCCAGAAATACTTGATTCACTCTCCCTATCAACAAACTTCAAAGATTTGGCAGTTTCAGCGAACCGGATCGGAAACTGGATCTTTTACATATTTTAACAGTATAAGCATCCAAATCCCTCACAGAAAATCATCCAAGTCCAAATTAATGACCTTGGAGATATCACAAACTGTTTTTGATTTTAAAAAAATTCAAGTTTCAACTTAATGAACTTGTTTTATTTTCAGAAACACAATCAGCATACTTAGATTTTGAAACTCAGCATTTCAGACATCGGTTGTCGAAAATAAAGCAGAATCAAAAATCTTTTTGTATTTTCTGAAAATATTTACAAACATATTTACAGATAATATTTTTGTTTGAGTTTGTGTTAGAGGATCATATCAGTTTTTGACAAGTCACAAGTACCGTTGAGCTTGGTTACACATTAAGACTTAAACAATTCACTTAGATTGTCGATATACTGATCCACTTAAAATTTCACACAAATTTCAACTGATTCAGGATACGAATTAGGTGTTTTAAGAACTTAAACTCATTCATGTGTCCCAGCTCTTGAATATACTCCCGTATCCAGATCCCAATATTCAGTCTTACAGGTGAGTATACCTAGATGATATCTGTAAGGGGTTAAATTGCGAAACCGTGAGAGCTCAGGTCAGAACTTCCGTTCAGCAGAGAGATGACGGCTCGACTTTTGGTGTGTCCCCTTTAGAGGATCTTTTCTTCAACAGCAATGATTATCAATTTTATTGTTTCATCATTTTTGTGCTGAGGGCGATGCTATGTTTCAAGCAAGCAGAAAGTATTATACGGGGACTAGGTCATTGCTTCCGCAAAATCAGAAGTCCCGGGATAATACCCCAGATATCATTATGTATAAAGACCTAGTATCTCAGAAAAAGGGATATTTCAAACAAGATTTCAGGGGTTACCTATATATCCAAGTAGTGTTCCCCACGAAATAAGCAAGTTTGAATTTAGGTTTATATCCCGAAAAAGTTTACTAAATGTATAAAAATCTATCGACACATCCACGGTGAGATCGTTTAACACATTTTGACTTTCCAATTCTTTAGCGTACTGTGATTGTCTACTGATGTACTATCATTTCCTCTTTTTACATAAAACTCATTTTTGAATTTTATCATGTTTTTGGCTTTTACAAATTTTCTAATGTTTTTGGATTTTCTGAAAATTCTTACATCCACGGTGAGATCGTTTAACACATTTTGACTTTCCAATTCTTTAGCGTACTGTGATTGTCTACTGATGTACTATCATTTCCTCTTTTTACACAAAAACTCATTTTTGAATTTTATCATGTTTTTGGCTTTTACAAATTTTCTAATGTTTTTGGATTTTCTGAAAATTCTTACTCCCCCTAAAATTCAAAACATTTTAAAGAAAATTTGACAAACCGATACAGATAGCTTTGTCTCGCCATCCATTTTCTGCTTCTCATGCACTGATTTGCAGAAAATATAACGTACCCCCATGATTTACAACACATTGATATTTTACAGTTTGAAAACCGTTTTTCAATCTTGTGAAATTAATCATGTTTGTTCAGCCGTGAGGGTTTCGGCGTATTCAATCAACACATATTTTTGTAATTTTCTATTTTTGACAAAAATTAAAAACAAACATATTTTTGGTTTTTAAGTTTTTCAAATTTTTAGGATTTTTGAAATATTGTTTATTTATTTACAGAACATGTTAAACTCCCTGTTTCAACCAACACAGGGTCCAGCAGCCTTCTCTCCTCGTTGTGACAGGCTGCTCCAACTTCCATTCTCACAATCTTCGATTTTGTTGAGCACCTGCACATTCAGACTACTTGATTACTTGAACAATTTAGCCCAGGTCTATTGGACCTTAGGCATTTCAACACAATATGTATCATGCAGTTTCGGAAAATCTTTGTCATTAAAGACTTTTTCAACTTTGACTTCAACTTTTTCATCATTTACCAAAGTTACTTGTTTCTTAGCACTCCAAGTTTGACCTTTAGGAGTACCTCGTTTGTAAAAATGTGAATCTTTTTGAGCATTTTGTTTTTGAACAACAACTTTTGGTTTCCAAAACTGTTGGGGTTTTGTCATATCAACAGATGTTTTCCAACTTTGTGTTGTTCTAACTCTGGGTGTGTGAGAATTCCAGGTTTGTCTTGAATCGAACCTATTCGGTTTTGCTTTCCAAGTTTGGTTCGAAACAAACTTGTTTGTGTTATACCTCCAAGTTTGTTTTGAATCAAATCTGGTTGACCTGTGTTTCACATCCTCAGATTTTTGTTTCTCAACATTTTCAGACTTCTTTTTGTCAACATCCACAGGTTTCAGATTCGGACACTTTCGTGCAAGATGTCCTAATTGATCACACTTAAAACATGTTCTTTTTGAAACATCTTTAACCTGTGGTTGTTGCCTTTTCTTTTGAGCACAAAACTCTTCATTAAACTGTTGTCTAAATTTGAGTTTTTCCTCTTCTTCAAAACTTTTTCCTTGAACAAAACTCATTTTTGCCTGAAAATTTTGTATTTCATTTTTCTTCCAATTTTGTTTCTTCTTATAACCCAACCCAGCCTTCATGTTTTTCTTCTTGTAACCAGGTTTGTTATAAAAAGATTTGTGACCTTTTCCAGCAAATTTTGAAATTTCAGATTTTTCAATCTCAACCATTTTGAAAACTTTATCAACCTTTTCTGAAATCACATTCTGAATCGGGAATACAACATCTAAGAATAATTTGTCTGATCCAATCATGGTGTAAACCAATCCTTTTGAATCATCATTCAAATTTTTCTCGGATTTTGTCTGTTTAAGATAGCCATCATGAAAATTTCCCTCATTTTCATCATGTGATTCAGACTTACCTTTGTTTGACTCATCTTTCAGAACACTTTCAACAACCTTACTTACCACCTCTGAATCATCAGCTTCATCAGATTTGGAATAAGTCACATCGATACTTTCAGGTAATTGGTCAACTATGTTCAAACCTTTTGCCACCTTTTCCTCATCATAAAAAGTATAATTGTTTCTCAATGGTGATGGTACCTGATGAAATTCTGAACCAATACCTTTTTTATTCTTGTCAGTATCTTCGTCATCTTGTGTGATGTTGAAAATGCGTTCGAGAATGTACGAAGAGTTATGATAACTTTGAAGTTTGGTAACAATCTTTTCTTTTTCAGCCAGAACTTGTTTGAGACTAGCAACTTCATCAACACACTTGTTTAATTCAAGTTGCTTTTCTTTAAACTTTCTCTCATACAGTTCTTTGGTTGTTAAAGTTTCAGACAATCTTTGGTCAAAACATTTGACTTGGCTTTTCAAAGTATCATAAGCTTCTTGTACTCTCTGACTCGACCACTTCAAATTATCATACTCTTTTTGAAAATCTTGAAACTTATTTTCTTTTTCAACACAACCAACACATTTTGCTTTACACATTTGTCTATACACATCATTATCCTTTTCAAGATCTTGACACTTCTGTGTCAGCTTTTCAACCTTTAGTTTCAAAATTTCTTCTTTTTCAATCATTTCTTTACATTTTGTTTTGAAAAATTTTTCAAGTTTGTTTGTTTCAATATCTTTTGTTTTGATTATTTCATCTTTTTCAATACAGGCTTTGCACATTTCTATGCAATTCCTGCACTTGTTTTCATTGTTATCAACAATTTCAATATTCGATAGATCAGAAGATTCATTTACCTCGGTCTCTTTCAGCACCGGTTCTCCTGTCTGATCTTCCTCTTTGTTCTCTTCTTCTTCTTCTTTCTGTTCTTCTTCAATCTTCTGCTCTTCTTCAGCAACAAGCTTTGCATTAATCTTCACCTCTTCTACCAGCTTTTTCAACTCTTCTTCTTTTCTCTTCTTCATTTCTACAACCTTTGGTAGACTTGCTTCACAAATTTCTTTTATTTTGTTCAACAGATCCGGCAAATATCCTTTATCAGATAATCTTCTTGTGTTGAAAGTAGCCTGACTTGGAAACAAATTTGTTACAGCTTCAAAATCCACCTTTGATGGGTCAACAACTGGATTACCCCGTGGATCCATGTAACATTCCAATTCGTCATTCCATCTTTTGGCTCTCTGGGCTTCTTTGAATGGTTCTCTGAATTTTTCAATTTCCCATCTCGCATAATCTTTTCTCCACCATAGATCATGATCAACATTAGCCACAAATGCATATCCAACTGCATCTTCTTCAGAGAGAACTTGACTCCAGTCATAACCTTCATCGTCATGAATAACTGCAAGAGCTCTTGATTTTTCTTCAACCTGCTTCATTCTGGGAGGTTCAGGTTTGTTCTGATGATAGATCGCTTTCTTGTAGTAATCTTCTCTGAATGGATTAGCAGCATCGTCAGCATAAGCATTTCTGCACTCACGTTTAAAGTGACCTTTCTGTTTACATTTGAAGCATGTCACTTTGGATTTGTCAAAGCCTAACTTGGTAGATGGTCCACCAATAGACTTTCTTCCTGTAATCTCCATGAAACACTGTGCCCGTCTCACTGCACTAGCCATACACCACCGTATATCGATCAATTCCATCTCCTCAGGATCGATTTGATCGTAGTCTTCCTTAGTTAGGTTGGTGTTGCCTATCTTCCCTGCAACGAGACTTTCATACGACTCCAACACAGATGCTAAGAAGACCATATGTTGCTTTGCAGACTCCTCATTGAAATTTTGTGTATTCTTCAAATCTACTGCAATGTTGCATTGGAATACATTCTTTGATGCAGATTGGCTCGATGTTGTTGAAAAATATCCACTGTGAAAACCACTGTGAGGACTTTCATTGTTTACAGAATTTGATCTTTCTGCAGAAAATGTTGTTCTTGGAGACCCAGCCTGTGGTACATTTCCTCTGTAGTACAGCTCCACATTCTGCTGATGAGCTGGGTTGTTGACTTTAGATTTCTTTATCTCCAACTCGTGGCTTTCAAGTCTTTCGATCAGCAAATCTACTGTTAAATCTTCAGACTTGATTGTGTTTTTCAACATTAAGGCGAAGTATTGCCAATCTTGATCATTTGGCAATGAGTCAAACAATTTATCAACCAGCTCCTCTTGAGTGTATGTGATTTTGTGTCTAGCCAGCTCCATCTTCAGATGCCCAAATCTCTCGATCATTTTACAAACAGATTCATTTTTCATACAATCAAATAGATCAAACTCTTTACGCAACAATTTCTTTTTGTTTTTTACAATCTCATTACTTCCTACACATTTTCTCTCTAAAGCTTCCCATAAACTCTTCGATGTTTTCTCTTGTTCAAGTAACGAAATAATATCTTCTCTCACTGACTGTTTTATCAATGTAATCATTTTGCATTCAGCTACAACATTTTTTACATATATTTCTGTGAACTCTTTTTCGTTTACTAACTCTCCTCCTTCTTTTACTGGTTCTGTATATCCATATTTCAATTTTAACCAACTTTCAGGAGCAAAAGCTTTTACCCAACCCTCAAACCGATTTTTCCACCAGTTATAATCTTCAATCTTCATTAATTTCGGTGGTTTCTGTTGGCTTCCATACATATTGTCATATTTCAAATTATCTGAAATCTCTTTCGAATATTCTCTTGTTTCAGATCTTCTTTCGGATGATTCTGAAGTAAAGGCATTGTAAAACGTGTTGTAAAATTCTTCACCGCTGCTTGACATCTTTAAATTGTGTCTTGATTTTTGCACTTTGTATATCTTGAATCACCTGCAAACAAACAAACAAACGATCAGTTTAAACAATATCAAACAACTTGAATTAGACAGGGTGCTGGTCGATCGGACAGGATGCTGGTCGATCGGACAGAGTGTTGTTCGATCGGACAGGGTGCTGTTCGATCGGACGGGTATTTGATCAAGTGAGTCAATGAAAGTCAACTTGTTGTCCAATCAGGTGGTAAAGTTGTGAATCCATGGGGTACAGCTTTCATATCGTGAATCCATGGCCTGCCCAATATAATATTATAGCAGGATAAGGAGTCCATGACACAGAAGCGTTGTATTGAGTTGACCCCTTCAATATACACGGGCAACTTTATCTCCCCTACGGTATTCTTTGCTTCTCCACTAAACCCTACAAGCACAGTGGACTTTGAGGTAATCTCTATCTCGGGGATGTTCATTCTCTTCAAGGTTTCCAATTGGATGATGTTGACTGAGCTGCCATTATCCACCAGTATCCTGCGTACAAAGTGATTAGCAACATATAAAGTTATTACCAGAGCATCATGATGAGGATCCTGGACAGTATCCCTGTCATCACTATCGAACATGATCATTTTATCAGTCGTGAGGGTCGATATCCTGGTTGGCTTATTCCCCCTTTCGGCCTTATCCTCCTTTGCATGTCTTTTGGCTGCAGAATAAGAAGTTCCGCAGATATCGGACCCTCCTGAGATAAAGTTAATTATCTTGGCGTCGGCGGGAGGTGATGCTGCTCGTTCAGGATCCTTCTCAATATCCTGACCCTTATTCTTCTTTCTGCCCAGAAGATCCTTCAGATATCCTTTGCTTAGTAGGTAGCTTATTTCTTTCCTCAGGGCAATGCAATCCTCAGTAATATGTCCGAAATCCTCATGGAAGGCACACCATTTGGACTTATCCTTCCAATCAGCTTTTTGTTGATTCTTCCGAGGCCACCTGGCTTTATCTCCCAAACCCTGCATAGCATACATTAGTTCAGGTATATTAACAGAAAAACAATATTCTGACAATTCAGGATACTCCTTAGGATCCTCATTTTCAACAGCGTTCACTTTTTTGCTATCATTCCTGTCATATGGCTTAGAACGATATGGTTTGTATGAGGATTCTGACTTCCTGTTAGTTGGTTCATATGTTGAGGATGCATTCATCCTCTCTTGCATTTTCTTATCATCTTCCAGCCTGATATATCTCAAGGCCCTGTTTCGAACTTCGTCCAAGTTCCTGCAAGGATTCATCACAAGATCCTGATAAAACTGGGAATCCTTTTGTAGTCCCATCTTGAATGCTTGGACTGCTGTAGCAACATCATGGTGTGGGATATCCAAGGATTCCCTACTGAATTTATTCACGTAATCCCTTAGGGATTCTTGAGGGCCCTGTGTTATCCTGTAGAGGTCACTTGTTAGTTTTTCAAAGCTCCTACTACAAGAAAACTGACTATTAAACAAATTAACTAAATGAGCAAATGATGTAATTGAATAAGGTGGAACATTTAGAAGCCACTTCAAGGCTGATCCTGTTAGAGTAGAGCCGAAGCCCTTGCACAAGCATGCTTCTTTAAGATCCGGCGGAATAGGGTTAATCTCCATCCTCTCCCTATACTGGGCAATATGCTCCTCAGGATCCGTCGTCCCATCATACTGTTTCATGTTAGGAGTCTGGAATCTCTTTGGGATTTCTGCATCACAAATGGGGTGAGCAAAGCGGGATATGTTGTGACTATCCCGGGATACTTCCGGTATAGGCTGCACTATTCCAGGCACACTTGATATCATATCCTTCAACTTTTGAAGCTCTCTGGTTATCGCTGATGTCACACCTGCATCCTGCAATGATCCTAGATTATTAGTAACAGGGATACTGGTGTTAACAGACAAGTTACCAGCTTGGTGGTTCTGGCCATATCCTGGAGCGTATCCTGGAGCATATCCTGGATTTCTCACAGTTGATACCCTGACCGAAGAGGGTATCTCAGGAATATGACTCTGGGAATGGCTAGGCACAATATTCCCCCTGTTATCCTCAGTATATACTGCAGAACTGAAGTTCAAAGCTCTGGGTTGCAAGGGAGTGACAGTATCCTCAGCGGGCCTGCTCGAGTCGGACTTTAAGAGTTGTATTTCTCTCATCAGCATCTGATTAGTTTCCTGCTGCTTCCTCATCTATTCCTGTACACTATCAAACAAATTTAGAATTTCCTCATTAGATGCTAAAACAGGACCAGATCCCTGGATATTGCGAGCGGGGATAACATCCCGAGCCACATGAATTTCAGTTCCTTGAGAAAAGGCTTGCGATCTCGGAGGAGGTGGTGGAAGCACCGAACCAATTGTTGCAGAGGTGGTAGCAGACACGGTGGAAGAGCTCATGTTTGATCTTGAAGCCATTGTAAACGGTTGTGAAAAAGTTTTTGAAAATAAAAAGCCAAGTGATGATTTTAACACAGCTTTTAGTAGAAATAGCACCACTTGCCCCACGGTGGGCGCCAAATTGTTTTGGTCAAAAATTACCTAAGCAATTAAGTGATCAAATTAGTTTTGTGAGGTAGTGTGCTAGTAATACTTTGTGAAAAATATGTTGGTTTGTTAGTTTGCAAAAACAGTTATCAGGATACGGCTCAGGATATCGAGCTGTATCTATAATCAAACAATGAGCAAAAATGTAAAGGTTGACACGTGATGTACGAGGAAAGCCCTTGATCAATCTAGATCTCCGGCATAAAACCTCGGGAGCTGACAATCGTCAGCTGCCTTGTTCTTCTTATTGCTTGAATAACAGGATACAATGCAGGATATGACACGGATCAACTAAGTGTTACAATGCGATTCGAGCACAAGTGTGAGTGTTTGTGAGTGGTTACAGGTGGTAGAGAGCAAGAGTGTACGAGAAATTGTGTGTGTGAAAGTCGTGTGTTCCTATGATCCGTTCATTCCTTTATATAGTAAAAGGAACTAACTAACTATGCTAAAAATCCGGGATATTATGCTAAAAATCCGGGATACTGAGATTATTTCCTTTCTGAACGTTGCCAGGCTGTTTCCACTCGTTTTCCACGCACTTACTAACTATAACTCCGGGATTTAAGCTTCCATAACCGTTACAACATTAATATCTTTGACCAATCTTCATAACTTTCCATAAAACACGCCAATCTTCAATGCTGACCGTTACAAGAGCTATTTTTCCGCCATCAACGTCCTTATCCTAACCAATTTGAGCGGGTCTTCGGGATGACTTGGTCTTCATGAACGTTAGTCCCTTGTAGCCCACGTATACAAGCAAATTGTTAGTAATAGTCAGGATACTGCCTCAGGATGTTACCAATATCCTGGTCCGGTATCCTGATCGTAATCAGCTATCATAAAATCAAGATATAGTATCAGGATATGGGCTCAGAATTTCACCCATAACACTAATGCAATTGCTGAATTAATGGCCGACAATATCAATCACTTAACATCTCTAATCACATGCAATTGATTTAAAACTATTAATGAGCTGACTAAACAGACAACTTTAAGTGCTAAAAGATTATGATTGGGCCACACCAAGATGTGTATTATTCAATTAATGATCATGTGTGATTTCAGGTAATGGCCGATATAAATCTTGATCTTCGCAAATGATGGCTGACAAACTTTATTATTCACAATTCAAATCTCAAATCTCATTGGACCAACACTCACTCGATCAGAATGTAACAATAAACTTCACATGCACCTATTGTATTTAATGACTCACATGTATCATCGATAAAGTTGACTGAACAATTGCAGAATATGTTGACCTGATGACATGTATTGCCGACCGATCGGTTGGGATGTTAGCCGTTCGGCCAGCTGTCCGATCGGTTAGGTCAAACAAAGTCAACTCTTTAAATGTATGGCAGTGTTGCAGTGGAACGGACAGACGTCCGATCGGTTAGGTCAACAGGTCAATGTCTATAATGAAATATAATGTGGCGAAGTGACACGGCTTGCTGAGCGTTCGGCCAGAGATGCTAGCCGATCGGCTGGCAAGTCAAAGTCAAACGGTTAGCTAGCCGATCGGTCAGCTGGCCGATCGGTTGGCATTCAATAGTTCAGCAACAGTTATCATTTTGAACAACTTTTTCGAACAAAAAAAAATTGAGATTTCTCCCAAACGGCTTGGAATTTAGATCTGAAAATTTGTAGGCTTGTAGATTAGATAATTTCGCACAACATATCCAAAAATTAGCAATTTTTAACCGATAAAACTCGTTTAATTTGATGATTTTCGGTTAGAAAATGTGAATAGATGAAAAAGTGAAGAATTTTGATAAATCTGTATGAATTTGACTCTGAATCTGATGAATTTCTATGCGGAATTGTGTGTTTGATCCGTGCAATCGAGCTCCTGCTCTGATACCACTTGTTAGGACCGGTTTTCACTCCGAACGATTGCGTAACGACACGTGTGACGTGCGGAATCCGTACACGTGCGTGGACCGAACACAAGATCGTACAATTTAACGTGATTCTATTGAATAATCTGACGAGTACAATGCACCGTGAATCACCTCTTGCACTTTCTCTCTCTAGTTTCTCACTCTAGGATCCAAGCTCTCCAAAGTAGCAAATGTGCAAAAGTCTCAAAAGTTACAAAAAGTTCTAAACCTAACACCTTAGGTTCCTATTTATAGGCCAATGAGCTTTAATGAGATTCCTCATTATTACAGAAATGCCACCTTGCCTTTTACTACAATATAACAATATAAACACTAGAAATAAACTGTTTCAGCTACGATTTGAGATGACGGAGGCGATAGACATAAATGCACTAACAAACACTGTTGGTACATGATCTCAGTGGCACTTCCGCTATCAACATAAATCCTTCGGACTTTGTGGCCTGCAATTATCGCAGACACTATGATTGGTCCGTCTTTGATTTCTCCGGGGGTAATTGGAGGGAAAGCAATCGGTTGTTGCATCCAAGCGGCCATATGTTGATTGGACCGTTTAATGCCTTGGTTATCTACTTTCTTGATCATACAGATTGCTGGTTGATTGTTCGGATTATCTGCCGAATTCCCTGAAGATTTTCCTTCTTTCACTTCTTTTACCAAATGTGACAGCTTACCAGACCGTACTGCTTTTTCTATTTCTTGCTTTAGGGACCAGCAATCGTCCGTATTATGACCTCTTGCATGATGGTAATCACAATATTTCTTGGAGTTCTTGTCACCTGGATTTCGGAGTTTTGGTGGGGCGGGGAAGTTTGCTCCTTCGGCACTGAGGATTTCACTAGGAGTTTTGGAGAGATCCGATAGATTGTAAAATCTTGATCCGGAACTCCTTCCCCGTTGAGGCCTATCATTTCTGCTGTATCGGTGTGATCGTCCCCTACTTCCGGACGGAGTTTTATCAAATACGGACCCACCATTTTTCTTCCAGGAGGACATTTTATGATCTGACTCCGGTGCTGGATTACACGCGTTTTTTCCTCGGGCGAAAGCTCTGGCTTGCTCCATGAGTACTTCCATCGTCTTTGGGAGATTTTCGTGCAACTTTTCGACCAACTGGTTATTCCGGACACCATGACAGAATCCGGAGATTCTTAATTGGTCCACGACCCCACTGATCTGCATACTTTCTCGATTGAATCGATCAATGAAACTATCCAAGGATTCCCCATCTTTCCTCCGGATGTTGTGAACTTCGGTGATTTCTTTGGAGTAGTGCCTTTGTTGGCTGAAGTTCTGGAGGAATAACCTTCGGAATTCTTCAAAATCGTTGATCTCTCCTTCATTCAACGCATCAAACCACACCCGAGCAGCCCCGGTTAAAGTTTGTGCAAACATGAAGCACCATGCCGGCATCGGCCACTGTTCCACACGTGCAGCCCCGTCGAAGTCAAACATGTGATCGTCTGGATCAGTCGTACCATCATATTTCTTTACTGTGGTTGGCATTTTGAGCTTCGGAGGGAGCTTGTCGTGTGTGATGCGGGCGCTGAACTTGGACTTAGCAGTCATGGAAACCGGGTGATATGGCTTGGTGAGTTCCGGATCGTTAACTACTTCCATTTGCGTTTCATTTCGTATTGTCATTGCTGGAGATGGTCCGGGGGAACCCTGCACGTATCCATTATAATTTTCCGAAGTAACGACTGTGGAGAAAGTAGGAGAGGTGAATATCGTAGGACCCATAGTCCTTACCGGAGTTTCATCATGAAAGAGCCTGGTTCGTAAACCGAGGATCTGTTCATCTCTAGCCTGTTGAGCTTTTAATCTTCGCAGAAGACTTGCATTTTTGGAAAGAAATTCCGCGTCGAATTCCGATGCTTGCGCAGTGGGAATTAATATGAATGGTAGAGTTGTTCCTGGTCCCGAGCTTAAAGGAGCTGAGACTGTGGAAACAGTGCTTGCCGGTGCTGTAGTTTGCGTACTAACAGCCATGGATCCCGGATTCGCAGAACCCGAGGCCGCCATAGGTCAGTTCGTTGCTCAAGAAATTCACCAAAGTGAAGGACTGTGAGCTATGAAATCGGATGGCGCCAATTGAAGAACCAAAGAATCGAGTTTAGGCCGAAGCCTGTTATCGAGGGTTTGGATCTTGTAAATGAGCTGGAGGATCGTCCTGCAAAACAGAAAACCGTTAGGCTCGCCGCAGAGATGGGAGGGCCCCTCTGCGACCACCCTCCGGCGTGAGGATAAGTATTGGTAGAGAGAGAAAGTAGAGAGAGAAAATAAGGACGAAGGTTCAGAAAATCGTACTTGGCCTTGTACTTGATGGGGTATTTATAATGGTCAACTGAGATGACGTCATTCGTTCAGACGCACTTGAACGGAAGTTCGTCTTCGGAGTCATGGGGGGACGGACATATCTGAGATGTCCGTTCAAGTGGAGTCCGGTTCGTCAAGAATGTTCCCAACATTCTCTTGCTGATGCTGCTGTGACATCATCCCACATCATCATCTTCATCCCGTTTTCATCCGAGATAACCTTCTCGCATCATACCGGATCATACACTATCAACAATATCATCATTTGAACATCATCTCGTATCATATCCTTACTCGAGACTCATCCGTGATACACTACTTCATCCTCCGATATCATCTACCTTCATCGGTCACCCTCAACTTTCTCCGTCAAACCTTCGCCGCACCAGTTATATCTCCGAACATCTTCGTATAAACATCCACAGCCCCTCGTCACCTTCGTCTCCTTCATCGTCACCGGCGACTGCATCATCACCGTCACCGGTGACTGCAGACACAATCAACATCTCCGCTTTCAACCATCTTTTTCGTTCAGCTGTCGTCGAACCGACACCATCTTCAACTGCGACCGAAACTGTACCAGATTTCATGAACCGAGATCTCTCCATTTACGAACATTCATCCCCCGACATTGTGCGAAATATCTTCTCGTTCTTCGAGTGATATCAAAACCGAGCCTTTGAAAGACTTCAATGGCTCTGATACCACTTGTTAGTCCCGAAAAACCCGTGATATCACTCGACGGTTCAATCGAACGCGGAATATAAGATCGAACCGTATGAACAAAAAGAAATTTTTCATTACAAATCTTAGTGCCGCTGCTTAGATCGCACACAGTTTCAACGAACCGTCTGGTACGATCTTCGAGAACCTTGCACACAATCTCTAGGATTGTCGGGTACAAGGTTCTCCTTTGGGGATTACATTGTTGCTAAAAGTGAGAGCTCTACCACTAACAATCTAGACAAGACTATTTATAGGAGCCTCTACCCCATTGGCCCACATGGCCTAAGCCCAAGCCCAAGACCTAATCTAAACCAAATAAACAAAATTAAATACAATAAAGATAAGCGTAAAACTCTGGACCTAACAAAAATCTATCATCCCATCCATTGTATAAATAATAAATATGGATTATCAAATTGATGATACTTGGTTGCTGATCAGTCTGGTATTAAGGATTATTGTTACATTTTTTGCTTTCTTTTAGCTGTAGACATTTTCAAATGGGTTGTTTGTATTATGCTTTATTTTGTAACGGATGAAGTAGGTTTAGCTAAATGATTAGCAAAAAGGGATATGGGTCAAAGGTTCACATGTAATTTTATGATTAATTATGAAAGCACACTTACACAATAAGTATGTTCCGGTGTTTTTTTTTTCTTCGAAAACTTAATATGAAGTGAGTATAGCACCGGTGAGATTCAATTGTTTGTTTTATTTATCTGGTTCCTATAGTTATAAATTAATGAAACATGTAATAGAATTAGATAGGGTGGACTAATTACATACAAACATGGTGAGAGTAGGAAACCATTTAATTTATTCATAAACTTAATCACGGGTTGTGAACTTATTGATTCGTGCTTATAATTTACTTTGTCTTAAAAATTTAGTGATTAATAAAACAATTAAAATGTTAGTTAAATGGGTCAATGAACGATTGTTATATTAATGGAATTAATTAGTTTGACGTCTACCATGTTTTGAGTATATGGCCCATTGATTTCACCCGTTTTATTGTTGGTTAAATTCTCTTATTCAACCCATTTGAAATAAAACATGACTAAACTTCTCTTCTATTATGGTTGACAGGTGTAGAAATATGCAAGAATGTTGCAAGATATCATTAGAGTACCTGGTGATGACGGCTCTCTGGAAATGCAAGAATGTTGCAAGATATCATTAGAGTACCTGGTGATGACGGCTCTCTGGAAAGTTTGGCCACATTGAAACGATAAAGTATTTAGGGGAGGCAATAGGTCAATCGGAAAGGTGATCGAAGATTTGGAGGAAACGACATATTTTTGGCTTAGATGTAAAGCGAGGCCGGTAGATAGCTCTACTCTGAGTATTAAAAATGATTGGCCATGTATATGAGAGTCTTTAATTAATCGATCTAATATTATGTATTATGCTTTTGCCAAAATGGTTATTTAAACTCGCTTTATGGTTATTTTTTATATGGCAAGAATATATTGTATTTCCAAATCTTTTCATATATTGTATTCAAATTCTATTGATTTTCTTCAAAGTCAAGATTTTAAGTTTGTTAGTATATTCATTTAATGTTTTACAACTTCTATATTGAAATTTGATAAACACATTTAATGTGTTATGCATGGTTTTCTAAGAAACGACCCGTGTTTGCACACGGGTCTTACCACTAGTACTATATAATAAAAGAAACATGTTTTGGGACACTTGTCATTCTCTCATTCAATTGATTAAAATTATTAATAATAATAATATTTAATCTAATCTAGTACAAATTCTTATTATTAATAATATGTATAATATGCACTTTTTAACGAAATAATACCAAATAAAATTACAAATATAAAATCATTGATTTTACTAACAATAACAAAGTCTTAATTTTTTTTAAATAATTCAAAAAATATATAACTAAAAACATATGACATTATAATATGGTTAACCGATTTATCATTATACAACCTCCCACCTATTCAATCATATGATTTTTCAATCTTATATTAACTAAATAAATAAATATTAATATTCAATCTTATCTTATTAAATATAAAAAAATCCGTTAGTTTTTTTAAATATATTTTTTTATTATTTGGTATATAAAATCATATTTATTCAACCCATGTAATACACGGGGGGTTTTAAAAACATAACTTTTTTTATTATTTGGTAAACAATATTACATTTATTCAATCTGTGTAATACAATGGTTTTAAAGATATATTTTTTTTATTATTTGGTATATAATATTACATTTATTCAACCCGTACAATACATATGGTTCTTACAGATATAACTTTTTTTATTATTTAATATATAAAATTACATTTCTTCAACCCGTGCAATAAAGGAGGCTTTTAAAAAGATAATGTTTTATTATTTGGTATATATAAAATTTATTTATTCAACCCGTGTAATACACTCTGTCACACTATTGAACTAGATTGGTAT
This sequence comes from Helianthus tuberosus, assembly GCA_030545235.1. Classification (NCBI taxonomy): domain Eukaryota; kingdom Viridiplantae; phylum Streptophyta; class Magnoliopsida; order Asterales; family Asteraceae; genus Helianthus; species Helianthus tuberosus. The sequence goes on from CM060402.1 coordinate 53,985,506, forward strand.
TCTGCCAGTCTACTTGTTTTTATCTGTTTTTGGATAGTAATACAATCACCGGGGTATACCCTTTTACCCAAAAAAAAAAAAAAAAAAAAAAAAAAAAAAAAAAAAAAAACCTAGTAAAAACATAAACCAAAGACCAGTTTCCACTGATGCTAAAATATACACTCTCAATTGACAATTGTTTTTTTTTTTTTTTTTCTAAAGTGTGCTTATAACAATAATCTCTATGTATATACAAACTACAATATTTGACATCAACATTCAATGCTACACACCCGTGTAAACAAGAGTGCCGATCCATTGACACTTCGAAGAACCATCATCCTAGAATCTATGTAGGTCCCACAAACAATCTTTGACAGATCAAACATTTCTGGTGGAATTTGCATCCTAACTTCATTAACCACAGACTGTGCAGCCTCAATATCTTTGCTCAAGGGTTCATTCAACACCAGGGCCACATCAATGTCACTGGACACAAGTTTGACCACCGGAAGGCTCGAGGGTGGTTCTCTATGTTGTAACGCTTTCCTCCACTTGTTCCCAGAAAGTTTCTTGATGGCTGATTCTTGGGCGTTGGTTGCAAATGCAGGCAGATTTTCATTTTCTTCGTCTTTTATGTAATGCCGTTTTCCAGATGTTAATCTGAATGTGGAATTTACTACAAGTTTTCCATGAATGCCGATTTTGTCATGTGGCCAATCTTTGCCAACTAGGACCCTAAAGTTGACATCAGAGGTGAATGAGAAGGGTTGTTTTGTTTTTGATGGTTGGGTTATTGTAAGGTGCACGTCTCCGATGAGCACACGGGAAGGTGGTTGGCGAGTGGTTAGTCCTACGTGGCGCCCGGTGCAGTAAGCCAATCTCCATCTTCCAGGTAGCAACCCTAGCCAGTTCTGCAAAGGTGGTTATTGTTGTGCATACTAAGATCTAAAACATGATTATCTTGTTTTGCAACCATAATTAATCATTTGAAAAACCAAAGTGTAACCTGGCCCGACCCGCATCTACTGGTACTACAAGTTACCCCTTTTGGCATATTAAGAGAGTGTGATTTGTTGGAAGCACCAGAGAGTATGATTTTACTAACCTTTAGCTTTGAATAAGGATTCAACATCTCCATTAACTCAAGGAAGTGAGCAAGCCTGATGCGCTGAAGGATAAACAGTAAAATCATAAAGAGCTAGCTAATACAGTTGAGGCTTCTAAATTTGAAACAGAGAAAACTCTAGCATAATATCACTTTATCCACACACACACACACATATGGTTACTTAAATAATATAATCCTTGTAGTCATGATTGGCACACCACCGGATTACTGAAACACCTATTTTGACAACCAACATGACCACTTTGTGATCTCTACAGAAAACCCCAAAACATTCATTCTATAGTAATATGGAAAGAACCTGTTGGTGGCCATATATGTACTCCTCGGTAATTCTAACTGCAGTTGATCCCAGACTCCATCTGATGATGTCCATTGATGGGTTTACTCGCCATCTCGGTCCACACAGAAATGGGTGTCTCAGAGCCTCTAAACATCTGCAAAAAAGTATGCATGTATTAACTAAATCTCAATTATTATTGGAATTTATCGCTGTAGTGAATTACAAGTACAAAATAAGCATCTTTTCCCACATTACTGCCACATCAAATGTGCAGAAAGTTGTTTTGAATAGATAGATTCGTAATTGTGTACACTACTTTCAAGGTACGTTTTACTTGAGAGATGGCAGTTTCAACCTATCTACTTACAATTGTGTTGATCTGGATCACGTTCAATATCTAACAGATCAAACGGGTAAAACTAAAAAAAAGTTTAAAATACATGGGTCAAACAGGCCAAAGAGGTCGAAAGGAAAGTATATTTTGAATGCATAATACCTCTTAAATCACTTTGTCTTTATCTAAAAAAAAAGTAGATTAATATTGTAAAATATTTAACACACCAATTATTTATCAAAAAAGAAAAATAAGTGTGTTGGGTCAACCCAACCAGTACCAAAAAGTACCCACTGCACCCATCCTACTTGACCTTGTCTAGTTTATGTTCATCAATAGGACAACATTTCCATGGACGGATTTTCAGTAAACTATGCACATTTCTAACTTGATTTCTTTTTGAACAGAAGAAATCATGATTCTAACTGATTTTGTTTAAAAACAAAGACATATGGTTGCAAGAATCTAATCGAAGAAGAAATTAAAATGTTTAACTTGGCACAGAGTTTAACCAAGTGGTCGATTATTTCTTAAACATCTAAGAATGAAGACAAAAAAGGGATCATTAACATCAACTATTAGTAATTAGTAATGAATGATATTGGGTGAAAAGGAAACTGCGTCAACTTTCAGGTATTGTATACTATGTGCTCGTTTTACCTTATTCTATTAAGTGGTCTAGTTGCAAGAAGTAATGATAACAGGTGCCAGCCTGCACCCCAGTTCCTATCTAGCATCTGTAATGGAAATAACATACAAATAAATGCAATGGCGTGCAAGTACCGAGGAGAACTATGTTAGAGATTATACCTGCAGCCCAACATTTCCATGTGATGAATTCATGTTAAAAGTTCTTAGTAGAAATTCACGCAAGCAGGAAGGATCATTCCCCTGTATCATTAACAACAGATGGATACAAACAAATTAGAGTGAAAAGAATCTTTTATTAGATAAAAAAAAGAGTAAACTGCAATTTTACCCCCTGGGGTTTAGGGTAATTGGCATGTCTACCCCCCCCCCCCCCCCCCCTAAGGAAATAATTGCAATTTTACCCCCCAACGTTTGCTGTTATGTCGCAACTTTACCCCCTGCCGTCAGTCAACAGTTATTTGACTGTTATAGGCAGGGGTATTTGGTAATCTTACCCTATATTTATTATTATTATTATTATTATTATTATCATATTCATCATCATCAGTTCATTACCAAATTTCACCAAGAACACACTCATAATCATCATCGTCATCATCAATTCATCTTCAAAATTCATCTTCAAAATTCACCATTATTATTATCTTCCAAACACACTTAACCCACCGGCGACAGTCTCCGTTCACCCCTTTCTTCTCCAAACCCAAAATCTGAAACCCTAACCCTAACTCTACTGAATCGCCAAATTATCATCCGATTTCGGTTCCAAAATCTCCACAACCAGATCGTTGTTCATCACACACAATCAACAATGGTGTTGGCAGAGCCCAATTTAAGAGGTCCATTGCAATTTAGGGTTTTTAATAGAGACAACGACCCATTTCCTTCTTTCTGTCCACCATAAAAACCCTAATCTCTTTCTCCAGGTATCACTCTCACCATTTGTCAATTTATCTGCTTGTTTTGATATGATAATGTCTGAATTTTGTTTATCTTTGTGTTACGGCGACCTATTGTTTTAATATTGTAATGGGTGAATTCTGTTATCTGTTTTGTTACAATTTGATATTTTTGAGGTTGTTTTAGATTGTTTATTTGTTTTCAATTCAAGGGTGTATGCAATTGTGTTTGATGTCATATTTATTAAATTTGTGTTTTTTTTTTTTTGATGCAGATGGACCCTAAGTTCTTGAGGAACCAGAGGTATGCAAGGAAGCACAACAAGCAGACTGGTGATTCTGCTCAAGAGGAATAGATGTTTTAGGGTTCTATTATTGTCTGTGTTTGAACTTTATTAATCTGAACTACTATATTTTCATGTGCCTTTTGAATCTTGTTAGATTCTATTTTGATGTTATGGTTATTATTTCTTTTTTACTATGCTATCGCCTATCAAATATCAATGATGATCCTGTTTATCAGTTTATGTTTTGATTACTTGATAACATATAGGGTAATTGGATTTTAGTAATGGCAGCTTTTGGTAGTTAGCCAATAATAGTTCCACCTTTCAAAATCCCTGTTGGTGGTTTTCTTCAATCCGATGTGCATTCAAGCTTGTTCGTGATATGCAGACGAATATTAAGAAGATTGTTAATCTCGATGATCTCGCTGCTGGTCATAACAAGCGCAAAATCATCCAACAGGTATAAGAAATTGATCGAATTGTTGTATTTAAAGTTAATTGATTCGGATTGTTATAAGAATTTGAGACTGATGAATACAGTTAATTAGTTGAAGATGTAATTAACTGTGTTCAGGAACTGGAACTGGAAGAGTTGGTGGTGGTCGTGGTGGTGAATGGCGGTGGCAGTGGTGGTTGTGGTGGTGAATGGCGGTGGCAGTGGTGGTTGATGAACCAGGGGGTAATATTACAGAATAGAACAAAACATAGGGGGTAATATGAAAGGACATTATAGTCATTTCACATTCCAGTTAACTTATTTGACGCCGGGGGGTAAAGTTGCGACATAACAGCAAACGTTGGGGGGTAAAATTGCAATTATTTCCTTAGGGGGGGTAGACATGCCAATTGCCCTAAACCCCGGGGGTAAAATTGCAGTTTACTCTAAAAAAAATATGGTCAATCACGGGTATCTTACCTTATTGAGGAATGCTTTGAACTTTGTGAAGATAAGCGGATCCATAAGCTCCCTCAATATCATCTTTACCATGATGAATCCAAGACATCTAAATGAATAAACAAAATTAGCATAGGATAATTCCATCTTCCTTTTATTTTCCTCTGCTGCATACCTCATGTCAAACGCAATCATCATTTGTTGTCTGTCTGTGTCATCCTCGAAAAAGTCAGCAGCATTCCCCAATATTCCTACCTGACAGTTATAAAGCACATACATCACAAGAAGCATTGCTGCTACTCACATTCCATCATTATGAAAAGTTCAACAGCGTTTCCAGCTGTGGAGTGAAGAATTTAATGATCCACAAAAGGGAATATTGTACATGTTTCGTAATGAAATTGGTTGCACTTTATGTAATAATCAATAAAACATTCACTGACTTTGAATATAACTTCAAGCAAATAAACTGGCATTAAAATATCCTATATGGTGCTTGCCCCCCACAGATTTCAAACTTCAACAATAGTGAATATTACGATCAAGAACTCACTTTGATATGTCTATCGACTGGACTTATATGAACATTCTCCAGTCTGAGCTCTGTATGGGCAAGTCCATGACTATGTAAGTAATTTACCTGCAATACAGAATCAACACAAATATAAAAAAAACATCCTTCCAATGCATTGTCATAAATAATACAACATCACAGATACAACGTACTCCAATTAGTAGATCTCGCATCAGAATTCGAATAACACGCAGCTGGCGAGAAACAGCTGGCCCACCAACGGTATCATCACCCACCCGTCTCACCGATTCTTCATCCAAAGCAAGTGTAACTTCCAATGTGGGTAGCCAATCCGCCTGACGAAGCCAGTGCCTCAAAGAAAAACTACCATGATACTGATAATTAAGAAAAACAAAAGCGGGAATTATTTCATGGAGAATGAAGGGAGGGTATTTGTTTGTATCAGCTATCACCTACCCCATGAACAAGGGTAAATGAGCCCTCATCATCCATTGCCTGAGGACACACATAACCATGAACTTGCATCGAATAAGAAAGGTACATGAGCTTACGGCGGGCCAGTTTCTTTAGAACCTGTAATATCCATTTTGACGAATATGAGTGAAGTGAATCCATGCCAAAATTTCAAATAAGGAAGCAGAAGCACCTGCATAGCACGTTTCCCTCTGCGCTGTGCTTGAGAAGTAGTAAGCCGTCTAAGCACCACCTTTGTATTATTTAAAGGGCTGCACGTTCATAAGTTAGATTCCACGTGTGTATAACAAAAAAAAAATGGAGTTTCTTCAGCATGTACCTATCAGAATTTACAATAATGGCTTCAAAAACAGCCTCATCACCCTACAAAAAGGCTCCAAACAGTCAACACAAACAAGAGATGAAAGTGAAATATGATATGATTTTGTACATACCCGTCCACCTAGGCCAATGCTAACCCGATCGCTAATCTTGAAATCAGAAAAAGTAAACTTGGTGACATGGCTGAATTCTTCTCCCTCCAAAAAATCGGAAGTAGAAACACTAGCATCCTCTTGTTCAAACTCCAGAGATAATGAACACTTGATTTGTTTCCGGAAGGAGCCATGATTTGTTGCCATTCGAGGCAAGCAGCTTGGTTTGAAGAGTGTTGTGGGCAAATTGTTATGGTAACATGATGTTGATTGGATCAGGGCAGATGAATACAAAGCCATTTGATTTGATTTGATTTGAGTCAGATTCTAATTCTCTCACAGCACTGCCCGGACAAAAACTAAGCAAATTTATTACCTGTTTTATAAAATAACACAAAAACTTCATGTACCACCTACCTACCTACAGCAACCCCCCTTCAATTAACGTATCTGAAACCAAAATTATAACAAAGAAAGAAAGTAGAGAATAATATTTCAGTTCAGACGTCGAAATGTTCTACAGATTGGCTTTCATATCATACAATTATTGAATCAATAACGAGAATCAAATGAAAGAATAGAGGGTTGAGAGAGAAGACTGACCTGACCTGACCTGACCTGATCAAATTGGCATGAGGAGGAGGAGGAGGGAAATTGGGGATTTTGTGTGCGGAGGATATATAAATAATATATTGACGACTATTCAGAACAAGAGTTGCGTGTGTTAGGTACCTCTTGACGCGCGTCTCCACCATGTCTACGTCCATCTCGCGTGTCTATAACTCATTGGCGCGCGTGCTCCCTTAATATCTTCACGATCTCAATCCACACACTAGTTCAATTCCCATACGTTACACATAACTCCGACTTCCTACTCCCCTAAACTCTATTTGACTCGTCATCACTACTCAACTATTTTATAAAAATACAAAGATGCCTCTCAAACAACGTTACAAGTGTAGAATAATGTTACCAGTGAGTCGGTTTCAATTACTTCGATATAAAACTAGTATAACTTCAGCACACGATCGAAATAGATATGTCTAAGACTAAGTGTAATGGGGCGGTAGATCACGGGGAAAGTGGCCATGGCGTCCCATAGCGCCACGGAACACCGCTACAGGCGGCGTTATGTGGTGCAAAATCTTGTTCGCGTTATATACATAGCGGCGTGAAGGAAGAAAGATTCAAAGCCCCACTCACACACATATATACATACATATATACAAAGCCACATACATATATAACCCCACTACACCTAGGGATGGCAATCAAATCCGAACCCGATGGGTAACCCGAAACCCGATACATTTGGGACGGGTTTGGGGTCAGTTAATCGGGTTTGGGACGAGTTTGGGAATAGTTTTTATTTTTTTTGCGGGTTTGGGACGGGTTTGGGATTTAGTGATATACCCGTTTACCCGACCCAATTACCCGATAAAGTGTACCCGTTTACCCGACCCAATTACCCGATAAAGTGTACCCGTTTACCCGATTGTATACCCGATATAATTTCTTTTATATTATATATATATATATATATGATACATCCATTTTTTACACATATAGGTATTCTATTCTGTATACATTGTAGTTATTTGATATATATTTTTATAATAACAATACAAAATGTAAACGGTTAGTAGTTACCCGATAGATACCCAATGGGTTTTGAGATGAGTATACCCAACGAGTAATCTTTTTAGATTAACGGGTTTACCTGAAACCCACGGGTATACCCGATACCCAATGGGTATTTACCCGCTAGAAACCCGACGGGTTTTGGGACGGGTTTGGGACAAACTTATCTAATCGGGTTTGGGTTTGGGATTGCCTAAACCCGTCCCAAACCCGACCCATTGCCATCCCTAACTACACCCTCTTGTGATATGAAGCCCCTCTCTTACGCGTTTCGCCACTTGTCGCATAACGCCCCACAAAGGGCTTTATGACTATACATGGCCTAAGAGTGAAGGGGTATAGTCCCAAATACCGCACAGGCAGCAACCAAGCTCATGCGCACGCAGACGCTTAATCTAAAAAATACTCATTTGATCACAATGTTCCATCACATGCCACTCTCGCTTACGCAGGACAATGTCAGCACTGAGGAGACACGTGGTGTAATAACCATAAATTTAAAATCATTATTCTAGAAATAAAAGAATAATAATAAATTATAATAAACTAACATTTATCTTATGATCCATCTTTCTGTATATCAACCAAAACTATTATTATTATTTATAAATTATCCAATAGGAAACCCTAATTAAGACACCCAAGAAATTCTGCACAAACCCTACAAATTTCAGAACAATCAGAATTAGGATCAGGGCCCCTAAAACTCAAGGGGGGTAAAACCCTATTAACGATTATCTTCACAAGAACGCTGTCAAAATTCAATTTCTCGATTCCGTCGACTCAGCAGGGCTACCCAGGTGACAAAGCAGGCCTAGCCTACTTTGTCATCCCAGGCGACACGCGACAGGGACCATTGGTTCCTTCGCGACACGCGGGAGAGGCCAAATTCGGGTATAAATACAGGGGCTTGGGACTTGATTTCTGGCTTCAGTTCGACGTAAAAATTCACAAAATACATCGAGTTATGCTCTGTTTATCACAATTAACACACACGGATCACTAATCGACGCCGCAATCAGGGTAATAACTCGATCGCTACTACGATTCAATGTCCGATTAATTGAAATCAATCCAATGGATGTTTAAGTGCTGCTCAAAATTGGGTTATGCTTTGTCATTAGTCGTGATTCCGATGGATGTTTAAGTAATTTCACTTTGTCATTAGTTGTGATTCCGATGGATGTTTAAGTATTTATACTTTGTCATTCGTTGTGAATCCGATGGATGTTTAAGTGATTTCACTTTGTCATTAGTTGTGAATCCGATGGATGTTTAAGTATCGCACTTTGTCATTCGTTGTGAGGATTTTAATCTCGTGAGTTATCGTAAATGCTGTATTAAGTTACTGACCTAGTTTGTGTGCTTGTTATTTAAATTAGGTTAAAAGACTAATCAGTAGTCTAAACTCTGCCCGTATAAATCTGAAATATTATCACAAGGTAGCATCACTTTGGAATTATTAAGGTACGGATCCTTACCCCACTCCTTATTGCTTCATATTCAAATTGTTATAAAACCATTAAATTAATATATCTTTTAAAACTCTTCACGTCTTTGATTTTCTATTCATTTGACAGTCCGTTGGATTCCTATTCTAATCATAACATTGGATTTAGCTTTCATGTCATGCGATAGTATTATGTTAGTTGTACTCATTATCGCATGTTCCAATATATGTTACGTCTTGTTATGAAAATATTTTTGATAAGTTATGTGAATAAGACCATTTATACTCTGATACCCTGAGTATCGCTTCTCGTGGAGTGTCCCACGGGCATGTTGTTGCGGCATCGACATCATGTGCTCCTTCCGTGACGGAGAGATCAGTTCACGGCGTCCCTAGGTACAAGTGAGGTACAAAGCTACTAGGAGGCGTATGGATCGATCCTAGGATTTAAGTTAAGGAGGTGGATATCGGGTATGCCAACTCGCCATCTCGTGTGATAATTATGCAGGAGTAGCTACCTGTGTATTGTCACGTTCTAAGTTTGGCTCATGGGTACATCCGTATGAAATTACGTTACTTGCATCATATCATTTTAACATAAAGTTTCATCCGAATAACATTTTCTATAAAGCGTTACTTGTTATTTGAGCCTATTATTCCGTACTGAGCATTTGGCTCATTCCGTAAACTTTTGTATGTACAGGTTCACAGGTTACTTTGGGCGGGGCAAAGAGAGAAGAATAAAGCCTAGGACTAAATCTGAAGATATTAGTTAATCAAATCAAATGTGTTCGCTTGTATATTAAACTTAAGTTTAGTGGTCGTATGGATGTATCTTTATCAAATAAATAAATGGAATTATGACTTTTGTTTATGATACCACTGTTATTGTAACACGTCAGCCCTTCCGGGTTGGGGTGTTACACGTGGTACATGGTGAAAGGGATCTGCAGCCAATCAGCGTACACCAGCTATTTTTCCTGAAGTTCCCCACGATGTGCAATCGTGTGGGGTACAAGAAGTACAAATGAAAACGACGTGTGACCAATCAACATGTGCCATTTCATCCCTCATCAATCTCCACTAACGACTGAGGACGGACGAGACAAGAAGTGCACATCGAAAGTGACCTGTAGCTAATTACAGCCCACGATTGCACTCCTGCCTTTGCGAATTCTAACTGCCGCGACAAAGGGGACCAAATTGATGTTCCTTAACAGTAACGACCCAATTCGCCCCTCCTCCTTCTCCAACCCTCCGGCTATAAATACGTTGGGATCTGATTCCTGCTCTCTCAGTCTTAACACACACTTGTTTCCTTTCTCTTTAGAAAGAACAATAATTATTCTCACGTTGGAGCCTGGTTACGAGAAGAACCCTCCTCCTACTTCTCGTAACGCGCTAATGGTGTTGTTTCAGTTTTACAGATCATTCACGATGATCAAGGAAGAGAGTTATTGGAGATACCCCCCCCCCCCCCCCGGTTTGAGACACTCTTGCTCTATCCCTTGCGGATAAGACTCATGTTTCTTCAAAGAGGATATTGACGCGTGTTTTACGTCGATTGTAAAATCATAAAAACAAACGCTTGTACCGGGTCTATATATTACTGATAGTGGTATCAATTTTATTCGGTTGGAATGGTTTGGTTCATCAAAACACCAAACATTATTGGTTCTATTCGTCAGGGTAAATAACAAAAAAAATAGTAGATAAAAAAACACGTCACAACGATATATGTAGAAATATATAAGTGTTATATTATATTATTAAATAACAGAAAGGGTAATGTCACTTTAGATAAAACAAACTAATTCGTGAGACAGTTTGATGATATGTACATTTGTGTTTCGATCAATTGTACATTACCATTCACAACTTGTTTTTAGTAAAATTTATATAGAGTCATAGATGAAAATAAACATGTTGCAATGATATACTTAGAATTTTAAAAGTTACAACAAAAATACAAAATATGCTCCAAACTACCTATAATAATAAAACAATAAAAAATTTATAAATGAAATTATAAAAATATCAATAAGTTACTTTTTATGACACAGTCACCAAAACTTGGTAAATGTATTATTATTAATCACCTGTATTCGTCTGGTATACGTATTGAACCCTTGCAGCTCAAAAAGACAAAGTCTTATTCAACTCCTTGGTCTCGGTATAATTTATAATGTTACACTCCCCACAACAGAGCTCATGATCCCATACTCGTGGCTTATGAAGACCATCATCAAAGCTTCCCATATTTCGGTCTCCGCGCATCACCATTGCGTAACCTTCAAAGTCTTTTTAAAGCTCATATGGGTAAGTGTACATGTTTGTAACGCCCCAAAAATGTTTTAATGTGCATATTGTGTAAGAATGAATGGAAAATACAAACTTAATTAGGATAAATGTGAATAATTGTATTATGAAATAAACCATGACCAAAACTTGGGCAAACATATAAATGGAGGGGCTAAACTTGTACAAGGAGAAAGATAATTAATTAAAAACAAAATAAGAAAAACAAACACACACATCTGGCGTGTGTGTGTGTCGCTGATGTGTGCAAAATGCAACATATAAATTACATCAATTGTGGCATAAAACTAACCTTTTTTTAGTACTAATGTTGGAAAAAGTGTGCTTTTGTCTTCCTTTTGTATTTTCAGGATTAAATGAGCTCAAATTAACAAAAGAAGCAAAAAGGCAGCTAAATCTAACATAAATACAAGAAAAGGAACAAACGTGGCATGCCCGACCTCCCCGAAAGCATCTTCCCAAGCAAAACAAGATAACAGAAGACTGAACACGCCCCGTGCTCAGTGAGCACGGGGGCGTGCCCAAGTGTCAGCATAAAAGACAAAGTTGTAGAAGCTTCCATCGCCCACCACGGGGCCATGCTCAACGGACACGGGGCCGTGGTCAACTATAAGATTCGCATAATCCAGGCAAATCTTGATAGTACAGATATGCTTCTGCACACGGGGTCGTGCCCAGCGGACACGGGGCCGTGGTCAACTAATACAGACAAGAGCAATTAATGAAGACAGAGAAGGATGTGGACACGGGGTCGTGCCCACTGGACACGGGGCCGTGCCCGAGCTTCTGTTCAGCCTATAAATAGGAGTGCTTGGCTCAAGCTCAAACCATCCCTTGGCACACCACCTCTCTCACACTTCACACTTCACCCACCACCCACCACCACCATAACACCATCATCCACCACCATCATCCATTGTCCATCATAGAGTGTGTGAGTCGTCTCGGGATCCAAGATTGATCGTAAGAGTTCTTGATAATCAAGGCCATGTTTGCCTGAGTCTCTTACATCACTTGGTGAAGACAAAGTGTCTAGTGTAATACTTTTTATTTTTAATCTTTTCGCACTTTTTAGTTGGTTATGTATTAATGACTTTAATAACTAGTTTCTTATGTTTAAGGTGATTCTTCCTTATCGTTTGTCCGTGGTGTCTTGGCATTATTTTACTGTCTATATAAAATAAAAGATTTTCACCATTCATATCTCCACGGTCTATATGGAGGTATGTTGGCTACCTGGTCGGGGGTTAAGGGAACGGTTTGGTAAGAGTCTTGCCATTGTTCAGTATATAGATCCTGCAAAGGACCTGGGTCAAATTTAGTAGGACCTCCTTCAATACTTAACGGTATTGGATGGCGGGGGTCCAAACTCTTTAATCCCCTCATAAGTTAAACTACTATTAATACTTTAACCCGGCTACTTAGGACTGTATCCCTGCTGACTCAGACTACTTAGCCGAGGGTAACGTCACCTTCAAAAGAGGGGCCTACCACATTATGCATTAATAACTTAATAAATTATCTTTCAATAATCCGACCCTTTAGGATTGTATCCTTGCTGACTCAAACTACTGGGTTGAGGGTAACGTCACCTTCAAAAGAGGGGCCTACTACAATAACTAAGATAATCTCTTAAATAGTGCAAAAGTGCGGAAATAATCAAAGGTTACACTAAACACGAGTCGGAGCCAAGTGATTCATCTTGTCTATTTGTTTTTACTTTATTTTTATTTTTCAGCATTTTAGTTAGTTTTTATTTTTCTTAGTTTAAAACCTTTTTCTAAACTTTTGACTTGATTAGACATTGAGGATAAACCGGTACTAAAAGCTCTTGTGTCCTTGGACGACCTCGGTATCTTACCAACACTATACTACGCTCACGATGGGTGCACTTGCCCATATGTGTGTTTAGTGTTAGTAAATATCGTGTTTTATAAATTTAAAACTTGGCTAAAGAAAGTGTAAAAGGGCTTAAAATAAACATTAAAACCATAACACACTTCACGAACATCAAGTTTTTGGCGCCGTTGCCGGGGACACAAGGATTTTAAGAAAACTTAAAATCGACGGCCTAATCAGTTTTTCAAAACCTTTTTAAAACGCGCGCATATTTTTCTGCATTTTAGTTTAGTTTTGCATTTACAGTAACCTGAACACGGGCCGTGCTCACTGAACACGGGGCCGTGCTGCACATTTTTCATAAAACACCCAGTAACAGAAACTAAACACGGGGCCGTGCTCACTGAACACGCCCCGTGCTCAACGAAATCAGTAACTTTAATTAAAACGCCCAGATACAGATTCTGTACACGGGGCCGTGTCCAGCCTCTGTTTTCGTTTTTATTTTTGTTTTCTGATCTCGAGACTTGGTTGTGGTCTGCTGAGTGATTCTTATGGATCAATACTCAGGAGGTTACAACTACACCTATGAGGAGGATGATTATAGGAATAACTATTGCACTAATTGTGGTGACCCGCACTCGGTTCAATATTGTCACTTATATCAACCATCAAATTCATACACCTACTATGAGGAGCCCAGGTACGAGCCATTAACTTCATACACATCCTATAAAGACCAAAGGTATGAACCTCCTCCCTCATACTCATATTTTGATGAACCAAGGTATGAGCCTTCTTACTCATACTTTGGGGAACCAAGATATGAGCCACCACCTTCATATGCTTATTATGAGGAACCATGGCGTGAACAACCCACCTCATATGAGTATTATGAAGAACAAAATTACGACCCTTATCCATCATATGCTTACAATGAAGAACAATGGTGTGAACCATCTACTTCATATGGGTATTATGAGGAACAAAGGATCGAACAACCGGATTCAAGCTCTAAAAATCCCGATCCTTTCTCTATCACCGAAGTGACCGATAGGATATTAGAACACCTTAGAGTTATCGATCGCTATATAAAAGAATCTCGCGCAAGGGAAGAGGAGTCCCGCGCAAGAGAACAATTAAATAAAGAAGAGATAACTGAAAGTGTGGAAATGGAAGAACAAATAAGTGAAAAACCGACACATGAGTTAAACAACGAAAAAGGTGAGTCCAACAACGCTAAAATACAAGAAGAGTCTAATTTTGAAGAAATTAATCTCTTGTCACCTTCTTTTGAAAATCATTGTTTAGTACCCACTCATGCTAAGTTTTTAAAAGAGTTAAACACTAACACTAAAATTGACGAAACAGTAAGTGTTAAGTTAACTATTGATCAAACCTCACTAATAAAAGAAGACCCATTTGAAATTAACATTACACCGGTTCCATGTTTCTTTCAAAATTCATTTATTAGCAATGTTACAATCGATAAAGATCTTTGTGTTAACATAATGCCTAACTACATTTTCGAAAAATTAAGTATTAGTGATTTTTCTCCACTTCAAATACCCATTTTCCTATCCAATCGGAAAGTAATAAAATCAATCGGTGTAGTTAAGGATGTCTTGGTTCAAACAAATCAAATGGTAATCCCCACCGACTTTGTCATCCTTGATGACGCTCCTCTAGTGTTGGGACGACCATTTGTAAAAACTCACGAAGCTTTGAAAAACTGGAAGTACAACAACCTACCTCTTCAATTAGAGGCATTTAAAAAGAGTGTCGATCTTGAGCGGTCAATGAAATATCCATTCGGCAATAATGACCCCCTAATTGAAGATGAGGATGAACCACCCGATACAAGTGAAAAGTTTGACCACTTTGTTGAAGAAGAGGTCGCCATAGAACAAACTTTTAAGGTTCTTGATCAAAATGAGCAACCAAATAAGGAGTCTCCTAAAGACCCACCTCTTGAGCTCAAAGAACTTCCAAAAGGTTTGGAATATGCTTTTCTAGACAAAGATGGTAAATTACCTGTAATTATTTCATCTAAATTAGATAGTTTAGAAAAAGAAAAATTAATTAGTCTTTTGAAAAAACATAAAAATGCGATCGCTTGGAAACTTGTAGACATAAAAGGAATAAGTCCTTCCATGTGCACGCACAAAATTTTAATGAATGATGATTACAAATAGGTAATACAACCACAACGTCGAGTAAATCCAAATGTTCAAGAAGTGGTTAAAAACGAAGTCATCAAATTACTTGACGCCGGACTTATTTATCCTATCTCTGATAGTCCTTGGGTAAGTCCCGTCCAAGTTGTTCCAAAGAAAGGAGGTATGACGTTAATAACTAATGAAAAGAATGAACTAATTCCAAAGTAAAATGGTTAACGAAACTAATTTCTTAAGTTTTGTTGTTTAATATAGGTAAATCCTCAACTTAGACGGCTCGGCGACGTGGAGCGAACACACATATGAAGCTTGCCTATATGTGCTTCCGCTACTTATAGTATCAATGTTTATGGTCAAAAAGTGTTTTTGTTATAACTAGTTTTGGTTTAGTAGCTAAACTTTCAAAGTTAACTTGTTGGATCTTTTAAAAATTTCTTAGACGTTGGTAGTTATTTAAAAATCTATGCAATGGTTTTGTTTAGTCTTTTGAAAGTATCCAAGGTCCACTTGATATTGAGTTGTAAAAACAGGGATATGTTATCATACGAACGGGTCATGCCGAATTTTCTAAAATAATTGTTTATACTTATCTAAGACTTAAAAGTAATGAAATGGGTGTAAAAAGTTGGTATCAGAGCCTAGGTTTGAGGGATTCGAACACGATAGAGTGCTTGAACTCAAACCGAAAGCTCAAATGAAGGTGTGTTCGTTCCGAAGCGTCGTGCAAGTAAGTAAATTGTAAATTTCGATTACATTTGTAGTTGAGGTAAAAAGGAAAATTTTAGGCAAACTGCTTATAAACTGAGTTTTAAAGCATATGATGATGTTAAACGGGTCCGTATTTAAATTACGGACACGTAAGAAAAAGAATCGAGTAAAACGAACTAGTAGAACTATAGATATGGAGTTTTAAAGATAGTATTTTGAGAAAAGGTTAGAGCTGGGCATATGCAGCAACTCAGATCGAACCCTCTGTGAAAAAGAGGGCGTTGCGTTGCGCGACACCCAACCGGATTCACCTTCGCGTCGCGCGACATCGGTCGCGGCCCGCGATAGCCGGAGTACTATCCGTCGCGGCTCGCGAGGACCTCTAATACTGGCAATTTTTTTATTTTGTTTGTTTTGAATACGGGACTTGTTTTAAACGGTTTTTAAAGCCTCGTAATCAATGTTTAAGGGAAATTTTGATATTGAGAAAGATGAGGGAAAGTATACATATTATGAAAAGATGAAAATATAAATCATTGCGATCAAAGCTTTTGATCTACACGATACGGCATGATCGTCAAAGACGATAATGTATAAGTATGCATTGTAAATTGAATGTTATATGCTAACTTGAGTTCAAATATGATGAAGAAAAAGTATGAAAAGAACTCCAAATTAATAGGATGAACGTTTTATGTAGATGGCGGATACAGGAAATGTGGACGATGCTGAAGTAGCGCGACAGGAAGCATTCGATAATAAAGTCATGGAAGCGGCAGAAAAGGTTATACATGCTAACCTTCCCCAGTTAGCTCAAGAAGTCGAAAGCCGTGTCTTAGGGGTGGTAGATGCTATTATGACTAGTAAAATTGAGGAGTTAAAAGAGACGATTGAGGGGTCTAGAAGTAAGGGCAAGGAACGAAGGTGCACGTACAAGGATTTCATGTCATGCAACCCCACAACTTACGATGGCAAGATTGATCCGATAGCATGTCAACGATGGATCTCAAACATAGAGGCAGTGTTCATACGAAGTCGATGTGATAAGGAAGACCAAGTGATGTTCGCTACTGGGCAACTCACCTTTCAAGCGAAAGATTGGTGGGACACGTATTGCAAGGAAATAGGTGCGGATAAGCTTCAAGCGATGACTTGGCAGGAATTCAAGGAGCCTTTTCTGAGATACCATAGTCCTCAGTCAGCCATTGATAAGATACAGGAGGAATTCTTACACCTCCGACAGAAGAACGAAACAATCAACCAGATTACAAACACCTTTCTGGATAAGTTGAAGTTCTGTGGAGATTTTGCGAAGACAGAAAGAATGAAAATCAATCGTTATTATAGCATATTAAAGGCAGAATATAGGGAGTTTATCACTCCCTCAAAATGTGAAACTCTCGATGAGCTTATCAATCTGGCTCGGGATAGAGAACTTGAACTCAAAAGACAAGAGGAGCGTGGTAAAAAGAGATCGGCGGAAGAAGGGACTAATTCAAGTCCGTCTAAGAAGGCGAAGTTTCAAGAGCACGGTATGAAGGATAAGTCAAAGGGCGGTATTACCCAATGTTTTCAGAACCGGACCGGAGGTCACCCGGTCACCTTACGGGGTCAAAGGTCGGACCGGTCCGACCGGATTTAAGAACCGGATTACGTCATAAATTATATAAAAATATATATAAAACATAGAAAAAATAGATAAAATTCCAAATAGTTAAGGAACTAAAAACACAACCATTAGTCATCCAAAAACATTCAAAAGTACCAAATCTTGCAACTAACTATCAAACATAGTGTCAAATCTTGTTTTGAGTTTTTTAGATTAGGTTTTGAAGTGATTTATTCCATATTTAATTCAAAAAAAAAAAAAAAACCATGACCGGCCCGACCGCCGGCCCGACCTCCGGCCTGATGTTGGTCCAGTTTGATGGCATGAACCGGCCCGGATGAAGTCCCGGTTCCCGGCCGGACCGGTCCGACCGGCTGGCCCGGTCCGGTTTTCAAAACATTGGTATTACCCCTTGCAAGACATGTGGGAAACTTCATACTGGGGAGTACCTTTTAGGCAAGAAGGGGTGCTTGCTATAAATGTGGTGAGGAGGGACATCCGTCCTACAAATGCCCCAACAACCCGAAGACTTGTTTCAATTGTTTTCAAAAGGGGCATATTAAATCGGAGTGCCCTAAACTTCAGCAAGGATCAAAGAAAGAGTAGAAGAAGGAAGAGGGTTCTAGGGCGAAAGGGAGGATGTTCCAAATCACATCCGAAGAAGCTAAGGTTCATCCGAATGTAGTTTCAGGTATCTTTTTATTAAACTCTATGCCAATTTATGTTTTGTTCGATACCGGAGCTACCATGTCGTTTATTTCAAGTTAAATAGTAAATCATCCCTGGTTTAAGATTGAACGAATGTCGGTACCCTTAGAGGTAGAAATAGCTGATAGTAAGAACTATTTGTTACACGAGATTTGTAGAAATTGCAAGTTCACTATAGAGGATGAAGAATTTGATATCGACCTCATACCTATGGTTTTGAGGGAATTTAAAATGATAGTGGGTATGGATTGGATGGCCCGACACCATGCGGAGATTAATTGTGAAACTAAAACAGTACTTGTTCAATCTCCAAGTGGAAAGCGATTAAGTATACAAGGCGAGAGAAATGTGGAAGCGAAACTCTGTACCCTCGTTCAAGTCGTTAAGTATGTACTTAACGGGAGTATGGCATACCTGGCTTACGTGGTAGATGCTCAACAAGGTTCCCCGAAGCTTGAAGATGTTGAGATTGTGAACGAATTTCCAGACGTATTTCCGAAGGAATTACCGGGACTCCCTCCCGAACGTGAAGTAGAGTTCTGCATTGAACTAAATCCGGGTGCAAAACCGGTAGCGAAAGCCCCTTATAGGCTGGCCCCCACTGAGATGCGGGAGTTAATGACACAGTTACAAGATCTTTTTGATAAAGGCTTCATACGCCCGAGTGTGTCACCAAGGGGAGCACCCGTCTTATTTGTAAAAAAAGAAGGATGGGTCGATGCGCATATGTGTCGACTATAGGGAATTGAACAAAATAACCATAAAGAACCGCTACCCGTTACCTAGAATTGATGATATTTTCGATCAATTACAAGGGGCGAATTGGTTCTCAAAGATAGACTTGCGATCGGGATATCATCAAGTCAGGGTACGAGAAGAAGACATTGCAAAGACTGCATTTAGAACCCGATATGGACATTACGAGTTTCTAGTTATGTCTTTTGGGTAGACGAACGCGCCAGCAGCATTTATTGATCTTATGAACCGTGTATGTCGACCCATGCTAGATAAATCCGTGATCGTGTTCATAGATGATATTCTAGTCTATTAGCAGAGCAAGGCTGAGCATGCGAGGCACTTGCGGGAAGTGCTTGAAATTCTCCGTAAAGAAAAACTTTATGCAAAATTCTCAAAGTGCTCCTTTTGGCTCAGAGAGGTGCAGTTTCTGGGTCACGTGATAAATTCGAAAGGTATTTTAGTTGATCCGACAAAAATTGAGGCCATAATGAAGTGGGTTTCCCAGAAAAATCCAACTGAAATAAGAAGTTTTCTAGGCCTCGCGGGGTATTATAGAAGGTTCATACAGGATTTCTCGAAGATAGCGTTACCCTTAACAAAACTGACGAGGAAGAAAGAGAAGTTTGTGTGGGGTGAAGAACAGGAAGAAGCCTTTCGAATGTTAAAGGAGAAACTGTCGAGTCCCCCGGTCTTAACGCTACCAGATGGGACAGAGGACCTGGTTGTTTATTCAGATGCTTCACAACAGGGTTTAGGGTGTGTTTTGATGCAAAGAGGAAAGGTAATCGCCTATGCTTCGCGACAATTAAAACCACATGAAGTAAACTAGCCAACACACGATTTAGAATTGGCAGCGGTAGTGTTCGCCTTAAAGATTTGGAGGCACCATCTATATGGCACGAGATGTACAATCTACTCGGATCATAAAAGCCTCAAGTATTTCTTCGAACAGAAAGATTTGAATATGAGGCAGCGGAGATGGCTGGAACTTATTAAAGACTACGACTGCGATATCCTTTATCACCCGGGAAAGGCAAATGTCGTAGCGGATGCATTAAGTCGAAAAGAGTATCCACCTCCGATCCAAATAAAGTCAATGAGGATGATAGTTACATCTCGTCTTCTTGATATGATTCAAGACGCTCAAATAAAGTCGCTAGAGGCAGGAGACCCAAAGAAGGAGAGAATGAAAGGTATAGCCGAAAAATTGGAAGAAAACTCGATCGGGCTCAAAACGAGATTCGGTCGAATTTGGATACCACAGTTTTGCGAAGCCAAGATCGAGTTACTCGAGGAAGATCATAAGTCACGGTATTCAATTCATCCCGGGGCAACAAAAATGTACCTAGACTTGAAGACAAATTATTGGTGGCCGGGTATGAAACGTGATATTGTTAAGTATGTCGCGAAATGCTTAACATGCTCCCAAGTGAAAGCAGAGCATCAAAAACCGTACGGAGAGTTACAACCTTTGGAAATTCCGGTGTGGAAATGGGAGGAGATAACTATGGATCTGGTAACCAAGCTTCCTAGAACGAAAAAGGGGCACGATACAATATGGGTAATCGTAGACCGACTCACAAAAAGTGCCCACTTTTTACCTATTCGAGAGGCTTACTCTTCGGAAAGAATGGCGGAAGTTTACATGAACGAGATAATTTCTCGACACGGGGTGCCCATGTGAATCGTCTCAGATCGGGATACGAGATTCACCTCTCGTTATTGGCAAAAGTTTCATGAAAGTATGGGCACGAAGCTACACATAAGCACCGCCTATCACCCTCAGACTGACGGTCAATCAGAACGAACCATCCAAACGCTTGTTGATATGTTAAGAGCTTGTGTCTTGGATTTTGGGGGAAATTGGGATGACCATTTACCACTAGTGGAATTTTCTTATAACAATAGTTACCATAGCGGTATCCAAATGGCTCCTTATGAATTATTGTACGGGAGGAAATGTAGAACACCCGTATGTTGGGGTGAAGTAGGGCAAAGGGAGCTTGCGCCAAATGATCTAATAGCAATGACAAATGAAAAGATTGACTTGATTAGAGCTCGACTGAAAGCGGCCCAAGATCGTCAAAAGTCCTATGCGGATAAAAGAAGACGTCCCATTGAATTTCAAGTTGGGGATTATGTTTTGCTAAAAGTATCCCCGTGGAAAGGCGTAATCCGTTTTCGTAAATGGGGTAAGTTAGGTCCTCGTTATATTGGACCTTTTAAAATTCTGGCTCGAGTCAGAAGGGTAGCATATCGTTTAGAATTGTCGTCTACACTAGACGGGATTCATAATACCTTCCATGTATCACAATTGATAAAATGCCTTGCGAATGAATCGGCTTTCGTGCTTCTTGATGACATTGAAGTAGATGAGGGATTAAATTATATCGAGAGACCGATAGCCATAAAAGATATAAAAGTAAAGAATCTTCGCAATAAGGCCAATAGATAAGTTTTTGTTCAATGGTAACACCGGAAGGGTTTGGAACTTACATGGGAATCGGAAGATGAGATGCGGAAGCACTACCCTTCTCTATTTGGTACGTAAACATAAATTTGTTATGTGTTTAGGTTTCGGGGACGAAACCTTTTGTAAAGAGGGTAGACTTGTAACGCCCCAAAAATGTTTTAATGTGCATATTGTGTAAGAATGAATGGAAAATACAAACTTAATTAGGATAAATGTGAATAATTGTATTATGAAATAAACCATGACCAAAACTTGGGCAAACATATAAATGGAGGGGCTAAACTTGTACAAGGAGAAAGATAATTAATTAAAAGCAAAATAAGAAAAACAAACACACACATCTGGCGTGTGTGTGTGTGTTGCCCAAGCAAGAGAAGAAAAGGAAGAAACCCTAAAATCCTTAGAGTTGCAAAATTTGAAGAGGAAAATTGAAGCTAATCATATGCATGAATCTGAATTTGCAATCATCTAAGTCTACTAAACAAGTGGTAAGTTGAATTTTGAGTTTTGATGAATTGTAGGAAATGGGTTTCACTCAAATCATGAGTTTATGACAAACCTTGTGTAATTGGGGGTTAAGATTGTGAAATAGGGCAAAATTTATGTTTGATTTTGATGGTTTGGTATGATTGTAGCAAAAACTCACTTGTTAAGAAGTTAGTTGTAACAACTCTCACCAAAAGTCCTATTTCTTATTTTATTTTGTCCAATACGAAACCCTAATTGAGACCCCCAAGAAATATTGCATGACCCCTAAAATTTTCAGAACAATCAGAACTAGGATCCAGGCCCCTAAAACTTAGGGGGGTATTTCCTAGTTGATATTATCTAAATAGTTTACGATAGAATTCGAAATTTAACGAACCGTCGACTCACCCAAGCTACTGAGACACGAGGCTACCCTATGCTAGAAGGGGTCCCCTCGCGCCACGCGACAGGCCCTCGCGCCACGCGAGGGGGACATTTTTTCAGTATATATAGAGGAGTTTGGCACTTGAATTTGGGCGTTGGTTCGACGTAAAAACTTATTTCGTACGTTGAGATATCGTCTGTTTACTACATAACACACACACAGCACGAAACACTGCCGCGATAACAGGGTAATAGCTCAATCACTGCTACGATTTAATGTCCGATCGATGGAAACCAGTCCGATGGATGTTTAAGTGCTGCCCGTACTTGGGCTATACTTTGTCATTCATCGTAAATTCGATGGATGTTTAAGTATTGCACTTTGTCATTCGTCGTGAAGGTTTTGATCTCGTGAGTTGTCGTAAAAGTTGGATTAAAGTTACTAACCTAGTTTTCGTGTGCATTATTATTTGAATTAGGTTAACAGGCTTATCAGTAGGCTAAACTCTGCCCGACTAAACTTGCAATGTGAGTCATTCTCTTTATATCAACAATGTTTTACAATACTTCAAATTGTTTTCAAGGTTATAATTACAGGGATTAAGTCTTGGTTATCTTGAATCACTGGCAAGTGGGGTATTGTGCACATTACTAATTTCTCACGGTTAGGTTCATCAACCTAACAGTGATAATCATCACTACTTGGGTGAAAGGACCCAATAGTGGTATGACCATCGTCACCAGGGTGTGACACGACGCCAGATAAAAATAAGATAGTAGCCATTGTAATCGCTCTTATGCTGTAATTTATAACTATATGTAGTTTTGTATAACTTGAGTGACTCGCCAGTATTTCCCCGCTGATAAAATATTTTTAAAACATGTTTCAGGTGACCTACTGTGAATCAAGGAAAAGTGCTACGGAGCACTAATAAAGCTTGAAGTGGTGGCTCAGTTAAATAAATAAACATGTTTTGTAAAATAGGGAATTTCCTCGTGAAATTCCTCTATTGTAAATTACGGGGTTTGTCCCAATTTATGAAATGAAATAATTGGGCATTTTCAAGATTTAAAAGATCCTGTTAAAAACTTCCGCTGCCAACTCAGTTGATAAATAGCACGGGATTTCTGTCCCGCGGATCCTGGACCGGGTAAAACCGGGACGGGGGCCGTGACAGAAAAATGTGGTATCAGAGACACTGATTTAAGCCAATTAAGTATTTAGAAATACTTAATTTTTCTGATTGTCATTCTGTAAATATGTGTTTTTGTGTTATTTGACTATTTGTTAGTTTACAGTATGGGTAAGCAAAGAATTTCGGACATCTATCGTCAATTAAATAGTTCACCAAAAGATAAGGGAACCTCATTTCAATAAAATTACTCAAGATACTCAGCAGATACTGAGGAAGGAATATTTGTTCGTAAGGCATAGTTTGAGAAACCACTTACCACTAAGAAAAGAAGTTGGATTATTAGAAAAAGTCAAGAGAAAATAAAGAAGTCACAACCAAAAGGAGTGATGATTAATAAGGAAACTCAGGAAATAGGTAATAACCCACCATGGGAAAATGAATTAGATGAACAATGGGCAAATCTCTATATGTTAGCCACTACAGCAGTAAATGTTAACTTTTAATTAAGTTAAACCCGGACCAACCAATGAAATTAGATCTCAACCAGAAAAGTTTATAAATTATCTTATATCTCAAACCCCTGACCCAGTACTAGCACCCATATCATCTATAAGCCAGAAACTTTAAAGAAACTTTGCCCATTAGATAAACAACTTAGTAAGAGAAGATAGAATAAACCTTATATAAAAGCATGCTGAACATAATATTCCTAGATAAACTAAAATAAATTATGAATACACAACCCCTTGTATATTTTGAATTTCATTTGTAATTTGTAAAAGACATGTATATATATAACAGTCGCAATGTTTGCCATTTTTCTGTTTGTACAGTGATACTTGAATGGTTGTATTAAATATTAGCCTGTGATAAATAATAATTGATAAATATTCAGATGGAACACGCTGGTAATGAACCAGTTAACGAAGTTAATCAATCTGAGCAAAACAATGGAGACCAATTTCTGAATAGACAAGATATAGAAAACATCGTTTCTCAAGGAATAGCCAATGCTATTCCAGCAATCCTTGCTGCTGCCCGAAATCCAGTTGAACCTCAACCAATTATTCCTAGCAAACGTACTCATGAAGACAACTTCAGTAATAGCGTAAATGGAGGTGGCAACATTAATAATAATGATAATGATGTAATGCAAGCCCCAATTCTTAAGAGAATGAAAGCTGCAACGCCAGGTTGCACTTACAAGGAATTTCTTGCCTGTAAACCTGTTGAATTTGTAGGCAATGAAAGGGCGACTGCTGCACTGCGTTGGTTGGAGAAAACCGAGGTAGTAATTAAAATAAGTAAATGTGCCGAGGAGGATAAAGTCATGTATGCTTCTCATCTTTTCAAGGAAGAAGCATTAGAATGGTGGAATACGGTATTGCAAGCCAAAGGAAGCGACCTGGCTTATGCCATGAGTTGGGAATAATTTAAACGTCTGGTGGAAAGAAAATTCTGCCCAGAATATGAAAAAGAACAAATGGTGAACAAATTTCTGAGCCACCGAATGGTGGATGTTGACTGCCGAGGGTATACTTCGAAGTTTTTCGAATATGCTCGAAATGTGCCTACTCTGGCTTCGCCAGAACCGGTACTCATTTCCCGCTACATTTAGGGTTTAATTAGCGAGATCCGGGATATTGTCAAAGCTGCGAGACCCCGCACGATCGATGATGCAGTGGAATTAGCCAATACTTTGACTGACGGACTGGTGCGTACACGAGAAGAAACTCGAAAGAAGGAAGTGGCCCAAAAGATTACCCAAGGATTCCGTGCGGGTAACAGTAGCAATTTCTAGAAAAAGGGGACCGGGCAATCTTCCACTGTTCCATTTTGCAATACCTGTAAAAGAAAGCATTTTGGAAGATGCAAAGGGTATTGCAATTTCTGCAAAATTCTGGGGCACCAAGAAGAAGATTGCAGAAGGAAGAAATCCACAATCTGCTTCAATTGTGGAGAAGCTGGACATTTTAGACCAGACTGCCCTAAACTGGTCAAACCAGCTGACAACAAAGCCAAACCTGCTGAAGGAACTACCAAGAAAAATGCAAGAGCCTTCCAACTGACTACTCAGGAAGCAGAACTAATTCCTGATGTAATTGCTGGTACGTTCCTAGTTCATGACGTTTATGCGAAAGTATTATTTGACTCTGGTGCAAACCAAAGTTTTATAAATACTTCATTTTGCCAAGCTCTTAAGCTACCCTTAACCAAACTTAGGGAGATTTATACAGTAGAAACGGCAGACGGGAACTCTGTTAATATAGATACGGTTTTGCAAAAAAAAAATATAGAACTTTCAGGTCATAAATTTTCTGCAAACCTGTTACCTATGAATTTAGCTGGATTTGATGTCGTGTTAGGAATGGATTGGTTAGTGGCCAACCATGCTCGAATCCTTTGTGATAAGAACTCCATAGAAATACGTGCACCCACGGGAGAAGTAATTATGATTACAGGGGATAAGCCGCGTAAACCCATGAAGTTCATTTCAGTAATGAAAGTTGCTAGTTATGAACGAAAGCAAGGAATAGTGTATATGATTTCAGTAATCATTAGCACTAAGGGTAAGGAACTTAAGGAAATTCCAGTAGTATCAGAATACTCGGATGTATTCCCAGGAGAATTACCAGGAGTACCACCAGATAGGGAGGTGGAATTTAGAATTCATTTGATTCCTGGAACTACGCCCGTAGCTAAGGCACCCTACCGATTAGCACCCACTGAAATGTTAGAACTGAAAAAACAATTAGATGAATTGCTCAGTAAAGGATTTATACAACCTAGTTCATCCCCTTGGGGAGCACCAATGTTGTTTGTAAAGAAGAAGGATGGTTCGATGCGAATGTGTATCAATTATAGGGAATTAAATAAGGTTATAATCAAGAATCGATACCCATTACCTAGGATTGATGATCTTTTCGATCAACTTCAGGGAGCTAGATATTTTTCTAAGATAGATTTACACTCCGGATATCATCAATTGAAGGTACAAGAAGAAGACATACCTAAAACCGCCTTCAGAACTAGGTATGGTCATTACGAGTTTACAGTCATGCCCTTTGGACTAACAAATGCTCCTGCCGCATTTATGGACATGATGAATAGAATCTGTAAACCGTATTTGGATAAATTTGTAATTGTCTTTATCGACGATATACTTATTTATTCCAAAAGTCAGGACGAACATTGCCAGCACCTGCATGCACTCTTAACTTTGTTAAGAAAAGAGAAGCTTTACGCCAAATTCTCGAAGTGTGAATTTTGGCTACAGGAGGTGCAATTTTTAGGACACATGGTGAATTACGAAGGTATTCACGTATATCCCTCCAAGATAGAAGTGATCACCAAATGGAAGGTCCCGCAATCAGCTACAAAAGTTAGAAGTTTTCTAGGCTTAGCTGGGTACTATAGGCGCTTCATTAAGGATTTTTTCTAAGATAGATGTGCCATTAACTAAGCTAACCTGTAAAACAGTTAAGTTTGAATGGGGACCTAAGCAAGAAGAGGCTTTTAAGATTTTAAAGCAAAAGTTAACAAACACCCCAATTCTTGCCCTACCAGAAGGGACAGAAGATTTTGAAGTTTATTGTGATGCTTCTAAGCTAGGATTAGGATGTGTGCTAATGCATCGCAAAAAGGTAATTGCGTACGCTTCAAGGCAATTGAAAAAGCACGAGGAAAACTATACGACACATGACTTAGAATTAGGGTCGATAATTTTTGCCCTTAAGATTTGGAGACACTATCTGTATGGAAGTAAGTTTACTGTTTATACAGATCATAAAAGCTTAAGGTACATATTTGGGCAAAAAGAATTGAACATGAGACAAAGGAGATGGATGGAAATTCTAAGTGACTACGACTGTGATATTCAATATCACGAAGGAAAGGCAAACGTAGTTGCAGATGCCCTAAGTCGTAAGTATCACGAAAAGCAAAAGCGAGTTCGTGCTCTTAGATTAAGTTTACAATTAGACTTAATGGAACAACTAAAGAATATTCAGGAAACAGCAATCAAGGATGATGCTGAAGGAATGAAAGGAAGAATAAAGGAATTAGAACAAGGAAGTGATGGAATTTGGAGATTCCACAAGAAGAGAATTTGGGTACCTAAGCAAGGAGAATTAAGAAATAAGATTTTAGAGGAAGCCCATAAATCTAGGTATACCATGCATCCTGGAAATAATAAGATGTACCAAGATCTAAGGAATAATTTCTGGTGGATTGGTATGAAAAAGGACATAGCTAGATATGTATCTAAGTGTCTAACTTGTTCACAAGTTAAGGCAGAACACCAGAAACCTTCAGGGTTACTCCAACAATTAGAAATGCCTGTTTGGAAATGGGAACTAATAACCATGGATTTTGTTACTAAGTTGCCCAAAACCAGAAAAGGTAATGATGCGATTTGGGTAATTGTGGATCGGTTAACCAAATCAGCTCATCTTCTACCCATGAAAGAAACCTTTAGCATGGAAAGGTTAGCAAAGTTATACGTAGATGAGGTAGTATCCTTACATGGAGTCCCACTCTCCATTGTATCAGATAGAGATAGTCGTTTCACTTCACATTTTTTGACAAGTTTCCAAGAAGCCATGGGGACGCGATTAAATTTAAGTACAACTTATCATCCCCAAACAGACGGACAAAGTGAAAGGACGATTCAAACCCTGGAAGACATGCTCAGGGCATGTGTGATAGACTTTGGTGGAAACTGGGATGACCACCTACCCTTAATCGAATTCTCCTATAATAATAGTTATCATGCAAGCATTGAAGCTGCCCCATTCGAAGCACTGTATGGACGAAAGTGCAGAACTCCGGTCTGTTGGGCAGAAATAGGAGAAAGCCAATTATCAGGTCCTGAAATTGTGCAAGAAACTACCGACAAGATCACTCAAATCAAGGAAAGACTGAAAACGGCCCGAGATAGCCAGAAGAGTTATGCAGACAATCGACGCAAGCCACTGGAATTTCAAGTCGGAGATAAGGTACTCTTGAAAGTTTCTCCTTGGAAAGGACTAGTTCGGTTCGGAAAGAAGGGAAAGCTAAGTCCAAGGTACGTAGGACCATTTCCTGTAATCCAGCAAATAGGACCAGTCGCCTATCGCCTACAGCTACCAGAAGAGCTAGCTGGGGTACATGACGTATTTCATGTATCTAACCTCAAGAAGTGTTTATCCGACGAATCCCTGGCAGTACCTCTTCAAGATGTAGAGGTAAATGAAAAGTTAAAATTTGTTGAGAAGCCACTGCAGATAGAAGACAGAAAGGTCAAGTTTCTCAAACACAAAAGACTGGTATTGGTCAAAGTCAAGTGGGATTCAAAGAGAGGACCTGAGTACACTTGGGAGCTGGAATCAGAGATGAAACGAAAGTATCCCTACTTATTCCAGTAAATCTCGAGGACGAGATTTTAATTAAGGTGGGGAGGATGTAACAACTCTCACCAAAAGTCCTATTTCTTATTTTATTTTGTCCAATAGGAAACCCTAATTGAGACCCCCAAGAAATATTGCATGACCCCTAAAATTTTCAGAACAATCAGAACTAGGATCCGGGCCCCTAAAACTCAGGGGGGTATTTCCTAGTTGATATAATCTAAACAGTTTACGATAGAATTCGAAATTTAACGAACCGTCGACTCACCCAAGCTACTGAGACACGAGGCTACCCTATGCTAGAAGGGGTCCCCTCGCGCCACGCGACAGGCCCTCGCGCCACGCGAGGGAGACATTTTTTCAGTATATATATATAGAGGAGTTTGGCACTTGAATTTGGGCGTTGGTTCGACGTAAAAACTCATTTCGTACGTTGAGATATCGTCTGTTTACTACATAACACACACACAGCACGAAACACTGCCGCGATAACAGGGTAATAGCTCAATCACTGCTACGATTTAATGTCCGATCGATGGAAACCAGTCCGATGGATGTTTAAGTGCTGCCCGTACTTGGGCTATACTTTGTCATTCGTCGTAAATTCGATGGATGTTTAAGTATTGTACTTTGTCATTCGTCGTGAAGGTTTTGATCTTGTGAGTTGTCGTAAAAGTTGGATTAAAGTTACTAACCTAGTTTTCGTGTGCATTGTTATTTGAATTAGGTTAACAGGCTTATCAGTAGGCTAAACTCTGCCCGACTAAACTTGCAATGTGAGTCATTCTCTTTATATCAACAATGTTTTACAATATTCCAAATTGTTTTCAAGGTTATAATTACAGGGATTAAGTCTTGGTTATCTTGAATCACTGGCAAGTGGGGTATTGTGCACATTACTAATTTCTCACGGTTAGGTTCATCAACCTAACAGTGATAATCATCACTACTTGGGTGAAATGATCCAATAGTGGTATGACCATCGTCACCAGGGTGTGACACGACGCCAGATAAAAATAAGATAGTAGCCATTGTAATCGCTCTTATGCTGTAATTTATAACTATATGTAGTTTTGTATAACTTGAGTGACTCGCCAGTATTTCCCCGCTGATAAAATATTTTTAAAACATGTTTCAGGTGACCTACTGTGAATCAAGGAAAAGTGCTACGGAGCACTAATAAAGCTTGAAGTGGTGGCTCAGTTAAATAAATAATCATGTTTTGTAAAACAGGGAATTTCCTCGTGAAATTCCTCTATTGTAAATTACGGGGTTTGTCCCAATTTATGAAATGAAATAATTGGGCATTTTCAAGATTTAAAAGATACTGTTAAAAACTTCCGCTGCCAACTCAATTGATAAATACCACGGGATATCTGTCCCGCGGCTCCTGGACCGGGTAAAACCGGGACGGGGGCCGTGACATTAGTATAAGTAGGATAATTGAGTAAAATCATATATGTAAATTTTGGATGTATAATCTTGTTGTGATTCATAAATGATAAATAAACTGAAGTAGGATGAAACAATTATGCAAAATAGATTGATTGTGAATATCGTGTGAAAATGGACTGGTAGAGATATGCTTTATATGCTTGTACTTTATGCTTTAAATACGATGCCTACCAAGTGTTCGATGAAATGCTTAAGAGATGAAAATATGTATAATATGGAAAACGATAGAATGAATTGGTTGGACTAAATGAGTGAACGGATGTGTTAATGTAGGCGTGAAGGAAGAAGGTACAAACACTAGGAAAACGGAAGGCGCACAAGATCGAGATATGTTCTATTGTGCATACAAATTTTACTTTGATATTCTAATGTTCGCAAAATACAAATCTTAGTTACTTTTGTTTACGGTGATTAATAAGTGGATAGCCAATCTTTTGTGGATTGAGTTATGTATATAGAGGTTATGATAAGTTATGTAAATTGGCTGGTTCGTATTTGATGTGCTCTAAAATATACATATATTTATATAAATATTCCTACACTTTTGAGTAACTTTAGGATTATTTGTATGAAAATTATACCCGTATTTGGTGCACAGTCAAATTTTATAGATTTCCAATGAAAATGAGCAAAATAATTGATTCATATATGAGATTTATCAAATTTGAGAAAGCTTTAGAAAATCAACTGTGTAGTGGTTAATTGTAATTAATGTGCATTTTGATGAAGGTCACGTAAATGTAGAAAAAATAACAATTAAATAATTTCAATGTTATTTATTGCATTTAATTGCTTCATGTGTTTGTTATTTGTTTCTACAGCAAACCAACGAATGAAAGGATTAGTGGGCCATTAAGAATCAAAGGGAACAAGGATATAACAATTAATAAAAAGTTGGTTCTTGGGCTATTATTTTCGTGATATGCCAAGGAAGCCCAAAGTGGAGATTTAAGTATATCTAAATATAATCATGCTACCTAGGCCTAGATGAACTATAATTTAATGTTTTGATTATTTGGTTTTGACTAATGATTAAATTGGGATGATTTACATATTCCTGTTTTGTGATTGTTTATGAATTTGTGTGCTTGTCTTGGTTGTGATTGGTTGTTTGGTTAGGTGATCTTGTTAGTCTGGTCTGGAACTATTTAGATCATTCTAGGTTCGTTAATCTATTAGGTTTTCAGTCTAGAGCTTGAGATTAGAGATAATTCAAGTTTAACTAAATTAATTAAAATCAACTGAGTATAGTGTGCTTCCTTTTCTGGCAACTCTAGGGACGAGTCAGGATTGCTAGGTTATTAGCTAGGCGTTGTTTGGTAGTTTGGGTGACCGATAGCTCGGATCCGGCTACTTATTCGCGTTTAGGGTTTCTTAGGTTTTCAATTATTTAGCAGGTTTAGTTTCATGACCGGAGGATTTTAACACCATAGTTGTTATTAATCTGACAATCGTGGGATTCAGTATCGATAGCTCGAGTCGTTTCCAATTTAGCACTTCATCACTCTGTTCCATCTTCTATTTTGGTTGATCATCCTTAGCGGGAGGTTTTCTGGATAGATTTGGAGCTTTAGTCATTGGTCAGGACTAGAGGTTACGGGTTGGTCATAGGGATTCGAAGCCTGGGTAGTTCTTTCTCATCATCGTTGCTTCCCGTCACTTCACTATCTTGCTTGCTTTCTCTGTTATCTTATTTACTCGCTTTAGTAGAATTAGAAAAATCCCAAAAATCAAAACACAAATTAAAACCAGTTAAGTAATTAGTTGAGTCAGAGTCTAGTTTAGATTCGCTAGTGTCTCGTGGGTTCGATACTCGAACTTCATTAGGCTTTACTACGTACGATAGGTACACTTGCCTGTCAGTGGTCTAGCATTTAGAGAGTCTTAGTTTATAAATTTAAAACTAGGGTGTCTAGATTAGGTTAGTAGTTTTTTATTAGACCATAATTTGCACCCAAGTTTTTGGCACCGTTGCCGGGGACACAGGCACTTTAGAGAACGATCCGAGTCGTCTATTTAGTTGTTTACTTGCTTTCTTAGATTTCCATTGCCTTTAAGTGTCTTTTGCTTCCAATTTGTGCCTCTAGGGTTAGATTTGCTTTAGTATTTAGATTAGTAATTTCACCATTGTATGCGCCTGATGTGTGCAAAATGCAACATATAAATTACATCAATTGTGACATAAAACTAACCCTTTTTTAGTACTAATGTTGGAAAAAGTGTGTTTTTGTCTTCCTTTTATATTTTCAGGATTAAATGAGCTCAAATTAACAAAAGAAGCAAAAAAGGCAGCTAAATCTAACATAAATACAAGAAAAGGAATAAACGTGACATGCCCGACCCCACGACAGCATCTTCCCAAGCAAAACAAGAAAACAGGAGGCTGAACACGCCCCGTGCTCAATGAGCACGGGGGCGTGCCCAAGTGTCAGCATAAAAGACAAAGTTGTAGAAGCTTCCATCGCCCACCACGGGGCCGTGCTCAGCGGACACGGGGTCGTGGTCAACTATAAGATTAGCAGAATCCTGGTAAATCTTGATAGTACAGATATGCTTCTGCACACGGGGTCGTGCCCAGCGGACACGGGGCCGTGGTCAACTAATAAAGACAAGAGCAATTAATGAAGACAGAGAAGGATGTGGACACGGGGCCGTGCCCACTGGACACGGGGCCATGCCCGAGCTTCTGTTCAGCCTATAAATAGGAGTGCTTGGCTCAAGCTCAAACCATCCCTTGGCACACCACCTCTCTCACACTTCACCCACCACCACCATAACACCATCATCCACCACCATCATCCATTGTCCATCATAGAGTGTGTGAGTCGTCTCGGGATCCAAGATTGATCGTAAGAGTTCTTGACAATCAAGGCCATGTTTGCCTAAGTCTCTTACATCACTTGGTGAAGACAAAGTGTCTAGTCTAATACTTCTTATTTTTAATCTTTTCGCACTTTTTAATTGGTTATGTATTAATGACTTTAATAACTAGTTTCTTATATTGAAGGTGATTCTTCCTTATCGTTTATCCGTGGTGTCTTGGCATTATTTTACTGTCTATATAAAATAAAAGATTTACACCATTCATATCTCCATGGTCTATACGGAGGTATGTTGGCTACCTGGTCGGGGGTTAAGGGAACGGTTTGGTAAGAGTCTTGCCATTGTTCAGTGTATAGATCCTGCAAAGGACCTGGGTCAAATTTAGTAGGACCACCTTCAATACTTAACGGTATTGGATGGCGGGGGTCCAAACTCTTTGATCCCCTCATAAGTTAAACTACTATTAATACTTTAACCCGGCTACTTAGGACTGTATCCCTGCTGACTCAGACTACTTAGCCGAGGGTAACGTCACCTTCAAAAGAGGGGCCTACCACAATATGCATTAATAACTTAATTAATTATCTTTCAATAATCCGACCCTTTAGGATTGTATCCTTGCTGACTCAAACTACTGGGTTGAGGGTAACGTCACCTTCAAAAGAGGGGCCTACTACAATAACTAAGATAATCTCTTAAATAGTGCAAAAGTGCGGAAATAATCAAAGGTTACACTAAACACGAGTCGGAGCCAAGTGATTCATCTTGTCTATCTGTTTTTCTTTTATTTTTATTTTTCAGCATTTTAGTTAGATTTTATTTTTCTTAGTTTAAAACCTTTCTCTAAACTTTTGATTTGATTAGACGTTGAGGATAAACCGGTACTAAAAGCTCTTGTGTCCTTGGACGACCTCGGTATCTTACCAACACTATACTACGCTCACGATGGGTGCCCTTGACCATATGTGTGTTTAGTGTTAGTAAATATCGTGTTTTATAAATTTAAAACTTGGCTAAAGAAAGTGTAAAAGGGCTTAAAATATACTTAAACCTATATATACACCTAACGCACATCAGCGCCATACTCGCTTGATGTGTTAAAAATGCAACATATAAATTTCATCAAATGAGGCAGAAAACTAACCCTTTTTTAGTACTAATGTTGGAAAAAGTGTGCTTTTGTCTTCCTTTTGTATTTTCAGGATTAAATGAGCTCAAATTAACAAAAGAAGCAAAAAGACATCAAAATCTAACATAAATACAAGAAAAGGAACAAGACGTGACATGCCCAACCCCACGACAGCATCTTCCCAAGCAAAACAAGAGATCAGAAGCCTGAACACGCCCCGTGCTCAGCCAGCACGGGGGCGTGCCCAAGTGTCAGCAGAAAAGACAAAGTGGTAGAAGCTTCTATTGCCCACCACGGGGCCGTGCTCAGCGGACACGGGGCCGTGGTCAACTATAAGATTCGCACAATCCATCAAATCTGCATAGTACAAAGATTCTTCTGCACCACGGGGTCGTGCTCAGCGGACACGGGGGCATGGTCAACTAAAAAGACAAAACAACATTAAATGAAGAAAGAGAAGGATGTGGACACGGGGCCGTGCCCACTGGACACGGGGCCGTGCCCGAGCTTCTGTCCAGCCTATAAATAGAAGTGCTTGGCTCAAGCTCAAACCATCCCTTGGCACACCACCTCTCTCACACTTCACCCATCACCCACCACCACCATAACACCATCATCCACCACCATCATCCATTGTCCATCGTAGAGTGTGTGAGTCGTCTCGGGATCCAAGATTGATCGTAAGAGTTCTTGACAATCAAGGCCATGTTTGCCTAAGTCTCTTACATCACTTGGTGAAGACAAAGTGTCTAGTGTAATACTTTTTATTTCTAATCTTTTGCACTTTTTACTTGGTTTTGTATTAATGACTTTAATAACTAGTTGCTTATGTTGAAGGTGATCTTTCCTTATCGTTTGTCCGTGGTGTCTTGGCATTATTTTACTGTCTATATAAAATAAAAGATTTTCACCATTCATATCTCCACGGTCTATATGGAGGTATGTTGGCTACCTGGTCGGGGGTTAAGGGAACGGTTTGGTAAAGGTCTTGCCATTGTTCAGCGTTTAGAGGTCCTGCAATGGACCTGGGTCAAATTTAGTAGGACCTCCTTCAATACTTAACGGTATTGGATGGCGGGGGTCCAAACTCTTTGATCCCCTCATAAGTTAACTACTATTAATACTATAACCCGGCTATTTAGGACTGTATCCCTGCTGACTCAGACTACTTAGTCGAGGGTAACGTCACCTCCAAAAGAGGGGCCTACCATAATTTGCATTAATAACTTAATTAATTATCTTCCAATAATCCACCCTTTTAGGATTGTATCCTTGCTGACTCAAACTACTGGGGTGAGGGTAACGTCACCTTCAAAAGAGGGGCCTACTACAATAACTAAGATAATCTCTTAAATATGTGCAAAAGTGCGGAAATAATCAAAGGTCACACTAGATACGAGTCGGAACCAAGTGATTCATCTTGTCTATCTGTTTTTCTTTTTATTTTATTTTTCAGCATTTAGTTAGTTTTTATTTTTTAGTTAAAAACATTTTTCTAAACTTTTTATTTTGATTAGACGTTGAGGATAAACCGGTACTAAAAGCTCTTGTGTCCTTGGACGACCTCGGTATCTTGCCAACACTATACTACGCTCACGATGGGTGCACTTGCCCATATGTGTGTTTAGTGTTAGTAAAATATCGTGTTTTATAAATTTAAAACTTGGCTAAAAATAAGTGTTAAAGGGGCTTAAAATATACACCTAATATATATAACACTTCACACGCATCAAGTTTTTGGCGCCGCTGCCGGGGACACAAGGATTTTAAGAAAGTTAGGAATCAACGGCCTAATCGTTTTTCTTATTTTTCATTTTTTTTAGGATTTTTCTTAATTTTTCTGTTTCTGCAGAGCTCAGCACGGGCCGTGCCTGGTCGGACACGGGCCGTGCCCAGCATCATCACTGGCAGTTTTTATTTTCTGAGTTACAGAGAGCTGAACACGGGGCCGTGTCGGTGCAACACGGGGCCGTGCCCAACTCCCAGTAACAGGGATCCAGAAAACAATCACTGTATCTCTGACCACGGGCCGTGTTCACCGAGCACGGGGCCGTGGTGAACATTCTGACCAACGTTCTTTTCTGTTTTTATTGCAGGACTTGGAACCCAGGCGCCACATTTGAACCTCCTACGCAGTGCATGAGCTCCAGTTCTAGTAGAGACATAAAAGAACCTCTAGAAGAACCCGAACGCTTTCTCAGAAAAAGACTTAAAGCTAAAAATCAAGAGAAAGTTTCGGGGGACCCACTTCCAATGGCGGACCAACGTACCCTCATGGATTACCTACGGCCCACCGTAGGCAATCTCGGCGCCGCTATCAATGCACCGAATGTCGAAGCCAACAACTTCGAACTTCGGCCACATTTGATACAGATGCTCCAAAACTCCGCAACCTTTCATGGGTTTGCGGACGAGGATCCCCATCTACATATTACTAATTTCTTGGAAATATGTGATACTTTTCGGATCAATGGAGCATCAAACGACGCCATTCGCCTTAGGATGTTTCCATTTTCACTAAAAGACCGAGCTAAGGCTTGGCTTAACACCCTCCCAGTTGGCTCGGTAAACACCTGGGATGAACTTGCCCAAAAATTTCTATATAAGTATTTCCCTCTTGCTAAAACGGCTAAATTAATGACTGAAATTAATACATACTCACAAGAGGATGGGGAATCCTTATATGAAACTTGGGAAAGGTTCAAGGAGCTTCTAAGAAAGTGTCCTCATCACGGTCTAGCAGTGTGGCAACAAGTATCCACTTTCTACAATGGGTTGTTGCCACACACAAGACAAACACTTGATTCAAGCTCCGGGGGACTTTTAGGTAATCGTCGCCCAAATGAAATATATAATCAAATTGAGGAAATTGCTCAAACCAATTTTCAATGGCACACTCCCCGAGGTAATAAATCTATTGCCCCGGGCGCCCATAAGGTTGATGAAAGCACATCTTTACAAGCCCAAATCGAGGCCCTCTCTTCGAAAATCAAAAAGCTAGAAATGACAAAAACGGCCTCGGTTATGGCTTGTGAAGGGTGTGGTGGGTCACATGAAAATTGGAGTTGTATGAAAGAATTAGATGAACAAGCAGAAACGGTAAACTACATTGATAATAGACCTAGGCCGTCGGGTCCTCCAACGGGTACCTACAACCAAGGATGGCGTAATCACCCAAATCTTGGTTGGAGAGATCCCGGCAATAGTAGTAACCAACAAAACCAACGAACTAATTTTCAACAACCGCAAAATTTCTCTCAACAACAAGGTGGAAGAGAAAGGCTTGAAGATACCATATCTCGCCTCATCTCCGACACCGAAAAGAAAAACTCGGATCGATTTCAACAATTGGAATCGAATTTTAGAAATCAACAAGCTAGCATTCAAAACGTTGAAAAACAATTAAATCAACTAGCTCAAAATTTCTCCGAGAGACCACAAGGCGCGTTACCAAGTAATACCGAAACCAACCCAAAGGCGCAAGTACACCTCATCACGTTGAGAAACCGAACCGTGGGTCCCGAGGATGCGGCATTACCACCAGTTGAAGGAAGTCAACGCCAAAGCACTACTTCACCCACACCTCAACCAGAAAAGGCTCCTTCAACAAATCAAGAGCCCACCAAGACTCATCCAATTCCGTACCCCGGTAGGTTAAATCGTCAAAAGACCGATGAGCAATTCACAAAGTTCGAAAGTTTACTAAAACAATTGCATGTTAATATTCCTTTTATTGAGGTCCTAACCCAAATGCCTAAATATGCAAAATTCATGAGGGATTTCCTCACTCACAAAAGGAAAATTGAATCATTGCAATTAGTTAACTTAGGCGAGGAATGCTCCGCTTTAGTACTCAACAAACTTCCACAAAAGAAAATCGACCCCGGGAGCTTCACAATTCCTTGCTCGATTGGGAAGTCCCCCGTCCGTAATGCTTTAGCCGATCTTGGGGCTAGCATTAACCTCATGCCCACGTCAATGTTCAAACGACTCGGCCTAGGAACAACAAGCCCTACAAAGATGAGCATACAACTCGCCGACAGGTCCGTCAAATTTCCACAAGGTGTCGCTGAAAATCTGCTGGTCAAGGTTGACAATTTCGTCTTTCCAACCGACTTTGTCATCCTAGACATGGAAGAAGACACCGATGTCCCTCTCATCCTCGGGAGGCCATTTCTAGCCACCGCCCAAGCAGTGGTGGATATGAATGACGGAACTTTAACATTGAAGTTTGGGGATGAGGAAGTAAAATTTGAATGTGGAAAGAAAGTAGAGGAAGAAGACCCGGTCAACTACATGAAGGTCATAGACTCAAGCTTGGATGACGCTCTCCGACGGTGTAACATGGGATGCAATACATCCCACTTGGGTAACATGTGACCAGGCTTTGGGTCTAGCCAAGGACCCTTATAAACGTGGCGCACCACGGAGGCATTCCGCGGAACTATCCTTAGTTTAGTTTAGATTAATTTTCTTGTTTTCTAGTTAGTTTTAAATTTCAGGAATAAAACACACTTGAGATGGCAAAGGATGCAAGGGAAACTTGAACCAGCACTCTATACAGGAAAACAGAACCGTCCGACAAATTTCTTCGTTTACTGTAAGTTCGGTACGGGCCGTGTCCACCCAACACGGCCCCGTGCTGCACAGTCTGCAGAAAAAGACCCAGTTCAGGTAACTGGACACGGGCCGTGTTCACCCAACACGCCCCCGTGTCCAGACTTCTGTTTCTCTTGCTTTGATTTTGTTACCGACACTTGAACACGGGGCCGTGCCCGGACAACACGAGGCCGTGTTCAGCGCCCAGTAACACAAAATTTTTGCTTTTTACACCTTTTTACACATTCAATCAACCTAAAAACTTATTTTTGGGACACATTGAGGACAATGTGTAATTTAAGTGTGGGGGGGATGCTAAAACCTTGAATCTTGCAAGTCCTAAACACAAGCCTTACACAAAACTCTATTGGAACCGCTAATCACCCCAAATTTTTTCAAA
The DNA here is from genome assembly GCA_030545235.1 of Helianthus tuberosus. Classification (NCBI taxonomy): domain Eukaryota; kingdom Viridiplantae; phylum Streptophyta; class Magnoliopsida; order Asterales; family Asteraceae; genus Helianthus; species Helianthus tuberosus. The sequence continues at coordinate 54,024,828 of CM060402.1, forward strand.
AATTTTCATTTTTTTTACTTGTCTAGGTTTAACTCGGGAAATTCAAGTTCTCAAAAAGGTTATATTTTTACAAATTTACAACCGATAGCGTCGTGATAAAAAGAACCAACATAAGAAAATTATGAAAAGGCATGACAAGCTTAGTTAAAATTTGATTATATATACTTGATCACATAAAAAACCCATTCCCACAAAAGTGAGTTTTGAGCCTTTATTGAGCATACAATTACATATCATTAGAACTAAATGCTCATTTTTCGTTTCTTGTGTGAATAGCCGCTTGGTTCTTACGACTCTAGAACTTTCCATGACGATACATTCCCGGTCCTTACCAACTTAAAACCCGAGTAAGTAAATGATGGAGGCATTAGGACTAATTTTTTTTTCTACACCATTATTTTCTTTTTTTTACCACCTACCCAAAATCTCCCTACTTAGCCCCTTTGAGCCTAAACCTTTTCATTTCATAACCCAAACCAAACACCCTTTTTACCCACCAAAACTTTTTTTTTCATTTTTACCCCTTTGTTTTAGTAACAAGTTCGATTTTTCGTATGATTAAAAAAAAAAAAAATTGTTGATGATGAAGCAAAAGAAAATAAACAAACAAGTTCATCAAAAATAACTTTGTTTGAATAAATAGCTTCATCAAAAATAAAAGTTACGAAAATAGAAAATCATACGAAAACCGACACTTGTTACGCTTTTCGCCCTTTTTCTACTAACCACTAACCACCAACCCAACCACCTACCTTTAACCCAAGCCTAACCCTTAACCCACAAAGTCCTCTTGATATTTACAAAGGTATATAAGTTAAAAAGGAGGAGGATTGATTGCTTGGCAAGCCTATGGTAGGAGTAAGTTCCATGCCGCTCTAGAGTGATCCACAAAAATACATTTTCGGCCGAGTGTTGAGTGATCCCCGTGAGGTATGTGAACTTGTGTATAAATAGAATTTTAAAGAGGCATGTTATGCCCTAATAAGTAATTTATCTTATGAAAAGTTTTAAATAAATCATGACGAATAGGATTGTAAATAAATAAAAATAAAACTAAATAAAGAATCTTGGAAATCCCGACACTCTACGACAAGCCCAAAAAAAAAACCTTCTTTCCTACCCATTCCATTTGGGAGTGTAATAGCCACATATTAAAGAGTTTTGCTTGAGGACAAGCAAAGATTCAAGTGTGGGGGTATTTGATGTGTTAAAAATGCAACATATAAATTTCATCAAATGAGGCAGAAAACTAACCCTTTTTTAGTACTAATGTTGGAAAAAGTGTGCTTTTGTCTTCCTTTTGTATTTTCAGGATTAAATGAGCTCAAATTAACAAAAGAAGCAAAAAGACATCAAAATCTAACATAAATACAAGAAAAGGAACAAGACGTGACATGCCCGACCCCACGACAGCATCTTCCCAAGAAAAACAAGAGATCAGAAGCCTGAACACGCCCCGTGCTCAGCCAGCACGGGGGCGTGCCCAAGTGTCAGCAGAAAAGACAAAGTGGTAGAAGCTTCTATTGCCCACCACGGGGCCGTGCTCAGCGGACACGGGGCCGTGGTCAACTATAAGATTCGCACAATCCAGCAAATCTGCATAGTACAAAGATTCTTCTGCACCACGGGGTCGTGCTCAGCGGACATGGGGGCGTGGTCAACTAAAAAGACAAAACAACATTAAATGAAGAAAGAGAAGGATGTGGACACGGGGCCGTGCCCACTGGACACGGGGCCGTGCCCGAGCTTCTGTCCAGCCTATAAATAGAAGTGCTTGGCTCAAGCTCAAACCATCCCTTGGCACACCACCTCTCTCACACTTCACCCACCACCCACTACCACCATAACACCATCATCCACCACCATCATCCATTGTCCATCGTAGAGTGTGTGAGTCGTCTCGGGATCCAAGATTGATCGTAAGAGTTCTTGACAATCAAGGCCATGTTTGCCTAAGTCTCTTACATCACTTGGTGAAGACAAAGTGTCTAGTGTAATACTTTTTATTTCTAATCTTTTGCACTTTTTACTTGGTTTTGTATTAATGACTTTAATAACTAGTTGCTTATGTTGAAGGTGATCTTTCCTTATCGTTTGTCCGTGGTGTCTTGGCATTATTTTACTGTCTATATAAAATAAAAGATTTTCACCATTCATATCTCCACGGTCTATATGGAGGTATGTTGGCTACCTGGTCGGGGGTTAAGGGAACGGTTTGGTAAAGGTCTTGCCATTGTTCAGCGTTTAGAGGTCCTGCAATGGACCTGTGTCAAATTTAGTAGGACCTCCTTCAATACTTAACGGTATTGGATGGCGGGGGTCCAAACTCTTTGATCCCCTCATAAGTTAACTACTATTAATACTATAACCCGGCTATTTAGGACTGTATCCCTGCTGACTCAGACTACTTAGTCGAGGGTAACGTCACCTCCAAAAGAGGGGCCTACCATAATTTGCATTAATAACTTAATTAATTATCTTCCAATAATCCACCCTTTTAGGATTTTATCCTTGCTGACTCAAACTACTGGGGTGAGGGTAACGTCACCTTCAAAAGAGGGGCCTACTACAATAACTAAGATAATCTCTTAAATATGTGCAAAAGTGCGGAAATAATCAAAGGTCACACTAGATACGAGTCGGAACCAAGTGATTCATCTTGTCTATCTGTTTTTCTTTTTATTTTATTTTTCAGCATTTAGTTAGTTTTTATTTTTTAGTTAAAAACATTTTTCTAAACTTTTTATTTTGATTAGACGTTGAGGATAAACCGGTACTAAAAGCTCTTGTGTCCTTGGACGACCTTGGTATCTTGCCAACACTATACTACGCTCACGATGGGTGCACTTGCCCATATGTGTGTTTAGTGTTAGTAAAATATCGTGTTTTATAAATTTAAAACTTGGCTAAAAATAAGTGTTAAAGGGGCTTAAAATATACACCTAATATATATAACACTTCACACGCATCATCGCTCACAAGGGCCACCTTCGTTTGTTGCTTCGTCTGAGCCCGAGCGAGATTTCCACGAGCGCCTTCGCACCTTCCGAGTCAGTCAGGTACACATTCCATCTTCTGCTTGTACTATGGGTGACAACGAGGCCCCAGCTAGGAGAGTCGTCGCAGACTACGCCCGGCCGAACGCGGCCAATGCTCGATCCAGCACTACCCGACCCGCTATCGGAGTTAATCGCTGGCAGATTCCGCCTCAGATCATCACGATGGTTACGAACACCATCCAGTTCCATGGGTTACCTTCTGAGGACCCGATTGTCCATCTTTCTCGCTTTTTAGCTATCTGCGATACGTTTCAGGAGCAGGGCGTCACCGAGGACGCCTGCAAGCTGCGTCTATTTCCATTCTCGCTTGCCGACCGTGCTCATGCTTGGTTGGAATCACTTCCTACGGGATCCATCACCACTTGGGCCGGGATGAAAGACAAGTTCTTGGGCAAGTACTGTCCTCCTGCCAAAACTGCTCGTCTGAGGAGCATGATCCAAGAGTTTCGCCAAAAGGAGGGATAGTCATTCTACGAGACATGGGAGCGTTTCAAGGAGCTGCTGCTCAAGTGTCCTCATCATGGATTCGAGGATTGGGCTTTAGTTGAGAAGTTTTATCATGGAGTGAAGCCCACCACGAGGAATATGCTGAACATTACTGCTGGTGGCAATCTAATGACCGCCAAAACACCAGAGGAGTGCACTGAGATGTTTGAGGACATAGCGATGAGTAGTTATGAGTTTCCTGATTCTAGAGATTCATCCAATACACAGAGATGCGTGCATAAGGTTGATACTACCACTATGATGCAAGCTCAGATTGACGCCTTGAAGAAAAAGATCATTGAGATGCAATCGAAAAAGGAACAGGTGTGCGAGATATGCACTGGGAGGCATGACACCGCCGCGTGTCCTATTGCCCCTGCGGAGTCACAAGAGCAGGTAGAGTTTGTGAGTAATCGCAATCAGAGCAATTTCGGGGATCGTTACAATTCGAATTGGAAGAACCACCCGAACTTCAGCTGGAAGAACAGCAACCCACCGGGGTTTCAGCCGCGTCAGAGTTTGTTTCAGGACGCAGGAGCAGGAGCGAGTTCGGGTACGAAGAACCCGACAATAGAGGAGATGCTGAGGCAGAACCGGGAGACGTTAGCTAAGCAGACGCAGTTACTTACACAGTTCATCACTCGTGCAGATACGCGACATCAGGAGACACAGTCGAGGTTCATGGAGCACGAGACCTTCATGAAGAGCTAAAACACTGCACTGCAGAACGTGGAGAGGACAGTAGGTTCGCTGGCCGATCAGCTGAACCAGAGACCTCAGGGTGGTCTCCCTAGTAACACTGTTGGAAATCCGAACGCCACTGCAAAGGCTGTTACTACAAGAAGTGGGCGAGGAGCTGTTGAAGTCGAGCCGGTAGTTGATGAAGAACCGGTCGACGAGGAGATCGAGATAGAGAGCCCTGCTGGCAAAGTGCACGAGAGGTTGCGCCCAGCAAGTACAGCACAACCCAGCGGGTCTTCAGGGGAGAAGAAGGAAGCAGAGAAGGAGCCGATGAGGGTGTATAAGCCGACACGCCCTTACCCAGGTCGGTTAATGAAGGGTAAGGATGTAGAGCAGTATAGTAAGTTCCTCGAGATGTTGAAGAAACTACACGTGAACATCCCGTTCGTAGAGGCTCTGTCGAAGATGCCGAAGTACGCAAAGTTTCTGAAGGACCTGCTCACGAACAAGAAGAAGTTGGAGGATCTTGCGACTGTTACATTAAGCGAGAAATGTTCTGCCGTCTTGCAGAACAAGCTACCGAAGAAGGTGTTTGATCATGGTAGCTTCACGATTCCGTGTCTGATCGGAAATCTCACCGTCAGCAATGCGCTGACAGACCTAGGGGCTAGCATAAATCTTATGCCGTTTTCCATATTTGCTAAGCTCAATCTAGGCGAGCCGTCTCCTACGCGCATGAGTCTTCAATTGGCTGATCGATCAGTGAAGTTCCCGAGAGGGATTGTAGAGAATATGCTAGTGAAGCTCGACAAATTCGTATTTCCAATTGACTTCGTCATCCTTGACATGGACGGGGACTCTGAGGTCCCACTGATTTTAGGTCATTCATTCCTTGCCACTGCACGAGCACTCATTGACATGCACGATGGCAAGTTGACTCTTCGAGTTGATGAGGATGAGGTCATATTCGACATTCAGCGTTCCATGAGGCATACCCAACAGCATGATGACACTCTATACTTTATCGATACTCTTATGTCACATGTGGGTAGCCTCCTCAGCGAGATTTGCGGGAGAGATGCGTCTGATACGCTGGTTGTGAGTGTGGATGATCAGGGGAGTGGGGTCACTGAGTTGGATGTTGAGCAAGACCCTCTGCCGCAGGCTACCGAGCCTTCCCATAGATTTGAGGTGTTTGAGGTCATCGAGGAAGAGGAGATTCCGAAGGAGAGACCGTCTGTTGAGGTACCCCCACCCCTAGAGTTGAAGGAGTTTGATTGCCGACCCGTGGAGAAGTTAGAAGATGGACTGCCACCACGATCAAGAACACGGGAGAGGGCGAGAAAGAGCTTGGATCAACACCTTCTGAGGATTCAAAGATGGTACCGAAGAAAGAAGGAGGAACCACTGAAGTTTGCACAACACCATCCTTCTCATTACATGCCACGAATCAGGTTTGGTCCAGGTAAGTTTAAGTATTGGTGGCCTGACCCGTTTGGAAATGATAAAAGGTTTATAAATTCTACCCTTAAAATTTTAATTAATAATAAGGAATGGGTGGAATTGAATGGGTTGGATATGGTCCAGGTCAAAGAGAAACCTCCTGATTAAATTCAAGTGTGGGGAGGTTTCATAGAGTTTGTAGATTTTGAGTCTTTTATCTTTTGTGTACATGAGTCTAAATTAGTTGGTCTGAGTCATTTTTTTTCGTTGAGTCAGTTTTACGCTTGGGTTTGTTTGTGTATTATGTGTGCAGGTTTGATTGACCCGTTCGTACTCAATCTCCATTCGGACGGCGATTTTGAGCTTATACCATATTGTAAAGGGCAGCCTCGGTACGTCAGTTTTGGATACGATCGCGAAGGAAATGCTATACGATCGTGTACGAGTTCGGATTGAAGACGCGCACAGCTGGCACTGATTTTTATCCTAACCAGCTAAGTCCTTTCCAATTCGTATCTTTTTGTATATTATTTTAAATTTTATTTCTTATTTATTTTTAGTTGTCTTTCATCCTACATTGGGGACAATGTAAATTTTAAGTGTGGGGATGGGAGACTACGTCTTTTTAGGTAGTTTTGAGTAAAAAAAAAACAAAAAATCAAAAACAAAAAAAGTAAAAAAAAAATTTGAAAAAAAGTGAGTTTGTTCCGAGTCCCGGTCCTTAAGCGCGTAGAAAACAAAAAACCTTTTCAAAACGTCGGTCAGAAGCGGTTTAATTGTCGAATTTACGAGTCGAGAGCACAAGTTTCTTTAAGTTGCGGGATAATAGGTTGACTGAATCGGTTTTTTTGGGAAGTAAAAGGTTTTGGGATGCCTAGGATAGTGGATGGAGCCGGAGAGTTAATTGATTGTGCAGCCCTTATTTACCACATGATAGTGAGATTTGAGCCTTTATATGTTTCATATATTTATGATCACTACTTTCGTTTCATGTGTGTTTACCGACTTTGTTGCATTACTTTAGAACTTGTGCGTTTTGATACAGTATGAGACCTTCGGTTAGGATTTGGTATGGATGTGATAGAGGCATTAGCATCACCCTATTTGTGTAAGCCTCTGTGTTTGACCCGTTTCACCATTACCCTTAGATACCACTTTGAGCCTGAAACCGTTCGTTTGTTACCCGTTTGTTGATGTGATAACCGGATCGTATTGTGTATTATTATCTTTATCTCGAAAATGAAAAAAAAAGAAAAAAAAAGAAAATATGAAAAAAAGAGGAAAAAGAAAAAGATGAAAAAAAAAATAGAATAAAGTTGTAGGTCAAAATGACCAATATGTTAGTATTTGTTTCGTGCTTATCCGGTTTATCGTGTGCTTATGTGTTTAGCCACTTATTTCCAAAAAAAAAAAACCATACCTTTAGCCCTTACCTACTGTTTTGGTCAAAATTTACCGAAGCAATTAAGTGATCAAATTAGTTAAGTGAGGTAGTGTGCTAGGAATATGTGTTGAAAATATGCTGATTAAGTTGTTTGTAAATACAGTTTCCAGGATACGGCTCAGGATATAGAGCTGTATCTATGATCAAACAATGAGCAAAAAATGTAAAGGGGTGACACGAGATGTACGAGGAAAGCCCTTGATCAATCTAGATCACCGGCATAAAACCTCGGGAGCTGACAATCGCAGCTGCCTTGTTCTTCTATTGCTTCAAATATCAGGATACAGTGCAGGATGTGATGCGGATCAACTAGGTGTTACAAGGTAATTCGAGTACAAGTGTTTGTGTGTAGTGATTGCTAGTAGCTAGAGATTAAAGTATGCGAGTGAAGTGAGTGCCTTAACTTGATCCGATCTTACTATTTATAGCTAACCGAAAACAACTAACTTTCCTAATAAACCGAGATGCCCCGAATATTCCCAAGTAACCGTTGTAGCCCTGGTCTTTCGGGATCAACGTCTCTACTCCAACTGATTTGCCCGAGTCTTGGGGGAAGAAGTCTTCTTGAACGTTGGAGACTTGTAACTCTTAATCTGCACGTGATCAATTCAGTTAATACCAGGATATCGAACCAGGATGTTACCAATATCCTGATCCGGTATCCTTATCATAATCAAAAGCAGAATATTAGCCAGGATATATACTCGGAAAATGACCCATAACAATTGTCCCCAAAAATATACCTGTTGGAATTCTAAGTTCAAACAGATATATTTTTAAAATTTATCACCTGGATCGAGGCAATTAATACGATGAGACCATTGAAATGACCATGTGCAACTTCCAAGATGCTATTTACTCTTTATGATCACTTAGCCTATATCTAGCCGAAATAGTTCTCATTATGATCACCACTCCTTAAGCGGATCTCAGGTATTTCTCTTATCTTCTCTGTTTTTCCTTTCCTTTGGATTTTCTGTTTCTCGGCCGATACCCTTTATGGCATCTCGAACAAGATCCCGGTCGAACGAGCCAGTCGCAGACCTAACGAGTCAGAACCTCATACGAGAGCCTCAAAACGAAATCTGCTCCTTCAATAACGATGACATCGCCGCCCTGAAGAATTCTGGTGTGTTCCCTGCCGGAGTAGTCATACGACCTTTTGATCGGGAAATCCGATCAGACGCATCGTCAAACGAGTGGGTCTGCTTCCTCGCCTATCCCTTTTCCTTGGGACTCCGGTATCCATTTCCGCCCTTTGTCTCTCGTTTCTTTGAGCTTACCGGCCTTAGTTATGCCCAAACCATGCCGATGGTTTGGCGAGTTTTAATGGTGCTGAACCAGATTAAATCTCGTCACTACCCTGACCTGTGCATCGAAGACCTCCCCATAGCATACCGGTTGAGGTCCCATGGTAATAGCCGTTTTCTTTTGTTCTCCACCTCCAAGAGCCCTTTAGTCCTTAAGGCCACCAAGAACGAAGACCAGTGGCGGTGAAAGTTCTTTTTCGTGAAAAGAGACTCTATTGACAAGGGTTTTGATCTGCCGGTTAGATGGTTAACCAAGGGTAGGATCTAGGGTTTTAGGAATATCCCCAAGTGTATCCTTAAACTATATCCCAGACTTATATCCTGATGTTTTTGTGCAACGAATTTCAGAGATCTAGCACCCCCAAGTGCGGAATCAGAGTCCAGGATCAAAGAAATCTACCGACTTCCTGCTAGTGAAAGAACCTTCTCCCTGTCTCTTACAGATTCAAGCCAAAAATCAAGTTCAGAGATGTCTGGTAAGTATACAATTATAATGATTGTAAAATATAAGAGTTTGCAAATTGAATATTTCTTCCCTTCTTCAGCGCCATTTATCAACCTTGAAGGCTTCCAACTTGACGAGTTGGACAGTTATTCCAGTCTCGCACCTGTCAAGCAAGAATCCAACCCGAAGCCATCCGTCACACCGAAGCCTACCAGTTCGAAAGTGACTTCCGCTCCTAAAGCTCCTCCGGCATCTCGGACTCGGGCCTCCAACTCCCGGAAGAGAAAGGAAACAGAGCCTCCTGCTATTCCCAATGTATTCCCATTTGAAAATCATGGGTTTGGAGAGTCCAAAAAATTCATGACCAGCTTCCTCAACCAGGTAAATATCCTGATCCATATCCTGCACCATATGCTAATTATTGAACTCAATTAAAGTTAATACCTGTTTCTTTATTTTGTAGGGTCTTGAACGTCTGACTTTCCTTTACGAGGATGCATGTGGTTCGAACTTCATGCTGGAAAGTCGGCTAAAAAAGGCCGAAGCCACTATCGCAGACCAAGCAGCGATCGCCACCGCTAAATCAGAGCACTACGAGGCCAAATACAAGGCAATGGCCCAAGAGCAGCAGTCCACCATCCAAAAGGTCACCCAGGAAGCCCAGGCCAAGATCGACGCCGCCCAAGTCCAACATGAGTAGGCTATGGCTTCGTATCGGGAAAGTCTCAAGAACTCTGTCGTCATCTCCCTTCTCCAGGCCAGACTGAAAATGGCTTATGAGGCAATGGCTTTGGGCCTTCAGTGCCCCTCCTGGAACACTAAGGCCTGGGAGGCGAAACTGAAAGATCTCGGGGGAAATCCTGTGGAGCCTCCTGCCAAATCTGCTGTGGAAGAACCTGCTAAGGTGCCTGATGCTAGTGCTTCAAAGGATGCCGGTGGTGATGCTGGGGAAAATGCTGGTGGAGAGGATGCTGCTAATGATGCTGAGAGGAATGCTGGTGAGGATACTAGTGGAGATGTCATGGTGAAGGAGGGAGCTGTCCCTTAAACGCAACGTTGTGGGCGATGATGGATATATGTGCCAAGGCCGGAGCCCACTTTTTTAAATTTCATGGTTGTGGTTTGTACAAACAATTTACTTTTCTTGTCGTTGAACAATTTATATTTCCTGCACTAGAACAATACGATGACCAAAGGTGGTTGGGTCCTGGGTTTCAGGATGAAGCCCTTGGTCATCGGTTAGTATAACCTGTTTTGAATGTCGTAACGGTTGAAGGTGGACAGGTCCCGTTTTGAGATAAAACCTTCAACCGTTATGTAAGTATGGTAAAGACTAATCGTGCTTTTGGCGGATGGGCTTCGGTTTGAGGTGAAACCAAAAGCACAACTTTTGACATGTTAATATAACTTCCTTTTGACTTGTTTGTTGTTGCCTTCTAATTTCTGTCATGCATTTCTTAGTGTAGATTTTAGCTTTGCAAAATTTGTGCTACTATCTTTTGAAAATATCCTGATCAATATACTCAGTGATATATTATGAAGACCTTTATCAAATAGAATTTCTCAAAATCCAATCAATTTTAGACAAAACTTCTAAAGAACAAAAGATAGTCTATTTTCTAAAACCTGTTTTGATAACACTTGTTTGATCAGAGTTTTAATTTTCAATCCAAGTATCATCCCCCAAATATTTCAATCAAATATCCCGAAACTTATCCAAAAACACATTTTGAAGACATCCTAAAGATATATCCTTATCAGGATATTTTGAGCCTTAATCAGAGTTAAACAATTCATGTAAGGTTCACAGAGGAAAGATCATACCAGGAATTGAGTATAACCCTAGTATTAAATTCCTTCCCCTTTTGCGACTTCTCCCACTAAGATGTCCCCAGTCCGAGACACTTAGCCCAATTTTGATCTTTTGAGCTTCACACAATTGCTTTAGAAGGAATGTCCCCTGGGCATGAAGTCTTTAAACACTTAGAAAATTTTTGAATATTAGTTCCAACTGTTTAGACAATTCTTGTGTTACAGGGGTAAAACCCAAAAATATACTGGAGATAAATCCTTAGTATCCTGGGGAAAATCCCAAATTTTCATGCGCTACAGGCGGGAGTGTATAAACTCCAAGACTTAGAAAGGTGAAAACCTTTAAACCTTAGAGAGTATGAAAATACCCTTTCGTGAGAGAGGGTGATCAATCCTCATATACCTTTAGGATTCAGGATATAGCCAATAGTAACGAAATTGTCAGCCACTTTTACATGAACTGGTCCCGCCACCTTGAACTATTCCCGAATAACTTGCGCTCCAGGCGGGGTGTTTAAACCCAATTCGGAAGAAAGGTGAATACCTTTAAACCTATGAAGGGATCAGGATCCCTTAGACGTGAGAGAGGGGGCCAATCCTCTAATCTTCCGAAGTATCCTGAGTGTGTATCCTGGTGCTATATCCCGAAGCGTATTCTGCAAAACACTTATAAGCTAAGGTGGGTGTTAGCCTGGCTAACACCCCTCCGATGCTTAAGTCAGTAACGGGTTCAAAACAGTAAATAATATTAAAATTTAATAAAAGAGACAGAATTCATACCATCCTGAGTTAGAATTTAAATTCCATACTCACTTGAAAAAGAGTTTTAGATGTATAGCATTCCAGGATCTCGGTAGCATATCCCCCTCCATATTCTTGAGTCGGTATGCTCCTTTTCATGATTCTGATTCAACCTCATAGGGTCCTTCCCATTTTGGAGCCAATTTTCCATCAGCAGGATTAGTAGTATTCTGAAAAGCCTTTCTCAATACCCAATCTCCAACTTGAAATATCCTAGTCCTTATATTCTTGTTATGTGCTTTAGATATCCTCTGTTGATATGCTGCCATCCTTAGCCTTGCTGCGTCTCTTGTCTCATCAATAGTATCCAGTTCCTGGCATAGGACTCCAGGATTCTACTCAGGATCCCGGAGGTTGGATCTCGCTGTAGGTATCACCATTTCTATCGGGATCACCGCTTCTGCTCCAAACACCAAGGAAAACGGGGTTTGGCCAGTTGCACTTTTCACCGTCGTCCTATCAGCCCACAAAACAAAGGGTAATTCTTCTGCCCATCTTCCTTTCTTAGCCCCTAGTCTCTTTTTCAAGTTGTTGACAATTATCTTGTTCGAGGATTCTCTTGTCCATTTGCTTGAGGATGTACCGGAGTAGACGTGATCATTTTGATTCCCCAACTCTTGCAAAAGTCAGTAGTCCTTTTACTTATAAATTGAGATCCATTGTCACAAATTATCTCAGCTGAGGATACCACTTCTTGATCTCTAACCTGAACAAATGCTTCAGCTTCGACCCACTTAGAGAAATAATCGGTCATTGCCAGCATGAAGACCTTTCCTCCTGGAGCCTTTGGCAATTTTCCTACTATGTCCATTCCCCATTTCATGAATGGCCAAGGGGAAGCTATAGGATAAAGTGGTTCGGCCGGCTGATGTAATATGTTACTATGTCTTTGACATGCATCACATCTTCAAGCATATTCTGCAGCATCTTTTCTCATCGTCGGCCAATAATATCCTGTTCTTAATACTTTTGAGAACAATGACCTGCCCCCAGTATGGTTACCACAATCCCCTTCGTGTATATCCTGAAGCACTTCCTTAGTTTCGGGATCCTCTAAGCACCTCAGATATGGTCCTGCAAGAGATTTCTTATACAAGACATTATTTATAATAGTGAATCGTGATACCTTCATTCTAAAGGCCTTAGGATTCTCATCCTTTGGGATGTGTCCTTCCTTGAGATATCTTAAAATTGGAACCATCCAGGACTTGGGATCCTTCTCAGGATACTCATCAGGATCCTGAATACTTAGTACTTCCCTATCCTGAGGATTCGTCGCAGGATATAAGATATGTAACATTGGTATTCGGGTTCCTTCCGGTATCCTGACTGATGATCCTAGATTCGCCAAGGCATCAGCTTCAGCATTATCCTCTCTTGGTACCTGTTCAAGTGTGAAAATATCGAAATATCCTGCTAATTTTTTGAGAATTTCGAGATACTCGATTAACTTCTCACCTTTAACTGCATATGATCCATTAAGATGATTAGTGATTAACAAGGAGTCAACATATACTTGCAAATTTTTAATATTCATATTTTTAGCCAACTCTAATCCTGCAATTAAAGCCTCATATTCTGCTTCATTATTAGTAGCAGGAAATTCACATCTAATAGCCTGGGGTAATATGTCCCCCTGTGGCGATTTTAGTAGTATACCTAAACCTACACCTCTTACGTTAGATGCACCATCAGTATATAATGTCCAGGATTCTAAGTTTTCTCCTAGCTGCTGTACTTCTAAGTCTACTTCATTTTGAATGTCACTACTGAAATCAGCCACAAAGTCAGCTAAAGCCTGAGACTTTATGGCATTTCTAGGCTCATAAACTAAATCATAGGCACTTAATTTTACTGACCACTTAGCCATCCTACCCGACATCTCGGGTTTCCTAAGCACGTTCTTAACAGGATAATTAGTTTTAACATGAATCCTATGTGTCTCAAAATAATGTCTAAGTTTTGTTGATGCCATAACTAGGGCTAATATCAATTTTTCTAGATGAGAATATCTAGTTTCAGCATCTAATAAACTTTTACTAACATAATAGACAGGATATTGCTGACCTTCATGGTCCTTTATAAGAACGGCACTTACAGCGTTCCCTGATACTGCGAGGTATAGGGATAGTGGTTCACCATTTTCAGGCTTCATCAATAGAGGTGCACTTGAGAGATATTGCTTCAAATCCTGCAGGGCTGCTTCATGCTTCTCTTTCCATTCGAACTTCTTGTTTTTCTTCAGGTTATCATAAAATTCCTTGCATTTCTCGGAGGATCTTGAGATAAATCTGTTCAATGCTGCTACTCGCCCTGTTAACCTTTGAACATCCTTCATATTTGAAGGTGATTTGATATCCAAGATAGCTTTAATCTGCTCCGGGCTTGCCTCTATTCCTCTTTTAGTCACCATATATCCTAGAAACTTTCCTGCCCCCACTCCAAAATGGCACTTGGCAGGATTTAGTTTCATATTGTATTGGTCCAGGATATCAAATGCTCCTTTAATATCCTGGAGATGATCCTCAGCCTTCTTGGATTTGACTACCATATCGTCAATGTACACCTCCATGGTGTCCCCCAGTTTGTCTTTAAACATCATGTTCACCAATCTCTGGTACGTTGCACCTGCATTTTTCAAACCAAAAGGCATAGCAGTATAACAGTAAATACCTGTTGGTGTCAAGAAAGCAGTATCCTCCTGGTCTGATGGTTCCATTTGGATCTGCTGGAATCCTGAGGATGCATCCATGAAGGTTAACATCTCATGACCGGCAGTGGCATCCACCATCGAGTCTATATGAGGCAGAGGGAATGGGTCTTTAGGACATGCTTTGTTCAAGTCTGTGTAATCTACACAAACTCTCCATTTCCCATTCTTCTTTTGAACCACGACCACATTTGCTAGCCACTTGGGAAATTTGACTTCCCTGATCATCTTGGACTTCAATAGTCTTTCAACCTCTTCTTGAATAATTATGTTTCGTTCTGGAGCAAACTTCCTTCTCTTTTGCTGGATAGGCTTGAAAGACCTGTCAATTCCAAGCTTGTGAGTTATAATATCCTTGGAAATACCTGTCATATCCTCGTGTTTCCACATGAACGTCGACATCCTGCATTTTAGAAAATTAGTCAATTGATTTTCAATATCCTGAGGGATATTGGTTCCTACGAGCACCGAGATATCCGGATTATCCTGATCCAGGATAACTTTCTTTACATCCTGCTCCGAAGCCTCCATGATATCCTGGGCCCGCATCTTTAATTGCTATGCTACATTAGACTTGGTTGAGAATTTCATTGAGGATGAGTAACATTCCTTCGCCTCCTGCTGTCACACCCCGATTTCCACGTGTCACCGGTGGGCCCGGTGGGGGAGTATCGTGACGTGGTTGGCAACATAATAGTCAAACAACACAATATTTAATATGCACAGCGGAAGCAATTTAAAAGATATAATACAACCGAATTTAATATTGTAATATCAATGTCACAATATTCGAAAGTTTATCCACAGACGGATCGAAAATAAAATGGAGACAATAGTTCAACAGACTTTTAGGCTTAAGCTTGCGAGACTTCTATTGATGCTAAGGAGAAATATCCAGCCAATTTCGTATAGTACCTGCATTTAGCCTTTTTGGAAAATACGTCAGTTTACACTGGTAAATACAATTAACTAACTCATTTTGAAAATGGTTTAAGAAAATTGGTTTGGATGCACGTGGCACAAAATATCTTTTATAATTTGATTAAAATGCACAGAGGCAAAATTTACCTTTTATAACTTGGGAGAATTATTTAAATATATAATCTTGTGAACGAATTACATGTTCCTTGTGCGTTCAGTAGCCCGGATCTTGTCCGGGTTAAAGATCAATAGACACACCACATTTATTCTTTTGTGCGCTGACAGGTGTACGCCTACACCCCGCGCTTAAGTCGTGGCCATTACTTCGAATGATGCCATGGATATCTGGGACATGGTCATTAACCCCCCAAGGCTTTAAGTAACAAGACTGTTTAAACGAGCCGATCAAATTATTCAACTACCCACCTAACGGTGGAGATTTGATGCCCGATCAAGCGGTATGCTATATACCGTAACCCAAGCCCGTATAGGGAAAATAAGTTAAAAGTATTTACCTGAGCAATGTATAAATCACAATAAGCAAAATGCACGTAGCTTTTACTGGTCCTCCTAATCTGGAACGAAGGTTTTATAATAAGCTATTAGAATCCTAACGGGTCTTTAATTAAGCTTAAGCTTAGACCGGCTAGTTTCAAGGATACGGTTCGTACGCACGATTAAGCGAAGACCGGATAGAATGTGATTTAGACCCGACAAGTTCAGAGACTTGTTTAATATGGGTTTATTATTCACATTCTGGATTTTGAGATAAAACCGTTAAGGTTTGACCCGTTTCGGCTAATTTATGTAAACTTGTTACATAAATCGGACCGTACGCGTAATAAGCGTGACGGGTATTCATGAGAGCTATAGACAGGTTTCCTAAGTTAATTATGCCTCAAATATGTTGTGACATCAGTAAGATGTCTTTCATTATGCCCGAAACGTGTTTAAACACAAACTAGGCCCCGTAGGGGTAGTTTGGTCATTTAAAAGTTTGTAAAAGGGTTTAAGTGTTTAACTGAGTTACAGGTCTGATGTAATCAGTAAACATACTCAAATTAATGAGTTATAACAGTAGGATAAAGTATATATGTGAAATTTATCAATTATAACCAAACTATGCCCCGTGGGGGTATTTTGGTAATTTCACATAAGCCGAAAAGCTCAAAACTGAAGTCTGAGTTTAACAACCTTTGCTTACTGTTAAAATATTATAATTTGCCTCAAATATCAGTAGGATAAAGTATATATATGAAACTTATCATTTTTAACCAAACTATGCCCCGTAGGGGTATTTTGGTAATTTCACATAAGCCGAAAAGCTCAGAACTGAAGTCTGAGTTTATCAACCTTTGATTTCTGTTAAAATATTATAATTTGCCTCTTATGTCAGTAGGTATCAACCCGGGTATGTCCAATATAATTTTGATACATACTTTGCGTTAAAAACGCTTAATAAGGCGATTAAAGGCCATTTCCGGGTTCGATACTTAAATCTGATATTTTTATATTTCCAGAAGGCTTTAAATAATTTATTTATCATATGTGATCAGTAGCAAAAGGTTTGGAGTCGTTTAGATATGTAAAACTCATTTTATGGCCCGTGAGGGCAAAACCGACAATTACCGGATTAAGCCTACGACTACTAGTTATGCTCAGCCTAAAATTTATTAAGAGTCTTTAAAAATCCCAAAATAATACATTACATCAGTGGGTAAAAGATTTGATGTCAAAAAGTAGGCTTAACTAGGCTATACGCTAATTACGCCGTTTTATTAACATAAAGCTTTAATTTTTGCGATATTGAGCATAACTCTAAATCTACATTTCAAACTGATGTCAAACTTTGTATACAAGTTTATATATCAGTAATTAAAGTTTCTACTCTTTTACATTTCCAAAAATCACGTTTTAAGGTAATAAGGGCATAATGGTCAACATATGAGCAATTAACAGAATCATGCGTAATAATCGGTTAACTAATGAACCATAGTGTATAATCATAGAGGGTTATACTAGCATGTAACCTAGTCCAATTAAAGCTCTGAGGCATTTCTAAAACATGCCTAAACGGGTCAGAACTGAAAGTCAAAGTGAAAGTCAAACTATGTGACTTTCGGTTCCGAACCGGGTATTTACAGGAATTTGTCGGGTTGAACATGTTTAGACATGTTCTTACACTTATTATTAAGTTATAACAATGATCAAACAGGTTGTATATGATCTATATTGCTAATCATGCATAAATCGCATTTTAAGTATCCTGTTGACTTTTTATAAACTAGTTTGACCCGACTTTTGACCTGGTTAGAGTGGTAATCAGGGGGAACCCTTTTGAGGGTTTATTACCTGCATAATTACCAACTTATAACTACTTTTGATTCGACTAATCACTGGACCATTAGTGATTAATCTTAAAGTCAACCGTTAATTACGACGGTTTGACTTTTAAGCTAAAACTAGGCTAAAACTTAATTAAGAAAGGTTAAGCCAACTTACAAAGGTCCTAAGCTTGATTAGTGATCACTTGGGAGCAGGCTTGAGCTCCAGGAATGATCAGAAAACTTGAAGAAGATGTGAAGAACAAAGGTTGCTACTCATGGCCTTTTATAGTGATAATTTCACCACAAATCCTTGACACTTGGGGTCTACAACCCACCATACCCTTCCAACAAGTGTCCTAGATGTTTAGGGGTCGTTTAGGGGTCAAGAGGAATGTGGAAAATCGATTTAAGGCATGCATAAAGGCAAGGGCAGGCAACAGCCAACAAATTCGAAGCTGGGCACCCCTAGCGTGACGCTAGGCCCCCCTCGCGTCGCGCTAGGCCCCTCCTGATCAGAATCTGAATTTTTTATTTTTGCAATTAGATCCTTGGCTCTTCAAAATTTGATTAGGCACTTGTTTCCTTGCATTGTAAACCCTCATATTTGATCTATAAAGGCTTTAAAACATATACCCACTTTGCTAAGTCCCCGGTTAACTTTATTGTTACCCGAAAAGTCCTAACTTTCAACGTTTACGCTTTAACCCCTCGTACACGAATTTGATCATAACTTTCTCATACGATAACGAAACTTTATGAAATTTTAATCGTGCATTCTAGTGAGCATAATTAACCATTACAAAGCTTCGGGTTTGTCAAAAGGTCACTCAGAGGTATAACTTAAACATGTTGACACATTTAGCCCCTGTAGATTGTAATCTCTCACTTTTAGCTTCGTATGATCCATGATTTATTCGTTTGAAGGTATGAGCACCAAGTAGGGTTAATGTATATTATATTTATTCACTGTTGACATTTAGAATACGTATATCCACATACTTTCCATGATTGTCAACTTTAGTCCTTCTATAATATTTCTTTCACACGTTTAAACATTTGACACGTGTCTACACATTATAGGACGTGAATTTTCGAGGTGTTACATCCTCACCCCCTTAAAATAAATCTCGACCCGAGATTTACTGAAAATAAGTAAGGGTAATTTTCTTTCATCGTGGATTCAACTTCCCACGTGTATTCGGGACCTCTTCGGGCATCCCATTTGACCTTTACAATAGGTACATGCTTCCTTCGAAGCTTCTTAACCTGTCGATCTTCAATCGACAAAGGTTTTTTCCACAAATTTCAAGCTCTCATCTATATGCACATCTGTATGTGGTATAACCAGTGATTCGTCAGCGAAACACTTTTTCAGATTGCAGATGTGGAACACATTGTGAATTCCACTGAGCTTTTCAGGTAAGTTTATCTTATAAGAAACTGACCCGACACGTTCGATAACCTCGTAAGGTCCTATGTATCTCGGGCTTAGCTTGCCTTTCTTACCAAATCGCATCACTCCCTTCCAGGGTGACACTTTAAGCAACACTTTATCACCTACTTCGAAGTGAAAAGCTTTACGCTTTGGATCTGCGTAACTCTTCTGCCTATTTCGGGCAGCTTTGAGACGGTCACGAATCTGGCCAATCTTGTCCGTCGTCTCGAACACTATCTCTGGTCCTGATAATTGGACATCTCCAACTTCCGCCCAACACACGGGCGATCTACACTTTCTACCATATAAGGCCTCGAAAGGCGCATCCTTTATGCTCGTATGGTAGCTATTGTTGTAGGAGAATTCGATTAACGGTAGGTGCTTATCCCAACTACCACCCGAATCGATCGCACATGCACGTAGCATGTCTTCCAATGTTTGAATAGTACGCTCACTCTGACCGTCTGTCTGAGGATGGTAAGTCGTACTAAAATTCAAACGTGTGCCCAAAGATTGCTGTGAACTTTTCCAAAAATGTGACGTGTATCTAGTATCTCGGTCAGAGATAATAGACACAGGTATGCCATGTAAGGCTACAATCTTATCAACGTATAACTGGGCTAACATGTCGGAGCTATAAGTCTCCTTGATGGGTAAGAAATGTGTTGACTTAGTCAGTCTATCAACTATCACCCATATAGTATCATTTCCTTTCTTGTCTTGGGTAACTTGGTAATAAAATCCCTAGTTACCATTTCCCACTTCCACGTAGGAAGTTCAGGCTGTTGTAGCAAACCTGATGGTTTCTGATGCTCGGCTTTGACTTGCCCATATGTCAAGCATTTAGCTACATAGGTGGCCACAGACTTCTTCAAGCCTATTCACCAATAGTTTGCCCTTAGATCCTGGGTAGCTGATGGCAATTCTTAATCGTTGCCTAATTAGGGTTGCGGTATGTATGCATAAGCAATATGAACCGTCTTTCTCATTTAATAACATAAAACCCTCAGAATATTGAGTCATGCTATATGAGCCTATGTCTTAAAACCTACTAAATCAAGGTTTCGATTATTCCATAATCAATATGGAGTTTTCACAATACTCCAGCCCACAGCGGGATGCTAATCTTAATTCTACCTGCCTTCCAAGAGGTAAGCAGGGAAAACTTATGAGAAGATAATCAAGATGCAAGGAGGCTACAGAGATTTTTCCATATCTCAGGCTCCAGTTCATCCATCATTGTTCGTGTCAAATAAGTGACACATTTATGTTATAGGTCCACGAATTCCTTAATCGGGAACATTTACTTGGACGATTCCATTCTGGATATCTTCCTTGAATACTACTAGTCGACTTTAGTACAATATGATCATTAGGATATCTTAGGGGTTCCATGTATTAAACCTCCATACTGATCAGGTATGGAAATAATCTATGGGACACACTAGGACACGCCAATCCTCATATGGTACTCTTATCAAACATAGTTTGGCATTCGCAGGCGATAGAAAAACAATGAGAAAATAATTAAAATAACATATGTTGTCGTACTCTATGCGAAGAAAGAGTACTCTTAGATTTTTCGGAAGGATTCCTTGCCGATACTAGAAGAATCGGTTACTATGGTTTCCTTGGTAAGTTATACCTTGTGAAAAATATAAAAGTTTGCTAAGCTTATGGTTTATGAAGATTTATTATTGCCGGTATAAAAAAAACAGGACACTTAGCAGAAATTATCATTGGTAAATGATAAGGAATGTATTTGATGACATCGTGAACTGCCTCTTGGCATTCATTCACCAGGAGGGTTAAGCGCCTCCATTCTTAATCCTTTCAAACTTAGCTGCAAAATCTATGACAATTTAGGGTAGTCTCAGCTTTGACTGGTCGTTTCTTAATCTATATAACGTGAGTAGCTGAGGTAGATCCATAATGGATTTATAATGAGTAGGTTTTGAAACCTTAGTGTGCCCTCTTATTGCCAATGCTAACCACTAATAATTATATTTAATCAAAATGGAAATTTCACAAACTAGGCACCTAGCTCGGTTGGCTAGGCGCGCGAAAGGGTGTGGCCTAGACCCAGGTTCGATCCCGGGGACGGCCGGTTCCACCATTTTTAATGTTTAATATTAATTAATCGTACTGATACATATAATTATGAGGGTTGCTCATAAGGAGTCTTGATAATTAATTGCTTCTTATCACCCACAATATGGGCTTTATTTTTAAGACAACCCATCGATTTTATAACTATATTGTGTCTTTATATTTTAACGGAAACTAGGACATCGTGAACTGCCCATCTCATCCAAGTTTTCCATACTCAAAACTTGGTACTAATCACCAAGATTTAACAATTATTAGTCATCATCCTGATGACCTGACTTAGATTAGCCACGGCATTAATAAACCGTATGGGCTATTCTGTTCTGAACATTCTTAATGAATGCCATTTGAATGTATATCTATTACATTTAGCTTAACTCACAAAAGGACTATCAATGGCATTTAAGGTTTGGAGCGAGTCCAATACCTGCTTGACAGGGGACCATAATGTCACAACTGTCTTTGTCACAAGGACGATTATAAATAGCTCAAAGGCTTGCCTTACAAGACTTTTATTATATGTATACACATATGGCATAGAAGCCCGTCTCGATGGACGTAGAAAGATACGGCATAAAGCCTAGTCTCGAAGGACATAAACGATTATACGGCACGAAGGCCTTGTCGTAATGACATTTAGACGCGGCACAAATGGCCTTGTCTCTAGGACGTTATAGGATATGGCACTAAGGCCTGTCACCAGTGATGTTAACATTTAGTATGTTAATCTTCTTACGAACGACGAATTATAGCCCGGAGGCTTGTTATGGGTGACTTGAATATAACTTGTGGATTTGTCACAAGGACATCAATTCATAGGCTGAAATCTTATTAGATCAGGAGTCTTAAGGCTTGAACATAGTTCTTCACCTTTGGACAGGGAGTCATAGACTACAACTGTCATCGTCTTTGAAGGACGATTCATTTGGCAGAAAAGTAAGCCAATCAACATCACTAATGGATGTTTATATATAACCATCGTATCTAATGATATTAGTCATGATCACATCGCTCATATTGACTATTAGGTTTGGGTATAATCACACCATTCTGAACAGGGGATCATAAAGATCACTACTATCCTTGTCTTACCGACACTAGAATAAAGTATAGCCCGTAGGCATTTCATCACGAGGGATGTTAATATTATGATCATCATACTGATGATACTAGTCAGGATCGCAATGATAGTATAGACTATGGGATTTGCGTATAGCTCACCCCCTTGGGCAAAGAATCACAAAAGATTACAATTGCCTTGTCTAAATTGGATAATATAATATAGCCCTTAGGCAAAACATCATTAAGGATGTTAAAATTTTTAATCATCGTATTGATGATTTTTGTCATGATGGCATTGATCATATAGACTATTAGGCTTGAGCATAGCTCACTACCTTGGACAGGGAATCGTAAAGATCACAATGTCTTTGTCACACATGGACAACATAATATGGCCCATAGGCGAAACATCACAAATGGATGTTTATAATAGGTTCATCCTATTAGAAGATATAAGTCATGATTGCATTAATCATATTGACTACTTTGGCTTGAGTATAGCTCACCACCTCAGACAAGGAATCATAAGGATAACAATGTCAATGTCTCAAATGGACAATATATTATAGCCCGTAGGCAAAACATCACTAAAGGATGTTAAATAATTTTATCATCGTATTAAATGATATTAGTCATGATCGCATTGATCATATAGACTATTATGTTTGGACATAGTCCAATATTTTAGACAAGAGGTCAAAGACCACCACTGTCGTTGTCTTATCGGACAACAAGTTTAGCCCGTAGGCACTTCATCACTAACGGATGTTCATAATATGATCATCTTACAGGATGATATAAGCCATGATTCCTAAATCACTAGGTTAGATAAGGGAATTGGAAGAATCCAATATAAGGATGACTGTTGTGATTTTCTCGAATCATATTTGTCAAGAGTGCTAACACGTTCTTAGGTGTTAACAAGGATCTGAATCCCTTGAGTAGGTTTCACCATCTTGGCCGCGTAGGCTAGGTTTCACCTTTAAGATTCTTTTTAAATGCATACTGACAGGGAAGGAAGGATATTTATTTTATTCAGGATTTTTATCATAAATCCTAATTCATAAGTTAATAATAGCACAAATGGCCTAGTCGCGTAGACAAGTTAAATTTATAAGCCATGATTTCAGAGGATCACGGCATTAAGGTTTGAATCAAAGTTCATTACCTTTTTCCTGACAGGGAGCTGTAGGCTACCACTGTCTTTAGTCTCAGAGGACATTAACTATAGCCCGTAGGTACTTCCCTTCTAAGGGATGTTTATTACGGAATTGCCCCTTAGGGAAATTCATTAACCATGGTAAGCAGAGACCATATTTGGTTAATTTATTAATCACATTTATTTAGGATTTCTATTATAATTTATCCTATTTATAAAACATTAACAGTTTTATTAGTGGCACCCAATGGCCTGGTCACATGGACATTTATAAATTATAAGCTTATGATTTCAGAGAATCAAAGCAACAATAACAGTTTTATTTAATAGCACAAAAGGCCTAGTCACAAGGACAACAATTTTTTTTTTTTTAAACCATGAGCCATGATTTCAGAGAATCAAGGCTCTTAAATATATTAGCACAACAGGCTTAGTCACAAGGACAATTTTAAATCATAAGCCATGATTTCAGAGAATCAAGGCCTTTAAATATATTAGCACAACAGGCTTAGTCACAAGGACAATTTTAAATCATAAGACATGATTTCAGAGAATCAAGGCCTTTAAATATATTAGCACAACAGGCTTAGTCACAAGGACATATATCAATTTATATGCTATGATTTCAGAGAATCAAAACATTTGAGGTTTGAACCTAGTTCATTACCTTTTTATGACAGGGAGTCATAGCTACCACTGTAGTTTGGCTCATGTGGAAATGAGCAAGGCCCGTAGGCACTATATTACCACGTATGGTTAAAATATGATCATCTTAATTGATGATGTAAACCCAGGATTCAGAGATCATTAAACTGGGTTAGGAATCTTTTAAAAAGATCCTTATATAATAATAACGTGTGTGATTTTTAAATAAATCACATCTGCCAAGAGTGTTAACATGTTTTCAGATGTTAACAGGGATTTGAATCTTTTAAACAGGTCTTACCATCTTGGCCAGGTCTTTATAATGACACTCGGCTAGGTTTCACTCTTAAGATCCTTTATTAATGGTTTGAATCTTTTTAACAGGTCTTACCATCTTGGCCCGGTCTTATAATTGACCCGAAGGCTAGGTTTCACACTTAAGATTCTTAATTAATGGTTTGAATCTTTTTAACAGGTCTTACCATCTTGGCCCGGTCTTATAATTGACCCGAAGGCTAGGTTTCACACTTAAGATTCTTAATTTAATTAACGCAGAAAAATTTTAAATTGAGGTGTTAATATGGATCTGAATCTAATTATGGAACTACCATCTTGGCCCGGTCTTAAAATGACACGTGGCTAGGTCTTGTCCTTTTTAGATTTTGCCATTTTATTATAATGGTAGATCTTGCAAAAGGAAATGTTATTTTCCATTTATTTAATATTCTTGTTTAGAATGAAAGTTTAAACTTAATCATTCCACTATATAAAAATAAAAGTATAAAGTTGCCCTAAGCGGGACTTGAAAGGAATACTGTTGTCCTCGTAGGGACTGAAAGATAATTATGTCCTTATAAGGACTAATAAGGAAACGATCTTCAGTAAAAGGAGTTTCTTCTTCATTTTATTTCTGAATGCTTTCTCCTTGGATGCTCGTTTCATTCTAGCCGCGGTACGAAGCTCAGCATCTCAGGGCTTCGGGTGTGGAGAACTCCTATTACGGCTTCTTCGCTTGGCGACGTATCCAATTAAAAATTTGGAAGTAAAAAGTTCTTAGATTAGGATTTAGAATATTCCTAAGTTAAGTCTAGACTCAGAAGGTCAAGGAATGTGCTACTGTGTCATTGAGATTAAACACAAAAGCTAGTGTTTAATTCACTCAATGTTGGCTCTGATACCAACCTGTCACACCCCGATTTCCACGTGTCACCGGTGGGCCTGGTGGGGGAGTATCGTGACGTGGTTGGCAACATAATAGTCAAACAATACAATATTTAATATGCACAGCGGAAGCAATTTAAAAGATATAATACAACCGAATTTAATATTGTAATATCAATGTCACAATATTCGGAAGTTTATCCACAGACGGATCGAAAATAAAATGGAGACAATAGTTCAACAGACTTTTAGGCATCTTAAGCTTGCGAGACTTCTATTGATGCTAAGGAGAAATATCCAGCCAATTTCGTATAGTACCTGCATTTAGCCTTTTTGGAAAATACGTCAGTTTACACTGGTAAATACAATTAACTAACTCATTTTGAAAATGGTTTAAGAAAATTGGTTTGGATGCACGTGGCACAAAATATCTTTTATAATTTGATTAAAATGCACAGAGGCAAAATTAACCTTTTATAACTTGGGAGAATTATTTAAATATATAATCTTGTGAACGAATTACATGTTCCTTGTGCGTTCAGTAGCCCGGATCTTGTCCGGGTTAAAGATCAATAGACACACCACATTTATTCTTTTGTGCGCTGACAGGTGTACGCCTACACCCCGCGCTTAAGTCGTGGCCATTACTTCGAATGATGCCATGGATATCCGGGACATGGTCATTAACCCCCCAAGGCTTTAAGTAACAAGACTGTTTAAACGAGCCGATCAAATTATTCAACTACCCACCTAACGGTGGAGATTTGATGCCCGATCAAGCGGTATGCTATATACCGTAACCCAAGCCCGTATAGGGAAAATAAGTTAAAAGTATTTACCTGAGCAATGTATAAATCACAATAAGTAAAATGCACGTAGCTTTTACTGGTCCTCCTAATCTGGAACGAAGGTTTTATAATAACCTATTAGAATCCTAACGGGTCTTTAATTAAGCTTAAGCTTAGACCGGCTAGTTTCAAGGATACGGTTCGTACGCACGATTAAGCGAAGACCGGATAGAATGTGATTTAGACCCGACAAGTTCAGAGACTTGTTTAATATGGGTTTATTATTCACATTCTGGATTTTGAGATAAAACCGTTAAGGTTTGACCCGTTTCGGCTAATTTATGTAAACTTGTTACATAAATCGGACCGTACGCGTAATAAGCGTGACGGGTATTCATGAGAGCTATAGACAGGTTTCCTAAGTTAATTATGCCTCAAATATGTTGTGACATCAGTAAGATGTCTTTCATTATGCCCGAAACGTGTTTAAACACAAACTAGGCCCCGTAGGGGTAGTTTGGTCATTTAAAAGTTTGTAAAAGGGTTTAAGTGTTTAACTGAGTTACAGGTCTGATGTAATCAGTAAACATACTCAAATTAATGAGTTATAACAGTAGGATAAAGTATATATGTGAAATTTATCAATTATAACCAAACTATGCCCCGTAGGGGTATTTTGGTAATTTCACATAAGCCGAAAAGCTCAAAACTGAATTCTGAGTTTAACAACCTTTGCTTACTGTTAAAATATTATAATTTGCCTCAAATATCAGTAGGATAAAGTATATATGTGAAACTTATCATTTTTAACCAAACTATGCCCCGTAGGGGTATTTTGGTAATTTCACATAAGCCGAAAAGCTCAGAACTGAAGTCTGAGTTTATCAACCTTTGATTTCTGTTAAAATATTATAATTTGCCTCTTATGTCAGTAGGTATCAACCCGGGTATGTCCAATATAATTTTGATACATACTTTGCGTTAAAAACGCTTAATAAGGCGATTAAAGGCCATTTCCGGGTTCGATACTTAAATCTGATATTTTTATATTTCCAGAAGGCTTTAAATAATTTATTTATCATATGTGATCAGTAGCAAAAGGTTTGGAGTCGTTTTGATATGTAAAACTCATTTTATGGCCCGTAAGGGCAAAACCGACAATTACCGGATTAAGCCTACGACTACTAGTTATGCTCAGCCTAAAATTTATTAAGAGTCTTTAAAAATCCCAAAATAATACATTACATCAGTGGGTAAAAGATTTGATGTCAAAAAGTAGGCTTAACTAGGCTATACGCTAATTACGCCGTTTTATTAACATAAAGCTTTAATTTTTGCGATATTGAGCATAACTCGAAATCTACATTTCAAACTGATGTCAAACTTTGCATACAAGTTTATATATCAGTAATTAAAGTTTCTACTCTTTTACATTTCCAAAAATCACGTTTTAAGGTAATAAGGGCATAATGGTCAACATATGAGCAATTAACGGAATCATGCGTAATAATCGGTTAACTAACGAACCATAGTGTATAATCACAGAGGGTTATACTAGCATGTAACCTAGTCCAATTAAAGCTCTGAGGCATTTCTAAAACATTCCTAAACGGGTCAGAACTGAAAGTCAAAGTGAAAGTTAAACTATGTGACTTTCGGTTCCGAACCGGGTATTTACAGGAATTTGTCGGGTTGAACATGTTTAGACATGTTCTTACACTTATTATTAAGTTATAACAATGATCAAACAGGTTGTATATGATCTATATTGCTAATCATGCATAAATCGCATTTTAAGTATCCTGTTGACTTTTTATAAACTAGTTTGACCCGACTTTTGACCTGGTTAGAGTGGTAATCAGGGGGAACCCTTTTGAGGGTTTATTACCCGCATAATTACCAACTTATAACTACTTTTGATTCGACTAATCACTGGACCATTAGTGATTAATCTTAAAGTCAACCATTAATTACGACGGTTTGACTTTTAAGCTAAAACTAGGCTAAAACTTAATTAAGAAAGGTTAAGCCAACTTACAAAGGTCCTAAGCTTGATTAGTGATCACTTGGGAGCAGGCTTGAGCTCCAGGAATGATTAGAAAACTTGAAGAAGATGTGAAGAACAAAGGTTGCTACTCATGGCCTTTTATAGTGATAATTTCACCACAAATCCTTGACACTTGGGGTCTACAACCCACCATACCCTTCCAACAAGTGTCCTAGATGTTTAGGGGTCGTTTAGGGGTCAAGAGGAATGTGGAAAATCGATTTAAGGCGCGCATAAAGGCAAGGGCAGGCAACAGCCAACAAATTCGAAGCTGGGCACCCCTAGCGTGACGCTAGGCCCCCCTCGCGTCGCGCTAGGCCCCTCCTGATCAGAATCTGAATTTTTGATTTTTGCAATTAGATCCTTGGCTCTTCAAAATTTGATTAGGCACTTGTTTCCTTGCATTGTAAACCCTCATATTTGATCTATAAAGGCTTTAAAACATATACCCACTTTGCTAAGTCCCCGGTTAACTTTATTGTTACCCGAAAAGTCCTAACTTTCAACGTTTACGCTTTAACCCCTCGTACACGAATTTGATCATAACTTTCTCATACGATAACGAAACTTTATGAAATTTTAATCGTGCATTCTAGTGAGCATAATTAACCGTTACAAAGCTTCGGGTTTGTCAAAAGGTCACTCAGAGGTATAACTTAAACATGTTGACACATTTAGCCCCTGTAGATTGTAATCTCTCACTTTTAGCTTCGTATGATCCATGATTTATTCGTTTGAAGGTATGAGCACCAAGTAGGGTTAATGTATATTATATTTATTCACTGTTGACATTTAGAATACGTATATCCACATACTTTCCATGATTGTCAACTTTAGTCCTTCTATAATATTTCTTTCACACGTTTAAACATTTGACACGTGTCTACACATTATAGGACGTGAATTTTCGAGGTGTTACACCTGCTGATCACTATCAACCTTGACAACCCCCCAAGGGGTAGGGATCTTGATGCACTGATGATAAGTCGATGGCACAACCTTCATATCATGGATCCATGGCCTGCCTAGTATGAGGTTATAGTAGGATAGGGAGTCCATCACACAGAAACGTTGTATCGAGTTGACCCCTTCAACATATACTGGTAACTTTATCTCTCCCACTGTGTTCCAGGCCTCTCCACTGAACCCAACAAGCACGGTGGATTTTGAAGTAATATCCATTGGAGATACATTCATTCTTTTCAAAGTTTCTAGTTGGATTATGTTGACGGAACTGCCATTATCTACCAATATCCTGTGTACAAAATGGTTAGCCACGTATAATGTTATTACGAGAGCATCATGGTGAGGATCCTGGACAGTATCCCTGTCGAAAGTGATCACTTTATCAGTTGTGAGGGTAGTCATCCTGGCAGGTTTATCTCCCCTCTCGGCCTTAGCTTCCTTTGCATGTCTCTTGGCCGCAGAATATGAAGTCCCACAAATGTCGGATCCTCCTGAAATAAAGTTGATTATCTTGGCATCCGCAGGAGGTGATGCCGCTCGTTCAGGATCCTTCTCAGTATCCTGACCCTTATTCTTCTTTCTTCCTGGGAGATCCTTCAGATATCCCTTGCTTAGAAGATAACTTATTTCCTTTCTTAGAGCAATGCAATCCTCAGTTACATGTCCGAAATCTTCATGGAAGGCACACCATTTGGATTTATCCTTCCAATCAGCTTTTTGTTGATTCTTTCGAGGCCACCTAGCTTTGTCTCCTAAACCCTGCATAGCATACATTAACTCAGGTATGTTAACAGAAAAGCAATATTCAGATAATTCAGGATATTCTTCATGATCATCGTCTTCAATAGCATTCACTTTCTTGTTGTCATTTCTGCCATATGGCTTAGAGCGATATGGTTTATACGAGGATTCTGATTTCCTGTTAGTTGATTCATAGGTTGAGGTGGAATTCATCCTCTCTTGCATCTTCTTATCATCCTCCAAGCGAATGTATCTCAAGGCCCTGTTACGAGCTTCGTCGAGATTCCTGCAGGAATTCATTACAAGATCCTGATAAAACTGAGAATCTTTTTGTAATCCCATCTTAAAAGCCTGCACAGCTGTTGCAACATCAAGATGTGGGATATCCAAGGATTCCCGACTAAACTTGTTCACATAATCCCTCAAGGATTCCTGAGGCCCTTGAGTTATCCTGTAAAGATCACTGGTTATTTTCTCAAAACTCCGGCTGCAAGAAAACTGACTATTAAATAAATTAACCAAATGAGCAAACGAAGTAATTGAGTGAGGAGGAACATTTAACAGCCATTTTAAGGCCGATCCTGTCAAGGTAGAACCAAAACCCTTGCAGAGACATGCTTCCTTGAGATCTGGAGGGATAGGGTTGATCTCCATCCTTTCCCTATACTGGGCGATATGCTCTTCAGGATCTGTGGTTCCGTCATAGAGTTTCATGTTGGGGGTTTGAAATCTTTTCGGGATTTCAGCATCACAGACAGGATGCGCAAACCGGGATATCCTGTGACTGTCTTGGGATACTTCTGGAATCGGCTGGACCACCCCAGGCACACTGGATATCATGTCTTTCAGCTTTTGGAGTTCTCTGGAAAATGCCGATGTCATACCTGCATCCTGCAAAAGATCCAACACCATTAGTAGCAAGAGTGTTATTATTATTAGATACATTACCAGTCTGGGGATTCTGGCCATATCCTGAAGCATATCCTGAGCTTCTCACGGTTGATACTCTTATTGAAGAGGGTATCTCAGGAGTATGATTCTGGGAATGGCTTGGCACGATATTCCCCCGGTTATCCTCAGTGTAAACTGCAGAACTGAAGTTCAAAGCCCTAGGTTGCAAAGGAGTGACAGTTTCTTCAGCAGGCCTACTTGGGCCGGATTTCAAGAGTTATATCTCTCTCATCAGCATCCGATTAGTTTCCTGCTGCTGCCTCATCTGTTCCTGTACACTACCAAACAAATTTAAAATTTCTTCATTAGAAGCTAAAACAGGAGCGGATCCCTGGATACTGCGTGTAGGGATAACATCCCGAGCCACATGACTTTCAGCTCCTTGTGAAGAGGCTTGCATTCTTGGAGGAGGAGGTGGAAGCACCGAACCGATTGTTGCAGAGATTGTAGCAGACATGGTGGAAGAGCTCATGTTTGATCTCGAGGCCATTGAAAACAATGTAGCAAAAAGTTTTGACAATAGAAAACCGAGTAACGATTTTACTAAAGTTTTTAGTAAAAATAGCACCACTTGCCCCACGGTGGGCGCCAAATTGTTTTGGTCAAAAATTACCGAAGCAATTAAGTGATCAAATTAGTTAAGTGAGGTAGTGTGCTAGGAATATATGTTGAAAATATGCTGATTAAGTTGTTTGTAAATACAGTTTCCAGGATACGGCTCAGGATATAGAGCTGTATGTATGATCAAACAATGAGCAAAAAAATGTAAAGGGGTGACACGAGATGTACGAGGAAAGCCCTTGATCAATCTAGATCGCCGGCATAAAACCTCGGTAGCTGACAATCACAGCTGCCTTGTTCTTCTATTGCTTCAAATATCAGGATACAGTGCAGGATGTGATGCGGATCAACTAGGTGTTACAAGGTAATTCGAGTACAAGTGTTTGTGTGTAGTGATTGCTAGTAGCTAGAGATTAAAGTGTGCGAGTGAAGTGAGTGCCTTAACTTGATCCGATCATACTATTTATAGCTAACCCAAAACAACTAACTTTCCTAATAAACCGAGATGCCCCGAATATTCCCAAGTAACCGTTGTAGCCTTGGTCTTTCGGGATCAACGTCTCTACTCCAACTGATTTGCCCGAGTCTTGGGGGAAGAAGTCTTCTTGAACGTTGGAGACTTGTAACTCTTAATCTGCACGTGATCAATTCAGTTAATACCAGGATATCGAACTAGGATGTTACCAATATCCTGATCCGGTATCCTGATCATAATCAAAAGCAGAATATTAGCCAGGATATATACTCGGAAAATGACCCATAACACCTACCCATTATAGCCCTCTTGATCCATGTCGAGTTTTAACAAATAGGTGGAAATCTGATTGACGTACAAACTTATGATAGTATGCTTCATAGTTCGGTTTTGAGAGTTCACTCAAAATTACATAATATTAACCGAGAGATGAGTGACATTGTGAGGGGTGTTGATAGTGCATAGTTGATTGCTTGAAGGTAAGAAAGACTTGATTAGGTAGGCCCGTTTTCATTTAAATATTATGATTCGTCAACCTTTTGAAATTTGAACGTTGTAAGTCTTGCGAAACCGCTGTGCTTGATGATTTCGTAGTTCGCATTATAACTTGTTCGAGACTTGCGTTATTGTTAAGTGTTTAAGTTGGACATGTTGCTTGGGATTTTGCTTAGGGACAAGCAAAATGTTAAGTGTGGGGATATTTGATGTGGTCTAAAATATACATATTTTTATATAAATATTCCTACACTTTTGAGTAGTTTTAAGGTTGTTTTCATTAAATCGTACTTATAAATGGCGCACGTATAAAATTTGATGATATAAAGTGAAAATGAGTTAAATGCTTTAGTTATTTAAAAGATATTAATTATTAATTGTCAAAGCTCAAGTAACTTACTATTATAGTAATTAATGTCATTTATTGAAATATATAAACTCAAATTTCATCATCGTAGGATTGCAAGCATATACCAAATGAGAATTTAGTATTTTAAATACACTTTAATTTGCTAAACTTAAGTTGCTTGTCAACTCTAGGTGACATCAGCAACATCAATAATGGGCCGCCCAAGAAGAACAGCTCTAGCCATGCATAATTTCTATCATCAGAGGAAAGGTTCACGAAGACTTTTGGGGGAATTATTTTGGATGAGCTTTTGAAATTAAAAATAAACTAAAACCTTAAAGGAGGGATACATGCATATATATAGGAGACGGCAGAAAGGGACAAGAGAATAAGTGGACGTGAAGGCATAAAGTGAATCCCTATTTTTTGTTCGACAACCTTCAGTGGGACAGCAGTTCTTTTGGCGCAAGAAAAAAAAGGAAAACCACTCGGTTCGCGGTTGGAGCATCACGGGTTCGATATTATTCTTATTATTCTAATCTTTTGCATTGAACCCATGTCTTATTTGATTTTTAGAACCAAGTTTGGCATGTTTTTGAATATTATGAGTAGCTAAACGTTTGAAACTACCTAGGTTGTGATGAAGTAGATGTTTGTGACATTGTTTTGACTTGGTTTTGGCTATTTTATGCGATTTACATAATTTAATCTTGAAATTGATCTTGATATTTTATGTTTAAGTGTTGTGATTGATTAATTGATAAATTCAGCGGTTTAGGCACGAAGAAATTCACCCTAGACTTAGGATTTAATTTGAATCGGTTAATCTTAGGGTTTTTCGGTTTGAATATTGAGTTTAGAAATAAACCAAGTTAATCAATAACGAAAACTTGCATCCTCACCTTTTGACTCGAGAGACGATTTAGGTGTGCTAAGTTATTAGCTAATCATTGTTGGGTAGATTGGGTGACCGATAGCTCAGGCTCGTTTATTTCATCGCGCTTAGGGTTTCCTAGGATTTCAATTATCAAGGTTGGGTTTGCTTGGCGAATAGAGGGTTTTGGGGGTAATCTAACTTTCATTATTTAATATTCGTGGGATTTGGTATCGATAGGTCGAGCCGGTTTGTTCTAGCACTTAGTATTTTATCCATATCTTTCGATTGATCATCTCTAGCGGGAGGTTATTCGGGTAGATTAGGATATTTAGCCATCGTCATAGTCGAAACAGCATTGTATGATTCTAGGGATTCGATACCTAGGTAGTCTTTTCTCATCATATTCGTTCTATACTTTGCTCCCGAGTTTGTGTTTGTTTTGCGTGCTTGTCTTGTTTGCCATATTTTCTTAATTAATTAGGTTATTAGTTAAACATCAAAACCAACTTAAAATCAACTTAAAAGTGACTTTGTATTCGACAACGGTTCATTATCTAAAGTTTGCATATAGTGTCCACGGATTGATATCCGGTCTTGCCATCTACACTACACTACGACCGGTGCACTTGCCGATTGTGTGTGGTTTAGTTTGCGATTCCCTTTTAAAACTTGATGTGTGAAAATGTATCTATTAATTTCGAACAAGTTTTAAAAGGGAATCGCAAACTAAACCACACACAATCGGCAAGTGCACCGGTCGCAGTGTAGTGTAGATGACAAGACCGGATATCAATCCGTGGACACTATATGCAAACTTTAGATAATGAACCGTTGTCGAATACAAAGTCACGTTTAAGTTGATTTTAAGTTGGTTTTGATGTTTAACTAATAACCTAATTAATTAAGAAAATATGGCAAACAAGAATTATTCGACCCGTTATGTATGGGTGGTTATGAATGAAAGTACGAATGTTGAATGGATGATATTCAATCCGTTATACGGGTTGAATGTATGTGGTATGTTGTAAGTAAATAACCCGATGTTAATGGATTATGAATGGAATGACTTATCTCATTTATGAGAGTATATGCTTGACCCGTTTAACGGGTAAGTGATTGCAAAAGTGGAAGGAAAACATATAAAGGAATGAAACCAGAAATTTTTAGATTAAAAGTAAAATGGTTAACGAGACTAATTTCTTAAGTTTTGTTGTTTAATGTAGGTAAATCCTCAACTTAGACGGCTCGGCGACGTGGAGCGAACACACATATGAAGCTTGCCTATATGCGCTTCCGCTACTTATAGTATCAATGTTTATGGTCAAAAAGTGTTTTTGTTATAACTAGTTTTGGTTTAGTAGCTAAACTTTCGAAGTTAACTTGTTGGATCTTTTAAAAATTTCTTAGACGTTGGTAGTTATTTAAAAATCTATGCAATGGTTTTGTTTAGTCTTTTGAAAGTATCCAAGGTCCACTTGATATTGAGTTGTAAAAACAGGGATATGTTTATCATACGAACGGGTCATGCCGAATTTTCTAAAATAATTGTTTATACTTATCTAAGACTTAAAAGTAATGAAATGGGTGTAAAAATGTTCCAACGTATCTAAGGAACGACCTACTCTGAAACCACTTTGTCACCGGTTCATCTTTCGAGGCCTTGTGTGGCACCCCTAGTTGCCCAAGAGCCAGACAATTAGTCCAGCTTATGATTAGGTGATGTATTGCAAACACATATATTTTCCTTAATGTTTTGTATTCATTTGTAGTTATTTAGTTAGTGTTGTTGTTAGTTTTTAGCTTGTACTTAGTTATGGAAGTTTTACAGGTGTTCGTGTGCAAAAGGAACATAAAATGATGTTGGAACGTGAAGAAATGAGCACACGGAAGAGGCATGGAATAAAATGAAAAAAAAATCAGGATTATAACTTCTTAGAATGTCATGAAGCCCGAAGGCTCTCTCATTCTAGACACGCAAGGAAGTCTAAACTGAAAAAAACGGGCCCCCCTACTATTTTGTCACCTGCGGCATGCGAAAACCCCATAAAAAGCCGCGGGGGCCGTGTCATGAGGGTCGTCGGAGTCGTGAAAAAACCTAGTTTGATAGATATAATCCTTTTTGCCCAATCCGTTCATCATAACTTATTTCCAGACAAAAGTTAAAGGATTTATGACGATTTTGGGGTAGAGTTATTTGGGATCAAGAATTGAAGATAAGAATCTAGAATCGGGTCAATTACGACTGTTCGGTTTATGTTTCTTAACTTCTTCTGTTTTTCCAGAATTCCAGAATTCCAGACATCATGTTTATGTTTTATATTACTGATTTTATGTTTATGAACATGATTGTTGGCTAGACTTTCAATACTACCGAGGTTTGTGATGAATAATTGTTGAATCTTGGTGATTTTTTCGGTTCTATGGTTATTATTGATGGATTAACACTTTCGTAAAGAACCTATCCGCAATTGATCTGATGTGTTTGGTACTTTAATCTTTGTTCCATATGCTTCTTGTTGAATGTCTTTCAATTATAGATGCATAGTAGGTTACTTACTAAGTGTTTATGATTAGTGTATGGTTTGCTAGAGCTCAATATCCATAAGAACATTGATTAAGAGTTTTTTGGGACTTTGTATTCTACCTATCTAGACAGCTGGCATGTGGTAGATAGTAGAGTTGTCCTTGGTGTTAGTGTTTAGGTGTAAAAGCTCTGAGATGAGGTTTCCCTAAATTCTCTAGTATCTTTGTTATTCTGTGTCTTATCGATTGTTCTCATGTTACCCCTTGCATCTTAGGGTGTATTGAGGTAGTGAGACTGACATATAATCTATCTTGGGGGTACATTAGTGTTGGTGGAGAGATTGACAGGTAACCCGACCAATCGTTGAGTTTCACACGCTCCTTAAGGTTTCTTTTTAGGTCACACCTGGAAAGTGATCAGGGATCTACTAGGCTGTATGAGGGTGTCGTATTCTAATTTCTAAGATCCCGGTTCCATCATAGTTTACATAGCCAAGAGAAGTACAAGATTCACAATTAGGATTCTTGACCCAGGTAATGTTTTTCTCATTCTTGATTTCACCTAGGTGATCGATTTGACAGCTGGTAGCTTTAAGTTTTCTTTAGTTTCAATTCTCTTAGTTTAAGACAAACAACCCCCCCCCCCTTTTCAAATGAACCAAATTTCTTAGTTAGTAATCGAAGTCTAGTTTAGGTATTGCTAGTGTCTCTTGGTTTCGATATCCGGACTTCCATTAGGCTTTACTGCAGCTGATAGCTACACTTACATGTCTTATGGTCTAGTATTATTAGTGTATAGAGTTTAACTAGAATGTCTAGGTTGGTTGTTAATTAGTTATTGATAGACCGTATTTAGCACATGTAACGCCCCAAAACTCGAATTTGTAATTTGTTAGTATGTTTTCTTATGTCATAGCATGACATAAAATAACTAGGTAAATTAACTTAGTTAAAAGGTTTTTAAGTAGAAAGAAGGAAGAAAAATGGATGGACTATTGGTGACATTTGCATAAAATACATAAATGGTCAAAGGATGAGAAATAGATGTCAAAATCAGATTTTGGGTTTATTTATGTATGTGTCAACACACAGTTTATGTGTTCTTGTGAATCAAACGAGGAAGAAGAAGACGATGGATTCGAATTTGCGTGATTAGAAGTAATACTCAATAAAAAATTTATACAATTGTGATTAGAAGTAATACTTACATAAATCTAAATATGTAAAGTTAATTAATAAATCTTTAAATATTTTTTTGTATACAACATTTGATGTTTTATTTGTAGCTTTAAAAAATTTGAATTTATAAATCAATCACACAGATAGATCAACATTTTTATGACAAATTATAATCATCACGTTTCTTTGAAACCAACATTAAGTTTGTCACAAGAAGAGTATCATTAATCCCATATCCTTTCTCTATCTTTCAATTCTTAGCATAAGGACACTTAACTATGCAACAATACAGTTTGGTTTATACACACTCCTTCCTTCTAACCTTGTAGATGTATATTTATAAACCTAAGAAAATTCATTCTTTGTAAACATACCTGGTAATATAATCATACTTTTTTCTTCACAATTTAAACACCAAGTATGTTAGTTGATACATTTGTATGCACATTAG
Source organism: Helianthus tuberosus (assembly GCA_030545235.1). Lineage (NCBI taxonomy): Eukaryota > Viridiplantae > Streptophyta > Magnoliopsida > Asterales > Asteraceae > Helianthus > Helianthus tuberosus. The sequence continues at coordinate 54,062,241 of CM060402.1, forward strand.
TATTAGAATGTGCATATATTTAGGGATTATAATATTCTTGTATTATTAAAATGGAGAAATTCCCTCCATGATTCTCGTTTTCCATTCACTGTATTGTATCACTAGTCACCCTATTTAAAGGGTTGTGGTTTATGTATTGAGGGCAACCAATTACACAGCAATCTCAAAATTAATATGGTATCAGAGCTTGCTCTGTAACCCATAGTCGCAGCCCTCATCTTTTTTTTTCAATTTTCCAGCTCTCCTGCTGTCTCGACAGCCATGACCGACGACAGCCCGCTCACGACACCCAAAAACAACAACACCACACCAAAATCATCCGCATCTCTCCACCCGGTATATACCATAACCAATATACAAAACAAAGTTCGCACGCTCGATGGAACTAAAGTGACATACTCCTCATGGGTGAAGCTGTTCAAACTCCATGCAAAAGCCTACAGAGTTCTCGACCATATCGATGGTACGGATCCTCCCGCAAAATCAGATGCTTCTTATGACCTTTGGTACGAAATTGATTCTTTAATTCTTCAATGGATTTATGCAACTTTAACCGATGACTTAATGGTACGTGTTCTCGAAACCGATGCTACCGCTCGATCCACATGGGTCAAAATCGAAAACTTGTTTCTAAATAACAAAGGCGCCCGTGCCACGACTCTTGAACATGATTTTACAAACTTAACTCTTGTGGCTTGTTCATCATTAGATGATTATTGTCAAAAATTAAAAGAAATAGCCGACCAACTTGGGGATGTTGGTTTTCCGGTGAGCGAGGCACGACTCGTAATGCAATTGGTCCGAGGCCTCCCACCGGAATATGATGTCACAGCAGCTATAATTAACCAAAGCACCCCTTCATGGGATGATGCTAGAACCAGCCTTCAACGTGAACAACAAAGGCAACAAGCTAGACAAAACCTAAACCAATCAGCCCTTGTGTCCACCCCTCAACCACAAACCCAAGGCCCAGAAAACAACACCACTGTACCTCCCTCATCAGCCCCTACTACCAATGATCCTAACCGCTATCATCACTATGATCCAAACCGGTCTTGTGGACGTGGACGCGGTTACCGCGGGGGTCGTGGCCGTGGCCGGTCTCGTCCACCGTCCAATAATACTTGGTGGCAGCAACCTACTAACCCAACTTCCTACGGCATACCTACCCATCACCCTAATCCCGGTCACTGGTACCCACCCCCAACCCCGTACCCCTCACAAACCTGGGCCCCCTCTCAACAAACCAACTCCCATACCCAACCTCAATACAACCAAGCCCATATGGCTTACCAACTAGTCCAATTACCACCCTACACACCACAAACCCAAACAGCTCCTATGCAGGCCCAAGATCACCAAATGCAATATACGGACCCAAATGCTTTCAATGCTCTCAATCCCACTGATTTAGGAACGACTCTTTCAATGATGCAACTCAACACTCACTCGGAGTCATCATGGAATATGGATACGGGTGCCTCGTCTCATATCACAGCTCATTCAGGTAAAATCAATACTCCTTTGTCTATTTCCTCAACTACTATACTTGTTGGTAATGGCCAGAAATTGCCCATAAATGGATCTGGAAATAGCCTTCACACTGTTTCTAATAAAACATACAAACTTAACAATGTCCTTCACTCACCAACCGTTATCAAAGATTTATTATCTGTTCGTAAATTTACTCGTGATAACCAGGTTAGTGTGGAATTTGATCCTTTTGGTTTTTCTTTGAAGGATCTCAAGACAGGCACTTTCCTTTCGCGCCATGATAGCACGGGGGACCTATACCCGTTCACACCACCATCCTATGCTTTTGTCTCCACTTCTCCTCAAACTCCTTGGCACAACCGTCTCGGTCACCCGGGCGCTTCCATTTTAGACTTCCTTTCTCGTAATCATTTTATTATATGTAATAAGACTTCTAGTAATGTTGTTTGCTCGTCTTGTCAACTTGCTAATAGTCAACGTTTACCATTTCATGATTCACATTCAGTAACTTTTTCACCTTTTGATCTTGTTCACTGTGATTTATGGACATCACCGGTTACTAGTAACTCAGGATATAAGTATTATATGGTACTTATAGATAACTACACACAACATGTTTGGGTTTACCCATTGAAATATAAATCAGAAACTTTTGCCACCTTTGTCAAATTTCATAAACTCATCCACACTCAATTCAATCGTCTTATTAAAACTTTTCAATGCGATTTAGGCGGTGAATTCGACAATCACAACTTCAAAAATTTTGCCTCTCAAAACGGTATGGTCCTTCGTTTTTCATGTCCTCAAACCTCACCACAAAATGGTAAAGCCGAAAGAATGATCCGACGCCTAAACAATATCATCCGGGCCATTCTCATTCATGCTCACTTACCTCCCACCTTTTGGGTCGAAGCCTTACACACTTCCGCTTATCTCCACAACATCCTACCTACTACCAAACTCAACAACCATACCCCGGCCTTTGCCCTTTACCAAAGACACCCAACCTATGATCACTTGCGTGTTTTCGGATGTGCTTGCTATCCAAACATTACCGCCACCCAACCAAACAAACTTCTCCCACGATCCACCAAATGCATCTTCTTAGGGTACCCACCAAACTTTCGAGGCTACCAGTGTCTTGACCTAACTACGGGCCGCGTTCTCATTTCCCGTCATGTTGTCTTTGATGAGAATGATTTTCCATACTCCCAACCTGCCCAACCCACAGCTTATAACTTCCTAGACGACGACCCCTACCCTTTCACCACGGCCCATAACATCAATATTCCGCCTCAAAATCCACCTCCCACCACTCACGGCCCACCATCTTCACCACCTTCCCACCCTCACTCACCCGACCTATATACGACCCAACCTTCACATCACCTTTCCACCTCACGGCCTTCTACCAATACCACTATTCCACCTGCCCAAACCACTAGTACTATAGCTCAAAACACCATTCCTAACCAACCGGCCCAAACACCGTCCAACCAAGCGGCCCAAACCCAGCCCCCTAATATCAACCCACAGCCAAACCAACACCCGATGGTCACACGTGCTAGAATCGGTATAACCAAGCCCAACCCAAAATTCAACCTCACTACCACAACCATTTCTCCTTTACCCACCTCTTACCATAAGGCTTTTTCAGATCCAAATTGGCAAAATGCTATGAACAATGAGTTTAGTGCGTTGCAGGTAAATAACACATGGGAGCTTGTACCCAAACCAATTGGTACGCCAATTATTCGGTGCATGTGGCTTTTTCGCCATAAGTTTAAAGCTGATGGAACACTAGAAAGATACAAAGCCCGACTTGTCGTAAATGGAAAGTCTCAAACAGTCGGGATTGACTGTCACGACACATTTAGCCCGATTGTTAAACCGGCCTCCATCCGCACTGTATTAAGCTTAGCTGTCTCACGACAATGGCCTATACATCAGCTCGACGTGAAAAATGCTTTTCTACACGGCCACTTAGAAGAAACCGTATATATGCACCAGCCACCGGGTTTTATTGATAAACGGTTTCCAGATCATGTTTGCAAATTAAAGAAGTCTCTGTACGGCCTCAAGCAAGCCCCACGAGCTTGGTACACTCGTTTCTCTACATTCCTGCTCTCTCATGGTTTCAAAAGCAGCATTTGTGATCCGTCACTTTTTATTTATCGACGCGGACAACGAGTTGCATACTTATTATTATATGTCGATGACATTATTTTAACAGCATCCGATTCCACACTGCTTAGTTCCATCATCACCATGCTCTCCAGAGAATTTGCCATGACCGAATTGGGCATGCTTCATCATTTTTTGGGAATAACAGTAACACGGGACTCAAAAGGCCTTTTCCTATCCCAAGCTCAATACATTCGGGATATACTACATCGCGCCAACATGACAGGATGTAAACCATGTGCTACCCCATGTGACACTACCTCCAAGCTTAGTGCTTCAGACGGCCCGTTAATGGAGGATAGCACCCTGTACCGTAGTCTCGCAGGGGCACTTCAATACCTAACCTTCACACGACCAGATATCACATATGCCGTTCAACAGGTCTGTTTGTTCATGCATGCTCCACGGGAGCCGCACTTCACATTTCTTAAGCGCATCTTACGTTATCTACAAGGCACTCTAGACTATGGCCTACACCTCTCGGCATGCGATTCTACGGCTCTCACGGCTTATTCCGATGCAGATTGGGGAGGATGCCCTGATTCCAGGAGATCCACATCGGGCTATTGTGTCTTTTTAGGCGACAACCTAATCTCCTGGTCGTCCAAACGTTAACCCACCATATCCAGGTCCAGTGCTGAAGCCGAATACCGGGGCGTGGCAAATGCAGTAGCTGAAATAAGTTGGTTAAGAAATCTTTTATTGGAGCTCCACGTGCCGGTTCTTAAAGCTACCATCATTTACTGTGATAACGTTTCTGCGGTATACCTATCTGAAAATCCTGTTCAACACCAGCGCACCAAACATGTTGAACTTGATATTCATTTTGTCCGTGAAAAGGTTCAACTCGGTCAGGTCAAGGTCTTACACGTCCCCTCCTCATCACAGTATGCTGACATTTTCACGAAAGGTTTGCCCAGGACTCTCTTTGAAGATTTCAGGTCCAGTTTGCGTGTCCGTTCCTCTGCCGCTCAAACTGCGGGGGACTATTAGAATGTGCATATATTTAGGGATTATAATATTCTTGTATTATTAAAATGGAGAAATTCCCTCCATGATTCTCGTTTTCCATTCAGTGTATTGTATCACTAGTCACCCTATTTAAAGGGTTGTGGTTTATGTATTGAGGGCAACCAATTACACAGCAATCTCAAAATTAATAATTAGATCATACATGAAACAATAGCACTAAAGAAAATGAAACCAACCCGACCCGGCGCATGATATGGATGGCGTAACTAAGCTGCACACACAGAAGAATGTAGAGTATAGAAAGCCATGTTCAACTGTTGTACTCACTTTTGACCCGTTTACATGTTATACCATCTCTTCACGTGTTGATCCGTATCAAAATTATACAACATTAAGTGGCGAAGACAAACCTGAGAAATTTGAATTGTTCATTTCAACTGCATTTATAAATGCTAATGTTGTTGGATGATTAGCGGGTGATTATGTAGTTTTGTTTGATAATTTTACTACTGAACAATTGAAAACGACTTCTAAAGTTTTACCATCTAGATTGTGATGAAGCCATTTACTACATTTAAAATTTATCATTCTAAAGTACTATAACATTATAACCTACACAGCCGGAGTTGCTGCAAATAATACACCAATCATTAAGTTAAATAGGTAGTAAGCAAAAAGGAACTGATATAAATTGTACTGCACTGCTATAACTACGAAGAACAACTATATGAAGATATACAACCATCATAATTTAGTTGCCATATATGCTTAGAAAGAGCATTATTCATTTAAAAATGTGAATTGTATCCACACCAAATAGTTATCATATGACCAGGGGCACAACTTTGTAGGGGCCGGGGGGCGCCCAAACCCCCGAACTTTTCGCTCAGTAGTGTTCGGTATGTAGTTTTCGTATAGAATTTTTTAGGTATATACGTTTTCAAGGATTAGGATCAAATACAAAGGATCCTAATTGTAAGAAGTGTACAAAGGCTCCTAAAAAAACCCACAACACAAAAAAAAAAAAAAAACTTAAACATCCATCACCACCCAAAAACCTAAACCCCCACCCACCCCTCCCCCATCACCCACCCAATTTTTTTTTTTTTGCCGACGGGGTGGGGTTTTAGGTTTTTGGGTGGTGGTGGGTGTTTAGTTTTTTTTAGATTTTTTTTTAGGTTTTTGGGGGGTGGGGGAGTTAGGCTTTTTTTTTTTTTTTTTTTTTTTTGAGGGGGGGGTTTTTGGTGAGGTATAGTTTTTTTTTTTTGCCGGGGGGGGGGGGGGGGGGGTTAGGTTTTTGGGTGGTGGTGGGGTGGGGGTTTAAGTTTTGGGTGGTGATGTAGTGGTGTAGTGGGTTTAGTTTTAGGTTATTGAACACTTGTCACTCTATAAATCCTTCTTACACTTCTTACAATTAGGAGCCTTTGTAGAATAACTTGACCCACATTTTCAACCCCCCTGTTTTATAATTTTATGAGGCATATACGTTTTCGACCCCCGGTCGGAAATCTCAAGCTTCGCCACTGCATATGACTACTGTAATGTTGCAAATTGAGATAGAAATTCACAAAGAAATTAACATAAGGTTCATTACAGCAACAAAACATACTCGTCGACTTTCATAGTTTCCTCTTAGAAAAGTAATTCTTTGTGGAACCAACTGTTGAAAGACTTGAAGCTGGATACTAAGTGTAAGGGTTCAATATAAACTTAAACCTTAAAATCTCATGTTCTGTTCATAAAAATGCAAGTGAGTTACATTAATTAGCGTCACGAATGAGGGGTATTCGCCATCATCAATCCATGAGAAGTTATTATGTAAACATGAGTACTATTGTCTTACTAAAGACTATGCATACACGAACAAAATACATAGTTGACAGGAACTGGACATACACTTGGATAGAAAAGTCCAGGTTAATCAAAAAACATAGAAGACCAGTCTCCTACCATACTCATAAAGACGAATTCCCGAATCAAAATAAATTATTAGCAACTAAATGGATAAGATGATACGAACCGAAGCGAAACTTTGAAGATGTAGTTAGGTAGGTAGTTGACAATATGATTCGGTTAGAAAGTAAAGTGAACACAAGTGTAAGAATTGATTTGAAATAGACTTTGCATGTGTACATGATTCGGTTAGAAGACCAGTCTCCTACCATACTCATAAAGACCACCCGTAGTGGGGCGGTTTTTAAAAAAAAATAAAAAAAAAACGCTCAAAAACGCCCCCCCCCCCCCAATTACGGTAGCCGTTGTTTAGCATTTTTTTTGAAAAAAAATCAAGGGGGCGTTTTATATAAAACGCTGAAATTGCATAGAGGGGCGAGATATGACCGTTGCCAACGGTCATTTTGTTTAATATTTTTTTTTTAATTCAAAATTTTACCCACTATATAAATAATACACACTTCTTCCTATTTTTTATAAAAAAACTCACACTTTCTCTCCTACTTCTTCTATATTTTATACAAATATGCATCCATTCCGACCCCCCTTTGGTGTCCCCGCAAGACCCATGAACCCGAACACAACCCAACCGCAACACCCGTATAACCTTCAAGACATGGACCCGAGCGTGTTAACGTACGCGGCTTACTTGAGTGGCGCCAGTCCGTTCGTGCCTCCCACCTTCGGCTATGGTCAAGCCGGCGGGTCGCAACCTTCGCAACAACAAGCCGAACCCGATGTCGATGTCGTGCCGGAGACGCAACCCGAACCGGTGCCAGACAAATCGAAACGCGGCAGAAGGTCGCATAAGAAGAAGGAAAAGGACGAACCTCGACGTAAAAATACTCACCTTAAATGGACGAAGGATGAGGAATTCACATTGACTCGGGCGTGGCTCGACGTTTCGGAGGACCACGAAATTGGTAACTTTCTTATTTTTTATTTTTACTTATATTTTTAACATACAACTTATACTTTTACTTTTATTTTTTCAATTTGTAGCAAACTTTCAAACGGACCCCGTTTTTTGGGATAGGGTTCGTGCACTCTTTTATAGCACGTGGGGTCAAGGCGAGCATCGGGACAAAGATTCTATTTCTAGCAAATGGACCGACATCAACAACAAGTGTCATGCGTTCCAAGAAGTGTACCAACGTAACTACGATAATCGCCCGAGCGGTGAAGGTGACGTCGCGGTTTTAACGAAGACTTTGGACGAGTACGAGAAAACGAAATGCCCTTTCCCGTACCATAAGTGTTGGGATCTACTACGAAAAAGTCCAAAGTGGGCGCTAGTAGGTACCATGACGTCTAGTAGTAGACGTCGAGCTAAACGGTCAAAAACATCATCCTCCGTTGACCCTGAAACACCGACATCGGATGCCCGCAATGTCGATCTAAATGAGGTGGTGGACGTTGACGAGGAACTTGAAGAAGAGTTGACCCGACCGCCCGGTAGAAGAAAGGATAAGCGAACCGGGAAAAAAACGGTGGAGTCGTCTTCCGATCTCGAGTTGAAGGAAGATTTCGAGGAGATGAACCGTCGTCTCCAAGACATTCGCGACCTCGGCCACCAACGTTATGAGATTATGAAAGAACGAGTGGCCGAAACAAAAAAGTTTAACGAGATGCAAGAGGCGAGGCAAATGGAAAAGGACATTGAGTTTTTGTCCAAACCGATCGACCACCTCCAAGGCGACGCGTTGATCATTGCGCAAATGCATCGCCAAAAAATTCGAGAAAAATATGGACTCTAGATCATCTTCTTTTTTTTTAACTTTATTTTTTTTTCGGTTTTTTTATTTTCTGTTTTTTTTCGGGTTTTTTTTTTTATTTCTAGTAGTGTAATTTTTATTTTAAATTAATGAAGTTTTTTATGTTTTAAATTAAAAAAAAACGGACAGCCACGTGTCGCAAAACGCCCCATGGTGGGCATTATTCCCACTACGCCAGTTTTGCAATAATGCCCCATGCTGACTGGACTGCCACGTATCGCAAAACGCCCCATGGTGGGGGCATTATTTGGCTTAACCACTACACATGGTCTAAGGTTTCCACAAAAATATCATGTTATACTTCTGGTTGGTTTATTCATTCGTGTTGTATGAGATGGTATTTCAATGTGTTTTTGCTATTGTATTTATGTGGAAAACTTATAGGTGTTCACATAAATAAATACGATGCGAATCTTCAAATAAGGGTTTAATCTGAATCTTCAATTCACAATCATCATCATGAAAGTCGCTGATAATATGACGCTCACATAATCACTTTTATATAAAAAAAGCTCTGTATCTTGGTATAGGCATCGGAATAGAAATCAAATCAACAAATTACCTCATCATAATCACGAACAAATATGACGCGAATCTTCAATTTAGGGTTTAATCCAAATCTTCAATTCACAATCATCATCTTGAAAGTTGCTGGTAATACGAATATCACATAATCACTTTTATAAAAAAAAAAAAAACCCTCTACCTAAGCATAGGTATCAGAATATAAATCAAATCAACAAATTACCACATCATCATCATGAACAAATACGACGTGAATCTTCAATTTAGAGTTTAATCTGAATCTGCAATTCATGATCATCGTCATTGATAGACACCTGGTTACGGTGAGTGACGGATAGTGTTTCGAAATCAAATGAGAAACGGCTAGAAACGGATAGATCTAACGCCCGTTTGTGATACAGACACACCACACAAACAAACGATAGGGCAGCCTAAGTTAATACTAGATACAGATTCACCACTAGTATCAATTTAGGATCCAAAGAACACCATTCAAGTTGCCACACTTAAACTAGCAATGAAAGGATCAATTAACTCATAATCCAATGAGATAATATAACCAAAATAATATTCATAAACACACTGCCTTTTTTTATTCATCTTGTCGACATACATAAAGGAAACCAAAATGCAACCCCACGTTGCTACAATTAGGGAAGTGGATAAACTGAAAACTACTTCAAATTTTAAATAAATTAAAATGAAACAGACATAAAATTTGCATGTGGAAAATAGACTAAAAAAACTTGTAACTTGAAATGCAAATGGGTGGAACGTGGGCTGCATGCATGATTGCTTGACATGGGCTTTTCAATCTGGGTTGATATCTTGACCCAACTTGATGTAATTGAACCACTTTTGACCTGCACCGCCAGACCCGATTGATCCAACGTCTAATGCAATGCCTAGGGAATTTAAATAGCTTGTGGGTTGGCTATCAGTCATGGGTGGCAAAGTTTAGGAGAAGGGTGGGGAGGGATTTGTAATGTCGTAAATGAATTAGAGCCCCAATTAGAATTAGAACGAGATTTTGAACGGGGAATAACAAAGAGGAAAAGATACCACGTGTAAAAAATGCCAGATGACAGCAAGAGGGGATAAAAAAATTAGCCTAAAATAAAATGTGTGGGCTGAAATCCAGCCAAGTGTACTTACATTTTTATGAGGGTTCCATCAATGATGTCGTTTTGGAAATACAAGCAACAATGGTTCTATTCCCATGGTGAGGTCGACCGGCGGCGGCGGAACTAGGGTTCCGGCCGGTTAGTGTATCCTACATCGGAGCTGGCTTCATGACGATGTCACCAGCGACATGCAACAGCCGCACAATTAGGGTTCCGTTGCAAACACAACTACGGCCGACGACTGTGGTCGCCAAACCAGGTGACGAACAAGTTAATAGTTAATGGATGATGGAGTGAAGATAAGACAAAATGCACCTAATTGGCTAATTAACTTATTTAATTTTCTTCGTTAATCATGGTGAAATAATACATGTGGATTAGTTGATCATGTGATGTATGTCGGCTTTAAGTCAATACATTATTTAGACGTTTGAATGAAATTACAATTTAGGCCTGGTTTGTTTTTACTTAGATTTTATCGAGATATTTTCCGTTTTGCTCTGTTAGGCATAGTTTTTTTCTTGACAGTCATCTAAAATCTTGACAAGTTAATCATATTTGCAGTACTCCAAAAATCTTGACAAGTTATTCATATTTGCAGTACTCTAAACTCGCTTAATTTAAGAGTAATGAGCTTTGTTGTTTGTTGCCATCTAATGGATTTCATTGCGTATGTGCTCTCAAAACAATGTAGCTTATTGGGCTGATTTGATGTATAACTGTGTTTGATGTGGTGTTCTCTGGCGACGCTCAGGTAGGGACAGAGTAACAGAAGCGGGTGAGATTATCCGGCAACAGTGGTGGTTCGTGATGGTTCTCACGGTGGTGTTTGGGTCGGGATCAACCATGGTCAAACATACTCAACCAAGTCAAAGTTGGACAACAGTAAGTCAAGCATGGTCCACGGAGAGGTATAGCCGAACCCGAAAACTTAGTTAATTATTTAATTCGATGTTATTATTCTAACATGTATACGCATGGGACAAACAACCATAAGAAACGACCCGATTACTTAACACATTAGAAGCTAACCATCACATTAAATGTTAAGTACTATTAATATTACTACGTCGGTATATAGATGAAGAGATAGAGTGGAAACCATAGTTAACGAATACAAGGATTGTGGGACATTAGACAAGTAGACATTAACCGGCAGACCTTGGGCAAGAACTTAAATATGTATATAGAATGTGATACAAAGGAGATAACAAACAAGACATGAAACTATAATAGACGTAAATATGTATGATCCACGAATATTATTACATGTCATTACTATCATATGTTATTAGCATTATTATTATTACCGTTTGTTTGGGACTACACAATAAGTTATGACCATCAAGATAAATATTTATCAAGATAACAAGTATAGTTAAGACGTATCCGAGTCGTTGGAAGATATACTACATACATACGCACAACGGACGTTAATACTATTAGACTATGTATTGGGGGAAAGGATGGGAAAGCTAATTTCACTATATTAATTTTGTTGAGAGCAAAGCTGCATGCAATAGAGTGTTTTGTTGGTATCTAAGGCTATATGAGTGCTGGTACCGTGGCGGTACCCTGATGAACCTAACCAATTCCTACCAAATAATTGTTTTCGATCAATGAAGTACGTGTTGATATAACCCGGTACCAACAAAGTTTCCGCCACGTAGCGCGGGAAATCCACCGGCGCACCGACGCATACGGTCATAATACCGCTAGTTAAAAACATTTTGTGTTATGTTATAAAAAATAATTTTGAACCTTTTTATATTTTTTTCAAAAATAATTACTTTCCAAAAGAGGAAAATATGACAACTTTAATATATTTCTAGGGAAGGAGGTATGACAATGAGATAGTGGTGGAGTGGTTGGGGAAAAATTTAGTGTTCCTTGTGACCCTGGTTCGACTCTCACTCTCCCCATTATTTTCTGTGGCATCCAGGTGAAGGGTGAATACGGGTGGCGTCGGTTCGTCTTAGATGGGAGGCGAGGTTTTACCAATTATTCAACTGTCGTGTCTTCGGGCGGGTGGAGGTCGGGTTTCCGGGCATCTGGGAGAGCCAAGGGACTGGCGGCGGTCGAGTAGTCGAACTTGGCCACAACGCCCGGTGTCACGGTGGTTGGCACGTCGTTCCTTGCCGTTCAAAAAAATGATGTATCGTTAGAATTTAACTAAAACCTCAATCATCATCATCATCATCATCATCATCGTCATCATCATCGTCATCATCATCATACTCAGTAAATCCCATCAATAGCAAAGCTAAGGTAGGGTCTAAGGAGGGTAGATGTAGACAGTCTTACCTCTAATCCATAGGAATAGAGAGGTTGTTTCTAGTGAGACCCCCGGCTCGATTGTAATTTTGTATCAAGTCTTGGACCTAAGACACATAACACTCAAGCAATCGGGACAGAGTCTAATTGGTGCATGTACTCCCGTGTCTTTCACCTATCAATATCACCACATGATGCATGGTTAACCATCCGCCGCTTTTAACGTTATTTTCACGAAATTAGTAAAATAATGTTAAACTTAGTACTATTTCACTTTTGTCCATCGAGCGCCCACACATATATACATTATATGTGCACACCACAAACGGTGCAAAACTAAAACCTCAATGAAAAACTTAAATGTGAGTGAGTGGGCCGGGCCAATAGGTACCCGTGACCGACCGAGCCCCGTGATATTAAGTTGACACTTGACATATATATGATTAAAAACACTACTTGCTATCTTCTACTATTATTGTACTTGTGTGTAGTGTGTATATATAAAACCTTACAAACAATTGTAATTTACGAATGAGATAAAAATCAGTCACAAGCTATATGAATCCATTAATGACAAGATATTTTGGACCACCAATGCCAAAATGTTTTTTAACTTTTTTTTATTGGATAGAGCATTCAATCATTGTGGCCATTTTGTCCTGCATGAATTCTTTTTATCTTCTGAAAATATCACTTAACATCTACCCAAAAAACAAGGAAGATTAGGAAGACGAATAATAAGTACATGGGTGTTATTGTCAATTCACATGTGTAATGGTCTGCTATATATAGAGTATCATGTACAAATCCACCCAAAGTCATGGACTCGACCATTTTTGCCTTCTTGTTCGTTGTTTTCCTTTCTACCACTAGAGCATTTGATCCATGCCCATCATTAAAACCAAAATCAGACTTGTCTGATCTTTCCATCATTCACATTTTTGGAAAATGTTCACCTTTCGATTCACCAAAACCAACTTCTTCATGGACCACAACCATTCTCGATATGGCCACCAAAGACCCTCAAAGGCTAACATACTTGTCAAGCCTTGTTGCCACAAAGCCCGCATCTTCGGTGCCAATTGGCCCAGGTCAAGTCATAAATATTGGTAATTATGTTGCCCGTGTGAAAATTGGCACACCTGGTCAACTCATGTTCATGGTTTTGGACACAAGTGTAGACACTGCATGGGTACCATGTAGTGGTTGCACGGGGTGTTCGTCTACTGTGTTTTCTCAAACCACATCAACCACTTACGGGTCATTGGATTGTACCACTTCTGAGTGTGTCCAGGCTCACGGGCTTTCATGCCCAACATCGGGATCCACTATTGGTAATTGCTTGTTCAACCAATCATATGGTGGTGATTCCTCCTTTTTAGCTACTTTATCTCGTGACTCTCTTCAATTGGCCAATGACATAATTCCTAGCTATGTTTTTGGGTGCATTGCCAATATCTCAGGGAAATCTATCCCTCCTCAAGGGTTATTGGGATTGGGCCGAGGATCCATGTCGCTACTTTCTCAATCAAGTTCCCTTTACTCCGGTGTGTTTTCATATTGTCTCCCTAGTTTTAGATCGTACTACTTCTCAGGGTCACTTAGGCTTGGGCCAAATGGCCAACCGAAAACTATAAAGTATACACCACTTCTAAAAAATCCACATCGACCTTCATTGTACTATGTGAACCTCACCGGTATAAGCGTTGGTCAAGTCAAGGTAGCAATACCTCCAGAGCTACTAGAGTTCAACCTCAACACCGGTGCAGGAACCATCATTGATTCAGGCACTGTTATAACCCGATTTGTTCCTGACACCTACAACAAAATCAAGGAGGTGTTTAGAAACCAAACACAAGGGCCGTTTTCGTCATTAGGTGCCTTTGACACGTGTTTCTCAGTGACTCATGAAGATGTAGCCCCAAGGGTGACACTACATTTTATGGGATTGGACATAGTTCTACCTATGGAGAACACATTGATTCATAGTAGCGCGGGGACTCTCGCCTGCTTGGCAATGGCATCAACCCCGAATAACGTGAACTCAGGGTTGAATGTCATTGCTAATTTGCAACAACAAAATTTAAGGATTTTGTTTGATGTCCCCAACTCTCGTGTTGGAATCACTCATGAAATTTGCAACTAGAATCACTGAATTCATCTTTGTATCTTCTTGGATTGATAATTATAAATCAAACCCAAGCTATATTTATTGAGAGTATATAATTAAAATGCTTATTGATGTGCTAAAAGTGGTCTAAACAAATTACCTAAATTAAACCCTAAATTAGACACGCTAAGCTTTAAATTTATAAAACTAAGACTCTCTAACCTAGACCACACAACCGACAACTGTACCGGTCAATGTAGTATAACTTATGTAAGTCCGAGTATCGAACCCACGAGACTCTCTAATTACGTTTACTAGACTCTAAAGACTTGACCGACTGACACGACTATATTGATTTTATATTTTGAGGGATGGGGTTTCTAAATATCCTAAATTGCAATAAAAATAATTAAATAATCAAAATAAAAACTAGAACACGACTTAAACGAGATTTAGATCAGTGATGACGGATAACTACCTAGGTTGGAATCCCAATTGGTATCGTATGGTTTCTATCAGATGCTAATGTGTTACGGAACCGGGATCTTTAAATTCTAAACCCTAAGAGAAACCGAACGGGTTGGAATCCCAATTGATATCGTATGGTGGTGGTGAAGATGGTGGTGGCTGTGTGGCTGGTGGTAGGTAGTCTGGTGTGGGTGGCCGTCTGGCATCAGACTCCTTCTCTAGGTCATAGATCCTTCTGCACAGGATCTCGACCTAAAGCTGGAGTGACAAAAGAAGATCATCTCTGGTATACCCAGAGTGGTGTGAGGGATGATACGGGTCGGATGATGGCATGACATGTGGTGGGGATGGTGGAAAAGCTCGGCATGGCTAGTAGTGTGGGCTCATCTCAGGTGGTGGTACGTGTGGATGTCCTGAGGGCTCTCCCTCATGAGTAGGGTGGGTATGTGATAATACTGACGCAAACCGTACGCGTCGTATCCAGCTAGTGGGGCCAACTAGCATGGGTGGCTGTGATGATCCGTCGCTAGTAGCATGGGTAGGGGTACGTGGGGGTGTATCAGTAGGAGTGGAAGCAAGTGCGGGTGTAGCAGGTGCAGCTGACATGGCATCATCGTCATCTGTAGGATACGCCTCTAGGCCTACGGCCCGGAGTGCGGAATATGTCACTGACTCCCAAGAGTCAGCGTCAGAGTCGGGATCAGAGTCGGATGAAATGTCAATAACTGAGACTACAGGTGACGCTACATCCAAAATAACGATGTCGAAAACCTCCCCATCACCAAGATCCTCATCGGGATGGTCGACCTGAAACACTAGGATCCCAGCGTCATCGTCTAAGTCAAGGATGAATGGCCAATCCTCAGTGGGGATGGCATGTCACATCCCCAAAATCCACTAGCGGAGTATCACCGCAGGGAGCGTGACTGACCAGGATCCAGTCACCAATCATATTGAACAATATAAGTAAATAAATAAAAACCCAAACCAAACAATATAATTGGTGTCAAAACAATTCAACAAAGTTTAAGTTATCAGCGGAAGCATAAAGTTCAAAACCCAAAACATAAGTTTATAAGTTCGTAAGTTTATCATGAACACTCAATGGTCCATGCTCCACAACGACTCCTCCTGTGCAAGCTCCATCTAAGTACCTAACGACCTGCAAGGCATGTAGCAACGAATCAACAACAATGTTGTGCGAGTTCACAGTTGGTTGTCCATTTAGTGTTGTTCCAAAAACCATAAGTTATTTCGAAAACCACGAGTTATCTAGTTCCTTGTATCCCAAACCATAACCAGTGGGGGCTTCCCCAAGTAAACCACTACACCCGTTACCATATCGACTACTGACTGTAGTTATGTTTATGTGCCTTGCGTCAATGTCTATCATCATTGACTAAGTGCCCAAGTCCATTAGTCCACGCCCGTCCTCTGCGGCACGGTGTGAGGCTTGTCAAACCTAATAGCGCTATTTAACTAATGACCGGTTCGCCATTGGCCCGATGATTAAGTCGATATAAAAATGAGGAACTTAATGATAGAGTTTTGTCTAGTGTCAATCAATGTTGCCACCCTTCACTTAAGAGGGTGGAAGTACGTGTCCTACCCAAGGAGAACACGCAGGTTTCAATGTTGTCACCCTTCACCTAAGAGGGTGGGAGTATGTATTTTACCCAAGAAGAATACGTAGGTTTCCTTATTAAACGTTAACCCATTCCCAAACCACCGAGAATCCCATGCCTTGTAGAAAGTGTGAACTCACCTTAGATTAGCTCGGCAGATAAACAAAAGGTCACTTGAGCTACTTGTGGTCAACCACGTCCTAACATGGTTACCAAACCAGTCAGGTCTAGGTTCAGATAAGGCACGTATGTTTACACATATTCTAGCAAGTTACGTACACATAACGATCACGGCATACACATAGAAGCATGTTAAACAATACCAGTCAAGTACACACATGAAGCCCAATTTGTGCGAGTCGAGTGATTGGGCCGGTAAAATTGTGTGAGCCCAATCATCTTGTGCGATTCAATAGGTGAAGCCCAATAAATGCTCGGCCTAACGTGTTGTGCGATCAGCACGAACTTGTGCGATCCACAACAGGTTGTGCGATCCAATATATCCCGGCCCAATAAAACATGTAGTCCAATAATATGTGCGGGCCAAAAGTATTAACAAAGAAACTTATTGTGCGATCAGCACAGTCTTGTGTGATCCACAATATATTGTGCGATCATGCATAAGCAGACAGTACTATGTGCTTACACAGTTGTACTTCATGCATTCCTATCTTGTGCGACTAACTTGTGTGGTCCAAGAGCTTATGCGTTCAGCTCTTGTGCGACTGAGCTTGTGCGATCAGTTTCATACTTTCCTTAATTCATACAATCAGTTTTTAATTCCTTTAAAATCGGTAACCTCCAAAATCATTCCAATCATGTGTTTGGTAAATCATAACAGAAATTAAAATCTAACAACCCATTCAAACGGATCAAACAGTCCATTTTCTCATAAATTCATATGAACCCTAATTATTATCCAAATCATGAACAATCAATCCTCATGCAAAACATATAATCGGATCATTAGATTCTAGAATTCGAGTACCAATATACAACCTAGATCATCATGCAATTCCTTATGCCAATTCAAACTAATTAACTAAACACTTAATCAAGACCACATCCCATTAACATGTATTCGGTCCTAGGTTATCATAAATCATTACACAATCCAACCCACGCAATTGGTCTTAATCAATCTAGACTAATCATGATTTTAATCATCAAACAAAACAGTCTCATCATATTTATACATATCGAAATCAAGCACATGGGTCCAATTCATGATCATAGTTTTAGCAACATAATTACTAGCATGCAACCCTAATCAATCACACAACAAAATAACATCAAAACATAACAATCTATAAATGATGAACACTAACCAGAAGTGTGCGATGAGGTGTTAGACAAGGAAGATCACTTTGCACGGAAAAGAGGGCTTCGAGTATGGGGAAGGGCTGCCGTCGAACAAGAGGGAGGAGAGGAGAGAGCTTAGAGTTTTGTGTGTTTTGTGTGTTTTGTGAACTATGAGGATTACACACTAATCATGTGAGTGTATTCGTTGAGTGTGGGCCGAACCCACCTCTCGGTTTCATTTGGGTCGTGGACTAGTCCACATCAAAAAGAGTGGTGTGCAATCGAGCATGAGTTGTGCGACCCAAAAGGTATTGTGTGATCTAGTTCTTATATAACAAAGCAACATTTATCATTTAACAATTCACAATCTAACAACACTTGAACACTTTATTCAGATGATTCAATCATTCAAACACGTACACATAATTACAAAGCAAGACTATCACACAGGAACTAGTACAAGACTCTTGAAAGTACGAGTTGTCACATCATCCCCAAGTTGAAAGAAATTTCGTCCTGAAATTTAGCACGCAGTCACTGAGGAGGCTAGTTAGGTTGTGTGGTTTCCTGGTTTTCCTGGGGTGTCATGTCATCCCCCCGTTGGTTTGGAATTTCGTCCTGAAATTCCGCAGTAGCTTCAGCCTAATTAGTGGTCTCGCTTTTCTTGAACAACTGGGGATACTTGTGTTTCATTTGGTCTTCTCGTTCCCAGGTAAACTCTGGGCCACGACGGGAGTTCCAACGAACTCGAACAATGGGTATCCTGGTACTCTTGAGAGTCTTAACCTCTCGGTCCGTAATTTCTACCGGTTCCTCGACGAATTGCAACTGATCGTCGATAGTGAGTTCCTTAAAAGGAATTATGAGAGTCTCATCTGACAAACACTTCTTCAGATTTGACACATGGAATACGTTGTGAACACCACTAAGCTCTTCGGGCAGATTCAGTCTATACGCCACTTTGCCAATTTTCTCAGTGATTTCGAAAGGTCCGACATAACGTGGATTAAGCTTGCCCCATTTACCAAAGCGAACCACACCTTTCCAAGGTGAGACTTTAAGTAGCACTCGATCCCCAACCTGGAACTCGAGTGGTTTCCTGCGCTTATCTGTGTAGCTTTTCTGACGGTCATGAGCTGCCGCCATTCGTTGTCGTATTTGGGAAATCTTTTCCCTTATGTCGACGACGAGTTCTGGGCCAGTGATTGGCTGTCGCCAACTTATGCCCAGCATAAGGGTGATCGGCATTTCCGTCCATACAAAGCCTCGAACGGAGCAGCCTGGATGCTAGAGTGGTAACTGTTGTTTTACGAAAACTCCACCAAAGGTAGGTGCCTTCCCCAGCCGTTACCAAAGTCGATTACACATGCTCGAAGCATGTCTTTAAGAGTTTGGATGGTGCATTCAGTCTGCCCATCCGTCTGTGGATGATATGTTGTGCTCATGTCTAAACGTGAGCCAAAGGATTTGTACATCGCCTGCTACAAATCAGATGTAAAAAGTGGATCTCGATCAGAAATGATGGAAATTGGCACCCCGTGCCTCGCGACTACTTCCTTCAAGTAGATGTCTGCTAGAGTAGAGAACTTATCCATTTCCTTGATAGCCAGAAAGTGTGCAGACTTGGTCAGTCGATCCACTATCACCCAAATGGTATCGTTTCCCTGTTGAGATCTAGGTAGGCCAGTAACAAAGTCCAAGGAAATTTGCTCCCATTTCCATGTCGGTATCTCTGGTTGTTGGAGTAGGCCTGATGGCTTCTGGTATTCAACCTTGACTCTTGCACAGGTCAAACATTTACTAACATAGGTCGCTATGTTAGCTTTCATGTGGGGCCACCAGTAGAGAGTTCTGAGGTCTTGGTACATCTTGTCAGAACCCGGATGCACATAGTGGCGAGATTTGTGTGCTTCGACCATCACAAGTTCTCGTAGATTTCCAAAGGATGGAACCCAGACATGTTCCATGAAGTAGTAGGTGCTGTCTTCCTTACGTTCGAGTTTCTTTTCCATGCCCCGCAGGGACTCTACCTTGATGTTTTCTACCTTCAATGCTTCAACCTGAGCATCACGAATTTGGGCAGGAAGACTGGAGTGAATAGTAAGCTGTAACACACGTACACGCTTAGGTTTAGTTTCCTTACGACTGAGGGCGTCAGCCACCACATTGGCTTTGCCTGGATGATATTTTATTACGCATTCGTAGTCGTTAAGGAGTTCGACCCATCGACGTTGTCGCATGTTCAACTCCTTCTGATCGAAGATATGCTGGAGACTCTTGTGATCGGTGTAAATGGTGCACTTGGTACCTTACAAGTAATGTCTCCATATCTTAAGAGCAAACACCACCGCTCCCAACTCCAAGTCGTGAGTAATGTAGTTCTTTTCGTGAACCTTGAGTTGGCGTGATGCGTAAGCAATAACTTTCTCACATTGCATCAACACACAACCAAGTCCTTGGATTGATGCGTCACAGTAAACCACAAAATCGTCTGTGCCCTCAGGTAACGAGAGAATAGGTGCGCTACAAAGTTTCAACTTCAGCTGCTGAAATGCGGATTCCTGAGCATCACTCCAACGTTAGGTGACACCCTTCTGAGTTAGAATAGTAAGAGGTTGCACAATCTTTGAGAAATCCTTAATAAACCTTCTGTAGTAACCCGCCAAACCCAAGAATTGCAGGATTTCAGTTGGAGTTTGAGGTGCAGGCTAATTCTTGATCGAGTCAGCCTTGGATGGATCAACGTGAATTCCATCTTCATTAACCACGTGGCCTAGGAAATGGACTTCACGAAGCCAGAAGTCACATTTTGAAAACTTTGCATAAAGCTGCTCTGCTCGAAGAAGTTCCAGAATGAGTCGCAGATGACGCTCGTGTTCCTCCTGACTCTTGGAATAGATCAGGATGTCATCGATGAAAACAATCACGAACTTATCCAAGTATGGTTTGCACACTCGGTTCATGAGATCCATGAAAACCGCAGGTGCGTTTGTCAACCCGAAGGGCATGACGATGAACTCGTAGTGTCTGTAATGAGTCCTGAATGCTGTCTTGGAGATGTCTGTTGGTACACGATGTCTATCGCCTACGTCAATAGTCTAGGTCATGTCTAGCAGCTTGTAATAGGGGTCTCATGTGTAAAAGTTAAGTTTATTTGTGTTTAGTGTCATTTCGCACGAAATGAGTTTGTAAGGACATTTCGTACGAAATGAAGTTTTGCCATTTCGTACGAAATGGATCAGGTGATTTCGTGCGAAATGAAACTCCTATATATAGGGGTGTTGGGTTTTCCATTTGGTACGAATTGGTGAAGTCTGTAACGAAGTGCTGTCAGTTTCTCACCGTGTATTATCGTCTAAAATCAATGGAAAACTAGTTTAAAGTGAATATCTCTGTTTCTACTCACATTCTAACACTGATTCTCAGTTGCTAGTTTGTTTCCGCCTCTCTAGTAGCTTAGATTTGACTCAGACCGACTCTTTCAGGTCGTATATCGATCCTACAAGTGGTATCAGAGCTCAGGATGAGTCAAATTGGCTGAATCAGTGCTTATAACTTTCTACTTCTACTCATTCTTGGATTTTTGAACAATTCCACGGACAAAATGGACTGAGTTTTGGATATAACGTGTAAAACACCATTTTAATCAATCCTTGAAAGTTTCAGACCTTAATTCAGACTAAAATTGATAAAAATGTGCCAAAAACTTCATTTCGTGTGAACGAGCAGCATTTCGTTTGAAAAATTGAGTTCATTCCGTACGAAATGAACTATTTTGTGTGAGCTATTACTATTTCGTATGAAAAACTTGTTCATTTCGCACGAAATAAACCATTTCGTTTGAAAAATCTTTGTGTCTGATCATTTCGCACGAAAAAGGAGTTTTTAATCATTTCGCACGAAATGACATTTCAATTCGCTTGAAAGTGTCATTTCGCTTGAAACCTGTTTTCGCTTGAAAGTCCATTTCGTTTGTGTGTCCATTCTGTTTGAAAGTTCATTCCGTGTGGAAGTGATTTCGTTTGAAAAGTCATATTTTCAAAAAGTTAGAAAATTTTTTCGAAACCGATTTCAAACTAAAAATGGATAACCAAGAATTTTATAATATGTTTTCCGGAGGGGGAATGACAGCATCTCAAACTCCAGCGAGTATTGTGAACATGGAAAATGAGCTCGGTACAATGCAAAAGCCACCAAAGTTAATGAACATTGATGAATATTCAGGATGGTCAGAGAGGTTTAAAACCTGGGTACAGGCAAATCATTTTGAATGTTGGATGAAAATTGAGTCAGGGTATGAACCTTCGACGAATGGATCGGGTCTTGTGAAAGCACTTCATCAGTTAACTCCACTTGAACAAGACAATTTTAAAGGTGAAAAGAAAATGATGAGTATCTTGCAGCAAACGATCAAAGAAGATATTTTAGTTTTGTTACAGCATCAGGATAACTCGCAGTCTGTCTGGAATGCATTGAAAGTGAAGTTTCTTGGAAGTGTTTTGATGATAAAGAGCAAAACAACATTGATGAAAAAGGAATTTGATATTTTTACCGGAATCAAAGGTGAATCAACAAAATAGTTGATCGAGAGATATTGTCATCTGGTTGTAGAGATGAAGCGTTTAAGCATTGAAAAAACAAATGAAGAATGGGTTGACAAGCTAGCAGATGCTTTACCATATGATGAGTGGGGAACATATTTGTTGGTTTTGAAAAATAAATCGGAGTATGTTGGGATGAATCTTAGCATGTTTATCGAGAAAATTGAATCGCATGAACTTGAAGTTACAAAGATTAGAAAAATGAAAGCTTCTAGTGTACAACAAGATGTTTCATTGTACTACAAAGGAAGCTCATCAGCAACATCTAATCTAAGTCCAAAAATTCAGACATCATTTAGTGCTGAACCTACATCTGGAGTTTCTCAAAGCACACCAAGCAACAGTTATTCACCATTTGCAAGTTATGAACCAAATCCTAAGGTTCAAGAACAAGTGTCTCCTCAAAGTTCATCAAGTTCAAATAATCAAAGTCACGGTCAAGGAATTCTGTGCAATATAGCTATGAACATCAAGAATGGTCAAGAGTTTACAGAATCAGCAGCAAAACAACATATATCACTACTTGCTTCAGTACTTGAGTCCTATGAAAGTCTTGTTGCCGGGAAAATTGGAAATCCTGACATGACAAAAGAAGACTACGATCAGATCGATCCAGAGGAGCTGGAACTCATAGATATCAAGTGGGGTATGGCAAGTTTAGTAAGGAGAGCACAAAGATTCATGGAAATAACCGGACAAAACAGTCTCTTAGGACCTGATCAAAAGCTTGGATTTGATAAAGCGAAAGTTACGTGTTTCAAATGCAAAGAAAAAGGGCATTTCAAACGCGAGTGTCCAAACAGGGAAGTAAACAATCATCAGAATCCGTTCACAAATGACTACTACCAACAAGCAATCTATCACAAAACTAGTCAGCAACCATTCAACCAAAGACCACAAATTGAAAACAAACCTGAAAAGGCTCTTTTGGTCAATCAAGATGATGAGAAAGTTGCGGAAGGGTTTAGTTGGGATAAATATATTCCTGGTGAGGGTCTTGCTATGATGGCAGAGATTGTTGAAGAACCAGAATGTGTTGTTGAAACTAAGGAAGTCGGTGAAGTAATGAGTGAAGAGAGTTTGGTGGAACTTGAAGAGGCAGCAGCAGAAGTTTATTATTATTATCAATCAGAACAGGAGATCATTGCTAGTTCTTTTAAATATATAATGCCTCCTAACATGTTTGATTCTTTTGCAGGATTCTTCAGTGAGCCAACTACAGGTTTTTGTCCACAATATGACGTCGAAAAAACTCAGGTTGAAGAAATTATAGATGTGTCTAAAGAGATGAATGAAGAAACTCTGAAAGAGATAGCTGACAAGGCGTTGATGGGCAAGCTGAAAGAGGTAGACAAAACTCAGGAGTAAGTGTCTGTCGAAAAGGAGTCTGTCGAAATGGAGTCTGTTAAAATGGAGTCTGTTGAAAAAGAGTTACTCGAAAAGGAGTCAGTCGAAAAGGAGTCCGAGTTCAAATCAGAAAATTTGGATGTCAAATCAGGAGAAAAATCAGAGTCTGAGTCTGACGGATTTGGTAAACCAGAAATTAAAACTGATAAAGAAGAAAAGGTTTTTGAAAAAGTTGATCAAGTTTCTGAAACACCATGCGAATTTTTTTTAAACCTTGCATGGATTGTCTTGAAAAAGACAAAAGGTTTCAAGAATTAAAAAAATATACCGATGAAGTAAAATATGATCTTAATGATGTGAAAGAAGCTTATGACACATTATCACGTTCAATCAAAATGATTCAAAAAGAAAGTATAGAAAATGGTAAAGCTACTAATTTGTTCAAAGAAACTGTTATGGAAAAGCAGATGGAGATTAACATTCATCTGGACACAATTGCTTCTTTGAAAATGGAACTTGAATTGATACGCATTGAAAAAGAAAGAGTTGATAAGAAATTGATCAGTTATATTGCTTCATCCTATGTGATTGATCAAATTGTTCCTAAACTACCTGATGATAAACCTGCTTTCAACAATGTTCCACCCCCAATATGGAATCATTATACACAGAAATATCCAGATGGGGTGGAAGCAGCTTTGAATCTCAAGTTGAGAACTGTGGAGAATGAGTTACCTGAAAACATTGATGTTACCTTCTCTCCATCTGACACTGACAACGAGTCACAACTTGTGAAAACAGTTGTAGATCAAGTGTTGGATGAAGAAAGTGATAACTCAGATTTTGGTACAGTCAAAACTCATTTGGAGAAATCCATTTCTGATTATGAAGATGACGGAAACTTTTTGGATAAGTTCATACCAAAATCAGATAAAGTTGTGGATGACGATTCGATCATTGTGGTTTACACGATGACGGGAACTGACAAACTATATACTGATTTTGAATTTCCGATTCAGAATGCAAAACTGGAAAATGTTGAAAAGGTTTATAAGCTTGTGGAAATTGACATTTCAGAGGTTAATAACAATGCGTTTTTATCAAAACCGAAAAAATCTTTTGTGAAACAACAACCAAACAACCCGGGAAAGAAAGAATGGGTGAGTAACAATTGTCAGAACAAAAGACATGGTAACAATTTCAAAAAGAAAGGTGTCGGTTTTGAAAAGAAAATGGCTAAAAAGGAGGTTAAGCCAAAGGAAAAATTGAGAGATGTATTTGTAGCGGGAAAGAACACAGTTGTCGAAAAGGATTATATTTTTAGTCAGAAATCAATTGACGATTTCAATGCAGCTCAAAAGTTAAAAGAAGAGACCGACAGATCTACTTTTGTTGAATACGACAAAAGAGTCTGTTATCGCTGTAATGAAATTGGTCACATGGCCAAACAGTGTGTTAAAAGGATTGAAAAACCAGTTTTCCAGAAACCCAAACCTAAAACTTTAAATGATGTTAAAGGAAAAACACCGATGGTTCCCCCTGTGCGTATTTTGAAACGCGGTGAATCTTTGAAGTCTGAGGACAAGCCAAAATCAACCTTTGAGATTGGTGAATCTTCAAAATCTCCAAAGACTTCAAAGGTTTATCATAAAATGAATATTTTTCCAAATCAATCATGGGTGGAGAAACCTAAACAATCGTTTGAAGAAAAGAAAATGGAAAATGTTTTAAAATCTGAGCCAAAGGTTGTTGAATCTAAAAATGAAAAATTTGAGTTTGAATTAGACAAATTGATTGAAGAATTCCCACCAATCAAGGAGGGAGATCTAAATTCAAAAACAAAACCTGTTGTTCCAAATGTTGTCTTCAACATTCCGAAAGTTGATATAGTTTGTGATCTTGTGTTTGGTAGTGTTCCAAATGTGAAGAAATCTTAGGCATCATTGTTTGAATAAATGTCTTTGATGTGTGCAGGGGCTTCCACGTTCTATCATTTCTAAGTGGATTATGGATAGCGGCGCCTCGAGGCATATGACTGGGATGTTAGCACTACTCTATGATGTCAAATCAATTAACGGAGGATATGTTGGATTTGCAGGAAATCAGGGAGGAAGAATCGTTGGTGAAGGAATTCTTACCAATGGAGTTGTAACGTTTGATAAAGTGAACTACATCATTGAACTTGAAAACAATCTGTTGAGCATATCGCATATTTGTGACAAGTCGTTCACAGTTCATTTTACAAAAAAATGAGTGTTTGATCATTAAACCTGGTTTTAAAATTCCAGAAGATATGGTGTTGATGAGAGCTCCACGTGAAAACGATTTGTATATCCTAGACATGAGCGTCGCAACAACATCAGACCAAAAACCAAAATGTTTTGTAACTAAAACAAAAGCAACTGAAAAGGAATCAAGAATGTGGCATCGTAAGATGGGCCACATTCATGTGAGAAAAATGAATTTCTTAGTTCACAATGATCTTGTTGTAGGAGTTAATTTGAAAATTTTCCATAAGAATGATTGTGTAGAATGCAAAAAGGGGAAGCAAACGAAGAAGACACACCCAAAGAAGCTCTTAAATTCCATCAGGGTACCACTCGAAAGACTCCACATGGATCTTTTTGGACCGGTAAATGTGAAGAGCGTAAGTGGAGATCTGTATTGTCTTGTGGTCACTGACGACTTTACAAGATTTTCATGGGTGATGTGTATCGAAAGAAAAGATCAAACGTTTGATTCGTTGATGATTTTATTCAAAAAGATGGAGATGCTGTACAAACTGCCGATCAGAAGAATTAGAAGCGACAATGGAACAGAGTTCAAAAACAACCGTATGGAAGAATTCTGCAATGACAAAGGCATTCTTCATGAATTCAGCGCACCGTATACTCCACAGCAAAATGGTGTCGCAGAACGAAAGAATCGCACACTGATTGAAACAGCTCGAACTATGCTAGCTGATTCCAAATTGCCGATATTCTTTTGGAGTGAAGCAGTTGCTACAGCTTGTTACACATTAAATCGTGTTCTTACAGTAAAGAAGTACAAGAAAACCTGCTTCGAATTACTTCATCGCTATAAACCAAATCTGAAATTCTTAGAACCGTTTGGATCACCTTGCACATTTATTGATCCAGATGGTAAATTTGGTGCGAAAGTTAACGAAGGTTTTTTTGTAGGTTATGTGAGTCCACTGAAGAGAGTATTAGTTCCATGCCTGGGGAAGATTATTCAAGTTCAGCATGTAGATTGTCAAAAGTTTACCGCTCCGGCACAACTTCCCGGAAAAAGATTGCTCTTTGACTACGACAAACTCTGGGAGTCTTTCCAATTGCCGACTGAGCCAAGTGAGGAGGAACTAGCATTATTATACCAATATCAGCAATCTATGTCACAAGAACAAGTGCCAAGACCGTTGGTAGTTTCTCAGCCCTCCGTGGGCACAAATGATCACGAGGCCGGTCCAAGTGGAACGACACACGAACCCCCAGAAGAACCAGCTCCAACATTTGATCAATCTGACGACTCAGAATCGGAATCCGATCCGATTTTTGATGAGGAACCAAATGTTGCATCTTCAGAAGCTGTGGATCACACGGGTGATCAGGATATCACAAACTTGCAATCGGAAGTGAGCGTGCCTGACACAGTCATGCCAAGAACTTTGTCTTATCATCCTTCAGAACAAATTATTGGTGATCTTCACAGTGGAGTGAAAACGTGGGATCAAATCAACAAAACTCTTACATGTTTTTATTCTTCTATAGCTCCTTTACAGGAAGAATTCTCATTGAAATGTTTTATTTCGCAGGTTGAGCCAAAGACATATAAAGAAGCTTTGACTGAGGAAAGCTGGGTAAATGCAATGCAGGAGGAGCTACTGCAGTTTGAGAAACTTGGAGTGTGGAGGTTAGTTGAACTCCCGAAAAATCAAAAACTGATTAAGACCAAGTGGGTCTTCAAGTGTAAACGGGATGATAGAGGGGTCATTGTTCGAAACAAAGCACGTTTGGTAGTACAAGGTTTCAGTCAGCAAGAAGGCATCGATTTCACCGAAGTGTATGCTCCAGTTGCTAGACTCGAGGCGATTAGAATCTTCCTGGCATTCGCGTTTGGAAAGGATTCAAAGTCTACCAATTAGATGTTAAATCTGTGTTCCTTTACGAAAAAATCAAAGAAGAAGTGTACGTCGGGCAACCACCGGGGTTTACCGATCCAGTGCACAAAGACAAGGTCTATCTACTCGACAAAGCGCTTTACGGATTACACCAGGCCCCGAGAGCCTGGTACGAGACGCTTTCCCAACATCTGCTGGCCAACGGGTTCACCAGAGGGACGGTTGATAGTACTTTGTTTACAAAAGAGGTTGCAGGGTATCTACTCATCGTGCGGATTTACGTTGACGACATAATCTTTGGATCAACAAATGATGAGCTGTGCAAAGAATTTGAGAAAGTTATGAAAAAGAAGTTTGAAATGAGTTCGATGGGGGAGATGAAGTTCTTCCTAGGGCTACAAGTTGAACAAATGCCCGAAGGAATATTCATTCATCAGACAAAATATGTGAATGATGTGCTGGATAAATTCAACATGTCCGAATCGTCTCCAATTTCAACCCCCTTAGCTCAAAATCATGGTATTTGTCCGGACGAAAGTGGAGAGAAGGTGGATGAGACGCACTATCGATCGATCATTGGATCATTAATGTATCTGACTGCGTCACGCCCGGACATCATGTATCCAACTTATCTATGCGCCCGATATCAGTCTAGCCCGAGACAGTCACACCTGATGATTGTGAAGAGAATTTTACGGTATCTTAAAGGTTGCCCAAGCACCGGCTTGTGGTGTCCTAAATCTGGTGACTTTTCTCTTACTGGTTATGAGGATTCTGACTTCGGGAGCTGTAAGCAGAATGCAAAGTCCACAACTGCTGGGTGCCAGTTCTTTGGAACTCGGCTTGTCACCTGGCAGTGCAAGAAACAAACCACAGTCGCTCTCTCGACCTGTGAGGCTGAATACGTTTCGGCTTCCAGCTATTGCTCTCAGATCCTCTGGATCCAATTGCAGATGAGGGACTATGGTTTGCAGTTCTTGGATACACCAATCTTTGTGGACAATGAGGCAGCAATAAATATTACTAAAAATCCGGTTCACCACTCTAAAACGAAACATATTGAGATTCGACATCATTTCATCCGTGATTGCTACGAGAAGAAATTGATTAGAATTGATCATATACACACCGATGATCAGAGAGCTGATTTTTACACAAAACCTTTTGATAAAAAGAGATTTAACTATCTTTTGAAATTAAACGAGTTGAAAAATTTGTTTTCTGGGAGGGTTGTTGAGTGTGAAGCCGAGGAGGACGGCGATCAGAAGTGATCTGCGTCGTGTTGTCAAGTTTATGTACAGTTTTCTTTACTGTTTTTTGATAAAACCAAAAACACAAAAATATGTTTTTGATTTTAGGGGGAGAAAGTTTTCAGAAAATACAAAAACATGATTAAATTTCAAAATCCAAAAACATTGGAAAAGTCAAAAAGAGTTTGTGTAAAAAGGAGAAATGATAGTACATCAGCTAGACAGTTGCAGTACGCTAAAGAAATGTAATGTTAAAATGTGTTAAGCAGTCTTGCAGATGATATGCCGATAGGTTTTTACACATTTAGTAAGCTTGTTCGGGATATAAACCTAAATCATTACTTGCTTTTACGTGGGGAACATATCTCGGATATATAGGTAACCCTTGAAATCCTGTTTGAAAGGCTCTATTTCTGACATACTAGGTCTTTGTACGTCTTGATATCTGGGGTATTATACCTGGACTTCTGATTTTGCTGGAGCAATAGCCTAGTCCTCGTATAATACTTTGCACTGCTTTATTTTTAAAGCCTCCCCTCAGCATAAAAAATGATGAAACATTGAAAAATGCTAATCATGTGCTGTTGAAAAGAAGATCCCCAAGGGGGACCCACCTTAAAGTCGAGCCATCATCTCTCTGATTTTGCGGAAGCAATAGCCTGAGCTCTCATGGCTTCGCACTTAACCCAATTACAGATATCATTAGTGTGCACTCACCTGTAAGACTGAATATAGTGGTCTGGATACGG
This sequence comes from Helianthus tuberosus, assembly GCA_030545235.1. NCBI lineage: Eukaryota > Viridiplantae > Streptophyta > Magnoliopsida > Asterales > Asteraceae > Helianthus > Helianthus tuberosus. The sequence goes on from CM060402.1 coordinate 54,092,114, forward strand.
GAGTATATTCTGAGGTGGTACACGCGTATTAGTTAAGCCTTAAAACACTAATTCGTATCCTGAACAGATTGAAATTTGTGTGAAAATTTAAGAGGATCAGTATATCGGCAATCACTGTTAATTGTTTAATGCTGTGTATGAAATCAAAGCTTAACAGTACTTGTATCTTGTTAGCAGCTGATATGATCCCTTAACACGCTCACCAAAAATATGTGTGTACAGTTTACTGTTTATCAAAATCCAAAAAGATTTCCTTTTTGTTTAGCAAGATATTATAAAATCCAAAAAGATTTGATTTTCATCTTATTTTCGACAACGGACGTTGGGGATCTGATGATCAAAGTCTCAGTGTGCTAAACAAGTTTGGATCATGTGGGTTGGATAAACAAAAGTTTGTGAAAAAGTGTTGGTAATTGTTCGAAATGTTCAAAGTTCATTAATTTGAACTTATATCTGTTTCAAAAAGTCAGCAACTTCATAAATTGGTCAGCTAAGGTCATTAACTTGGACTTGGCAGGCTAAACAGTTGACCAAGGTCATTAACTTGGACTTGGTTAACTGGGTGTGACGATAAAAAGTTGAAAAATATTCACAAAGATAAAAAAATTAAATTTTGAAAATTTGAGATTTCAAACGAAATGACCATTTCGTACGAAATGGCCATTTCGTTTCAAACTTCATTTCGCTTGAACTGCTTCAAATGTTCATTTCGCACGAAATGAACAAGTCTATATAAAGGACTTGATTCCGCTTGAAAATGTCATTTCCATCATTCCGCACCAAACACCCTGTCAAAGCGATTTCAAGCGAAATCACCAAGTTCATCGTTTTTAGCCTGAATCTTGCTTGATTGTTGTTCGTAATTCATTTTTAAGTTGGTTAACACAACTTAGATCATGGGAAAGGTGAGATTTGTGTTGATTTTACCCAGATCTGTCGATTTCGTATGTATGTCGATGAACAGAACATGAATCTTAGATCTAGGGTTGTTAATCGGTTTATAATGAACAAAATTGACATCTGTGTGTTCGGAATATGTTATAGATTAAATCTAGGGTTTCAATTTGGACCAGATATCTTGAATCGTTTGAACCCAATGAACGCAGAACTTCAAACTTAGATCTAGGGTTTGTTTGTGAACCAAAATGAATAAAAAAACATATCATTGAACTCGGAATCTGTTCTAGAACATGTCAAGGGTTTCTATTTCATCACCAAAACAGTTTGCAAACATTTGTAAAATCATGACTGTTCAAACGAAATGGAAAAGTGATTTCAAACGAAATGATGATTCATTTCATTTCAAAGGCCATTTCGCTTCAAAACACTATTTCGCTTCAAACAACCATTTGGTTTCAAACATCATTCCGTTTGAAAATGGCCATTTCGTTTGAAATTGCTATTCCGTTTGAAGTGTCATATCGTTTGAAACTGTTCATTTCATTTGAAACCATTTCGTGTGAAGTGTTGTGGTTTTGAAAATTGTCAAATGTGTTTAACTTGAATTTCTGTTGTATATTTCAGGCTTCAGATGTGCAGTTTTGTGACAACTCGGAATTTAGAACCCTTCATTGTATCTTGATGTAACATGCTTGAACGTTATGTGTTTATATATTAGTAAATGAAAGTTCGTGATTATCTTGATGTGCTATGTGTTATTAATGTGTACGTATAAAGTATAGTTTTATACAAGTATGTATGTAGTGAACCGGAACCAAAACACAAGGACCCAACTCAAGACCGCTTGGTCTCGAGTGAACAGTAAAATGGTGGGCCGGTTGGGCCATGCACCTCTCGAAACCCAAAACCAAGTATAAAAACCCCAAACCCACACTCACTCTCACACACTCTCCTCCACACTCTCCCTCTCTCTCACTAAAACCCTAAGTCTCAACATCCTTCTTCCCTCATTCTCTTGGATCAGTCGGCAACAACAAGGAGACTCGGTCAAGCTCATCATCATCACTCGGACACTCCATTTTATTCATCTTCTTTACTGTCTCGGTGCCTTTTCACAACCGGTTAGTGTTTTTAGATGCTCACTAGATGTTTATGTGAATAATGGTGTTACTTGCTTTGATGAATAGCATGATGAATGTGTTATGAATGTTGTTCGAGTCTAATAAAGGCGTTTGTTTGGTTAGTGGTACTCATGTCCATGTTTGATATGCATATCTCTATATGATTAGGAAGGTTGAAGTGATTTGATAATTGTGACACTAGTTGATAGTAGGATGTGTATTAAATAGTATGAAAATGGATGAATGTTAATGATAAATCTTGTGCAAGCATGCTAGTATTGATTGTATATGCTAGATTCAGGAGCCGATGATGATATTGACTTGAGTTCATGCTAGGAGGGATTGTTTGATTAATCATGATTGCAAAATGATGAAGAACTTGTTGAATGTGATATGAATATTTGAAAATTGCTATGTTTGATCCAATTGATTAAGGTTTTAGACAAGAAAACATGTTGATGCATTTTGGTTGGATAGTACACAAGATCATGAAATGGTAATCCTATTGGTTAGTACAATTCTGGGCAGATGTTCTAGAAACAGCAGGTGTGCGAGTCGAGACCTCCGGTTGTGACTCGAGACCATCGAGTGATAACTCGAGACCACGAATCAACGACTCGAGAGCATAACAGCAGACATCAGGGACTCGAGACCAGCAAGGTCTCGACTAGAGATCTTGTGATTTCGACTCGAGACTGGACTCGAGACCTCAGAGGTTACGACTCAAGTACGCACTACTCGAGACCAGATGTCCATGACTCGAGACCTCCAGTTGCGACTCGAGACCACGTGATCTCGAGTAGAGACCCCCCCTGTCTCGACTGGGCTGCTTATCTTTGTTATTGGGCCGAAGTGTATGGATTACTCGTGCTTGTTACTGTTTAAGTGGGATATGTTTTAACTGTTACTGTTTAAGAACTTGGACAGGCCCAATAACGTAGAGGATAAATATATGTCATGTATGCTATGTGTTAGATACGTGTAGGATATACGTGACTTCTTTACACCCAAACCTGACCTATACTGGTAACCATATTAGGACGTGGTGACCAGCATACTTAACCAAGTAAACTAAACTGCCGAGCAACCCAAGGTGAGTTCACACTTTCTACAAAGCATGGGATTCCCAGGGGTTGGGAATGGGGTAAAGGAACATGGATTCCTCGTCCTTTATTGGGTAGGACAGTGCTGGTTCAGGAATATAATTCCTCGTCCTCTTGGACAGATAACTTTCACTAGACCAAAACTCTATCACGAAGTCCCTCCTTTTTTTTATATATCGACTTAATCGCCGGGCCAATGGCGAGCGGGTCATTAGTTAGATAGCGCTATTTAGGTTTGACAAACCTCACACCGTGCCGCAGAGGACGGGCATGAACTAATGGATCTGGGCACGTCAATGATGATAGACATTGACAGTTCAGGGCACATAAACATGACTACAGTCAGCAGTCGATATGGTAACGAGTCTAGTAACATACATGGGGTAGCCCCCACGGCCGTAGAGCCAGATAACTAAACATGGGGTAGCCCCCACGGCTGGACTGCCAGAGTAATTGGGTTAAACAAATCACGTTTTCAACTATGGGGTAACCCCCACGGCAGGATGCCAGATAAAGGAAACTGTTTTCGAAACAACTTAAAACGAACACCCAACTGTGAACTCGCTCAACATTCTTGTTGACTCGTTACTACATGCTTTGCAGGTCAATAGGTACTTAGCTGGAGCTTGCATGGAGAAGAGTCGTTGTGGGACATGGACAGCTGTGTGTCATGTTAAACTTTGAAACAATTAAACTTATGTTTTGGTTTTAAACGTTATGCTTCCGCTTGCAACTTAAACTATGTTTTGTTTGGACACCAATTGTATTGGTTGGATTTTTATAATCACTTACATGCTTGTTCAATATGATTGGTGGCTGGATCCTGGTCAGTCACGCCTCCAAGCGGTGGTATTCCGCAGGTGGATTTTGGGGGTGTGACAGATTGGTATCAGAGCCATTGGTTATAGAGAACTTGGTTTTAATAAGGGAAAACGATTTTGTTAAAACCAGACTATAACCTATACAGTGCTCTACGATCCACAACGACGCTTCACTCCACATGCAAGGCTCGACAATCTAAGTGATATGGTTTATGTTCTGTTACCTACTTGCTAGATTTCATAGAACTATGCTCATGGTATGCTTAGATAAACGTAGCAACTATAGTATGAGAACACATGTGTGCTTACTCTCTTCCGTCATCGCACTTTTACGAACCTCTCTCACTCATGTTTCCCTCTTATATGAAGATCATGAGTGGACGCGTTAACATGACTCAAGCCCAGTTGACGGCTCTGATTAACGAACAAGTTGCTGCGGCACTTGCAGCTGCACACGCAGGAGGTATATCCTGCAGTCCAAACTCATTCTAGGATCTTTAGATCCTACTCTCGTGAACCAACCTTTGTGTTAAACTCTGTCCTTTCTTTCACCCACAACAGGTCAACATGCTCAGCCACCTGTGTGCACCTTTAAAACTTTTATGGACTGCCGACCAACTACTTTTAGCGGCACTGAAGGAGCTGTAGGCCTCCTCCACTGGTTTGAGAAGCTCAAGTCAGTCTTCGAAATGTGTGAATGCCCTGAGGCTCGCAGGGTGAAGTATGCTACCGGTACTCTCGAGGGTTTAGCGCTCACGTGGTGGAACGCTCAGGTTCAAATGTTGGGGTTAGTCGCTGCTAACGCCACCCCATGGAACAACTTTAAGGAAATGATCAAAGAGGAGTATTGCAATCGTGATGACATTCACAAGTTGGAGGTAGAGTTCTACAACCTCAAGTTGACGGGGTCAGAAATCGAAGCGTACATGAAAAGATCGAATGAGTTGGCTATTCTGTATCCTACTATGGTAGACCCTCCCATCAAACGCATCGAACTATTTCTCAAGGGCTTAGTGCCAGACATCCAAAGTCATGTGACTTCAGCTAACCTCGCCACCATCCAGTAAGTTGTTCAATTGGCTCACCGTCTCACGGATCAGGCAGTGGAGCAGAACATGTTACCAAAGCGCATAGGTGCTGCAACTACTCCAGATGCTCCTAGTGACAACAAACGGAAATGGGATGGAGCTTCAAGTAAGGGTTCGACTTCTGTTCAGTCTCAGTCTCAGCAGAGAAAGACTGATGACTACAAGATCCCCAGTCAGCAATCATCTGGTGGTCAAAGTCATGGTGGGTACAAGGGGAATCACCCCAAATGCAATCGCTGCAACCTACACCACAGCGGGCCATGCACCAGGGGTAACTGTCATCGGTGCAACAAGCCAGGTCACGCCGCCAAGGACTGCAGAAGCTTATACCCCGCAAACCAGAATCGTCAACAACAAGCCCCTCAGAACCAGCGACAGCAGCAGCAGCAAGGTATCAACAAAGGGTGCTTTCAGTGTGGAGCTGAAGGCCATTTCAAGAGAGATTGCCCCCAACTGAACAGGAACCAGAACAACAACAACAACAATAACAATAATCAGGGGAATGGTAACAATGGGAACAACAACAACAACAATGGTTCCAGGGGGCGGGTGTTCGTGATTGGTCAAGGTGAAGCAAGGAATGACCCCAATGTTGTGACGGGTAAGTTCCTTCTCGACGACTTTTATGTTACAGTTTTATTTGATTCGGGTGCCGATACTAGCTACGTGTCACTAGAAGTTAGTCAAATGCTTAAGCGTATTCCAACACCTTTGAACAACAAGCACACTGTAGAGCTAGCAAATGGTAAGAGTTTAGAGGCCACACACGTAGTCAAGGGTTGTAAACTTGTTCGTGCTAACCAGACCTTCTTTATCGACCTTATTCCTATCGTCTTGGGTAGTTTCGACGTTGTCATTGGGATGGATTGGTTATCCCAACACCGAGCAGAGATTCTTTGCAACGAGAAGATTGTTCGTATTTCTGATTCAGGTGATGAACCCCTCATGATTCGTGGCGACAAGAGGGGTGCTGTTGAGAACATCATCTCTTTCCTTAAAGCCCAGAAGTGTTTGAGAAAGGGCCACATCGCTATCTTGGCTCTTGTTACAAACACCTCAAAGAAAGAGAAGAAGATAGAAGATTTTCCGATTGTACCCGACTATCCTGAGGTATTTCCTGGCCTTCCGCCTCATCGCCAGGTCGAGTTTCAGATTGAACTAGCTCCTGGAGCTGCGCCTATAGCTCGTGCACCTTATCGTTTAGCTCCATCAGAGTTGGAAGAACTCTCTACGCAACTACAAGAACTCTTGAATAAGGGTTTTATTCGTCCTAGCTCATCGCCCTGGGGAGCTCCAGTGCTATTTGTGAAGAAGAAAGACGGTACCTTTAGAATGTGTATCGACTATCGTGAACTCAACAAGGTGACCGTGAAGAATCGTTATCCTCTACCACGTATTGACGACTTGTTCGACCAGCTGCAAGGGTCGAGCTACTATTCAAAGATTGATTTGAGGTCGGGATATCACCAGCTGAGAGTCCGAGAAGAGGACGTCTCCAAAACAGCTTTTAGAACTCGTTATGGACACTATGAGTTTTTGGTCATGCCTTTTGGGCTGACAAACGCACCTGCGGTTTTCATGGACTTGATGAATCGAGTGTACAAGCCTTACCTGGACAAGTTCGTTATAGTCTTCATCGACGACATCCTGATCTATTCTAAGAGTCAGGAGGAACACGAGCAGCATCTACAACTTATTTTGGAACTCCTTCGAACAGAACAGCTTTATGCAAAATTCTCGAAATGCGACTTCTGGCTTCGTGAAGTCCATTTCCTAGGCCACGTAGTGAACAAGGATGGGATTCATGTGGATCCATCCAAGGTAGACTCGATTAAGAACTGGCCTGCACCTCGCACACCAACGGAAATACGCCAATTCTTGGGTTTGGCAGGTTACTACAGGAGGTTCATTAAGGATTTTTTGAAGATTGCGCAACCTCTCACCTCACTAACGCAGAAGGGCGCTACTTACCGATGGGGTAATACGCAAGAAGCAACATTTCAACACCTAAAGGATAGACTTTGCAGCGCACCTATTATTTCATTGCCAGAGGGCACAAATGATTTTGTGGTCTATTGCGACGCATCCATTCAGGGTCTTGGATGTGTGTTGATGCAGCGGGATAAAGTTATTGCGTACGCCTCACGCCAACTTAAAGTTCATGAAAGGAACTATACTACACACGATTTAGAGCTGGAAGCTGTTGTTTTTGCGCTTAAGATATGGAGACATTACCTGTACGGTACCAAGTGCACCATTTACACCGATCACAGGAGTGTCGAGCATATCTTCAAACAGAAGGAACTAAACATGCGTCAACGACGATGGGTCGAGTTATTAAACGATTACGAATGTGCAATCAAGTACCATCCTGGCAAAGCCAATGTTGTGGCTGATGCCCTTAGTCGAAAGGACACTACGCCTAAGCGCGTGCGAGCATTGCAACTCACTATCCAATCTAGTCTTCCTTCCCAGATACGAGCTGCTCAGATAGAAGCATTGAAACCAGAAAACGTCAGGGCTGAAGCCCTACGCGGCTCAAGGCAACGATTAAACAAAAGGAAGACGGTGCATACTATGTAACAGGACGCATTTGGGACCCACTCTATGGCAACTTACGAGAGCTTGTGATGGATGAAGCACACAAGTCTCGCTACTCGGTACATCCTGGTTCGGATAAGATGTACCACGATATCAAAACTACGTATTGGTGGCCTAGCATGAAGGCCCACATAGCAACTTACGTCAGCAAGTGTTTGACTTGTGCGAGAGTCAAGACTGAATACCAGAAACCCTCAAGCCTACTCCAACAACCAGAGATACCACAATGGAAATGGGAGCAAATTTCCATGGATTTCGTTACTGGCCTGCCTAGATCTCAGCACGGAAATGATACTATTTGGGTGATCGTGGATTGACTCACAAAGTCTGCACACTTCTTGGCTATCAAGGAAACGGATAAGTTCTCCACTCTAGCAGAAGTATATCTCAAGGAAGTTGTCTCGAGGCACGGAGTGCCCACCTCCATTATCTCGGATCGTGATGCACGTTTTACTTCAGAGCTGTGGCAAGCAATGCACAAATCCTTTGGCTCACGATTAGACATGAGCACAGCGTATCACCCTCAGACGGACGGGCAGTCTGAGCGCACTATTCAAACCTTAGAAGACATGCTTCGTGCATGTGTAATCGACTTTGGCAACAGCTGGGAAAAGCATCTGCCACTTGTGGAATTCTCGTACAATAACAGCTACTACACCAGCATTAAAGCTGCTCCGTTTGAGGCATTGTACGGGCGTAAATGTCGGTCACCTCTTTGTTGGGCAGAGGTGGGGGATAGTCAGATCACTGGTCCAGAACTTGTGGTAGACACAACCGAACGAATTGCTCAAATACGACAACGCATGGCGGCAGCTCGTGACCGTCAGAAAAGCTATGCCGATAAGGACAGGAAACCACTTGAGCTCCAGGTTGGGGAGCGTGTACTACTCAAAGTTTCACCCTGGAAGGGTGTGGTTCGTTTTGACAAACGAGGCAAACTTAACCCACGATACGTCGGACCTTTTGAAATCATCGAGAAAATAGGCAAGGTGGCCTACAAACTGAACTTACCAGCAGAACTCAGTGCAGTTCACAACGTTTTCCATGTGTCGAATCTGAAGAAGTGTCTGTCAGATGAGACCCTCGTAGTTCCTTTGAAGAAGCTCACCATCGACGAGCAGTTACGATTTGTCGAGGAACCAGTTGAAATCACGGACCGGGATGTTAAGGTCCTCAAGAACACTAGAATACCTCTCGTTCGAGTTCGTTGGAACTCACGTCGCGGCCCAGAGTTCACCTGGGAACGCGAAGATCAGATGAAACAAAAGTATCCCCAACTATTCGCAAACAATACAACCACTACTGAGGCTGAAGCTACGGAATTTCGGGACCAAATTCCAGATCAACGGGGGGAGGATGTGACACCCCAGGAAAACCAGGAAAACCATACAACTTAACTAGCTTCCTCAGTGAGTACTTACCAAATTTCGGGACGAAATTTCTTTCAACTTGGGGATAATGTGACAACTCGGAATTTAGAACCCTTCATTGTATCTTGATGTAACATGCTTGAACGTTATGTGTTTATATATTAGTAAATGAAAGTTCGTGATTATCTTGATGTGCTATGTGTTATTAATGTGTACGTATAAAGTATAGTTTTATACAAGTATGTATGTAGTGAACCGGAACCAAAACACAAGGACTCGACTCGAGACCGCTTGGTCTCGAGTGAACAGTAAAATGGTGGGCCGGTTGGGCCATGCACCTCTCGAAACCCAAAACCAAGTATAAAAACCCCAAACCCACACTCACTCTCACACACTCCCCTCCACACTCTCCCTCTCTCTCACTAAAACCCTAAGTCTCAACATCCTTCTTCCCTCATTCTCTTGGATCAGTCGGCAACAACAAGGAGACTCGGTCAAGCTCATCATCATCACTCGGACACTCCATTTTATTCATCTTCTTTACTGTCTCGGTGCCTTTTCACAACCGGTTAGTGTTTTTAGATGCTCACTAGGTGTTTATGTGAATAATGGTGTTACTTGCTTTGATGAATAGCATGATGAATGTGTTATGAATGTTGTTCGAGTCTAATAAAGGCGTTTGTTTGGTTAGTGGTACTCATGTCCATGTTTGATATGCATATCTCTATATGATTAGGAAGGTTGAAGTGATTTGATAATTGTGACACTAGTTGATAGTAGGATGTGTATTAAATAGTATGAAAATGTATGAATGTTAATGATAAATCTTGTGCAAGCATGCTAGTATTGATTGTATATGCTAGATTCAGGAGCCGATGATGATATTGACTTGAGTTCATGCTAGGAGGGATTGTTTGATTAATCATGATTGCAAAATGATGAAGAACTTGTTGAATGTGATATGAATATTTGAAAATTGCTATGTTTGATCCAATTGATTAAGGTTTTAGACAAGAAAACATGTTGATGCATTTTGGTTGGATAGTACACAAGATCATGAAATGGTAATCCTATTGGTTAGTACAATTCTGGGCAGATGTTCTAGAAACAGCAGGTGTGCGAGTCGAGACCTCCGGTTGCGACTCGAGACCATCGAGTGATAACTCGAGACCACGAATCAACGACTCGAGAGCATAACAGCAGACATCAGGGACTCGAGACATCAGAGGTTACGACTCATGTACGCACTACTCGAGACCAGATGTCCATGACTCGAGACTTCCCGTTGCGACTCGAGACCGCGTGATCTCGAGTAGAGACCCCCCCTGTCTCGACTGGGCTGCTTATCTTTGTTATTGGGCCGAAGTGTATGGATTACTCGTGCTTGTTACTGTTTAAGTGGGATATGTGTTAACTGTTACTGTTTAAGAACTTGGACAGGCCCAATAACGTAGAGGATAAATATATGTCATGTATGCTATGTGTTAGATACGTGTAGGATATACGTGACTTCTTTACACCCAAACCTGACCTATACTGGTAACCATATTAGGACGTGGTGACCAGCATACTTAACCAAGTAAACTAAACTGCCGAGCAACCCAAGGTGAGTTCACACTTTCTACAAAGCATGGGATTCCCAGGGGTTGGGAATGGGGTTAAGGAACATGGATTCCTCGTCCTTTATTGGGTAGGACAGTGCTGGTTCAGGAATATAATTCCTCGTCCTCTTGGACAGATAACTTTCACTAGACCAAAACTCTATCACGAAGTCCCTCCTTTTTTTATATATCGACTTAATCGCCGGGCCAATGGCGAGCGGGTCATTAGTTAGATAGCGCTATTTAGGTTTGACAAACCTCACACCGTGCCGCAGAGGACGGGCGTGAACTAATGGATCTGGGCACGTCAATGATGATAGACATTGACAGTTCAGGGCACATAAACATGACTACAGTCAGCAGTCGATATGGTAACGAGTCTAGTAACATACATAGGGTAGCCCCCACGGCCGTAGAGCCAGATAACTAAACATGGGGTAGCCCCCACGGCTGGACTGCCAGAGTAATTGGGTTAAACAAATCACGTTTTCAACTATGGGGTAACCCCCACGGCAGGATGCCAGATAAAGGAAACTGTTTTCGAAACAACTTAAAACGAACACCCAACTGTGAACTCGCTCAACATTCTTGTTGACTCGTTACTACATGCTTTGCAGGTCAATAGGTACTTAGCTGGAGCTTGCATGGAGAAGAGTCGTTGTGGGACATGGACAGCTGTGTGCCATGTTAAACTTTGAAATAATTAAACTTATGTTTTGGTTTTAAACGTTATGCTTCCGCTTGCAACTTAAACTATGTTTTGTTTGGACACCAATTGTATTGGTTGGATTTTTATAATCACTTACATGCTTGTTCAATATGATTGGTGGCTGGATCCTGGTCAGTCACGCCTCCAAGCGGTGGTATTCCGCAGGTGGATTTTGGGGGTGTGACAAATTTGATCCGTTACACAACATCTGTTGTGTTTACGATGAAAAGCTTCCAAAAATGGCGAAATTCAAAGAGATTCTGGAATTCATGAAGCGGTTACCAATCCAGAAGGCACTGACAAATCAACATAATGTTTTTCAATCTCATATTGAACGTTTTTGGAAAAATGCCAAGTATGATGAAGAAAGCAAAGCGATAACTTCGATTGTGAGCTTAAATGGTAAAGATAAAGAGATTATCATTACAGAACAACTTGTTCGAGAAGTATTAGACTTTCCTGATGATGAAAATTCACCGACAAAGTTTCCAGAGAGAATGGTGAAGGGTTGCATGTTGAGGATGGGTTATAATGGTCCACTAAACGGTGCAAATTATTTGAAATCAAGTTTCTCAAAGCCATACAAGTTTTTCATACATTCAGTAATTCATGCTCTCAGTCACAGAAAGGGTGGTTATGATGTAATGCGAGATTACCAAATGAACATGGTTACGGCACTTGTGTTGAACAAGAAGTATAACTTTTCGAAAATCAGTTTCCATTACATGAAGGAAAATATTACATCAAAAAGCAAAACTTGGATTTATCCGAGATTTGTACAGATGATACTTGATCATGCCTACCCAGATCTAGAAAAAGATGAAAATAATGATTTGTTGGTATTGTATCATATGGATAATGAGACTTTGACTGTATTAGCCAGGTATCACAAAAATCATCCAGAACCAAAGACAAAGGCAGAATTCTTTGGATTTATCAAGGATAAAAACTATCAAGATCCAGATCCAGATCCAGTTGATCATCTCAAACGGAGGAATGATGAAGAGATGAAGGAAAAAAGTGCAGCTGATGAACTTAAAACGTTAGCAGCATTCAAAAACACAAGAAGTGAGTGGTTCTTGAAAGATGTAAAAGAAAAGAAGGCAAGAGGAGGTAAGAGAACTCCGAAAGTACAAGCTGAAAAGGGTTCATCTTCACAACAGAAACGTCAAAAGAAAAATGTTGAGACATTGCTGGTCAATGAACTAGAAGAAGATGAAACTGAAGCTGATGCTAATGCTGAAAGAGATCAGGGTCGTTTATCTCCTGAGTCTGCACGGTTATTGAAAGCTCTTAAAGAAAGTTTGCAGCTGATAAAGCAGCAGGTGAAGAAGGTGATGATGAAGGAAAAAGTTCGTCCAGTTCTGAAGGAGAGGTTGATGAAACTGAACGCTGGAAGAAAGTAGTTTCTGAAAAAGAAAAACAGAAGAAAAGAAAGAGGAGTGGAAATGATGATGATGATTATGTTCCGCCTCCAGAGAATGTTCAAGAAGTTATAACACCACCATCAGGAGGTCGAAAGAAAGCAACTACGAGAAAGCGTGTTGATCCTACTGCAGCTCGTAAATTGAGATTCAAGATTCCATTGAAACCACAACAACAACCACCAACAGCACCACAACATCCACCATCACCACCATCACATCTATCACCACCACATCTATCACCACCACATCAATCTCCACCACAACCATCACCACCAAAACAACCATCACCACCACATTCATCACCACAACCTCATATCTCTACACCAACTCATGAACAACCTGTTATCACCTCACCACATATTTTACAAACACCTACAACCACACAATCACAAATTCAAACCACTCCTGGATCTTCTAGATTCAAAGATTTTCCGAATATTCCAAATATTCCTCTTGAAGATATTGGAGATTTTAGTTTTGTGAACGATGAGCTTGTGAAGAACCTGCAACAGAAGGTGGAAGAAGTGTTAGTTGAGAACAAGAAGTTGGTAGATCGTGAAAAGAAGCTAGAAAAGCGTGTAAAGAAAGTTGAATCTGAAAATTCCTCACTGTTGAAAAAATTTGAAACTGATCAAACTGAGATTGATATTATGAAAGTTCGAATTGCAGAGTTGGAAGAGGAAAAGGCTCACAGAGATGAACAGAACAAGTATTTTGAGTTGAAAAACAAAGAACTGGAGGCAAATAATGCTAGAAGGGAACATGAGGATTATATGTTGAGAAAAGTAATAGAAGATTTGCTTGGCAAGCCAGTTGAACAGAGGTTTGAGGAGATTCAGCTAGAGGAAGTTAGAGCGAAAAGAAAAGCTGAAATGGAAGCTGACATGAAATACAAGGGCAAAGGTCTTGAAGGTGAAAAAGTTGTTGAAGTTACAGAAAGGGAAATGGTTATGTCTGAGCCTATAGAAGATCCAATATCGTCTGTTCTGCCTATATCTTCAGTGTCTGGTGTAAATGATGAAGATGATGAAGATGACGAAGATGATGATGATGCTTTGATAGATGATGCAGATGATGTATATTCTGCAAGTAGTCATGATGATGATGATGGGAATGATGACGATGATCAAGGTACTTCAGGTATTTGAGTTACTGAAGCGTCTAATGAAGAAAATGTTGATGATTATCTTCATGACGATGCTAATGAAGAACCAGAGAATGTTGAAGGTGAGGGGGAGCATGTTGATGATAAGAATGTTGATGATAGTGAAAAATTGATTCTACATCTTGAACCTGATGTCGAAGAAGGTGAAATCAGGCATACTTATACTATCGATGAAATCATCAAGATGACACATATTGAAGATGTTAACTTCAAGTTTGATTTTGAAGAAGAACTGAATCAGTTTGATATCAATCAGCAGCCTGATTATCAGTATAAGTACGTTGAAGAACCTGATAATTATGACAGGGTTGAAGTTGAAGATTGGAGTGATGAGGATCAATCTGAAAGTGCTCATGTTGATACTTCAAACTTTCCAACGCTTGTTGAATTTTTCAGTCAAGCGAACATAGATGAGTTGAGAAGGAAAGTTGAAGAATGTTTAAAGAATAAAAACTTTGATGGGATGTCGAAAGATGAACGACGCGAAGAACACAAGAAGTGGTTTAGAAAAGACACTGAAAGAAAATTCAAGAGACCGCTGAAGTTTTACAAGAGAGACAGAGAAGTTTCACTTGGTGACATTATCAGTTGGGGGTTCTTGCCGCAGGTGAACGCATATGCAATTAGAAGAGAGTATGGCGTTCAGTATTTTGAATACATTCAGGATATCATGTCTTTGCCATGGTGGGACGTTGAAGAACTTCCAAAAGTCAGAACGTTGAATTATCCTATCAGAGAACGTGATATGCCAACCTGGGTTCTGATGAAATTCGAAGCTTTCAAAGACTTTAAACACTGGAAGCCACACCAACCGAAGAAAGTGAAGAGGGTGGATCCAGTAACTGGTGTTGAAGAGACGATCTTACAGATAAAGAAGCCTAGAGTTATAAAGAACATTCCACTGCTGAAGATGGAGCAAGATTTTCATAAAGGATTCTTATGTTGGGTATACAGCTGCTTGTCAACTGAAGTTGTGATTACATACAGAGTGGAAAATGAAGTTAGACACATCTACTTGTATGATCCGTTGTGGATTGTGAACTGCTCGGAAAAAGATATAGAATGCTTGTTTGTGAATAAGATCGGATACAGGAAAGAAGATAAAGATCAAGCCTTGCAATTTCAGAAAGTTGTGACTATCTGCTTTTAGAAAGGAATTAACTCTGAGAATGCATGGTCGACTAAGTGGAGAAAGATTGAGAAAGAAGAAGCTCTGAAAGCTGAGAAAGAAAAGAAGGAACATGAAGAAAGAGATCGAATGCTTCGAGGTAAATGGATGAAAGAACAAGCTGAGGAAAAGCAGAGAGTCGCTAAAGAGAATGAAAAGTTGAAAAGTTTGTTGAGGAGAAAGCCGAAGCAGAGAGAGGAAACGTTCAAGTCTCTGTGAAGATAGTTTTTTAAGACAACCTGACTGAAGACTCCGGCAATATCCAAGGGGGAGTTTGTTGGTACACGATGTCTATCGCCTACATGAACAATCTAGGTCATGTCTAGCAGCTTGTAATAGGGGTCTTATGTGTAAAAGTTAAGTTTATTTGTGTTTAGTGTCATTTCGCATGAAATGAGTTTGTAAGATCATTTCGTACGAAATGAAGTTTTGCCATTTTGTACGAAATGGATCAGGTGATTTTGTGCGAAATGAAACTCCTATATATAGGGGTGTTGGGTTTTCCATTTGGTACGAATTGGTGAAGTCTGTAACGAAGTGCTGTCAGTTTCTCACCGTGTATTATCGTCTAAAATCAATGGAAAACTAGTTTAAAGTGAATATCTCTGTTTCTACTCACATTCTAACACCGATTCTCAGTTGCTAGTTTGTTTTCGCCTCTCTAGTAGCTTAGATTTGACTCAGACCGACTCTTTCAGGTCGTATATCGATCCTACAATGTCCTCGTCTCGGACTCTCAGCTGATGATAGCCCAATCTCAGATCAATCTTAGAGTAGAAGCTCGACCCTTGCAACTGGTCGAACAGGTCGTCAATACGCGGAGGATGATAACGATTCTTCACGGTCACCTTGTTGAGTTCGCAATAGTCTATGCACATTCGAAAGGTATCGTCTTTCTTCTTCACAAACAAAACTGGAGCTCCCCAGGGTGAAGAGCTAGGATGAATGAAACCCTTGTCCAAAAGCTCTTGTAGCTGCGTGGACAGTTCTTCTAATTCAGATGGTGCTAAGTGATAAGGTGCATGGGCTATTGGTGCGGCTCCAGGAGCTAGCTCGATTTGAAACTCGACTTGACGATGAGGCGGAAGACCAGGTAATTCCTCAGTAAATACCTCAGGGAAGTCGTGGACGATCAGAATGTCTTTTATCTTCTTCTCTTTCGTTGAGGTGTCAGTAACGAGAGCTAGAATAGCAGTGTGGCCTTTCGCAAACACTTCTGTGCCTTAAGGAAAGAGATGATACCCACAACAGCACCACTCTTGTCACCACGAATAACGAGGGGTTCACCGCCTGCACAAGGGATGCAGACAATCTTCTCCTTGCAGAGTATTTCTGCTCGATGATGAGATGACCAATCCATCCCAATGACAACGTCGAAGCTACCAAGAACGATGGGGATAAGATCGATAGAGAAAGTCTGACCAGCTAAAGCGAGATTACAACCCTTAACTATGTGTGTGGCCTCAAGACTTTTACCATTCGCTAGTTCTACAACATGCTTAGAATCCAGGGGGATTGGGGTATGCTTAAGCATCTGACTAACCCTTAAGGACACGTAACTAGTATCGGCTCCCGAATCGAATAAAACAGAAACAAAGAAATCATCTAGTAGGAACTTACCCGTCACGACGTTGGGATCGTTCCTCGTATCACCCTGACCAATCACAAATGCACGTCCCCTGGCACCATTGCCATCATTGTTATCCCTATTGTTTCCATTCCACTGATTGTTAATGTTGTTCTGGTTCTGGTTCAGCTGGGGGCAGTCTCTTTTAAAGTGGCCCTCAGCACCACACTGGAAACATCCTTTGTTGTTACCCTGTTGTTGTTGCTGCTGCTGGCGCTGGTTCCGTGGAGTCTGCTGCTGTTGTCGCCTCTGATTCGCAGGATAAAGGCTCCTGCAATCTTTTGCTGCGTGGCCTGGCTTGTTGCATCTCTGACAGTTGTTCTTGCTACACGGCCCACTGTGGTGCATGTTACATCGATTGCACTTAGGGTGGTTCCCCTTGTACACACCCTGACCTTGATTACCAGAAGACTGTTGACTAGGGCTCTTGTAGTCGTCAGTCCTTCACTGCTGAGACTGAGACTGAACAGAAGTTGAACCCTTGCTTGAATTTCCATCCCATTTGCGTTTGTTGTTGCTTGGAGCATCAAAAGTAGTGGTAGCACTAATACGCTTGGGCAATTTGTTCTGCTCGACTGCCTGATCAGTGAGACGGTGGGATAGTCGTATAACCCGCTGGATTGTAAGGAGGTTAGCTGAAGTCACCATGCTTTGTATCTCTGGCACTAAACCTTTAATGTAAAGCTCGATACGTTTGTAGGGAGGATCCACCATGTTGGGACACAAAGCAGCTAATTCGTTCGATCTCTTAGTATACGCTTCGATTTCAGACCCCGTCATCTTCAGATTGTAAAACTCCACCTCTAGCTTGTGAATGTCATCACGATGACAATACTCTTCTTTGATCAGGTCCTTAAAGTCATTCCATGGGGGGGCATTAGCAGCTGCCAACCCTAGCATTTGCACCTGTGCGTTCCACCAAGTTATCGCACCGCCTTCAAGTGTTCCCGTAGCAAACTTTACCCTACTGGCAACAGGGCATTCACACATTTCGAAAACAGATTCGATCTTCTCGAACCAGTGGATAAGACCTACGGCTCCTTCAATGTCGTTGAAGGTACTTGGTCGAAAATCCATGAAGGTCTTGAACGTACACACGAGAGGCTGAGCATGTTGACCTGTCGCGCGAGAAAGAAAGGACAAGGTTAAGCACGAGAGTAGGTTCGCAAAAGTAGGATCTAAACATCGTAGGATAGTTCGAATAGCAGGCTGTACCTCCTGCTTGTGCTGATGCGAGAGCCTTAGTAACTCATTCGTTGATTAGAGCCGTCAACTGGGCCTGAGTCAAGTTAAGACGTCCACTCATGATCTTCACATCGAGAAAAGCACAAGTAAGAACGGCGATGTGGAGGTGTGAAAAGTATGTGACGAAAGAAGAGAGCAAGCATACAGGGTTTCAGGCAAACAGTTGTTACACTAAGCATACCATGAACAATGCACTATGTAAACTAACAGGCAGGCAATACAAACATAAACCATATTACCTATATTGTTAAGTCTTGCACGTGGAGCGAAGCGTCATTGTGGATCGTTGAGCATTGAACAGGTTATAGTCTGGTTTTTATCAAAAAGATTTTTCCCTTTTTAAAACCTAGTTCACTATAACCAATGGCTCTGATACCAATCTGTCACACCCCCAAAATCCCCAAGCGGAGTATCACCGCAGGGAGCGTGACTGACCAGGATCTAGCCACCAATCATATTGAACAATATAAGTAAATAAATAAAAACCCAAACCAAACAATATAATTGGTGTCAAAACAATTCAACAAAGTTTAAGTTATCAGCGGAAGCATAAAGTTCAAAACCCAAAACATAAGTTTATAAGTTCGTAAGTTTATCATGAACACTCAATGGTCCATGCTCCACAACGACTCCTCCTGTGCAAGCTCCATCTAAGTACCTAACGACCTGCAAGGCATGTAGCAACGAATCAACAACAATGTTGAGCGAGTTCACAGTTGGTTGTCCATTTTAGTGTTGTTCCAAAAACCATAAGTTATTTCGAAAACCACGAGTTATCTAGTTCCTTGTATCCCAAACCATAACCAGTGGGGATTTCACCATGTTAACCATTAGACCCGTTACCATATCGACTACTGACTGTAGTTATGTTTATGTGCCCTGCGTCAATGTCTATCATCATTGACTAAGTGACCAAGTCCATTAGTCCACGCCCGTCCTCTGCGGTACGGTGTGAGGCTTGTCAAACCTAATAGCGCTATTTAACTAATGACCCGTTCGCCATTGGCCCGGCGATTAAGTCGATATAAAAATGAGGGACTTAATGATAGAGTTTTGTCTAGTGTCAATCAATGTTGTCACCCTTCACTTAAGAGGGTGGAAGTACGTGTCCTACCCAAGGAGAACACGCAGGTTTCAATGTTGTCACCCTTCACCTAAGAGGGTGGGAGTACGTATTTTACCCAAGAAGAATACGCAGGTTTCCTTATTAAACGTTAACCCATTCCCAAACCACCGCGAATCCCATGCCTTGTAGAAAGTGTGAACTCACCTTAGATTAGCTCGACAGATAAACAAAAGGTCACTTGAGCTACTTGTGGTCAACCAGGTCCTAACATGGTTACCATACAAGTCAGGTCTAGGTTCAGATAAGGCACGTATGTTTACACATATTCTAGCAAGTTACGTACACATAACGATCACGACATACACATAGAAGCATGTTAAACAATATCAGTCAAGTACACACATGAAGCCCAATTTGTGCTGAGTCGAGTGATTGGGTCGGTAAAATTGTGTGAGCCCAATCATCTTGTGTGATTCAGTAGGTGAAGCCCAATAAATGCTCGGCCCAACGTGTTGTGCGATCAGCACGAACTTGTGCGATCCACAACAGGTTGTGCGATCCAATATATCCAGGCCCAATAAAACATGTAGTCCAATAATATGTGCGGCCCAAAAGTATTAACAAAGAAACTTCTTGTGCAGCCCAATATATTGTGCGATCAGCACAGTCTTGTGTGATCCACAATATATTGTGCGGTCATGCATAAGCAGATAGTACTATGTGCTTACACAGTTGTACTTCATGCATTCCTATCTAGTGCGACTAACTTGTGTGGTCCAAGAGCTTGTGCGTTCAGCTCTTGTGCGACTGAGCTTGTGCGATCAGTTTCATACTTTCCTCAATTCATGCAATCAGTTTTTAATTCCTTTAAAATCGGTAACCTCCAAAATCATTCCAATCATGTGTTTGGTAAATCATAACAGAAATTAAAATCTAACAACCCATTCAAACTGTCACACCCTGACTTTTGCGGAAGCGTATGATGTGTGACTTGTTTAATACCATTGCATTCAATCATAATAAACAACTATGTGATCAAAACGGTGTTCATCCATTCATTAAGTAAAAGTATTACAAATACCAGTTATTTAAGTTTCAAACAAAACAACCTTCGACTAAGATACAGTTCAACAAAAGTGGATGACATCTTAAACTTTGAATTTACTTCTAGAAACAACACCCGCGCTCAAGATCCATCTTGTTACCTGAAATACATGTAATTTTGGAAAACATCAACAAAAGTTGAACGAGTTCATGCGTTTTGTGTGAGTACTGGCAAACTCGTAAACCTTTGAGAGACTCCTTTGAAAACAGGTATGAAAAGTGTGTATGAACATACCAAATAAATGTTTTGCAAGGACATTAAAGCATGTGAGGACATAGGGAGTACTCGAAATGAGTAGGCTTATACCCTTGTCTATTTCCCTCGACTATGTCGATTCACCTCGACTATGTCGATTCACCTCGACTATGTCGATTCACCTCGACTATGTCGATTTCCCTCGACTGGGACACCGAAGCACTCAAGTAGTCACAAGTACCATGAGTGGGGTTCGACCGTACCCGTTAGATCTAACCTTCGTCCCTAATTAAGAATTAATGGCATTTCAATATTTAATCTATGCTCACATGATCTAATAGTGCATTTCATAGTCAATTCATACCGTTTAAGCATTCGTAACATGTATTCCACCCCCGAGAGTTATAAAACCAAAAACAGTTAAGAGAAAAGGGGGACATGAACTCACAGTTTTGCGTCTTCGGTACTCGTAACACAAGTCTCGTCAGCAAACACGACTGCCTACAATGTACTAGGGTCTATTAGACGAACGGGTCGTGCCTTGCCTTAGAATTAACGTTTCTGAGTTACGTTCCTTTTATGTCTCCAATATTATTCCAAGTTATAATTATTTGTTAAAATAATAATTTATTTTAACTTTAAATTATACTAAATTTTGGAATAATTGTTAAACAATATTTTGTACAATACTTCTCAAGTATTTATTTTCGTATTTCCTTCCCAAGGATGGGGGTATCTCATACATGTATTTCCATATGCTTGTATTTGTAGTTCCAAAATAATATATTTTCAAGTCTAACTTAGAAAATATATATAAACTTATTTTGTCCTAAGATAATGTATTTCAAGAAAATATATATTTTTCCCAAAAATCATATATCTTCTAAATATTCCAAGAAAATATATTTTAACTTCCCAAAAATAATAAATTTTCTCCTTGTCGAAAATATGATATAACTTGGTAATATTTACAAAAATCATATTTTCATTTTTTTCGTATCCCAAAATAATATTTACCAAAAATATGCTCAAAAATGTATTTTCCGGAATACTTGTAAGTTACGTTCTTTCGTTCTGTTTCGCAATATTATGCGTGTAACTTATGTATTTATTCCTCGCGATTTTTGGTAATATTTTGGATTGTAAATTTCTTGGTATTTTGTTAAGTCATATTATTTTAAATCCTAAAATAATATAACTAGTACACAAAGTATACAAATAATCACACACAATGTGTCGTTGATGTAAATATATTTTCTAAATACATATTTATCCATTTTTATTTATAAAAACCAACCTCTAATACTTGTATTTTTGTAACAAATTCTATGGCAAAGTTTACATTGACAACCATGATTAAAACACACTTGTAAATATTTGTTTAGAAAATATTTTTCTAAGTGTTTATATTTTTAGAAAATTTTGCCATAGTTTCCCCTAAAAATGGAGGTGTCCATGCTATCAAAGCATATCATTTTCTTTTCAAAATCATCACAAACAATCAACAATCAACCTACACTTACCAAGTGCCAAAACAATGTTACTTACATAGTAATCATGAACTTGAACTTTCATAAAAACTTGTAGTAACTTGGTAGTGTGTTTACTTCTTTGAAAATCTCAATCTTGGAAGATTTAGGTATTTACAACTTACTAGATGATTTTTCCAAAAATCATTCTCTTGGATTTTTCTTGTAAACAATGTATTCTTATACTTGTTTCACCTCTAGAAACATGACTAGTTTCTTTAAAAACAATGTTCATGTAAATCTTATGATTTAACTTGGTTTCTTTGGAATACTAGTGTTGAAATCATTCAAGTTTATGTCTAGTAACCATTTACACACTACATCATTCACAAAATCATTATCATACTTCAAGTTCATGAAAACATAAAGCATGATGATCTTGGTCTTTCACAAGATCACCACCTTAACTTACTAGATCATGTGTTTAATCGCAATCTAATAGGTTTCTTATGATGTCTAACATCACTAACATAAATCATCAATCATCAAGAAGCAAATAAACACAAATCAACATGATTCATATGTAAATGAGCTTATGTTAGAGATTTATGATTATGTTCCTTAGTGTTCATCAAGATTAACAATGTGTATCATCTTTTATTCATCAAAATATGAAGTAACAAAAGGGGTATGAGGGCCTTACTACTAGCTCTATGGCTAGGGATGAACACTTGATGAAGAAGATGATAAATGTGTTGGATAAAAGCAATCGGGAGAGGTCCTTCAAGATCCAAGACCACCAAACCTTCTTATATGGCTCCTTACACCTTGTGTACACTTGATATTAGATGAACTTGGATGATTGATGATGGTGGTATGGTGGATGTAGTTCGGTCGAGAGGACAGGATAAGGAAGGAAGAAAGATGGTGTGATTAAGTGTGTGCAAGAATGAGTGTTCATGACCATCTTATAATTCATGTTTAGCTTTTACCCAAAGGTTAATGTGTCCCTTAAGTACAATGCATAATCTTAATCAAATCTAAGGAAGATCAAGGAAGATTATGGTGGGGCCACATAAGTGACCGTCCACTTAGGGGGGGTATTTAGTTGGTGTTTAATGGTTAGTTAGATGATTAGTTAGGATTCTAAGTGTATTAGTTAGTGTTCATGTGTATTTGACGTCATATAGTGTGTTAGGGTGTTCGGGGATCATAACTAGCTTAGAAACACTAAAACAATGCTTCTAGTAAAATTTTAGTGTTTTGGGTAGTGTCCGGTTGTTCGGTTTGATACCGGTTCGTTAAAGCGTCAAACTATACCGTTTAGTGTTCTTTATGTACCCTTTTGTGACACTTTTAATTCCCGACACTTAGGAAAGCATTCAGGACCATTTAGTCATATTTTTACATGAAACTAGCTTGTTAAAAAGCTGATTTTTGCTTAATTATGCAAAATTCTGCACTTTGGGTGAGTTTCAGGCACTTCCCGGCACTTAAACTATCACTTAGGTATGCAGTTTTGTGGTCCTTACTTCCCTACACACTATACTAGCGTAGAACTTGGTTTCTGGCTCATACTGGTTCTCAAAACACTGTCTGGCTATGTACTGAACTCCCGTCAGTGCTTTTAGTTTGTCTGATAATGGTGCCACTTCTATTCTGTGAACTATATCGTGTTGCATGTAGTAATGATAAAAGTCTTGCAACATGAAATGCCATTGTATGTATATAACAGTAATCAGAAATTCATTTGTCTTGTAAAGTATACCTCTGCCTCGCCGTCACTACCGTAGTTAGGCACCTTCACGATCGAGAGGGAAGAGCAGCCATCTCCTACGGAAGCAAGCTCAGAATCTCGTTTGGTAATTACTCCAGCCATGAGCTTTGCAATGAACGCGAGGCCGATAGCTTCATCGTGCGAGTAAGAACAATAATAGGATTCGGATTCGAATGTATCTTATTCACGTCAATAATTATTCCGTACACTTATTCGTATGTATATATCGATAAAAAAAATATGTTACTTAGCATAAACAGGCAATTTGATGCATCATATCACATATAACTCTCGTTTATCCTTTGGGGGGTCATTTTGTCTCTGGCAAGTCTATCCCACATAGACTATGCCTTAATTGGCACCTTAGTTTGGGGTATTCTCCTCCCTACTAATGTCCTTGCCTTGTCTTTTCTTTGAAAAATGTTTGGCTCATGGATCTTGACGCTTATGTGAATGCAATGAAATCCTTTTTGTAAAATGTTTTTGTGAGAGAATTCTAGTGATTGTAGTCTAGACTCGAGAAGGAATCCTAGTTCACTACAATCGAAGCTCTGATACCAAACTGTCACACCCTGACTTTTGCGGAAGCGTATGATGTGTGACTTGTTTAATACCATTGCATTCAATCATAATAAACAACTATGTGATCAAAACGATGTTCATCCATTCATTAAGAAAAAGTATTACAAATACCAGTTATTTAAGTTTCAAACAAAACAACCTTCGACTAAGATACAGTTCAACAAAAGTGGATGACATCTTAAACTTGGAATTTACTTCTAGAAACAACACCCGCGCTCAAGATCCATCTTGTTACCTGAAATACATGTACTTTTGGAAAACATCAACAAAAGTTGAGCGAGTTCATGCGTTTTGTGTGAGTACTGGCAAACTTGTAAACCTTTGAGAGACTCCTTTGAAAACAGGTATGAAAAGTGTGTATGAACATACCAAATAAATGTTTTGCAAGGACATTAAAGCATGTGAGGACATAGGGAGTACTCAAAATGAGTAGGCTTATACCCTTGTCTATTTCCCTCGACTATGTCGATTTCCCTCGACTATGTCGATTCACCTCGACTATGTCGATTCACCTCGACTATGTCGATTCACCTCGACTATGTCGATTTCCCTAGACTGGGACACCGAAGCACTCAAGTAGTCACAAGTACCATGAGTGGGGTTCGGCCGTACCCGTTAGATCTAACCTTCGTCCCTAATTAAGAATTAATGGCATTTCAATATTTAGTCTATGCTCACATGATCTAATAGTGCATTTCATAGTCAATTCATACCGTTTAAGCATTCGTAACATGTATTCCACCCCCGAGAGTTATAAAACCAAAAACAGTTAAGAGAAAAGGGGGACATAAACTCACAGTTTTGCGTCTTCGGTACTCGTAACACAAGTCTCGTCAGCAAACACGACTGCCGACAATGTATTAGGGTCTATTAGACGAACGGGTCGTGCCTTGCCTTAGAATTAACGTTTCTGAGTTACGTTCCTTTTATGTCTCCAATATTATTCCAAGTTATAATTATTTGTTAAAATAATAATTTATTTTAACTTCAAATTATACTAAATTTTGGAATAATTGTTAAACAATATTTTGTACAATACTTCTCAAGTATTTATTTTCGTATTTCCTTCCCAAGGATGGGGGTATCTCATACATGTATTTCCATATGCTTGTATTTGTAGTTCCAAAATAATATATTTTCAAGTCTAACTTAGAAAATATATATAAACTTATTTTGTCCAAAGATAATGTATTTCAAGAAAATATATATTTTTCCCAAAAATCATATATCTTCTAAATATTCCAAGAAAATATATTTTAACTTCCCAAAAATAATATATTTTCTCCTTGTCGAAAATATGATATAACTTGGTAATATTTACAAAAATCATATTTTCATTTCTTTCGTATCCCAAAATAATATTTACCAAAAATATGCTCAAAAATGTATTTTCCGGAATACTTGTAAGTTACGTTCTTTCGTTCGGTTTCGCAATATTATGCATGTAACTTAAGTATTTATTCCTCGCGATTTTTGGTAATATTTTGGATTGTAAATTTCTTGGTATTTTGTTAAGTCATATTATTTTAAATCCTAAAATAATATAACTAGTACACAAAGTATACAAATAATCACACACAATGTGTCGTTGATGTAAATATATTTTCTAAATACATATTTATCCATTTTTATTTATAAAAACCAACCTCCAATACTTGTATTTTTGTAACAAATTCTATGGCAAAGTTTACATTGACAACCATGATTAAAACACACTTGTAAATATTTGTTTAGAAAATATTTTTCTAAGTGTTTATATTTTTAGAAAATTTTGCCATAGTTTCCCCTAAAAATGGAGGTGTCCATGCTATCAAAGCATATCATTTTCTTTTCAAAATCATCACAAACAATCAACAATCAACCTACACTTACCAAGTGCCAAAACAATGTTACTTACATAGTAATCATGAACTTGAACTTTCATAAAAACTTGTAGTAACTTGGTAGTGTGTTTACTTCTTTGAAAATCTCAATCTTGGAAGATTTAGGTATTTACAACTTACTAGATGATTTTTCCAAAAATCATTCTCTTGGATTTTTCTTGTAAACAATGTATTCTTACACTTGTTTCACCTCTAGAAACATGATTAGTTTCTTTAAAAACAATGTTCATGTAAATCTTGTGATTTAACTTGGTTTCTTCGGAATACTATTGTTGAAATCATTCAAGTTTATGTCTAGTAACCATTTACACACTACATCATTCACAAAATCATTATCGTACTTCAAGTTCATGAAAACATAAAGCATGATGATCTTGGTCTTTCACAAGATCACCACCTTAACTTACTAGATCATGTGTTTAATCACAATCTAGTAGGTTTCTTATGATGTCTAACATCACTAACATAAATCATCAATCATCAAGAAGCAAATAAACACAAATCAACATGATTTCATATGTAAATGAGATGTTAGAGATTTATGATTATGTTCCTTAGTGTTCATCAAGATTAACAATGTGTATCATCTTTTATTCATCAAAATATGAAGTAACAAAAGGGTTATGAGGGCCTTACTACTAGCTCTATGGCTAGGGATGAACACTTGATGAAGAAGATGATAAATGTGTTGGATAAAAGCAATCGGGAGAGGTCCTTCAAGATCCAAGACCACCAAACCTTCTTATATGGCTCCCTACACCCTGTGTACACTTGATATTAGATGAACTTGGATGATTGATGATGGTGGTATGGTGGATGTAGTTCGGCCGAGAGGAAAGGAGAAGGAAGGAAGAAAGATGGTGTGATTAAGTGTGTGCAAGAATGAGTGTTCATGACCATCTTATAATTCATGTTTAGCTTTTACCCAAAGGTTAATGTGTCCCTTAAGTACAATGCATAATCTTAATCAAATCTAAGGAAGATCAAGGAAGATTATGGTGGGGCCACATAAGTGACCGTCCACTTAGGGGGGGGGGGGTATTTAGTTGGTGTTTAATGGTTAGTTAGATGATTAGTTAGGATTCTAAGTGTGTTAGTTAGTGTTCATGTGTATTAGACGTCATATAGTGTGTTAGGGTGTTCGGGGATCATAACTAGCTTAGAAACACTAAAACAATGCTTCTAGTAAAATTTTAGTGTTTCGGGTAGTGTCCGGTTGTTCGGTTTGATACCGGTTCGTTAAAGCGTCAAACTATACCGTTTAGTGTTCTTTATGTACCCTTTTGTGACACTTTTAATTCTCGACACTTAGGAAAGCATTCAGGACCATTTAGTCATATTTTTACATGAAACTAGCTTGTTAAAAATCTGATTTTTGCTTAATTATGCAGAATTCTGAACTTTGGGTGAGTTTCAGGCACTTCCCGGCACTTAAACTATCACTTAGGTATGCAGTTTTGTGGTCCTTACTTCCCTACACACTATACTAGTGTAGAACTTGGTTTCTGGCTCATACTGGTTCTCAAAACACTGTCTGTCTATGTACTGAACTCCCGTTAGTGCTTTTAGTTTGTCTGATAATGGTGCCACTTCTGTTCTGTGAACTATATCGTGTTGCATGTAGTAATGATAAAAGTCTTGCAACATGAAATGCCATTGTATGTATATAACAGTAATCAGAAATTCATTTGTCTTGTAAACTATACCATGCACTGTTCTTAAACACAGATTACTGTCTAATTATTGTACGGAATGTATGGAAAAGTGACAGTTGTCACACAAACGGATCAAACAGTCCATTTTCTCATAAATTCATATGAACCCTAATTATTATCCAAATCATGAACAATCAATCCTCATGCAAAACATATAATCGGATCATTAGATTCTAGAATTCGAGTACCAATATACAACCTAGATCATCATGCAATTCCTCATGCCAATTCAAACAAATTAACTAAACACTTAATCAAGACCACATCCCATTAACATGTATTCGGTCCTAGGTTATCATAAATCATTAAACAATCCAACCCATGCAATCGGTCTTAATCAATCTAGACTAATCATGATTTTGATCATCAAACAAAATAGTCTCATCATATTTATACATATCGAAATCAAGCACATGGGTCCAATTCATGATCATAGTTTTAGCAACATAATTACTAGCATGCAACCCTAATCAATCACACAACAAAATAACATCAAAACATAGCAATCTATAAATGATGAACACTAACCAGAAGTGTGCGATGAGGTGTTAGACAAGGAAGATCACTTTGCACGGAAAAGAGGGCTTCGAGTATGTGGAAGGGCTGCCGTCGAACAAGAGGGAGGAGAGGAGAGAGCTTAGGGTTTTGTGTGTTTTGTGTGTTTTGTGAACTATGAGGATTACACCCTAATCATGTGTGTGTATTCGCTGAGTGTTGGCCGAACCCACCTCTCTGTTTCATTTGGGCCGTGGACTAGTTCACATAAAAAATGTAACACCTCATAAAATCATGTCCAATAATGTGTTGACACGTGTAATAAACCCTAATAAAGTCAAACGTTGACTATGAAGGACTAATTTCATCAAAAACGAAAACTATGAATGTGGAAGGACAAAAATGTGTCAACATGCCAAACTTGTGCCTCTGATTGATCTCATATGATGTTCGTATTCTTCATCGAATAAATTGTCGGACACTAGAAGCCGTTTGTGCTTAAAACCAAAAATTTACAAACCACAAGGGTCAAAAGTGTCAACATGTTAATTCTTACCTCTGAATGACCTTTTAAAGATCCGAAGCATCATAATGTTCAATATTACTTTCGAGGATGCCTAATATGGAAAACATAGGGCTTTGACGCGATAAAATGATAATGTGCGCAAGTTGTGCATTAAAGGGTCCAAAAGCGTCAAACTATAAAACTACACCTTGAAGCGACCATGTAAGCGAACTAGAGTAAACTGAAGTGTCGTAATATCCCATCATACTCTTGGGAATGCTTATTATTGATCTTGAAAGACTCTTATACCATTTCGCGTTAAAACACACAAGTTCGCAAATTAAAGGGTTAAAAGCGTCAGCGAGCAGAAACTAGTGTTTTCGGTAATCATTTAATGAAACCAGACCTAACGGTGTTTGGTTATACTCCCTAGATCATTTACAAACTAACTACAAGGGCCCATTGTGCCTAAAATGAAAGTTACTAAGCTTATAAAGGTGCAGGGACTAAAAGTGACAAGTTCAAAACTTGTTTGCTGAGATATGGGGTGGTGGCGTGACGCCACAGCCTACCCCTTTTGTTGTGGCGTGCGGCGATGGCCTAATTTTGACAGAATGTTACCTCCAGCTGCAGGTTCTTCACACTTGTTTCCCACACTTGGTTTTAAAAACCATTTGATCAATTCCATGGGAGTTAACTGATTTAGAAACCTGGTATTACACCTGTTATGATCTTGTTATCCCTCTCAAACACTTGTCAACATCCTAGCAATCCTTAATCACTATATATAGAAGTGTCCATCCAACTTTTTCATTCACACCATTTCTTGATTTCTTGCTCTCTCTCTCTCAAATCTAAGGATCCTGAACGTTTGGAACCTCATCTGAGTTATATTCAGTCCATAGGACCTTATGTAAGTGTCCTTTCGTGACTAATTCATTTTATTTGGCTTTTAAAGCTGAAAAGTTAAGCGTTTTCGATAAACACTTTGACTTTTTAGCTAGACCATAAACGGTCAAGCCATTGTTCGCAACGAACATGGCTACGTGATCATAATAAGGTATGTATTAAACCCTAAAAAGGGCACCTCCTAATTATCACGTTTACTTAGTTAATTGTCGGGTCAAAGTAACTAAAATAAAAGTCAAACGGGTCAGTTTTTAAATAAAATTCATAACTGATAATGTAGAAGCTATAAAATCAGTTTTATCACTTTAATGACTTGGTAAATATAAATTGAACATGTCTAGGCATGTTCAAGCCGACAATTCTGAGTTTAGGCTCGGTTCGCAACCGAAAGTCGCAAAAGTTGACTTTTGCTTTGACTTTCAGTTCTGACCCGAACTAGCTTAGTTTAGTTATGCCTTAAGGTTCCTTTGTGACCATATTATATGTTAGTATAACCCTCTGAGGTCATACTACATGGTCCCTTAGAAATCATAGTACATTGCGTGTTCCGTTATTTGCTTAAAAGTTGACTATTATGCCCTTATATTATAAAAACGAGATTTTTGAAAATGTGAGAGAACAAAAAACTTTATTACTGATATATAAGTACGTCCATAAAATTTGACATCAGTTTCTGGTCCCAATCAAAAGTTATGCAAGATAGCGTAAAATGAAACTTTTTGTTAATTAAATGGCATTTTTAGCATAAATCATATTTAAACCCAAATTTTGGCACCAAACCCATTGCCTACTGTTTTAATATAATTTTTAGGGATTTTTGGAAATTTTTGTCAGATTTTATACTAACCATAACATAGAGTTCTTGTGTAAATTCGGTAATTGACGATAATGCCCTTTTTCATTAATAAAATGAGTTTTACATATCATTTACTTGCCAAACCTTTTCCTACTGATGTTATATATTAAATAAAATATTTTAAGCATTCAAGACTGATAAAAAACTCAGATTTCTATAAACATCTTAAATATCGTCAATTATCGACTTTTACGCAAATTAGGCGCATAGTATGGTTTAAAACCATATTTAGCACCTAAGACTTGATACCTACTGATTTTATAAATAAATTTTATTACTTTAACAGTAAGTATAAGTCTTGAACTCAGACTTCCAAATTTGACCTTAAAAGCATATATGAAATGACCAAAATGCCCATACGGTGCATATTTTGGCCATAAATGATAAATCTCACATATGTATGATATCTTACTAAAGTAACTTGATAAAATACATTTTTTTACTAAATATTTTAGACCAGAACCTCAGTTTGCTATTAAACCTCTTTAATAAATTTTAAAATGACCAAATTACCCTTTCGGGGCTTAAATTGGTTTTGAATTCGTTTTGGGCATAATTGAAGATATCCTACTGATATCACAATATATTTTATGGGTAACTTTGTAGAATAGTAACCAAGTTTTAAAAGTGTTCCAATTAGGTCACTCAATTTTCAAAAGTGTTCCAATCAGGTCACTCAACATTCATTCTTTATTAAAATTAAGAGATTTTTCATCTATTTCATAGGTAACCGTGGCGATGCGGATTTTTGTTTTTTTTTTCTCTTTTATTTGATGCTAACGTCGAGTGATGACGTGGATTGTAACTTGTTTTTTTAAATTTTAATGTAATTAAATGGTTTTTATTTTTAATAAATATAATTTCATATATTAAAATAATTCGACCCCAGCATCTTATGCTCTATTTTTTTCTTGACACGTGGAAAAAAAGACATGGCTCTATTTGAATGTTAAGTTATCTAATTGTGACAAAAATGACACCAGTGACCTAATTAGAACACTTTTAAAACTTGGTTACTATTCTATGAAATTTTCCCTATATTTTAAGCTTTTGGAACTTGTACATGATTCATTCGGTTACCCGTTATGCATACACGCGTTCGGTACGGTTTATGTAACTAGGTTACATAAATTAGCCGAAACGGGTCAAACCTTATCATTTTCACTTCAAAATCCAGAATGTATTTAGTTTACCCATTTTATACAAGTCTTCATACTTGTTGGGTCTAAATCACATTCCAATCCGGTCATCGCTTAATCTAGCGTTTCGTGCCGTAAACTTTTCTTTAAAACTAACCGGTCTAAGTTACAACTTAAATAAGACCCGTTAGGAAATCTAATAGGATATTAAAACATTCGTTCCAGATTAGGAGCCCAGTAAAAGCTCCATGCACTTGCTGATTAGAATATACGGCTGAGTATAATTTACATTTAGCTCAGGTAAATAGTTTTAACTTATTTTCGCTTATACGGGCTTGGGATACGGTAAATTATTACCGCTTGGTCGGGTATTAAATATTTAATCGATTAGTGGTTAAATCATTGAGAGAACCCGTTTTAATCTGTCTTGTTTGATCAAAGCATTTGGGGGTTAATGACCGTGTCCTGGATATCCTCGGCTCATTCATTTGAAATGGCCACGGCTTAAGTACGGGGTGTAGGCATACACCTGACAGTTACTGTGACACCCCAGGAAAACCAGTAAACCACGCAACTTAACTAGCTTCCTCAGTAACCACGTGCTAAATTTCGGGACGAAATTTTCTTAACAGGGGGAGAATGTGACAACCTCGTAATTACATGTATCCGTACGATTAATTAATATTATATTGTGCTTATTGATTGTACGGATAATTGAATAAATAGTCCTGAATGTTTTCCTATGTGTTGGGAATTAATTGTGTTACAAAAGGATACATAAAAACACTATTCGGAATAACTTGACACTTTAACGGAACGGTATCTAACCGAACAACCGGACATTACCCGGGACACCAAAATATTGCAAGAAACGTTGTTTAATTATTTCTTGGCTAGTTATGATCCCCGAACACCATAACACCCACTAGATATCTACTAACTAAACACATGTAACTTTACACTTGAAATTGAACTACCATTTTACCCACTAACCATCAAATGTTACAATTAACCCCCCCCCCCATACCCATTTTCGGTCACAAGGGACCCACCCAAATCACCAACATATCCCACTAGATTTCCTCTAGATTTTATTTGTGATCTTGCTTAATGGAGTGGCCAAAATATTAGAATGAGATCTTATAAGTATGGTTCAAGGGATTGCATATCATTTCATAATCTTCTCAAGATCACACCACATCCCTCTCACTCTCCTCTCTCCCTCTCGGCTCCATCAAGAACCGCCACCACCACCACCACCTTACAACCCTCATCTTTCCATTTTTTAAGCTTCATTCAAGTGCTTAAAGGCGATTCTTGGAGCTTGGAGCTTGTGGATCATCAAGGAGCTTCATTACTTACTTTCTCACACCATTTTCATCATCTTTTTCACTAGAGTTCTTCCCTAGCTTAAAGCTAGTTGTAAGTTCTTGATTAACCCTTGTTTACTTCTACTTTAATGGTTAAAAGATGTAGTATGTTGATAATAACTAGAACACTAAAAGACTTGAATCTTGAATCTTGAATCATGAGATGAAATACGATGATATATTGTTAGAATGATGTTGTTTAGTAGATGGATGATGATTGCACGTTAATTCTGGGGTAATTGACTTATAACCTGCTGTAAATAATCTATATGGGTCGTGGGTGCATTAGTTATTCGGTTGGGGAGTTCGGGTAACGATTAGAGCTGAAAACAGGAAGCTGTCAAACTGTTATAGCCACCTTCAGTCGGCTGTAACCAGGTCGTAACTTAATGAAAAATAGATTTTCTAGAGTCTATAGCGTGTTATTTCGAAATACGGTTCTAATGGCACTGGAATCATAATTTTTGGACTTCGTTTGCTATTTTTAAAGGGGTCGTTTTTCACAGCAGCAAAAGCTGCGTTTTTACTGCAGAAAATATGTGTTATGTTTTTCATCATAACTTGAAATCTGTGTAGAATTAGCTCATGAAATTTGTACTGTAGATGACCACCGATGTCGTTGTAATGCTCCAACTAGAATTTCATCAATCGGACTTACGCTAAATTTTAAATAAATTATTCCGTGGACTGCAGTCAGAAAGTGATGAATCTGATTACAGTCCGGTAAATGATTTTTTATAAAATATTGGTAACGAATTGGATCCCGATATTTTTACACAGTAATATTTGGATTGTTTAAAACATTCTGTAAAATTTTGGGAATTTTTGGAGCAAGTTAACTATTTTATTAAAATTCCCGAAAACAGCCCAGTTTTGAATGTTAAAGCTGAAACGACATAAGTAGTAATTTGCGTGTCTAAATGTCGGGTAGGTTATCTGAGAATGATCTAACATGTTATATGTCAATGAAAGTGTTATGTGCAATGTCGTATGTTTGCTTATGAATGTGAATAGATGGGAAGTTTATATGGGCATGAACCGTTAAAGTGAGTGCATGTTATGTGGTAGATGCGTGTAGGAACTTCGTGCTTATTTGA
This sequence comes from Helianthus tuberosus, assembly GCA_030545235.1. Lineage (NCBI taxonomy): Eukaryota > Viridiplantae > Streptophyta > Magnoliopsida > Asterales > Asteraceae > Helianthus > Helianthus tuberosus. The sequence continues at coordinate 54,126,223 of CM060402.1, forward strand.
AGTCACTAATAAACTAAGTGGTAATCATACTAGGACGTGATTGACCGACCTTGACTGTTAGCTATTTTTGAGAGTCAAACCGAGCAACCAAAGGTGAGTTCACACTCTTAAGGCATGGGATTCCCGGTGGGTTGGGAATGGGATTAAATAACTAAGACGGAACTTGTGCTTTCACCACTACTAGACTACTTACCTCCGTCCTCGGATTGGGAAGGACGCCAGTGCTAAACCTACGTATTCACTACGTACCACTGTCCTCGGATTGGGAAGGGCACCAGCGCTAAACCTACGTATTCACTACGTACCACTGTCCTCGGATTGGGAAGGGCACCAGCGCTAAACCTACGTATTTAATATGTACCTCTGTCCTCGGATTGGGAAGGACACTTATATATATACATCTAGTTTAGTGGTTTACAACATGGGGTAGCCCCCACCGTTTATGGTTTGGAAAATAAGGAAAGTTGATTTAACCTGCAGTTGCAAACAAACTCATAGTTCTTGAAAAACTACTTTATAACGAACACCTACTGTGAACTCGCTCAACTTTGTTGTTGACTCGTTGTTACATGCCTTGCAGGTCGTTAGATACTTATGGAGCTTGAGCGAGGAGGAGGTCGTTGTGGGATATGGACTGTTATGTCCCGTTCTAAACATTTAAACTTTATGAACTTATTGAACTTATGTTTTGGTTCCACGTCTTATGCTTCCGCTGTTTAATTTGAACTTGGTTAACTAGTTTTGAAACACCAATTATATTGCGTGGTTAGATTTTATCTATTTTAAATACATTGTTCAATATGATTGGTGGTTGGATCCTGGTCATGTCACGCCTCCAAGCGGTGATACTCCGCGTGTGGATTTTGGGGGTGTAACAGATTGGTATCAGAGCCATTGGTTATAGTGAACTTGGTTTTAAAAAGGGAAAAACTTTTTGACAAAACCAGACTATAACCTGTACAGTGCTCAACGATCCTCAACGACGCTTCGCTCCACGTGCAAGACTCGATACAATAAGTGGTATGATTTATGTTTATATTGTCTGTTTGATAGTTCACATAGTGCACTAGTTAATGTGATAACTGCTATTTGAACCTTGTGTGCTTACTCTCTTCTGTCGTCCCACGCTTACGCACTTTCGTGACACTTTTCTCACTTACGTTGCTTCGTTATGAAGATCATGAGTGGACGTTTGAACTTGAATCAAGCCCAGCTGACGGCTCTAATCAACGAACGAGTGGCTGAGGCACTCGCAGCTGTCCCTGCAGGAGGCCAACATGCTTAACCTCCCGTATGTACGTTCAAAACGTTCATGGATTGCCGACCTAGTACCTTCAGCGGCACAGAAGGAGCCGTAGGTCTTCTTCACTGGTTCGAGAAGATTGAGTCTGTCTTCGAAATGTGTGAATCCCCTGAAGATCGTAGGGTGAAATTTGCTACTGGAACACTCGAAGGTGCTGCACTAACCTGGTGGAAAGCACAGGTTCAACTGCTAGGGCTGGCGGTTGCTAATGCCACCCCATGGAACGAATTCAAGGACTTGATCAAAGAAGAGTACTGTAATCGTGATGACATCCACAAGCTAGAGGTGGAGTTTTTCAATTTGAAGATGACGGGGTCTGAAATCGAGGCATACACAAAGAGATCGAACGAATTAGCTATCTTGTGTCCTACTATGGTGGATCCTCCTATCAAGCGTATCGAGCTGTACCTTAAGGGTTTGGTGCCAGAAATTCAGAGCCACGTGACCTCAGCTAATCTTGGCACCATTCAGCAAATCATCCGGTTGGCTCATCGTCTCACTGATCAGGCAGTTGAGCAGAACAAGCTGCCCAAGCGTATTAGCGCTACTACTACTGATGCTCCCAGTGATAACAAGCGCAAGTGGGATGGAAATTCGGGCAAGGGTTCTACTTCAGTTCAGTCTCAGCCCCAGCAGCGAAAGACTGATGACTACCAGAGTCCTGGTCAGCAATCTTCTGGTAGTCAAGGACAGGGTGGATACCGAGGGAACCACCCCAAGTGCAACCGGTGCAACAAGCATCATAGCGGGCAGTGCCACAAGGGTCGTTGTCTGAGGTGTAACAAGTTTGGTCATGAAGCAAAGGATTGTAGGGGCGCATGACCAGCAAATCAGAATCGCCAACAACAACAACAAGCTCCACAAAACCACCACCAGCAGCAACAGCAGGGCAATAAAGGATGCTTTCAGTGTGGCGCTGAAGGCCACTTTAAGAGGAACTGTCCTCAGCTGAACCAGAATCAGAACAACAACAACCAAGGAAACGGGAACAACAATGGAGGCAACAACGGGGGTAACAATAATGGCAATGGCGCCCGAGGTCGTGCCTTCATAATTGGTCAGGGTGATGCAAGGAACGATCCCAACGTTGTGATGGGTAAGTTTCTTCTGGGTGACTTCTTTGTTACTGTTTTATTCGGTTCGGGTGCCGATACTAGTTATGTGTCCTTAAAAGTTAGTCAAATGCTTAAGCGCACTCCAACACTTTTGAACACCAAACACACGGTAGAGCTAGCAAACGGTAAAAGTCTCGAGGCCACACACGTAGTTAAGAGTTGTAACCTCGTCTTAGCTGGTCAGACCTTCTCTATCGATCTTATTCCTATCGTACTTGGTAGTTTCGACGTCATTATTAGGATGGATTGGCTATCCCAACATCAAGCGGAGATTTTCTGCAAAGAGAAAGTCGTCCGTATTCCTCGTTCTGGTGAAGAACCACTCGTAATTCGCGGCGACAAGAGTGGTGCTGTTGTGGGCATCATCTCTTTCCTTAAGGCCCAGAAGTGGTTGCGAAAGGGCCACACTGCTATCCTAGCCCTCGTTTCCGATACATCCTCGAAGGAAAGGAGGATAGAAGACATTCCTATTGTGCGCGACTTCCCTGAGGTATTTCCTGAGGAATTACCTGGTCTTCCGCCTCATTGACAAGTCGAGTTTCAAATCGAGCTAGCTCCTGGAGCAGCACCAATAGCTCGTGCACCTTATCGCTTAGCCCCATCAGAACTTGAAGAACTGTCCATGCAACTACAAGAACTCTTGGAAAAGGGTTTCATACGTCCTAGCTCTTCGCCTTGGGGAGCTCCAGTGTTATTCGTGAAGAAGAAAGACGGTACCTTCAGAATGTGTATTGACTACCGTGAACTCAACAAGGTGACCGTGAAGAATCGTTATCCTCTCCCACGTATTGATGACCTATTTGACCAGCTGCAAGGGTCGAGCTTCTACTCTAAGATTGACTTAAGATCGGGCTATCATCAGCTGAGATTCCGAGATGAGGACATCACCAAGACAGCATTCAGAACTCGTTATGGGCATTACGAGTTTCTGGTTATGCCTTTCGGATTGACAAATGCACCTGTGGTCTTCATGGATCTCATGAACCGAGTGTGCAAACCCTGCCTGGATAAGTTCGTTATCGTTTTCATCGACGACATCCTGATCTATTCGAAGAGTCAGGAAGAACACGAGCAACACCTGAGGCTTATTTTGGAACTGCTTCGAACAGAGCAGTTGTATGCCAAATTTTCGAAATGTGACTTCTGGCTTCGCGAAGTCCACTTTCAAGGCCACGTAGTAAACAAGAATGGGATTCATGTGGATCCATCCAAGGTCGACTCGATCAAGAACTGGCCTGCACCCCGTACACCAACAGCAATCCGCCAATTCTTGGGTTTGGCGGGTTACTACAGAAGATTCATCAAGGATTTCTCTAAGATTGCGCAACCTCTCACCTCGATAACTCAGAAGGGTGTCACCTATCGTTGGGGTGATGCACAGGAATCTGCATTTCAGTACTTAAAAGATAGACTTTGTAGCGTGCCTATCCTCTCATTGACTGAAGGCACAGATGATTTTGTGGTTTATTGCGACGCTTCCATCCAAGGACTTGGTTGCGTGTTGATGCAACGTGACAAGGTCATTGCCTACGCATCGTGCCAACTTAAAATTCACGAAAGGAACTACACTACGCACGACTTGGAATTGGGAGCAGTTGTTTTCGCACTTAAGATATGGAGACATTACCTGTACGGTACCAAGTGCACCATTTACACCGATCACAGGAGTCTTGAGCATATCTTCAAGCAAAAGGAGTTAAACATGCGACAACGTCGATGGGTCGAGCTCTTGAATGATTACGAATGTGCGATCAAGTACCATCCGGGAAAAGCCAATGTTGTGGCCGACGCCCTCAGTCGAAAGGATACTATACCTAAGCGTGTACGTGCGTTACAACTTACCATCCAATCTAGTTTTCCTACCCAGATACGAGATGCTCAGGTTGAAGCATTGAAAGCAGAGAATGTCAAGGCCGAGTCCCTGCGAGGATCGAGGAAACGTTTAGAACAAAAGGAAGATGGCGCCTGATGTGTGCAAAATGCAACATATAAATTACATCAATTGTGGCATAAAACTAATCCTTTTTAGTACTAATGTTGGAAAAAGTGTGTTTTTGTCTTCCTTTTGTATTTTCAGGATTAAATGAGCTCAAATTAACAAAAGAAGCAAAAAGGCAGCTAAATCTAACATAAATACAAGAAAAGGAATAAACGTGGCATGCCCGACCTCCCCGAAATCATCTTCCCAAGAAAAACAAGAAAACAGGAGGCTAAACACGCCCCGTGCTTAATGAGCACGGGGGCGTGCCCAAGTGTCAGCATAAAAGACAAAGTTGTAGAAGCTTCCATCGCCCACCACGGGGCTGTGCTCAGCGGACACGGGGTCGTGGTCAACTATAAGATTCGCAGAATCCAGGCAAATCTTGATAGTACAGATATGCTTCTGCACACGGGGTCGTGCCCAGCGGACACAGGGCCGTGGTCAACTAATAAAGACAAGAGCAATTAATGAAGACAGAGAAGGATGTGGACACGGGGCCGTGCCCGAGCTTCTGTTCAGCCTATAAATAGGAGTGCTTGGCTCAAGCTCAAACCATCCCTTGGCACACCACCTCTCTCACACCTCACCCACCACCCACCACCACAATAACACCATCATCCACCACCATCATCCATTGTCCATCATAGAGTGTGTGAGTCGTCTCGGGATCCAAGATTGATCGTAAGAGTTCTTGACAATCAAGGCCATGTTTGCCTAAGTCTCTTACATCACTTGGTGAAGACAAAGTGTCTAGTGTAATACTTTGTATTTTTAATCTTTTCGCACTTTTTAATTGGTTATGTATTAATAACTTTAATAACTAGTTTCTTATGTTGAAGGTGATTCTTCCTTATCGTTTGTCCGTGGTGTCTTGGCATTATTTTACTGTCTATATAAAATAAAAGATTTTCACCATTCATATCTCCACGGTCTATATGGAGGTATGTTGGCTACCTGGTCGGGGGTTAAGGGAACGGTTTGGTAAGAGTCTTGCCATTGTTCAGTGTATAGATCCTGCAAAGGACCTGGGTCAAATTTAATAGGACCCCCTTCAATACTTAACGGTATTGGATGGCGGGGGTCCAAACTCTTTGATCCCCTCATAAGTTAAACTACTATTAATACTTTAACCCGGCTACTTAGGACTGTATCCCTGCTGACTCAGACTACTTAGCCGAGGGTAACGTCGCCTTCAAAAGAGGGGCCTACCACAATATGCATTAATAACTTAATTAATTATCTTTCAATAATCCGACTCTTTAGGATTGTATCCTTGCTGACTCAAACTACTGGGTTGAGGGTAACGTCACCTTCAAAAGAGGGGCCTACTACAATAACTAAGATAATCTCTTAAATAGTGCAAAAGTGCGGAAATAATCAAAGGTTACACTAAACACGAGTCGGAGCCAAGTGATTCATCTTGTCTATCTGTTTTTCTTTTATTTTTAGTTTTCAGCATTTTAGTTAGTTTTTATTTTTCTTAGTTTAAAACCTTTTTCTAAACTTTTGATTTGATTAGACGTTGAGGATAAACCGGTACTAAAAGCTCTTGTATCCTTGGATGACCTCGGTATCTTACCAACACTATACTACGCTCACGATGGGTGCACTTGCCCATATGTGTGTTTAGTGTTAGTAAATATCGTGTTTTATAAATTTAAAACTTGGCTAAAGAAAGTGTAAAAGGGCTTAAAATATACTTAAACTTATATACACACTTCACACGCATCAAGTTTTTGGCGCCGTTGCCGGGGACACAAGGATTTTAAGAAAGTTAGGAATCAACGGCTAATCGTTTTTCTTTTTTTAGGATTTTTCTTAGTTTTTCAGCTTCTACAGAACTCAGCACGGGCCGTGCCCGCTGAACACGTCCCGTGCCCAATCATTGGAACTGGCAATCCTGTTTTAAGTCAGACAGTAAGCTGAACACGGGGCCGTGCCCACTCAACACGCCCCATGCCCAAGATTCAGTTACTGAAAACAGAACCGTAAGATCCCGACGGTTGGTAATTTCTGACACAAACATGAGTGATACTGATACTTTTTACTTTCGGCACTCTTATGGTACGTGGTGTCAAATATGTGGTGGTACCCATGAGGAATTAGAATGTTATTTTCTAAATTATAAGCCCCACTATATAGACCCATCGTTTCCTTGTATCCTTAAGAGGGGCGAAAGTAAAAATAATCCCTATCTCTCCCTCGAATGCTCCCAACCAGATTTTCTAGGAGAAATGCTTCTTGATGAACTATTTCAATTAGAAGATCTAATTCTTAATTGGTTAAAAGAACTTAGGATAGATTTCAATAATTTATCTCAAGATGATAACCAAGAAGAAGTGTTGGAATCGCATTCAAACAACTTCGTTGTCCTCGACGATACTTCTAACTCTAGTGAGGACTTGAGCGATAGTCGTCCCTGTGCCGATTGTGCCGTGAAGGACTCCCCATCGACTTCGTTCGATGCATACATAGACCTGAGCGATTCGGCATACACCTTCTTTAACGAGAGCCCGGGAAAGGGTTGGACTTGTCCACTTACATATAGCATAGGAATCACCCTCACCGACAACCTCTTGCGTTCTCGTCTCAATCTAGAACAATTAAGGTATCTTAGGCACTTTGGGGTTGTTCCATCCAGTAAGGAACCTCCCGATCCGGAAAAGTTCCTTAAAAATAGACAAACTTCATAAACAGTCCTTCGACATGGGGCCGTGCCCAGGTCAACACGCCCCCGTGTCCACCAAAAGATTCCCTTCTGACTTTTTGTCAGAATACAGACAAAACGTGTCAGGATCTTGCCTGCACACAGGGCCGTGTCCAGCCGACACGGGGCCGTGTCCAGCCGACACGGGGCCGTGTCCAGCATGTTGTCGTTTTCTATAAATGCAGCCAAGAATCCTGCACATTTAGACCATCCAGGGACAGAGATTTGAAAGGATTTTCTAACTTACCATCCTAGGTATGTTCTAAAAGAAGTTTCTAACAAACATCTTGTCCCTTCCTCTTTTATCCATTACCTTCTTCTTCATCTTTCTTGCAACAACACCTCCATTGAAGCTTGATTCCAAGCTTTATTGTGATGTTTGTTAAACTTTTGTTCAAGGAATCTTGTTAAAAATAAGTTACTCAACATTGTTTTAAGTTATTTCTGTTCAAAAATGCTTCATTAGTTGGGAAAATAATTTGAAACTCCAAGATTCCTTGTTCTAAAAAACTGCAGAAAGGTGAACACGGGGCCGTGCTCATTGAGCACGGGGCCGTGTCCGTGGTACTATTTCATTAAAATGAACTATTTTTGGTTTGTTTTCGTAGAATGTCTAGCCAAAACAGTGGAACCTCTTCTGCGCACTCCAGAAACAGTCGAAGGGAAAGAAGGTCATCAATCGAAGCAACTCTCGTACGATACGTAATGGCGTTACGTGAAGCTCTTGACGAGATGACTTCGGTAGAGGAGGTCCTGATAGACCGTATAAATTATCTTACGGTAGGGCTGGAAAACAGTTTTCAAGAAATTAACCTCTTGCACCAAAGGTTAAACATTCTTGTAACACCTCCCATGGAACCAATCCTCCCTCAAGAGGATTGGAACCTAGCACTTGGAATCCACGATCCTACTGGGTGGGATGAACTTCCAGCGGAACCTCCTCTTGAAGATCTACAAGAAGTCCCGGTGGAGGTTGCACCTCCTCAACCCGATGCGAACGAGCCCGCCTTTCTTCTCCCAAGGGAGATAGAAGAGTGGCTCGCCGACGTGTGAGGATCCCATGCCCAAAGAAAAGAAGTTTTCATGCCGCATCTAACCAAGAGAATTATCTTTTTAGAAATTTTTCTAGTAAAATAAAGATTAGGCTAGAACTTCTCGATTTGGATTTCTTGTGTTTCTTTGACCTACTTATCTAGAAATTTAACTTTTAGGACTACTATGTAATTCTCTCTATGACTTAATGAATGATGGTTTTAGTTAATTTGGTGTTTGGATGATGATGAAACGAATAAAATACACTGAGGATGGCAAAGGATAACAAGGGAAACTTGAACAAGCACCCCATGCAGGAAAACAGGGCCACCCGACAATTTTCTTCATTAACAGTAAGTTCAGCACGGGCCGTGTCCGCCCAACACGGCCCCGTGCTGCACAGTCTGCAGAAATGACCCAGTTCAGGTAAACTGGACACGGGTCGTGTTCACCCAACACGCCCCCGTGTCCAGGCTTTTGTTTCTTTTGTTTAATTTTTGTTACTGGCACTTGAACACGGGGCCGTGCCCGGACAACACGGGGCCGTGTCCAGCGCCCAGTAACACAAATTTTTGCTTTTTCACACCTTTTTACACATTCAATCAACCTAAAAACTTATTTTTGGGACACATTGAGGACAATGTGTAATTTAAGTGTAGGGGGGATGCTAAAACCTTGAATCTTGCAAGTCCTAACTACAAGCCTTACACAAAACTCTATTGGAACCGTTAATCACCCCAAATTTTTTTCAAAATTTTTTCATTTTTTTACTTGTCTAGGTTTAACTCGGGAAATTCAAGTTCTAAAAAGGTTATATTTTTACAAATTTACAACCGATAGCGTCGTGATAAAAAGAACCAACATAAGAAAATTATGAAAAGGCATGATAAGCTTAGTTAAAATTTAATTATATATACTTGATCACATAAAAACCCATTCCCACAAAAGTGAGTTTTGAGCCTTTATTGAGCATACAAATACATATCTTTAAATTAAATGCTCATTTTTCGTTTCTTGTGTGAATAGCCGCTTGGTTCTTACAACTCTAGAACTTGCCACGACGATACATTCCCGGTCCTTACCAACTTAAACCCGAGTAAGTAAATGATGGAGGCATTAGGACTAACCCTTTTTATTTCTACACCATTATTTTTTTTTACCACCTACCCAAAATCCCCCTAGTTAACCCCTTTGAGCCTAAACCTTTTCATTTCTTAACCCAAACCAAACACCCTTTCACCCACCAAAACATTTTTATTTTTAACCCTTTGTTTTAGTAACAAGCTCGGTTTTTCGTTTGACTTTGAAAATATATATATATATATATATATATATAATTTATGTTTTGTTGATGAAGCAAAAGAAATAAACAAACAAGTTCATCAAAAATAACTTTGTTTGAATAATAGCTTCATCAAAATAAAAATTGCAAAAAATAAAGTCTTTCGAAAACCGATGCTTTTTACGCTTTTTCGCCCTTTTCTACTAACCACTAACCACTAACCCAACCACCTACCTTTAACCCAAGCCTAACCCTTCACTCAAAAGTCCTCTTAATATTTACAAAGGTATATAGTTAAAAAGGAGGATGATTGATTGCCTGGCAAGCCTATGGTAGGAGTAAGTTCCATGCCGCTCTCGAGTGATTCACTAAAATACATCTTCAGCCGAGTGTTGAGTGATCCCCCGTGAGGTATGTGAACTTGTATATAAATAGAATTTTAAAGAGGCATGTTATGCCCTAATAAGTAATTTATCTTATGAAAAGTTTTAAATAAATCATGACGAATAGGATTGTAAATAAATAAAAATAAAACTAAATAAAGAATCTTGGAAATCCCGACACTCTATGACAAGCCCAAAAACCTTCTTTTCTACCAATTCCATTTGGGAGTGTAAAGCCACATTATAAAGAGTTTTGCTTGAGGACAAGCAAAGATTCAAGTGTGGGGGTATTTGATGTGTGCAAAATGCAACATATAAATTACATCAATTGTGGCATAAAACTAATCCTTTTTTAGTACTAATGTTGGAAAAAGTGTGTTTTTGTCTTCCTTTTGTATTTTCAGGATTAAATGAGCTCAAATTAACAAAAGAAGCAAAAAGGCAGCTAAATCTAACATAAATACAAGAAAAGGAATAAACGTGGCATGCCCGACCTCCCCGAAAGCATCTTCCCAAGCAAAACAAGAAAACAGGAGGCTGAACACGCCCCGTGCTCAATGAGCACGGGGGCGTGCCCAAGTGTCAGCATAAAAGACAAAGTTGTAGAAGCTTCCATCGCCCACCACGGGGCCGTGCTTAGCAGACACGGGGTCGTGGTCAACTATAAGATTCGCAGAATCCAGGCAAATCTTGATAGTACAGATATGCTTCTGCACACGGGGTCGTGCCCAGCGGACACAGGGCCGTGGTCAACTAATAAAGACAAGAGCAATTAATGAAGACAGAGAAGGATGTGGACACGGGGCCGTGCCCGAGCTTCTGTTCAGCCTATAAATAGGAGTGCTTGGCTCAAGCTCAAACCATCCCTTGGCACACCACCTCTCTCACACTTCACCCACCACCCACCACCACAATAACACCATCATCCACCACCATCATCCATTGTCCATCATAGAGTGTGTGAGTCATCTCGGGATCCAAGATTGATCGTAAGAGTTCTTGACAATCAAGGCCATGTTTGCCTAAGTCTCTTACATCACTTGGTGAAGACAAAGTGTCTAGCGTAATACTTTTTATTTTTAATCTTTTCGCACTTTTTAACTGGTTATGTATTAATGACTTTAATAACTAGTTTCTTATGTTGAAGGTGATTCTTCCTTATCGTTTGTCCGTGGTGTCTTGGCATTATTTTAACGTCTATATAAAATAAAAGATTTTCACCATTCATATCTCCACGGTCTATATGGAGGTATGTTGGCTACCTGGTCGGGGGTTAAGGGAACGGTTTGGTAAGAGTCTTGCCTTTGTTCAGTGTATAGATCCTGCAAAGGACCTGGGTCAAATTTAGTAGGACCTCCTTCAATACTTAACGGTATTGGATGGCGGGGGTCCAAACTCTTTGATCCCCTCATAAGTTAAACTACTATTAATACTTTAACCCGGCTACTTAGGACTGTATCCCTGCTGACTCAGACTACTTAGCCGAGGGTAACGTCGCCTTCAAAAGAGGGGCCTTCCACAATATGCATTAATAACTTAATTAATTATCTTTCAATAATCCGACCCTTTAGGATTGTATCTTTGCTGACTCAAACTACTGGGTTGAGGGTAACGTCACCTTCAAAAGAGGGGCCTACTACAATAACTAAGATAATCTCTTAAATAGTGCAAAAGTGCGGAAATAATCAAAGGTTACACTAAACACGAGTCGGAGCCAAGTGATTCATCTTGTCTATCTGTTTTTCTTTTATTTTTATTTTGTAGCATTTTAGTTAGTTTTTATTTTTCTTAGTTTAAAACCTTTTTCTAAACTTTTGATTTGATTAGACGTTGAGGATAAACCGGTACTAAAAGCTCTTGTGTCCTTGGACGACCTCGGTATCTTACCAACACTATACTACGCTCACGATGGGTGCACTTGCCCATATGTGTGTTTAGTGTTAGTAAATATCATGTTTTATAAATTTAAAACTTGGCTAAAGAAAGTGTAAAAGGGCTTAAAATATACTTAAACTTATATACACACTTCACACGCATCAGCGCCTACTATGTAAACGGGCGCATCTGGGTCCCACTTTATGGAAACTTACGCGAGCTTGTGATGGATGAAGCACACAAGTCTCGTTATTCAGTACATCCTGGTTCGGATAATATGTACCACGTTCTCAAGACTACGTATTGGTGGCCTAGTATGAAAGCCAACATAGCAACCTACGTCAGTAAATGTTTGACTTGTGCGAGAGTCAAGATTGAATATCAGAAACCATCAGGCCTACTCCAACAAACAGAGATCCCGACAGAAATGGGAGCAAATTTCCATGGATTTCGTTACTGTCCTGCCTAGATCTCAACGCAGAAATAACACTATTTGGGTGATAGTGGATCGATTGACCAAGTCTGCACATTTTCTGGCTATCAAGGAAATGGATAAGTTTTCTACTCTAGCAGACGTCTACCTAAAGGGAGTAGTATCACGGCACGGAGTGCCAACCTCCATCATTTCCGATCGTGACTCACGTTTTACATCTGAGTTGTGGCAAGCTATGCACAAGTCCTTTGGCTCTCGATTAGACATGAGCACGGCATATCATCCACAGACGGATGGGCAATCTGAACGCACCATCCAAACCCTTGAAGACATGCTTAGGGCATGTGTAATCGACTTTGGTAATGGCTGGGAAAAACACCTCCCGTTAGTGGAGTTTTCGTATAACAACAGTTATCACACCAGCATCCAGGCCGCTCCGTTCGAGGCATTGTACGGACGGAAGTGTCGATCACCTCTTTGTTGGGCAGAGGTTGGCGACAGTCAAATCACAGGCCCCGAACTTGTAGTAGATACAACCGAGAAGATTGCTCAGATACGACAACGAATGGCGGCAGCTCGTGACCGTCAGAAAAGCTACGCTGATAAGCGAAGGAAACCACTCGAGTTCCAAGTTGGGGATCGAGTGCTACTTAAAGTCTCACCTTGGAAAGGTGTAGTTCGTTTTGGCAAACGAGGCAAACTCAACCCGCGATATGTTGGACCCTTCGAAATCATTGAGAAAATTGGCAAGGTCGCTTATAAGTTGAATCTACCTGAAGAACTCAGCGGAGTTCACAATGTTTTCCATGTGTCAAATCTGAAGAAGTGTCTGTCAGATGAGACCCTCATAGTTCCCTTAATGGAGCACACAATCGACGACCAGCTGCGATTCGTCGAAGAACCAGTTGAAATCACAGACCGAGACGTTAAGATTCTCAAGCGTACCAGAATACCTCTTGTTCGAGTTCGTTGGAACTCCCGTCGTGGCCCAGAGTATACCTGGGAACGAGAAGACCAAATAAAACTCAATTATCCCCAGTTGTTTGAGAAAAGTGCAACCACTACTGAGGCTGAAGCTACTGCGGAATTTCGGGACGAAATTCCAAACCAGCGGGGGGATGATGTGACACCCCAGGAAAACCAGTAAACCACGCAACTTAACTAGCTTCCTCAGTAACCACGTGCTAAATTTCGGGACGCAATTTTCTTAACAGGGGGAGAATGTGACAACCTCGTAATTACATGTATCCGTATGATTAATTAATATTATATTGTGCTTATTGATTGTACAGAAAATTGACTAAATGGTCCTGAATGTTTTCCTATGTGTTGGGAATTAATTGTGTTACAAAAGGATACATAAAAGACACTATTCGGAATAACTTGACACTTTAACGGAACGGTATCTAACCGAACAACCGGACATTACCCGGGACACCAAAATATTGTAAGAAACATTGTTTAATTATTTCTTGGCAAGTTATGATCCCCGAACACCATAACACCCACTAGATATCTACTAACTAAACACATGTAACTTTACACTTGAAATTGAACTACCATTTTACCCACTAACCATCAAATGTTACAATTAACCCCCCCCCCATACCCATTTTCGGTCACAAGGGACCCACCCAAATCACCAACATATCCCACTAGATTTCCTCTAGATTTTATTTGTGATCTTGCTTAATGGAGTGGCCAAAATATTAGAATGAGATCTTATAAGTATGGTTCAAGGGATTGCATATCATTTCATAATCTTCTCAAGATCACACCACATCCCTCTCACTCTCCTCTCTCCCTCTTGGCTCCATCAAGAACCGCCACCACCACCACCTTACAACCCTCATCTTTCCATTTTTTAAGCTTCATTCAAGTGCTTAAAGGCGATTCTTGGAGCTTGGAGCTTGTGGATCATCAAGGAGCTTCATTACTTACTTTCTCACACCATTTTCATCATCTTTTTCACTAGAGTTCTTCCCTAGCTTAAAGCTAGTTGTAAGTTCTTGATTAACCCTTGTTTACTTCTACTTTAATGGTTAAAAGATGTAGTATGTTGATAATAACTAGAACACTAAAAGACTTGAATCTTGAATCTTAAATCATGAGATGAAATACGATGATATATTGTTAAAATGATGTTGTTTAGTAGATGGATGATGATTGCACGTTAATTATGGGGTAATTGACTTATAACCTGCTGTAAATAATCGATATGGGTCTTGGGTGCATTAGTTATTCGGTTGGGGAGTTCGGGTAACGATTAGAGCTGAAAACAGGAAGCTGTCAAACTGTTACAGCCGCCTTCAGTTGGCTGTAACCAGATCGTAACTTAACGAAAAATGGATTTTCTAGAGTCTATGACGTGTTATTTCGAAATACGGTTCTAATGGCACTGGAATCATAATTTTTGGACTTCGTTTGCTATTTTTAAAGGGGTTGTTTTTCACAGCAGCAAAAGCTGCATTTTTACTGCAGAAAATATGTGTTATGTTTTTCGTCATAACTTGAAATCTGTGTAGAATTAGCTCATGAAATTTGTACTGTAGATGAGCATTGATGTCATTCTAATGCTCCAACTGGAATTTCATCAATCGGACTTACGATGAATTTTAAATAAATTATTCCGTGGACTGCAGTCAGAAAGTGATGAATCTGATTGCAGTCCGGTAAATGATTTTTTATAAAATATTGGTAATGAATTGGATCCCGATATTTTTACACAGTAATATTTGGATTGTTTAAAATATTCTGTAAAAGTTTGGGAATTTTTTGAGTAAGTTAACTATTTTATTAAAATTCCCGAAAACAGCCCAGTTTTGAATCTTAAAGCTGAAACGACATAAGTAGTACTTTGCGTGTCTAAATGTCGGGTAGGTTATCTGAGAATGATCTAACATGTTATATGTCAATGAAAGTGTTATGTGAAATGTCGTATGTTTGCTTATGAATGGGAATAGATGGGAAGTTTATATGGGCATGAACCGTTAAAGTGAGTGCATGTTATGTGGTAGATGCGTGTAGGAACTTCGTGCTTATTTGAAGTCACTAATAAACTAAGTGGTAATCATACTAGGACGTGATTGACCGACCTTGACTGTTAGCTATTTTTGAGAGTCAAACCGAGCAACCAAAGGTGAGTTCACACTCTTAAGGCATGGGATTCCCGGTGGGTTGGGAATGGGATTAAATAGCTAAGACGGAACTTGTGCTTTCACCACTACTAGACTACTTACCTCCGTCCTCGGATTGGGAAGGACGCCAGCGCTAAACCTACGTATTCTCTACGTACCACTGTCCTCGGATTTGGAAGGACGCCAGCGCTAAACCTACGTATTCACTACGTACCACTGTCCTCGGATTGGGAAGGGCACTAGCGCTAAACCTACGTATTTAATATGTACCTCTGTCCTCGGATTGGGAAGGACACTTATATATATACATCTAGTCTAGTGGTTTACAACATGGGGTAGCCCCCACCGTTTATGGTTTGGAAAATAAGGAAAGTTGATTTAACCTGCAGTTGCAAACAAACTCATAGTTCTTGAAAAACTACTTTATAACGAACACCTACTGTGAACTCGCTCAACTTTGTTGTTGACTCGTTGTTACATGCCTTGCAGGTCATTAGATACTTATGGAACTTGCGCGAGGAGGATGTCGTTGTGGGATATGGACTGTTATGTCCCGTTCTAAACATTTAAACTTTATGAACTTATTGAACTTATGTTTTGGTTCCACGTCTTATGCTTCCGCTGTTTAATTTGAACTTGGTTAACTAGTTTTGAAACACCAATTATATTGCGTGGTTGGATTTTATCTATTTTAAATACATTGTTCAATATGATTGGTGGCTAGATCCTGGTCATGTCACGCCTCCAAGCGGTGATACTCCGCGTGTGGATTTTGAGGGTGTGACAGTTACGTATGTAAAAACGGTATCTCACTCGTGAGGAAACTTCTTGTGGGCCTATACTTGTGGTGTGTCTATTAATCTTGTCTCGGCTCTTCTAACCCGAGCCCTGAACGTACGACAAACATATAAATCTGTATACAATATTATTTTTAAATAATTGTCCCAAGTTATAAAAGTATTTTTATGCCTTGTGCATCCAAACCAATTTTATAAACACTTTTTAAAAGAGTCAGTTAATTGTATTTACCAGTGAAAACTGACGTATTTTTCAAAAAGACTAAGTGACAGCTGATGTGCGTGTGGTGGTATAGGTTTTTATGTATATTTTTAGCCCTTTTTACACTTTAGTCAAGTTTTAACTTTATAAAACACGATATTTTACTAACACCAAACACACATATGGGCAAGTGCACCCATCGTGAGCATAGTATAGTGTTGGTAAGATACCGAGGTCGTCCAAGGACACAAGAGCTTTTAATACCGGTTTATCCTCAACGTCTAATCAAATCAAAAATTTAGAAAAAGGTTTTAAACTAGGAAATAAAAACTAAAAATGCTGAAAAATAGAAATAAAAATAAAAACAGATAGACAAGATGAATCACTTGGATCCGACTCGTATTTAGTGTAACCTTTGATTATTTTCGCACTTTTGCACTTTTTAAGAGATTATCTTAGTTATAGTAGTAGGCCCCTCTTTTGAAGGTGACGTTACCCTCAACCCAGTAGTTTGAGTCAGCAAGGATACAATCCTAAAGGGTTGGATTATTGAAAGATAATTAATTAAGTTATTAATGCATAATGTGGTAGGCCCCTCTTTTGAAGGTGACGTTACCCTCGGCTAAGTAGTTTGAGTCAGCAGGGATACAATCCTAAATAGTCGGGTTAAAGTTTTAATAGTAGTTTACATATGAGGGGGTCAAGGTATGAATGGTGAAAATCTTTTATTTTATATAGACAGTAAAATAATGCCAAGACACCACGGACAAATGATAAGGAAGATTCACCTTCAACATAAGAAACTAGTTATTAAAGTCATTAATACATAACCAAATAAAAAGTGCAAAAAGATTAAAAATAAAAAGTGTTACACTAAACACTTGTCTTCACCAAGTGATGTAAGAGACTTAGGCAAACATGGCCTTTGATTGTCAAAAACTCTTACGATCAATCTTGGATCCCGAGACTACTCACACACTCTATGATGGATGATGGATGATGGTGGTGGATGTGGGTTGTGATGGTGGTGGTGGGTGGGTGAAGTGTGAGAGAGGTGGTTTGCAAGTGAGCCAAGCACCCCTATTTATAGCCTGCACAGAATCCCGGACACGGCCCCGTGTCCACCCATCTTCTCTTTCTTCATTAAATGCAGTTTGTCTGCATTAGGTGACCACGCCCCCGTGTCCGCTGGGCACGACTCCGTGTGAAAAAGCGTATCTGTACTATCAAGATTTGCCTAGATTCTGCGAATCTTAGCGTTGACCACGGCCCCGTGTCCATTGGGCACGCCCTCGTGGTGGGTGATAGAAGCTTCTACAGCTTTGTCTTTTCTGCAGACACTTGGGCACGCCCCCGTGCTCATTGAGCATGGGGTGTGTTCAGCCTTCTGTTCTCTTGTTCTTGCTTGGGGAGATACTGTCGAGGGGTCGGGCATGCCACATTTATTCATTTTCTTGTATTATTGTTAGATTTAGCTGTATTTTTGCTTCTTTTGTCCATTTAAGCTCTTTTAACCCTGAAAATACAAAAGGAAGACAGAAACACACTTTTTCCAACATTAGTACTAAAAAGGGTTAGTTTTATGCCACATTTGATGTTATTTATATGTTGCATTTTGCACACATCAAATACCCCCACACTTGAATCTTTGCTTGTCCTCAAGCAAAACTCTTTATAATGTGGCTTACACTCCCAAATGGAACGGGTAGAAGAGAAGGTTTTTGGGCTTGTCATAGAGCATCGGGATTCAAGATTCTTTATTAGGTTTTATTTTTATTTTATTTACGATCATATTCGTCATGATTTATTTAGAACTTTACATAAGATAAATTACTTATTAGGGCATAACATGCCTCTTTAAAATTCCATTTATATACAAGTTCACATACCTCACGGGGGATCACTCAACACTCGGCCGAAGATGTATTTTTGTGAAACACTCGAGAGCGGCATGGAACTTACTTCTACCATAAGCTTGCCAAGCAATCAATCCTCCTCCTTTTTAACTATAAACCTTTATAAAATATCAAGAGGACTTTTGGGGGAAGGGTTAGGCTTGGGTTAATGGTAGGTGGTTGGGTTAGTGGTTAGTAGAAAAGGGTGAAAGGCGTAAAAAGCGTCGGTATTCGTAAAACATTTTGTTTTTGTGACTTTTTATTCCAATGAAGCATTATTCAAACAAGCCTTCTTTTGATGAGCATTGTTTGTTTATTGCTAACTTCATTTTTCTTTTCTTCTTTATGATTTTTTTTTTTGATAAGAAAGTCACAAGAAAACCGAGCTTTGTTACTAACATAAAGGGTTTTAAAATGAAAAAGGGGTTTTGGTGGGTAAAAATGGTGTTTGATTTGGGTTAAGAAATGAAAAGGTTTAGGCTCAAAGGGGTTAACTAGGGGGATTTTGGGTAGGTGGTAGAAAAAAAAAAAAGAAAAATAATGGTGTTGAAATAAAAATGGTTAGTCCTAATGCCTCCATCATTTACTTACTTGGGTTTAAGTTGGTAAGGACCGGGAATGTATTGTCGTGGCAAGTTCTAGAGTCGTAAGAACCAAGCGGCTATTCACACAAGAAACGAAAAATGAGCATTTAGTTTAAAGATGTGTATTTATATGCTCAATAAAGGCTCAAAACTCACTTTTTATGGGAATGGGTTTTTATGTGATCAAGTATATATAATCAAAATTTAACTAGATTTGTCATGCCGTTTCATAATTTTGTTATATTGGTTCTTTTTATCACGATGCTATCGGTTGTAAATTTGTAAAAATATAACCTTTTTAGAACTTGTAATTCCCAAACTAAACCAAGACAAGTAAAAAAATGAAAAGATTTTGAAAAAATTTGGGGTGTTTAGCGGTTCCAATAGAGTTTTGTGTAAGGCTTGTTATTAGGACTTGCAAAATTCAAGGTTTTAGCATCCCCTCCACACTTAAATTACACATTGTCCTCAATGTGTCCCAAAAATAAGTTTTTCGGTTGATTAAAATGTGTAAAAGTGGGTTAAAAACAAGATTTTATGTTACTGGGTAGATGAACACGGGGTGTGTTGGGCTGAGCATGGCCCCCTGGTCAGACTGCCAGTACCAAAAATAAACAGAAGGCTGGGCACGGGGGTGTGTTCAACGAACACGGCCCCGTGTCCAGTTACCTGAACTGGGCGTTTTCTGCAGAACCTCGGGCACGGGGGCATGTTGGGTTGAGCACAGCCCTGTGCTGAACTTGCTGTAATGAAGAAAAATTGTCGGGAGGCTCTGTTTTTGTGCATGGGGTGTGGGTTCAAGTTTCCCTTAGTAACCTTCACCATTCCGAGTGTGCTTTATTCCTGAAAATCAAAACTAAACTAGAAAACATAAAAGTTAAACTAGTCTAAAACTAAGGATAGTTCCGCGGAATGCCTCCATGGTGCGCCACGTTTATAAGGGTCCTTGGCTAGACCCTCCTTATCGGGTGGTTCTGGCTCATCTTCAATTAGGGGGTCGTCATTGCCGATTGGATATTTCATTGATCATTCAAGATCGACACACCTTTTGAAGGCCCCTAATTGAATGGGTAAGTTGTTTTTCTTCCGATTAATCAAAGCTTTATGTGTTTTCACAAAAGGTCGTCCCAACACTAGAGGAGCGTCATCAAGGATGACAAAGCCGGTTGGGATTACCATTTGATTTGTTTGAACCAAGACATCCTCAACTACCCCTATTGATTTTATTACTTTCCGATTAGATAAAAAAATGGGTATTTGAAGTGGAGAAAAATCAGCAATACTTAATTTTTCGAAAATGTAGTTTGGCATTATATTAACACAAAGATCTTTATCAATTGTAATATTACTAATAAAGGAATTTTGAAAAAAAACATGGAACCGGTGTAATGTAAATTTCAAGTGGATCTTCTTTTATTAGCGAGGTTTGATCATTTGTTAACTTAATGCTTACCGTTTCGTCAATTTTAGCGTTAGTGTTTAACTCTTTTAAAAACTTAGCATGAGTGGGAACCAAACAATGATTTTTGAAAGAAGGAGACAAGAGATTAATTTCTTCAAAATTAGACTCTTCTTGAATTTTAACGTTGTCGGACTCACCTTTTTCATTGTTTAACTCATGTGTCGGTTTTTCACTTACTTGTTCTTCCATTTTTACCTCCTCAACTATCTCTTCTTTATTACAAGTTAATTCTTCCCTTGCGCGGGATTCCTCTTCCCTTGCGCGGGCTTCTTTTATGTAGCGCTCGATAGTTTTAAGGTGTTCTATTATCTTTTCGGCTACGGGTGAGATAGTTGGTGGTTCGTCAAAGTGAGTTGAATAAGTATCATCAAAGCTTGAATTCGGAAGTTCGATCCTTGGTTGCTCATAGTACTCATGTGAGGTAGATGGTTCTTCATAATACTCATATGAGGTGGGTTGCTCACGCCATGGTTCCTCATAGTAAGTATATGAAGGTGAAGGCTCATAACTTGGCTCCTCAAAGTATGAGTAAGAAGGCTCATACCTTGGTTCATCAAGATATGAGTATGAGGGAGAAGGTTCATACCTTGGTTCTTCATAGTACGTATATGAAGGAGAAGGTTCATACCTCGGCTCTTCATAGTATGTATATGAAGTGGTTGGCTCGTACCTAGGTTCCTCATAGTATGTGTACGAAGGGGATGGTTCAAAGAGGTCACAATATTGTACCGAATGAGGATTACCACAAATGGTACAATACTCTTCTTTATAATCATCCTCCTCATAGTGGTAGTTGTAATCTCCTGAGTATTGATCCATAAGAATCACTCAGCAGACCACAATAGAGTCTCGGGACTAGAAAACAAAAATAAAAACAGAAACAGAGGCTGAGCACGGCCCGGGGTTCAATGAGCACGACCCCGTGTTCAGGTTCTGTATCTGGGAGTTTTAGAAAATGTAATTGGTTTTGTGCAGCACGGGGGCGTGTTCAGCGAGCACGACCCCGTGTTCAGACTCTGTATCTGGGAGTTTGTAAAAAAATATGCAACACGGCCCCGTGTTTAGTCTACTGTAATGCAAAAACTACTAAAAAATGTAAAAATGCGCGCGATTTTAAAAAGGTTTTGAAAAACTGATTAGGCCGTCGGTTTTAAACTTTCTTAAAATCCTTGTGTCCCTGGCAACGGCGCCAAAAACTTGATGTGCGTGTGGTGGTATAGGTTTTTATGTATATTTTTAGCCCTTTTTACACTTTAGTCAAGTTTTAAATTTATAAAACACGATATTTTACTAACACCAAACACACATATGGGCAAGTGCACCCATCGTGAGCGTAGTATAGTGTTGGTAAGATACCGAGGTCGTCCAAGGACACAAGAGCTTTTAATACCAGTTTATCCTCAACGTCTAATCAAATCAAAAATTTAGAAAAAGGTTTTAAACTAGGAAATAAAAACTAAAAATGCTGAAAAATAAAAATAAAAATAAAAACAGATAGACAAGATGAATCACTTGGATCCGACTCGTATTTAGTGTAACCTTTGATTATTTTCGCACTTTTGCACTTTTTAAGAGATTATCTTAGTTATAGTAGTAGGCCCCTCTTTTGAAGGTGACGTTACCCTCAACCCAGTAGTTTGAGTCAGCAAGGATACAATCCTAAAGGGTTGGATTATTGAAAGATAATTAATTAAGTTATTAATGCATAATGTGGTAGGCTCATCTTTTGAAGGCGACGTTACCCTTGGCTAAGTAGTTTGAGTCAGCAGGGATACAATCCTAAATAGCCGGGTTAAAGTTTTAATAGTGGTTTACATATGAGGGGGTCAAGGAGTTCGGACCCCTGCCATCCAATACCGGTGGGTATTGAAGGAGGTCCTACTAAAGTTGACCCAGGTCCTTGCAGGATCTATACACTGAACAAGGCAAGACTCTTACCAAACCATTCCCTTAACCCCCGACCAGGTAGCCAACATATCTCCATATAGACCGTGGAGATATGAATGGTGAAAATCTTTTATTTTATATAGACAATAAAATAATGCCAAGACACCACGGACAAATGATAAGGAAGATTCACCTTCAACATAAGAAACTAGTTATTAAAGTCATTAATACATAACCAAATAAAAAGTGCGAAAAGATTAAAAATAAAAAGTGTTACACTAAACACTTTTCTTCACCTAGTGATGTAAGAGACTTAGGCAAACATGGCCTTTGATTGTCAAGAACTCTTACGATCAATCTTGGATCCCGAGACTACTCACACACTCTATGATGGATGATGGATGATGGTGGTGGATGTGGGTTGTGATGGTGGTGGTGGGTGGGTGAAGTGTGAGAGAGGTGGTTTGCCAATGGATGGTTTGCAAGTGAGCCAAAGCACCCCTATTTATAGCCTGCACAGAAGCCCGGACACGGCCCCGTGTCCATTGGGCACGGCCCCGTGTCCACTGATGTGTGCAAAATGCAACATATAAATTAAATCAATTGTGGCATAAAACTAACCCTTTTTTAGTACTAATGTTGGAAAAAGTGTGTTTTTGTCTTCCTTTTGTATTTTCAGGATTAAATGAGCTCAAATTAACAAAAGAAGCAAAAAGGCAGCTAGATCTAACATAAATACAAGAAAAGGAACAAGCGTGGCATGCCCGACCTCCCCGAAAGCATCTTCCCAAGCAAAACAAGAGATCAGAAGGCTGAACACGCCCCGTGCTCAGTGAGCACGGGGGCGTGCCCAAGTGTCAGCATAAAAGACAAAGTTGTAGAAGCTTCCATCGCCCACCACGGGGCCGTGCTCAGCGGACACAGGGTCGTGGTCAACTATAAGATTCGCAGAATCTAGGCAAATCTTGATAGTACAGATATGCTTCTGCACACAGGGTCGTGCCCAGCGGACACGGGGCCGTGGTCAACTAATAAAGACAAGAGCAATTAATGAAGAAAGAGAAGGATGTGGACACGGGGCCGTGCCCACTGGACACGGGGCCGTGCCCGAGCTTCTGTTCAGCCTATAAATAGGAGTGCTTGGCTCAAGCTCAAACCATCCCTTGACACACCACCTCTCTCACACTTCACCCACCACCCACCACCACTATAACACCATCATCCACCACCATCATCCATTGTCCATCATAGAGTGTGTGTGAGTCGTCTCGGGATCCAAGATTGATCGTAAGAGTTCTTGACAATCAAGGCCATGTTTGCCTAAGTGATTCATCTTGTCTATCTGTTTTTTTTTCCAGCATTTTAGTTAGTTTTTATTTTCTTAGTTTAAAACCTTTTTCTAAACTTTTGATTTGATTAGACGTTGAGGATAAACCGGTACTAAAAGCTCTTGTGTACTTGGACGACCTCGGTATCTTACCAACACTATACTACGCTCACGATGGGTGCACTTGCCCATATGTGTGTTTAGTGTTAGTAAATATCGTGTTTTATAAATTTAAAACTTGGCTAAATAAAGTGTAAAAAGGGCTTAAAATATACTTAAACCTATATACACACCTAACACGCATCAAGTTTTTGGTGTCGTTGCCGGGGACACAAGGATTTTAAGAAAGCTTAAAATAGACGGTCTAATCAGTTTTTCAAAACCTTTTTAAAACGCGCGCACATTTTTCTGCATTTTAGTTTAGTTTTGCACTTACAGTAACCTGAACACGGGCCGTGTTCACTGAACACGGGGCCGTGCTGCACATTTTCATAAAACAACCAGTAACAGTAGCTTGAACACGGGCCGTGCTCATTGAACACGCCCCGTGCTCAAAGAAATTAGTAAATTTAATTAAAACGCCCAGATACAGATTCTGTACACGGGGCCGTGTCCACTGAACACGGGGCCGTGTCCAGCCTCTGTTTCCGTTTTTATTTTTGTTTTCTGATCTCGAGACTTGGTTGTGGTCTGCTGAGTGGTTCTTATGGATCAATACTCATGAGGTTACAACTACAACTATGAGGAGGATGATTATAGGAGTAACTATTGCACTAATTGTAGTAATCCGCACTCGGTTCAATATAGGCACTCATATCAACCATCCAATTCATACACCTACTATGAGGAGCCCAGGTACGAGCCATCAACTTCATACACATCCTATGAAGACCAAAGGTATGAACCTCCTCCCTCATACTCATATTTTGATGAACCAAGGTATGAGCCTTCTTACTCATACTTTGAGGAACCAAGATATGAGCCACCACCTTCGTATGCTTATTATGAGGAACCATGGCGTGAACAACCCACCTCATATGAGTATTATGAAGAACAAAATTATGACCCTTATCCATCATATACTTACAATGAAGAACAATGGTGTGAACCATCTACTTCATATGGGTATTATGAGGAACAAAGGATCGAACAACCGGATTCAAGCTCTGAAAATCCCGATTCTTTTTCTATAACCGAAGTCACCGATAGGATTTTAGAACACCTTAGAGTTATCGATCGCTATATAAAAGAATCTCGCGCAAGGGAAAAGGAGTCCCTTGCAAGAGAAGAATTAAATAAAGAAGAGATAACTGAAAGTGTAAAAATGGAAGAACAAATAAGTGAAAAACCGACACATGAGTTAAACAACGAAAAAGGTGAGTCCGTTAACGATAAAATTCAAGAAGAGTCTAATTTTGAAGAAATTAATCTCTTGTCACCTTCTTTTGAAAATCATTGTTTAGTTCCCACTCATGCTAAGTTTTTAAAAGAGTTAAACACTAACACTAAAATTGACGAAACGGTAAGTGTTAAGTTAACTAATGATCAAACCTCACTAATAAAAGAAGACCCATTTGAAATTAGCATAACACCGGTTCCATGTTTCTTTCAAAATTCATTTATTAGTAATGTCACAATCGATAAAGATCTTTGTGTTAACATAATGCCTAACTACATTTTCGAAAAATTAAGTATTAGTGATTTTTCTCCACTTCAAATACCCATTTTTCTATCCAATCGAAAAGTAATAAAATCAATCGGTATAGTTAAGGATGTCTTGGTTCAAACAAATCAAATGGTAATCCCCACCGACTTTGTCATCCTCGATGACGCTCCTCTAGTGTTGGGACGACCATTTGTAAAAACTCATGAAGCTTTGAAAAACCGGAAGTTCAACAATCTACCTCTTCAATTAGGGGCATTTAAAAAAAGTGTCGATATTGAACGGTCAATGAAATATCCATTCGGCAATAATGACCCCCTAATTGAAGATGAAGATGAACCACCCGATACAAGTGAAAAGTTTGACCACTTTGTTGAAGAAGAGGTCGCCATAGAACAAACTTTCAAGGTTCTTGATCAAAATGAGCAACCAAATAAGGAGTCTCCTAAAGACCCACCTCTTGAGCTCAAAGAACTTCCAAAAGGTTTGGAATATGCTTTTCTAGACAAAGATGATAAGTTACCTGTAATTATTTCGTCTAAATTAGATAAATTAGAAAAAGAAAAATTAATTAACCTTTTGAAAAAACACAAAAATGCGATAGCTTGGAAGCTTGTAGATATTAAAGGAATAAGTCCTTCCATGTGTACACACAAAATTTTAATGAATGATGACTACAAAACGGTAATACAACCACAACGTCGAGTAAATCCCAATGTTCAAGAAGTGGTTAAAAACGAAGTCATCAAATTACTTGACGCCGGACTTATTTATCCTATATCCGATAGTCCGTGGGTAAGTCCCGTCCAAGTAGTTCCAAAGAAAGGAGGTATAACGGTAATAACTAATGAAAAGAATGAACTAATACCAACGAGAACCGTCACAGGATGGAGAGTATGTATAGATTATAGATGATTAAATGAAGCAACAAGAAAAGATCACTTTCCTTTACCCTTCATTGATCAAATGTTAGAAAGATTATCCGGTCATAAATTTTATTGTTTCTTGGATGGTTTTTCAGGTTACTTTCAAATCCCGATAGCACCCGAAGACCAAGAAAAGACAACCTTCACATGTCCCTATGGAACTTTTGCTTATCGACGCATGCCGTTTGGTCTATGTAATGCCCCCGCAACATTCCAACGTTGCATGGTAGCCATCTTCCATGACATGATAGAAAAGACAATGGAAGTCTTCATGGACGACTTTTCTATCTTTGGGGATTCATACGACCAATGCCTCGATAACCTTGAACGCATGCTACCCCGATGTGAGGAAACTAACCTCGCCCATAACTGGGAAAAATGCCATTTCATGGTAACAGAGGGAATAGTACTCGGTCACAAAATCTCAAGCGAAGGAATGGAGGTGGATCGAGCTAAAATAGATACCATTTCTCGACTACCACCCCCATCCTCCGTTAGAGCTATCAGAAGTTTCCTAGGGTATGCCGGATTTTATAGGCGGTTTATCAAAGACTTTTCTAAAATCTCAAGGCCTCTAACAAAATTACTTGAAAAGATGCTCCTTTCATCTTTGACGAGGATTGCAATCAAGCATTTCTAACCTTAAAGGAAATGCTAGTCAATGCACCTATCATGATAGCGCCTGATTGGAAATTTCCTTTCGAAATCATGTGTGATGCTAGTGACTTTGCAGTTGGAGCTGTCTTGGGACAAAGAAAAGAAAAGCATTTTCACCCAATTTATTATGCTAGTAAAACACTTAACGATGCACAAGAAAATTACACAACAACTGAAAAAGAATTACTAGCTGTGGTATTTGCTTTTGATAAATTTCGTTCTTATCTTGTTCTTTCTAAAACTATAGTCTATACAGATCATGCAGCCATTCGATATCTCTTCAAAAAGCAAGACGCAAAACCACGTTTGATTCGGTGGATTCTACTCCTCCAAGAATTTGATATTGAAATCAAAGACAAAAGAGGAGCAGAAAATACCGCAGCAGATCATCTTTCACGCTTAGAAGACCCAGCTTTGGAGGCAACCAGGGACGAGCAAATCAATGAAAAATTTCCAACGGAGTCCCTAGAAATGGTGGAATACAAGGAAGAACCATGGTACGCCGACTATGCTAACTACCTAGCTAGCGGTATAGTCACCAAGGGTTGGCCACATCATCAAAGAAAAAAATTCTTTGCCAATGTGAAACACTATTTTTGGGAAGATCCATATCTTTTCAAAATGTGTGCCGACCAACTCATCCGATGATGCGTCCATGGTAGCGAAGCACGAAGAATTCTCCGCCATTGTCATGAAGGTCCATACGGAGGGCATCATGGTGCCGCAAGTACCGCACGAAAGGTATTTGATTCAGGATTTTATTGGCCAACCATTTACAAAGACTCCCAAAGTCTTGTCAAGACATGTGATGCTTGCCAAAGAACAGGTAATATTTCTTCCAAAAACGAAATGCCACAAAATGGCATTCTTGTTTGTGAAATTTTTGATGTATGGGGACTCGACTTTATGGGACCTTTCCCACCATCAAAAGGAAACAAATATATACTTGTGGCAGTAGACTACTTGTCTAAATGGGCCGAGGCCGAGGCACTTCCAACAAATGATGGAAGAGTCGTGGTAAGATTTCTGAAAAAATTATTTTCTCGTTTTGGCACACCTAAAGCATTAATAAGTGATAGAGGTACCCATTTTTGCAACCATCAACTTGAAAAAATTTTAACAAGATATGGGGTCTATCACCGGGTCTCAACAGCATATCACCCTCAAACAAACGGACAAGCCGAAGTGACTAATAGAGGTTTAAAACGAATACTCGAAAAAACCGTAGGGTTAAATAAAAAGGAATGGGCAGATAAGTTAGATGATGCTTTATGGGCTTTTCGAACTGCTTATAAAACAACAATAGGTACAACCCCATATAAGCTAGTCTATGGAAAGAGCTGTCACTTGCCAGTAGAAATTGCACACAAAGCCTACTGGGCAATTAAAAATGTAAACTTAGATTTAAAATTTGCTGGTAAAAATCGATTTTGTCAATTAAATGAATTAGACGAGCTTAGGAATTATGCATACTCAAACTCTGAAATTTACAAGGAAAGAATGAAAAGCTTTCATGACAAACATATTAAACCTAATGAATTTCAAGTAGGAGATCTAGTTCTTTTGTTCAATTCACGACTGGGATTATTTCCTGGTAAATTAAAGTCTAGGTGGTCAGGACCTTTTTCCATCACCCATATTTTCCCACACGGTGCAGTAGAAATTAAATATCGGAATGGGCCTCCATTCAAAGTCAATGGCCAACGGCTGAAACTCTATCAAGGATTTATTGAGGGTGAAGAGGAAGAAATCTTGCTTCAAACGGTGGATGAGTAAAGGCAACAACATCATACCTAGTAAGTTAAGAACGATTGGGACGACATCTAAATCGGTAAGTCTTCTAACCAAGTCTTGGGAAACAAAGGGCACTCACACGAGCACTAAAAAAAAATCAAAAACTATGCTCGGCACGAGGCCGTGTCCGCGCTACTGTTGGGATAAATTCCCCTTTTCATAACAGTTACTTCATTCCACACGCCCCGTTTCCCCGAAAACGCTCTGGTTTCAGGCGATTTTCCGCAGATTTTCGACGTCTCCTATCATTCTAACAACATCAAGGTATGATTCTATCACTATCATTAGTTAGATTTAGCATTTGCATGTAGTAAAACTTCAAAAAATTAGGGAAAAATCTAGCGTTCTTGAACTACACCCGGATCAAACCTCAAATTTTTGCTTTAATCTGTTAGCATTTAGTTAGATTAGTGTTAAAGGAAGTAAATACACTTGTATTGTTCATAGATTCGCCCAATTTCTCACAAAAACCCCAAACCCTTGTTCTTGAACCGAAAAAGATAAAATTGAATGGGTAAACGGGTTGTTTTGGGAAAAACGGCACTTAGGGTTTAATTTTCGGGGGAAACCGCACCTATTGGACCAAAAATTTTCAAGTTTTCGAAACCGGGTCGAAAAATGGAATTTTTGTGTAACAGACGCCTGGACACGGGGCCGTGTCCGCTGAACACGGGGTCGTGTCCATCCCACTGTTTGCAGGTTTGTCCGAAAATTCTAATGTTTCGTGCTAACTTTTGGTGTATTCTTTCAGATGGCAAGGAAGTTCACAAGGTTTAACGCAAATGAGCTCGATGCTAGGGCTAGATACGAAGTACTTCAAACAAGACCGGAAGAATACCCGAGGCAAGCATGCACGGATTTGTTAGCATTGGTCAACCAACTCGACCGCTTCAACAACCTTGTCACAGGACCACTAAGAATCGCTTTAACAACTCGACTCTGTTCCGTCCACGAATGCACTTTGGAATTCTATAGCACCTTCACGTTCAACTCAAGGTGCGACCCATTCGACAATGATGGGGTAGCATTCCGATGTGGGGGAACCAAGTATTCGATCTCCATGGCACAATTTGGATCGATTGTCGGGTTGTATGCGGAAGAAGATGCAGGTAACGAGGAAAACACTGGAGGGATGCGCGAGATAGATGAAAACGATCACCAAGCTGCGTGGGCTCAGATTGGTGAAGGGCACTACAATCCAAGCAGCACTAAGAGCACTAAGTTGAGGGATCCGCTCTACCGATACATCCATAGGCTCCTCGGCTACTCTCTTAGCCAAAGGCATGATAGCGGTGGCGTCGTTGGGTTAAGAGATTTGGTTGTCCTCCACTGCATCCATAACCGTAGGCACCTAGATGTTCCATTCCTCATGCTCCGAAACATGCATCATAACCGACTTGCTACTGCACCAACCCCTATCTTCTTTGGGGGATGGGTGTACCGTCTCTTTAAGCACTTCACCAACATACCTAGGTCATTCGGAAGGAGCCCATGGTCGGGTAGGGTAGACATACACATCTGCCGCTCAATGAACCTAATCTATGAGGCTGGAGACGGGACAGTTAGCTTCCAAAGGATGCAAGGGTATGCATGGAACCCGCAAGAGGCACTTGTTCTTCACGCTCCACAACATCATCAGTACCAATACCAGCCCCATGGTGATCCAGGCCAGTCCTCCTCAGGAGGCGGTTTTCCTAACTTCCAAAGTTTACATGATTTATTGCAGGAAAACCTCATGTGCACCAGGAACACCTACAATATGGCAAGCAACACGTACAACGGGTTGGAGCGATCGAGAGAAACATATCCGATATCCAAGATGATATTGGAAATATCCGGGAGTACATTGCTGGGCATGGTGGAGATGATGATGATGATGATGATGAGGACGGGGACATGGATTAGGCGGGAGGAGCGGCGGAAGAAGCGGTTGGTTGGTAATTCCTCAGGTTAACCCCACTTTATCTTGAACAATTTCCGGCCTGCGTGCCGTGTGTCAAACAATTTACTTTCCTTTAACTCTTTTATTTTCTGCATTTTTTTTTCCTTTTTCTAACTTTGTGATGGATTGGATGTTGAACAATGGTAATCTAGGATGTTTGCTATGTTTTGGTGGAGTGTTTATTGATAAAACAGGTACATACGAGGCTTAGAGCACTAAACCTTAGTGCTACTAAAGCCGGGACAGGAAAACCGAGACCAGAAACCTGTTTTTCAACCTTGCAGACTGTCTACACGGGGTCGTGTCCAGCCGACACGCCCCCGTGCCCACTCCCCAGACCTGCTGTTTGTCTTAAACCTGCAGACCTTTGCCAGACACGGGGTCGTGTCCACCCAACACGGGGTCGTGTCCAGGCACCCAGTAACATAAATTTTTGCTTTTAACACCTTTTTACGCATATAATCAACCTAAAAATTTATTTTTGGGACACATTGAGGACAATGTGTAATTTAAGTGTGGGGGGGGGGGAAGCTAAAACCTTGAATCTTGCAAGTCCTAATAACAAGCCTTACACAAAACTCTATTGGAACCGCTAATCACCCCAAATTTTTTGAAAAATTTTCATTTTTTTACTTGTCTAGGTTTAATTTGGGAATTTCAAAATTCTAAAAAGGTTATATTTTTACGAATTTACAACCAATAGCGTCGTGATAAAAAGAACCAACATAAGAAAATTATGAAAAGGCATGACAAGCTTAGTTAAAATTTAATTATATATATACTTGATCACATAAAAACCCATTCCCACAAAAGTGAGTTTTGAGCCTTTATTGAGCATACAAATACATATCTTTAAACTAAATGCTCATTTTTCATTTCTTGTGTGAATAGCCGTTTGGTTCTTACAACTCTAGAACTTGCCACGACGATACATTCCCGGTCCTTACCAACTTAAACCCGAGTAAGTATATGATAGAGGCATTAGGACTAACCCTTTTTATTTCTACACCATTATTTTCTTTTTTTTTTACCACCTACCCAAAATCCCCCTAGTTAACCCCTTTGAGCCTAAACCTTTTCATTTCTTAACCCAAACCAAACACCCTTTCACCCATCAAAACCTTTTTATTTTTAACCCTTTGTTTTAGTAACAAGTTCGGTTTTTCATATGACTTTCAAAAAATATATATATATATATATAATATATATATATTGATGATGAAGCAAAAGAAATAAACAAGCAAGTTCATCAAAAATAACTTTGTTTGGAATAATGGCTTCATCAAAATAAAAGTTGAAAAATAGAAAGTC
The DNA here is from genome assembly GCA_030545235.1 of Helianthus tuberosus. Classification (NCBI taxonomy): domain Eukaryota; kingdom Viridiplantae; phylum Streptophyta; class Magnoliopsida; order Asterales; family Asteraceae; genus Helianthus; species Helianthus tuberosus. Next base: position 54,157,918 of record CM060402.1, read on the forward strand.
TTACGAAAACCGATGCTTTTTACGCTTTTTAGCCCTTTTCTACTAACCACTAACCCAACCACCTACCTTTAACCCAAGCCTAACCCTTCACCAAAAAAAGTCCTCTTGATATTTACAAAGGTATATAGTTATAAAGGAGGAGGATTGATTGCTTGGCAAGCCTATGGTAGGAGTAAGTTCCATGCCGCTCTCGAGTGATTCACTAAAATACATATTCGGCCGAGTGTTGAGTGATCCCCCGTGAGGTATGTGAACTTGTATATAAATAGAATTTTAAAGAGGCATGTTATGCCCTAATAAGTAATTTATCTTATGAAAAGTTTTAAATAAATCATGATGAATATGATTGTAAATAAATAAAAATAAAACTAAATAAAGAATCTTGGAAATCCCGACACTCTATGACAAGCCCAAAAACCTTCTTTTCTACCAATTTCATTTGGGAGTGTAAAGCCATATTATAAAGAGTTTTGCTTGAGGACAAGCAAAGATTCAAGTGTGGGGGTATTTTATGTGTGCAAAATGCAACATATAAATTACATCAATTGTGGCATAAAACTAACCATTTTTTAGTCCTAATGTTGGAAAAAGTGTGTTTTTGTCTTCCTTTTGTATTTTCAGGATTAAATGAGCTCAAATTAACAAAAGAAGCAAAAAGGCAGCTAAATCTAACATAAATACAAGAAAAGGAACAAGCGTGGCATGCCCGACCTCCCCGAAAGCATCTTCCCAAGCAAAACAAGAGATCAGAAGGCTGAACACGCCCCGTGCTCAGTGAGCATGGGGGCGTGCCCAAGTGTCAGCATAAAAGACAAAGTTGTAGAAGCTTCCATCGCCCACCACGGGGCCGTGCTCAGTGGACACGGGGTCGTGGTCAACTATAAGATTCGCAGAATCTAGGCAAATCTTGATAGTACAGATATGCTTCTGCACACGGGGTCGTGCCCAGCGGACACGGGGCCGTGGTCAACTAATAAAGACAAGAGCAATTAATGAAGAAAGAGAATGATGTGGACACGGGGCCGTGCCCACTTGACACGGGGCCGTGCCCGAGCTTCTGTTCAGCCTATAAATAGGAGTGCTTGGCTCAAGCTCAAACCATCCCTTGGCACACCACCTCTCTCACACTTCACCCACCACCCACCACCACTATAACACCATCATCCACCACCATCATCCATTATCCATCATAGAGTGTGTGAGTCGTCTCGGGATCCAAGATTGATCGTAAGAGTTCTTGACAATCAAGGCCATGTTTGCCTAAGTCTCTTACATCACTTGGTGAAGACAAGTGTCTAGTGTAATACTTTTTATTTTTAATATTTTCGCACTTTTTAATTGGTTATGTATTAATGACTTTAATAACTAGTTTCTTATGTTGAAGGTGATTCTTCCTTATCGTTTGTCCGTGGTGTCTTGGCATTATTTTACTGTCTATATAAAATAAAAGATTTTCACCATTCATATCTCCACGGTCTATATGGAGGTATGTTGGCTACCTGGTCGGGGGTTAAGGGAACGGTTTGGTAAGAGTCTTGCCGTTGTTCAGCGTTTAGAGATCCTGCAAGGGACCTGGGTCAAATTTAGTAGGACCTCCTTCAATACTTAACGGTATTGGATGGCGGGGGTCCAAACTCTTTGATCCCCTCATAAGTTAAACTACTATTAATACTATAACCCGGCTACTTAGGACTGTATCCTTGCTGACTCAGACTACTTAGCCGAGGGTAACGTCACCTCCAAAAGAGGGGCCTACCATAATTTGCATTAATAACTTAATTAATTATCTTTCAATAATCCGACCCTTTAGGATTGTATCCTTGCCGACTCAAACTACTAGGTTGAGGGTAACGTCACCTTCAAAAGAGGGGCCTACTACAATAACTAAGATAATCTCTTAAATAAGTGCAAAAGTGTGGAATTAATCAAAGGTTACACTATACACGAGTCGGAGCCAAGTGATTCATCTTGTCTATCTGTTCTATTTTTTTTTATTTTTCAGCATTTTAGTTAGTTTTTATTTTCTTAGTTTAAAACCTTTTTCTAAACTTTTGATTTGATTAGACGTTGAGGATAAACCGGTACTAAAAGCTCTTGTGTCCTTGGACGACCTCGGTATCTTACCAACACTATACTACGCTCACGATGGGTGCACTTGCCCATATGTGTGTTTAGTGTTAGTAAATATCGTGTTTTATAAATTTAAAACTTGGCTAAATAAAGTGTAAAAAGGGCTTAAAATATACTTAAACCTATATACACACCTAACACGCATCACCATCCATCTTCTCTTTCTTCATTAAATGCAGTTTGTCTGCATTAGTTGACCACGCCCCCGTGTCCGCTAGGCACGACCCCGTGTGCAGAAGCGTATCTGTACTATCAAGATTTGCCTAGATTCTGCGAATCTTAGCGTTGACCACGGCCCCGTGTCCGTTGGGCACGCCCCCGTGGTGGGTGATAGAAGCTTCTACAGCTTTGTCTTTTCTGCAGACACTTGGGCACGCCCCCGTGCTCATTGAGCACGGGGCGTGTTCAACCTTCTGTTCTCTTGTTCTTGCTTGGGGAGATACTGTCGAGGGGTCGGGCATACCACGTTTATTCCTTTTCTTGTATTATTGTTAGATTTAGCTGCATTTTTGCTTCTTTTGTCCATTTAAGCTCTTTTAACTCTGAAAATACAAAAGGAAGACAAAAACACACTTTTTCCAACATTAGTACTAAAAAGGGTTAGTTTTATGCCACATTTGATGTAATTTATATGTTGCATTTTGCACACATCAGCAGGTACTACGCAAAATTGGCTGGAAGCTTCTGAGCACTAGTTAAGGAATCTTGCAAGTTCTTAGTGCTTAAAGTCTGTTGAACAATAATGTGTATTCTGCTCTAGATCCGCCCGTGGGTCCGTTTACAACCGTTTGTATAATATTTTATTATACTTTGCATTTCGGTTTGTATTATAATTTTCTTCCAAGACTTCCGCTGTGCATTGAACTGTGATTATTTGACTATGATGATATCAACTACGTCACGATACTCCCCACCGGGCCCACCGGTAATACGTGGAAATATCGGGGTGTGGCAAAAATGGGTGGTGTGCAATCAAGCATGAGTTGTGCGACCCAAAAGGTATTGTGTGATCTAGTTCTTATATAACAAAGCAACATTTATCATTTAACAATTCACAATCTAACAACACTTGAACACTTTATTCAGATGATTCAATCATTCAAACACGTACACATAATTACAAAGCAAGACTATCACACAGGAACTAGTACAAGACTCTTGGAAGTACGAGTTGTCACATGGCAGCAAGCGGGATGGCAGGAATGGGAATGGGCTCAACGACATGCTCTCCGTCGGGATGCCCAATGATGAGCTGGTCGTGGATGGGTAACGGCAAGGCGAGTATGTCGTCCTCAAAAGGAATGTCGTCTCCAAAGTCTGGTAAAGCGACGGGCTGAAAGTCGTCCAGGTCCTCATCGTCGGACATCATCACGGGATCGGACTTAGAGTCAGAGGTGAAGACCTTTGGGACTGGTGTTACCTCAACAATGGAGACGATCGCCATGGGATCGTTCTCATCAGACAGACCGCTACTCTAGGAAGATGACATGAGTACCTGTAACATAAAAGTCATGACATATATACATACATTAATTATTACTACTTAATATATATATATAGTAGTTCCTAGTTGAATATGCGTACTACTTTTGTATACCCTAAGTCACGTAAGTGTCCTTGCTTTGTTTTTGAAAAATGGATTTATGTAGTGGACCGAAGGTACATTGCCCTTGTAGTAAAGACCGACATTCTGTTGATACGAAGAACTGCTCATCTTGCTTTGCTTTTGCAGCTCAAGCTCATGACTTTCAATCTTCTCTATCAAACCATCAAGAGTAATTGTATCATACAACACATCATTTTTCAAAATAAACACAAACGTTTGCCACTGATTAGCTCGTGGTAACACTTCAATGATTTTATCAATGATTTCTTCACGGGTTTTTATTATTCCAAACCTATCGAGTTCGATTTTAAGGTGACAATATCTTTCAATCATTTGTCTTACAGATTCACCTTTTAAACCGTCAAACAAATCAAATTCCTTTTTAAGTAAAGCTATTTTGTTCTTTTTTATTTGTTTCCCACCCTCAGCTTTAACCCGTAATGCTTCCCACACTGATTTAGATGACCTATCGTGATTAAGCAATGGAAGATATCATCTCTAATCGACTGTTAGATTAAAGCAATCATTCGTTGTTCATACGAGAAATTCTTTTTATCGTCAACTGATAGGCTTTTAAGTGGAATTTCTTCGTTTTTATCATCAACTGGCCTACTGTAACCGAATTCCATACAAAACCAGCTTTCGTGCGCATAAGCTTTGACCCAGTTAATAAATCGTTCTTTCCACCACGTATAATCTTCAATGCGATCAAGATTTGGTGGTTTCGAGTTAGTTCCGTAAAAATTATCATGATTAATATTTTCGGTTATAGCTTTCGAAATGCTTTTCGATGCAACAGTTGATGTTTCGGAAGACTCTGAAGTGTAAGCCTTGTAGAACGTGTTGTAAAATTCTTCAGCCATGACGTACAACTCTTCATTTTTCTCTTTCGCGTAAAACTTTGAATTTGCACCTCGTTTATCACCTGCACACAAACAAACACTTGATAAGTTAAACGAACTGAATTCGTGAAAGTCCATGAAATGTGTGACGGTAGAATATTGTGAATATAGTGGACAAAATCGATCTATGACTCGTGCCGAAGACTCGCGGACTCATTCCAATTTTTGATATGACAATAACGAAGTTCGGATGTTATCACTTGTCGAATAACGTCAACACTGATCGAATGAGCCTGATTGAATAGACAAAATTTTGAATCACTGATCGGATGGGCTTTCCTTTTTGGGCCGGATAAAAATAAGTCTCAATCAAGTGGATGAACTTTGAAACACTATCTTCAGATGGGCCGTAAAGATTGGGCTTCGGATGAATTATCACTTAATCTTTCGGATGGGCTAAAGCAACAAATGGGCTTACGCTTTGAATGGACCAATAAGTTGGGCTCAACAACAATTAATCACACTTCAGGATGATCCCTGTTTGGTTGAATGTTTTGAATGGGCCTTAATCGGATAATAAATGCTGGGCCAACCTTCACGTGATGAATAAATGGATTCAATCAAACTTATTTAATGCTTTGATACAAGAATTAAATGGCCGACAATTTTAGCAGATTATAACATTGGGCCGAGACAATAGTGGACCTGACACACAAGAGATAAGTTGGACTTTAATGTATCGAATGAAAATTCGAGCGGATAGTCATCCGCTTGATAACATGATGACGTAATGTGTCAATTGATCGGACGAAGATTCGATCGGATTATCATCCGTTGGGCCCACTTTTGATTCCATTTTGAACTCGTGAATGGACTTTGTTGATCTACTCGATAATGAACAATGATAATATCACATGCAACTTCGAATTGATAAACACATGTGCTGCCACTTGAATTTAATACTTTGAAACTTCACATGCAATCTGATAATATTCCTTTACATCTAATTGGACCGATGAATCACATGATCTGCTCGAATTGTCTTATGTACTGACACTTCATATGCTGTCAAGTTTCTATTGGGCATTGATGAGGATACGTCCTGAGTCGGACCGAATACTTAGTAAGTGCGAGGTCGGACCGTTAGCACAAAGGGCTGGTCGGACCTAGTATCCCCGGTCGGAACGACCAACCAATAGGATCTTCCCTAACTAACTGGGGGCCACAGCTTTAACTACCTGACAGCGACTGGTCCGACCCTAACTAACTCGCCACATCCGCATGCCCAAAAAGTATAAATACCCCGCCAAGACCTCCCTCAAAGGGTAATCACTATTTTCTCTCTCTAAACTCTCTCCTCTCTCTCAGTGACCTACTTCTCCTCACAAATACTTATTCTCATGCCCGAGCTTGGTCACAGAGAGGCCCCCCTCCCTGTGACGAGGCTAACGGTGTGTTTTCTTCCTTGTGATCTTGCAGGTCTCTGTCAAAGTCATCTGAAGCTCTGCGTATACCAGCTCGGACCAACTGGTTTTTGAGTCTTCAGTGGTGCCATCCCCTCGAATTCACAAAATCTACTTCGTTGATTCTTTTCATTCGAAATTATGGAATCTACTAATACTTTCCCGTCTTATAACGACATTCTGGAAGGTAGAGATGATCCTGTAACAGTTGTCTCCACAACAGCTGCTACCTCGACGGTTTTGTTAGGATCGACAACGATACCTCCACCTGCAAGTTCTGTAGTCGCGAGCTCTATAACTACAGTTTCGGTTACTGCTCTAGTCTCCACGCTGCTGCCTGACTTTGATAATGCTTTCCTGTTACGGAATGCCGATTTGCTACGGCAGCTCCAGCAGCAGCAGCAGCAACAGCAACAGCGGGAGGAAATGTTACAGAGTCTCCGCACAAACTTGTTCAGCAGTGCTTACCCAGGGACTAACCCCATCTCCACTGGAATTTTCGCCTCTGGATCTATGGTAAGTCCTAAAATCTCCACTCCCATAACATGTGTTTCACAAGTTTCCACTCTTACGAACGCTCCAGTAAATAACGGTCTTAACGACCTGTTTCGCCAGGGATCTATGGGCCTAAACCCTCAGGATCAAGAGTTGATCATGTCGTATCAGCCCACATCTATGACTTCTCAGTCAAAGTTCACATTAAGGATCGATAATGCACCGCTGCCGGTGAAGCTAAAGATGCCTCCAATGTTAAAATTCTATGATGGTACGTCCGATCCGGACGATCATATGTTCGCTTTCGCCGGAGCGGCCAAGGTTGAACAATGGCCCATGCCAGCATGGTGTCATATGTTCGCTTAGACTCTCACCGGATCAACACGGGTATGGTTCGATGGGTTACCGGAAGGATCGATCGATCATTTTGAGGATTTCCGGCGTATGTTTCTGCAAAACTTCTGTCAACAGCGACGCTACTCGAAAGACATCATTGAAGTTCACCACATAAAGCGTCGCGACGGGGAATCGGTAGAAGATTTCATTGATCGGTTCAACCGAGAAAGCATGCAAATCAGCGGAGCAGTTGATCAACTTCGCGTTTTCCGGTTTCTGCCACGGAGTACGCAACAATCAGCTCGTGGAAAAACTCCACGAAGATCTCCCAAAAACCATGGAAGTGCTTATGGAACGAGCCCGAGCCTTTGTTCGGGGAAAAAGCGCCTGTGGACAGCCGAACGAAACAACAGCGAAAAATGCAAAGGCTCGAACTACGTCATGCAGGCGGAATGCGTCACCGCCGAAAGATAGAAACAACAATTGGAACCGCAGTCGTGGTCCGTATCAAAAGTCTGAACGAAACAGCTTCCGAACTGGTAACGTACGTTTCAACACTTTCTCCGAATTAACAAAGTCGCCGAGTGAGATCCTTAGTACGGAAACCACACGGTTTCCCGTGCCTTCAAAACAACGACCTACATCAGACAAGCATTCCAAAACGTACTGTGAATATCACCGAGACAAGGGGCATACGACTGATGAGTGTTGGGAACTAAAGCAGGAAATCGAAAAAGTTGTACGGTCCGGAAAACTTTCTCACCTCGTAAAAGAAGTAAAGGACGGCAAGAAGTCAACTGCCGCTGCCGACAACCCAAACACCGAAGCCGGAATCAATATGATTCGATCCACCGAACCAAGGGGGTAAAGCGATCGAATCAGCACATGGCAGCTTGGATGCACCAACCTACGTACTTCCCCCCGATCGACCCGGAGGATGCTCGGGACGGTCCGATCACAATATCGGCAGTGATTGCGGGACATCTGGTCCGGCGAATATACGTAGACGGAGGAAGTGCCTTCGAGATAATGTACTTACAGTGCTTCCAGCAGTTGGCTCCCCAGACAAAGAAAAGGCTCATTGAGGTGTCCACTCCGTTGATAAGTTTTTCGGGAGAAGTTGTCCGTCCGATAGGGCAGATTACCCTCCCGACCACGTTCAAAGATAATGACAAAAACAGGATCGTCCAGTTAACCTTTTTGGTCGTCGGTACTCATTCGTCACACAATGTAATACTCGGGCGCCCCGGGCTGAGAGCTCTCGGAGCAATCAGTTCCACAATACATGGAGCTATAAAATTCCCAACTGAGACAGGAGTCGCCACTATCCTCTCCGAGTCAAATTCATTCATCGTGGAGGTTAGACACGCAGCAGAAACGAGCTCCAAAAAATCTGAAGTACCTATGGAACTCTGCGCAATTAATCCAGAATTCCCAGAGCAGCAAGTGGCAATCGGGGTTCAGCTCCCGAAGCGAACCAAAAAACTCCTATGGGAATTGCTAAGCAACTCTATTGACGTTTTCGCCTGGCAACATTCTGATATGCAGGGAGTTCCCAGATCCATGGCACAGCATCGTTTGAATGTGAAAGAATCAATTAAGCCGATAGCACAAAGAAAGAGACACATGGCACCAGATCGAGCCAAGGCAATTGCTAAAGACGTAAGAAGTCTCCTAGATGCTGGGATCATCCGAGAAGTCTGGTATCAAACCTGGGTATCAAACCCAGTTATGGTGTGAAAAAAGAAAACTCCTGGAGAATGTGCATCGACTTCACCGACTTAAATGACGCGTGCCCGAAAGATTGTTTTCCGTTACCAGAAATTGATGAGAAGATCGATTTTGTTGCCATGTTCAGGCTAAAATGTTTCTCAGACGCTTATAAAGGGTACCATCAAATAAAAATGGTGGTCGAAGATGAAGATAAGACGGCCTTTGTCACCAATGAAGGAATTTACTGCTTTACGAAGATGCCTTTCGGTTTAAAAAACACTGGTGCTACGTATCAACGGCTAATGAACAAAGCCTTCAAAGACCAAATCGAGCGAAATTTGGAAGTGTACGTTGATGATATCATGATCAAAAGTCACGATGAGGAGGTTATGTTGAAAGATATACTTGAAACGTTCACCCGACTCCGAATCATCAATATGAAATTGAACTCTAAAAAATGTACGTTCGGAGTAGAAGAAGGGAAGTTCTTAGGCGTCATGGTCGGATCGCGAGGCTTACGAGCCAATCCCGACAAGATAGATGATGTTCTTACCATGAAGCCTCCGACCTCGGTCAAAGAAATTCAGTCCTTAAACGGACGATTGGCCGCTCTCCATCGTTTCTTGTCGAAAGCAGCGGACATATCGCTCCCGTTTATGGATGTTTTGAGAAAAAGTTTTAAATCAGAATTCAAATGGACAAATGAAGCTGCTCGTGCTTTTGAAGAACTCAAAGTCTACTTGGGCACGTTACCAACTCTTACCGTGCCGGAAGAGGACGAAGTGCTAACAGTATACTTGGCCGCATCACGCGGCGCTATCAGTGCAGTTTTAGTCGCCCATCTAACCAGAGCTTAAATTCCCATTTATTACGTAAGTCGAACGTTAAAAGATTACGAAACAAGGTATCCAAATTTGGAAAAATTAGCTATGGCCCTGGTCCATGCTTCGCGAAGGCTCCGTCGATATTTCCAAGCTCACCCAATTGAGGTTCGAACAGACCAAAGAATCCAGCACGTCCTCCGGCGGCCTGAAGTGTCGGGTCGGATGGTAAAGTGGGCGATTGAATTAGGCGCCTTCAACATTACCTTCAAGACCAAGGGCCCATTAAAAGGGCAGGTGATAGCCGATTTCTTGGTTGAGATGCCGGAGGACAAGGAAGTGGAAGGAATGGAACAAGCTCCAAACAAGCCTTGGTCTTTGTATACGAATGGAGCTTCGAGCGCCGAGGGTGCAGGAGCTGGGCTAATACTCACTGATCCTGACGGCATGGATATGACGTGTGCACTCCGTCTAGAATTCAAAAGCTCCAATAACAAAGCCGAATATGAGGCATTGTTGGTTGGCTTAGGTTTAGCAGCCAAAGTCAGAGCAAAAAACGTCGTAGCCCACGTCGACTCACTACTCGTAGCAAACCAAGTAAACGGTGGATATGAAGCAAGGGAAACCAACATGATCGAGTATTTAGAATACGTAAAGCAAGCAATGGCACTGTTCGACTCGTGCAAGGTCGAACACATCCCCCGCAGCAAAAACAAAAAGGCCGATGCTTTAAGCAAGCTAGCATCTGTGTCGTTCAGCCATCTCGCTAAGGAGGTACGGGTGGAAGTGTTGACCGCACCTTCGATCGCCGCTCTACAGGTCATGCAAGTAGAAGCTCCATCCCAGACTTGGATGACTCCGATCATCAACTACTTGGTATACGATGTTTTACCAGTTGATAAGGCGGAAGCCAGGAAAATCCAGATCAACTCGCTTCAATACCAAATGCAAGAAGGGGGTCTGTACCGAAAGACTTTTCTCGGCCCTTTATTGAAATGTCTCGATCCGGAGCAAGCCAGCTACATCATCAGAGAGATACACTATGGCATTTGTGGTATCTATGCTGGACCAAAAATGATCGTAACAAAAGTAAAGAACGCAGGGTATTATTGGCCCGGAATGCACGAAAGTGCGGTAAAAGAACTTCAGCAATGCGATGAATGCCAGAAACACGCGCCGATAAGCCTACGAGCGAAGAACGATATGATCCCAGTAAGTGTCGCATGGCCTTTTCAAAAGTGGGGCATAGATATAGTTGGGCCTTTCCCGCGATCGAGCGGAAGCGCTCAATATTTGCTGGTGGCAGTAGACCATTTCACCAAGTGGGTGGAAGCAAGGCCATTCACGGTTATCTCCGGTTATAATGTGACGAGATTCTTCTGGGAACAAATCATGTGTCGCTTCGGTCTTCCACTATATATAGTGAGTGATAACGCAAAACAGTTTACGGAGAATCCATTTAAACGGTGGTGTGAAAGTTTGAAAATTAATCAAGTCTTCTCTTCAGTCGCTCACCCACAAGGGAACGGGCAGGTCGAACAGATAAATCGCCGGATCGTCGATGGGATAAAGAGAAGGCTCGGTTACGAAGGAAAGGGATGGGCAGATGAATTGCCGAACGTTCTATGGGCTCACCGAACCCTACACAAGACAAGTAATGGAGAAACACCGTTCAGCCTTACGTACGGCACCGAAGCAGTGATCCCCACAGAGATTGGGCTCCCGAATCAAAGATGCAAAAATTGGGAAGAGAACGAGCGAGAGCTCCGATCTAATCTCAATATGTTGGAAGAGCGCCGGAACATAGCCGCAATCAAAGAAGCCCGGTACAAAAAGAAAATTGAGAAGTACTACAACGCCCGTGCCAAGATTTATAAGTTTAAAGTTGGGGACTATGTGCCCCGGAGCAACAACGCAAGTCGAGTCGAGGCTCCTGGAAAATTGACCCCAAAATGGGAGGGACCGTATCGTGTGAAGGAAGCTAGTGACAAAGGATCCTATGTACTTCAGAAAATTGATGGAACCCCCGTCCCGAGAACATGGAACGAGATTCATTTGAAGAAATGCTTTATGTAGTCGCACGATCGCCACGGCCCGAAAAAGATTGCTATTTTTATTTCATGTTTCTTCTTTTTAATGTAATGTCGGGAGGGTAATGCCCCGAATATATTTCTATTTCCTTGTAAAAACCGGGAGGGTCTACCCCGGAAATTACTACTATCTATCGAATAAAGCGATCTATGATCTATGTTTTGACAAAATAAACAATAGCATATCTACACACAAGTTCGAACGATACAAAATGTGCACAAACGGGCCTCGACCCATGCCTCGCGCCGATCGAGAAGGCTTAAATAGTTCAAAAATAACACAAATCTATTAAGCAAAAGTGATCTGATTCGATCCACTTACAAAGTATAAAAGATTCAAACAAGTAAAAACTTACGAAAATCTTTGTTACGGCCCGATCATTCAGAAGGTCCAAAAAGAATAGTAAAAGTTTGGACGCAAACTAAGACTAGAAGCCAAGCATAAATATCATAAGCAAAATTATGATTTCCTAGTTAAAATATGTCTGATGAAGTCATAACAAGCCCATATTGTATAATTACATGCCACAATAAAAATAAAAACATCGTACGATTACAAAAAGTTGTCAAAGGTCTTTCAATCTTCCTTGATAATGGGAAGTTAACTTTTCTCCTTTATAACCGACAGAGGTTCGTTTACCAACTCTGAAACCCTGTCTAACACCGAAATGTGAAAGTTGTCAAAGGCCTTGATCGCAGCATCTAGGGTGTCCTTGGCTCCTTCGTCATATCCGAGAATTTCGTCAAACGGTCCGGGCCGAACCCTTTGCAGCCTGAAAACCCTGCTTGATGCCATCGTTCACACCAACAGCGTTGACACTGTTCACCAAATCAGCAACCACTTTCTCCAACTCGGGGCTTTGATGAACCAGCTTCACAACCCAAGCTACCCCCTCAGTCAAGAACCATTGCTTTTTAAGCAAAAGCTCCGACACAAGACCATACACCTCGACCATCTCACCATCGTATCATGTCAGCATATCCTTTGTGTCAGCAATCATGGCCTGGTGCGATTCGATGGCCCTATCGCGGGCCCTCTCAAGCTCAACTTTATCTAAAAAGAGAATAAAAAGGTCAGAGGCTAAGTAAGCAAACAAACAAAGAATACAAAGAGCGTACCATTCACCAGGCGGATATGATCGACTAATAGTTGATCGTACGACAGTTGCATTTTCTTTTGCTCTGCTTGACTCGACTCCTTGGTCTCGGACAATTTTTTCTCCAACGTCTCAAACCTCAGCTTCAAACCCTCTAAGTCATGAACAGCTTTATCATGAACCTCATAAGCAGCTGAAGAAGACCAAGTTGGATCTGAAGACAGTTGTGTTAGAAGATGAAGTTGATCAAGTCACCGGGTTTTCTACTGCTGGCGGTTTGTTGGAGAACTTGGATGCTCATCTTCATGGTGGTAAAACCCCCAGGGACCGTCCGGTCAATCTTCCTCCGAGCCCATTATCCTTTGGGGGACCAACTACAATCAAGAATTATTAAATCCACTATTTTTTTACTGGGCCGAGACAATTGAATTCAGATTATGTTCACGTGATTCACTGACAACATTAAGTTTCTATTGGGCCGCTCAAGGTTAGTGGACTGCAAGTTGATTATTATTATCTGATAACATAATTGACAAATAGAGTATAATTGGGCCACTCACTTGAAGTTGTCGGATGAGAATTAAAAGAATGAATGTATAGTCATTCGGATTATCGTTCGGTCAAACGACCGTTCGATCAATGTGTCAAATTCTAGACTTTTATGTCATCCGATCGGATGATAATCCGAGAGCTGCTTCCTGTTTCAACTTTCCTTTTTGAATGTGAACTATGTCTGGATGGTCATCCGAACGGATGGCCATCCGGGTGAACAATAAGAAATTCAACAACAACGAACAACATATTTTTTCGGTCAAAAAAATCACGATTTCTCTCAAAATACTTGGAGTTTAGATCTGAAAATTTGTAGGCTTGTAAAACAAAGTTTTTCGCACAATATATCAAAAAATCAGCAACCGTGAAAACCTCGTTAATTTTGCGTTTTTGTGTCAAAAAGTGAAGAAAATGAGTAGAGAAAGAATTTTGACAAATCTGATGCGATTTTGAATCTAAAACTGATGAAATCTCGTCGATTCTTGTGAATTTGATCCGTGCAATCGAGCTCCTGCTCTGATACAACTTGTGAGCGCGTTGTAGGATCGTAAACGACTCCCGTGCGATTGCGTAATGACACATGTGACGTGCGGAATCCGTACACGTGCGTGGACCGAACACAAGAACGTAATATAAACGTGATTCTATTGAATATCTGACAATATACAAGCACCTTGAATCACCTTTTGCAACTTTCTCTCTCTAAGCTCCAAAGCTTCCAAGTATGCAAATGAGCAAAAGTTTGCAAAAGTTCCTAAAACTAAACATAACCTCCTATTTGTAGGCCATGACAATAAGGAGAGTTTGCTTATTTACAATAATGTCATTCCCCTAAATATAACAATATTAAACCTTGTTATGCTCAGTTTCTTGCTATGGTTTGGATTGACGGAGACGATAGACATAAATGCACTCACAAGTTCGTTGTGATTTTTGGAATAAAGATATGCATATGTTAGCAATCAAAATTGTTAAGCCTAGATTTGGAGATTTTATATGAACGTCATGGCTGTGAAGATATGCATGATAGTATGATATTACTTTTTGATTTTCTTGCACATTATGGTTTTAATTTGAACTATATGATTGTGATACTAAATTTGGTCTGACGTTGGTGTTTTAGGACGATATGTAGAATGCTAGAAGTTAGTTGACTGTGCAAAAATGATGATCGAAAGCTGCGAATCCATGATATTGAAATTTTACGAATTATACTTAACAAAAATCTGTTTTGGCGATTTATTGATGTTTAGGATTTCATGTGGGTCAACGATGTTGTAGACAATTTGATGAGAATTAGGATTAGTGGTTCATATATTGGTATGTTTGACTAGATGGATAAATTGATTGAAATATGAAATGGCTAATGTACAACTTTCCTTAGCAGGATCGCACACTACCAGCGGCAGCAGCACACTCCCGTATGGACCGCACACTGGGTAGTGGGCCGCACAGTCCTATTGGGCTTAGCTTAACGGGCCGCACAATAAATATGCCCCAATGATTTTATTAGCCGCACACTTGTTTAATTTAGTCGCACACTTATAACTAACCGCATACTCCTAAACCACACACTCAATGTATGACCGCACATTCAATGGACCGCACACTCTCTTGTATGAACCGCACACTTATCAGTGGTCGCACACTGATAAGTGGGCCGCACACTTAGTTACTTATGGGCCTTATTCTAGTGGGCCGCACACTAGAATGGCCCAAACTTTTTATAAGTTACACATATCCCACTGTTTCATAGTATTTCATGACTAACTGTTTTATACATGGATTATTTACGATTAAAGTGTTATACAATAATTGATGCTTGTACAACTACCTGCTAAATACGTGTCAGATACGTGTAATTATTACTTGATGTTACTTGCATAACAAACCTAACAAACATTGGTAACCATAATAGGGTGTGGTTAACCAACTATCAAAACAAGTAAATAATCTGTCGAGCAAAACAAATGTGAGTTCACAACTTTTACTAAAAGCATGCGTTCCCGGTGGTTGGGAAACGGAAAGAAAACGCTATCTCCTTGTGTGGGATACAAACTGTAATATCTCCATGTATGGGATACAAACTGTAATATCTCCTTGTGTGGGATAAGGGTAATACTATCTCCTTGTGTGGGATACGAGCAACTTTTCTTCCCTTGTGAGGGACACTCAGTTAATTACCATTTATATTAGATGCAACAAGTGTACTAAACGAAACTCTATCACGGAAAGTCCCCACTCATTATACTGATTAGTCGTCGGGGCCTGGCGAACGGGTTATTAGTTGAAAGCACTATTTAGGTCTCACCAGCCTCACACCGTGCCTTTTAAGGACGGGCGTGAACTAATAAACTCAGGCAAAATCCGTCAATGATGATAGAACATTGACAATGCGGGGCAAACAAACAGAGGTCGCAAAGTGTTTGGTATGGCGTAGTTTAGTAACTTACATATGGGGTAGCTCCCCATGTCATGATATAAATGAGTAACTTAACTACTTAAACAACAAAAGTTTTTGGAAATAAAACTGGAGAACGGAAAACTGGTGAACTCGCCAACTTTATGTTGACACCCTACTGCATGCTTTGCAGGTTGCTCGTTAACAACTTTGGACGGACATTGCAATCGGATGTAGTGCGTGGTTTGTAAGTTTCATGTAAACAAACTTGTGGTTTTAAATTAAGATGTGTTTTCCTTTACTTTCAGCTGCAAACTTAAACTATGTTTTGAAAAATTTAAATTAGGTCACTAATTATACTATTATTTGTAATAATAACTAATCGGTTGAAAATAATTAGTGGCTGGATCCTGGTTAGTCACACGCCTCGCGGTAGTACTTCGTTTGTGGATTTTGAGGGTGTGACAAAACCTATCAATTTTAAAGGCAAAGGACACCACCTGTAATTTGGTGTATAGATAAAGGACAAAACTTGTAATTTACTCTATATTTTATTTTTATATACATTATAATATATCACAAAAACTTATAATTATTTACATGTGATTAGGAGTGTAATTTGATATATATACCACATTTAAAGGTTGATTACCATGCTAGTGAACTTATACTGTATTTCATTGAAATTAAGAATGTATTTTGTGTTGTTAAACTTGATTTTGACTTGTAATGTATTAGGTCAAGCTTATTTTGGATATGTTCTTTTGAATTATAGAATAATATTTTAGATTACTGAATTTTAAGAGCTATGTATTAATTATTCTTTTCAAAATCGAGCCAAACCAAGCCGAGGTGAGCCAGCTCGGTTTAAAACCAAGCCAAGCCCAAACTTAAATTTCCAGCTCGGTTTCAAATCCTAGCTGAGCCAAGCCAGCTCGGTTTTATAATCGAGCTGAGCTCGAGGTTTGCCCTAGCTCAGCTCGATTTGACTCATGAACAGCCCTAAGGGCTAGGTATCTGTTGATGCAACAAATAATAGACCAAGGATAGTAGCTTGGCTGGTTGGGCAAAAGGGTTGAAGGGTTCAACTTTGCCTAACGCAGGTCGTGGGGTCCCCCCACGTTTGCAAGACGTGGAAGGAAGTTCACTAGTTTATTTTTATTGTTTGCTAAGGATCCTCTTCTGAAGTGTATTCAGATTCGGATGAAGGGGTAAACAGAATGTGTGTGTTGGATGTGAAAGGGAGTAACTCGCATGAAGCAAGTACTTAAAGTGAATGACCAGAGATTTCAGGAATCAAGACTGGCCAGGAATGTCCCAACTCAGTAAATGAAGTGTCTAATATATAGGAGAAGACATCTCCCGAAGAGGAATGCATTTGACTAGTGACCATGCTTGCAGTGAGGGGCTTACCCTTTCGGGGGTTGAAGCCTTTTGACCCCTGGATAATAGAATGTGTTCTGAGGACCTGCATTGCTTTTGCGGCTGGCGAGTTGGTGAAGCAATCCGGAGATGTGACTATTTACTGTTCCCGTATTGCTTTACTTCATCTCCTCAGCTTTTCAACCATTGAACCGTTTAACCCTTTGAGCGTTCATGTATTTAGTCATTTTATTTAGTCTTGGGCTACCCCCGTCATCAGTCCCCCCAAGTCAGAGGTTTTTGGGGAATGAGCTCAAAGACTTCTGACTTTAATACATGTATTTTATTGCCTGAAGGTTTCAAGGGTTCAACGCTTGAAGGCTTTAAGGGTTGGGGTCAGTTAATTTTTTAATTTTAAATAACTGACAACTGATTTGATTGATGTGTGGCAGTTCATAGGGTGGCGGTTTTGCAGAAGTAACTGTTCGCAATTATCACCCCTAATTTGGGTTTTATTTTCTTTTTATATTTGAATTTTTCATTCACTTTCCTTATTATCTTATCAAGTTTCTCCTCTGCGATTCCTTTCTTCTTCTTCAAGGTTAGTTCTGGTTTCCTTTGTATTTCCTTACATTCTTCATATTTTCTTGCGAAATGGGTGCTCGTAAGGATTTAGCAAAATCCTTTTCCCGATTAACCCAAGAAGAAGTAGAATTATTTTGTGTGGAATATGGTATTGATAAAATGTTTAAACCGACCGCTCCTGCTTGTGATGTTCCTATTGATAAACCGACCCCTGGTTCGATTGGTCTTTATTGTCGTCACTTTGAGTTTTCGAACCTTCGTTATCCCTTTTCTCTCTTTGTTTTGAATCTGTTGCAATATTACCGAGTTTCCTTTGGGCAAGTTCATCCGAAGGGCATGGCTAGGGTTTTGCACTTTGAGGTTTTATGTCGTGCCCTTGGATATGATCCTTCCTTGTTGTTCTTTCGCCGGTTTTTTCGTTTGGCCAAAAATGGTGATTGGTTCACCTTTGAAACATCCAAGGTTGATTCTTGTCTTATTTCGTCTATGGTTACTACACTTGGTTCTTGGAAGGATCGCTTTTTCTGGGTTTCTGATTCTATTGTCCCATTCAAAATGGTGTGGAGGCACCCGGATGCCGTTCTCAATGAACCGGAGCCCTCTGAATCTGAGTTAAATGATGCTTTTCTCAAAGCCATCCGGGAGTGCCCTTCGAGGGTTCGTCCCTTCCCTGAACATTTGCTAGTTCTATTAGGGGTTAGTAAATTGTGGGAAAATGTTGATCGGGATCCGGTTCTAATGAGGAGTGGCACGGGTATGCGTTTTTCTTTTTTTGCCCTCTTTGCATTTTTCTTGACTTATGCCTTATGTGTTTTTGTTTTTGTTTTGTTATTTGCAGTCATGTCTGCCCTGGATTTCATTAAGAGTGACGACACTTCTGATGTTGTGTTTGAGGATGTCCCATCTGTTCCTGGTGAAAACGTTGTAGTTAGAACTGCTGAGCAAAGGTTCGAGGGCTCGGGTTATATTAGTACTTCCAATGTCAAAGGTTTTTCTAAGTCTCATGCTCCCAAGTCTTCAACCCGTCGATCTACCCGCCGTTTGTTTAAGGCTGCTCCTCAATCCACTTCTACTGAACCAGTGGAGTTGAGTGATGATATTGAAGTTTCTGAAGATCAAGGTGTTGAAGCGGGTGCTGAAAAGGAGAAGGAACTGGTTGTTCATGGTAAGAAGGCTTCAGCCAAGAAGGTTATTGCTACCCCTGTTCAGGGTTCTTCAAGCAGGGATGTTGAAGGGTTGGATCCGGATGAAATTTATGTGCCTAGTTGGTCGTTGAAAAATGATGACAGCTTTAAGGATGCTGCTGTTTGTGAAGATGCTCTGAGTCACATTGCTCCACCTTCAGTTCACAATACCATTGCTGGGATGGATGATGACTTGATGTTATCCCGCATGATTTTGAGCACCTGCAACCTTGTTGCTATGCTTCCTCAAGGGATTGCTCGTTTTCGTAAGAGGATGCAGGAATATGAAGAATTTTCCAAGAAGAAAGATAAGATGAAATCTTCAATGGCTGCGATGAAGAAGGAGATAGCTGGGTTTGCTGGGAAAGAAGAAGCGTGGGACAAAAAGGTTAGTGAGCTGACTAGGATGCATGACATTGAAATGAGTGATTTGAAGAAGAGCTTTGAGGCTGATCGGTTGAAGCTTAAAGCAGACAGGGAGGCTTTATTTGTTCAGCAGCGGGCTTTTGATGAGGAAAAGGAAGGGTTGAAAGCTTCGGTAGCTCGTTCCACCATTGACAATCAGTGGTTAATTGAGCAGGGTTTTCACCAAGTTGTTACTTACCTTTTTCACTCCAAGGAGTTTAACTCTGCCCTTGGTGAAGTTTATACTAAGTTGCTCAAGCTGGGGAAACACCAAGGCCTCATCGCTGGTTATAAGCTTCATGAATCCGGCCATCCTTTGGAGAAGTCTCCCCTGTTTCATCCCGAGGCTTCCGATATTTTCAAAGGCTCCGTTGAACAAATGGAGAAGCTGACCTACCCTTATATCCATCAAGTTTCTGCTTGTTTTGGTAAGCCTCTTGCTGTGTTGCAGGACTTAAAGCCGGAGGGCCTTAATGAAAAAGTCTGTGCTGAAATCTTGGGTTCTCTTTCAAGGAAGAGGTCCTACTCGGGAGATAGTGATGACACCTTTTCGGCGGAACAAGGTGCTCCGAAGGATGCAAGCTTGGAGGCTTCAGCAGTAGGTGATGATGGAGGTGCAAAAGCTAAGAAGTCCAAGAAAGCAAAGAAGGT
Source organism: Helianthus tuberosus (assembly GCA_030545235.1). Taxonomy (NCBI): domain Eukaryota; kingdom Viridiplantae; phylum Streptophyta; class Magnoliopsida; order Asterales; family Asteraceae; genus Helianthus; species Helianthus tuberosus. The sequence goes on from CM060402.1 coordinate 54,177,651, forward strand.
CAAGGGTGAAGGTTCCGGGGTTTCCAAGTCCTCTGCTGATGCTTAATTCGTAGCTTTCTTAGCACTCAAAAACAATTTGTGGTTTGTAATGTTAACTTCGAACAATGTTAGGTTTCCAGGAACCCTTAAGGTTCCTGTTGGTTGTGTTTTAGTCCTGTATGGTCGTTTGAACAATATCTAAACTTGCAGGTCACTAGGACTTGTTTTAACTTGTGATTGAAAGTCTTTCAGGGCTTTCTTTGGTATGCTATTATGTTTTATCCATTTTCCTTGTGTTGTGTTTTTATATTTGTGCCTATTTCGTTGAGGCAGCCTGGTTGGCTTCAACCCTTGAAGCCTTTTGGCTATCCGCAGGTAAGTTGAAGCCTTTGAGGTTTCGAGTTGTCAACTGGGTGGCTTGAAGCCTTGAAGGCTTCTTAGTTTTGTGACTTGACTTGCTTTGTATCTTTAATTTTTCGTTTAAGTTGTATCATCCTTTAGATTATTTTTATCTTCTTGTAACTTTGTCTTTGTCAAGTTTGCGTTGTCTTTATGTGTTTTATACCTTAAAGGGTTCAGTGCTGCAGTCACTTAGCCTTGGTATTTTTAACAAGAAGACATAGCACCTATCCTTTTTATTTTCTTGTTTTGTTTGATTTCGTAAGCCTTTTTGTTGGTTATTTTTCTAAGGCTTAAGGAACATTTGGTGTAGGCTGTTCAAACCCGTCTATGAGACAATTTTGCTTTTACTTAATAAGTTTCATGGAGTTGTATTGATTTAGGAACTCACCCCTTATATAGGTTTATTCAACCCTTGAACCTATTGAGCGACGTGGCCTGGGAGCTCATCCCCTTACATGGCCCTTGCCATGGAGTTTCTTGCTAGGTTCTCAACCTGATCTTAGGATAGAAAGACAAGTTTGATAAAACAACTTCATTCATTCAATAGATACTTGTTCTTACATAAGGTTTTCGTAGTGTCATTTTCGAAATACAACTCGTGAAATACAAACCAATCTTTCTTGTTTAAACATGGAACCTCTTCAAGGTTTTTCCGTTCCAATGTCTTGGAAGCCTTTTACCCTCTGAGTCTGCTAGCTTGTAAGATCCACCCTTATGTGCTTCAAGGATGGTATACGGGCCTTCCCATTTTGGGCCAAGCTTTCCTTGATTCTCTTTTTTGCTAGCTTCATTGTTTCTAAGGACCAAATCCCCTGGCTTGAAGCGTTCGTTCTTAACTCTCTTGTTGTAGTAGGATTCCATTTGTTGCTTGTATTTGGCTTCTTGAATTGCAGCTTGGTCTCGTGCTTCCTCTAGGAGTTGTAAGTTCAACATGGTCTCTTTTTGGTTTGTTTCGGGATCCATGTTGACAATTCGTTGTGTTACAACTCCTATCTCAGCGGGGATCACAGCCTCGGATCCAAATACCAGGTTATAGGGTGTTCTCTTATGGCTTGTTTTTTCGGTCGTTCTTATGGCCCATAGAACACTAGGCAGTTCTTCAAGCCAGTTGCTTTCGTATCTTCCCAGTCTTGTTTTGATGCCTTCCACTATGCTTCTATTCGCCCTTTCAACCTGACCGTTCGATTGCGGGTAAGCCACTGAGCTAAAAACCTGGTTGATTCTGTATTCTTTGCACCAAACGCTGAAAGGCTTCTCAGCAAATTGCTTTCCATTGTCAGTGATAAGTACCCCCGGCAATCCATAGCGGCAGATAATGTTCTCCCAAACAAAGTCAATGACCTGTTTGCCTGTGATCTTTGCGAGTGGTTTAACCTCTGGCCACTTGGTGAAATAATCTATTGCTACCAACAAGAACTTCACCCCCCCCCCCTTTGCTTGGGGGAAACGGACCAACGATGTCCATTCCCCATTTGTAGAACGGCCATGCAGAGGTTATTGGGACCAGATCATGCTTGGGACTTTTTGGGACTGGTGCATAAATTTGGCAAGCATCACATTTCCTCAATTTGTCAGCGGTATCACGATGCATTGAGGGCCAGAAATACCCAAGGTTCATGAGTTTTGCAACCACCGACCTAGCTCCAAAATGAGCTCCGCATATGCCTTCGTGAATCTCTTTGATCAAGTACTTACTTTGCTTAGGACCAACACATCTTAGCAAGGGGGCGAGGTAACCCTTTTTGTAAAGGGTTTCTCCTTATAGTACGTACTGCCTTGCCTTGATTTTAACCCTTTCAGCTTCTACTTGATCATTGGGTAGTTCACCATTTTTTAGGAACTTTTTGATAGGAGTCATCCAGTTTGGATCTTCCTCGGTGACTATGTCTTGAACTTCCAATTCATCGATTGATGGAGCCTTTAACACTTCCACCAACACCTTCTTGGTGAGGTAGGCAAAAGTAAGAGATGCCAGCTTACTTAAGGCATCAGCCTTTTTGTTTTGAGATCTGGGAATTTGTTTGATGTTGCACGTTTGAAAGGTATTCATCAGCTCCTTGGATTTTTCTTTGTATCTTTTCATGTTTGGCTCTTTGGCAACATAGTTATCGTTTACTTGACTGGAGACTAGTAATGAATCTGTGAACACTTCAAGCTTCTGGACCTTCATCTCTTTGGCCAGCCTTAAACCGGCGATTAGTGCCTCGTATTCAGCCTCGTTATTGGTGGTCTGAAAATCAAAACGGAGAGCATATGTGAATTCTAACCCTTCTGGGTTGATCAAAATTAGTCCAGCCCCTGACCCTTCAACACTTGAAGCCCCATCGGTAAAAAGCTTCCAGGCTTCAGGGTTGGAGGGTTCAGTGGTGGCAGTGTTCACTTCAGTGATTGCTTGGTTTAGGACTTCTACAATGAAATCAGCCAAGACTTGGGCTTTGATAGCTTTTCGTGGGACGTAGGTGATGTTATGCTCACCTAGTTCTACTGCCCATTTGGCCAACCTTCCCGAGTTCTCTGGTTTTTCAAGCACACTCTTAATAGGTTGGTCGGTGACCACTTGTATAGGGTGTGCTTGAAAATACCTTCGAAGCCTTCTAGCTGTTTGAACTAGGGCTAGGGCAAGTTTTTCAAGAGGAGGATATTTGGTTTCAGCCAATTTTAGGGTTTTGCTGAAGAAATAAACGGGTACCTGGGCCTTTTCTCGCTCAATGGTGAGGACCGCGCTTATGGCTTCCTCAGCGACTGAAAGGTACACCGAGATTAACTCCCCCGTTTCCGGAGTTGCAATGTCAGGTAAGGAAGCAAGGTGTTGTTTCATCTGGTTGAAGGCTTCTTCAGCCTCATCAGTCCATTTAAAGTCCTTCTTATCAGAGCAATTCTTGAGCGTTTTGTAGAAGGGCAGAGATCTTTCAGCCAACTTGGAGGTAAAACGCTTCAAGGCTGCAAGCTTCCCGTTTAAGCTTTCAACCTCCTTCTTGGTTTTTGGTGGTTTGGTTTCAAGAACAGCTTTCACCTTGTTAGGGTTAGCCTTGATGCTTTGTTTCCCAACAATATGACCCAAGAACTTTCCTTCCTCAAACCCAAATGAACATTTTTCAGGGTTGAGCTTCATGTTAACCTTTCTGAGGTTCTTAAAAGTTTCTTGAATGTCATCGAGCATTTGATACTCCGTCTTGCTTTTGATCACCAAGTCATCGACATATGCCTCCATGTTTTTACCAATTTGGCTTGCAAAGGCTTTGTCCACTAGACGTTGGTAGGTTGCTCCAGCGTTTTTGAGGCCAAAAGGCATCTTTTGGTAACAAAAGATTCCTTTATCAGTGTGGAACGCTGTCTTTTCTTCATCTTCTTCTTTCATGAGTATTTGATGATACCCTTTGTAAGCATCAAGAAAGCACTTGAAAGGGTAACCGGTGAGGGAGTCAACCTTGAGATCAATTTCTGGTAGTGGATAGCAATCCTTAGGATAAGCCTTGTTAAGATCCTTGAAATCTATGCACATCCTCCAAGAGTTGTCTGGTTTCTTGACCATAACCGGGTTTGCAACCCATGATTGGTACTTGACTTCTCGAAGAATGCCGGCCGACACAAGCTTTTCAACTTCTTGGCAAGCAGCCAGGCTTCTCTCAGGTGCTAAACTTCTTTTCTTTTGGACCACAGGCTTGACATCCGGTGGTATTCTTAACTCATGTTCAGCAATGTTCCGAGGGATCCCCGTCATGTCCTCTAGACACCAAGCGAAGACATCGCTGTAATGTGTTAGCAATTTTTCTAGATATGAGAGGGTTTCTTGTGAAAGGCTTGGATTGACCCTTATTCTCTGTTCAGGGTACTTAGGATTTATGATCAGCCTTTGCTTGTCTTCTTCATTTCTGGAACTTTCACCCTCAACCAGGTAGGCCTCTTGAGAGGGTTGAAGGGTTGCTATACCTCTCTCGGTGGGAAATTTAACTGTGCCATGGCCAACAGACACGGCCATGTAGAATGCACACTGCCCTGGCCTTCCAATGATCACATCATAGTTTGTAGGTATGTTGATAACCACAAAGGTGAGTGGTTGGATTCTTTCCTTCTGACCTTCGCTGAAACGAACATTAAGTGTCAGTTGCCCTAAAGGCTTAAGGGGTATATCGGCAATACCTTTTATGGAGGTTCCAGAGGGTTGAAGCCTTGAACGTTCTTCATTGCTCAAGCGGTTGAAGAATTTCTCAAACATGATTTCAGTGGCTGCCCCAGTGTCTATGTATGCTCTATTTGTTTGCAACGTTCCCACAGTAGCTTCTACCACAAGAGGGCTTGAAAGAGGGTCTTTTTCTGTTGGGGGGAAGCAAACACACTGAAGCTCCCAAGCTTCCAACCGCTGTCTTTTGTGAGGAACCCTTCCATCGAAATCCACCATATTGACTTCCTTGCCCTTTCCTTCAGCCATTTTGTCCCGTACCCCTTTCACCAAATGAGCGAGTTCTCCGGACTTAACAGCTTCTTCAATTCTTTTCTTGAGCTGGAAGCAATCATTGGTGTGGTGACCCTTTTCTTCATGAAACTCACAATACTGTGTGGAGTTCTCATTTTTTCTGCTTTTGGGGAGAGGCCTAGGAGGCTGAAAGTTTTGCTTGACTTCTTCCGTTGCGAGGATTTCTTGAGGAGTCTTTGTGAGGGGTGTGAAACTCATGCCTCTCTCCCTGCTGGAAGGGTTCCGGCCTTCAGACCTTCGATGGTCTGAACCCTTTGGTCGTCTGTCATAAGAGTTGAAGTTTCCCCTTTTTCTAGCTGGACTATCGCTTCGCCAGCTGGATCCTCTTTTCCTTTGCTCTTTAATGTCTACTGCCTCCTCTCCCCGGATGTGGGCTTCAGCCCTTTCGAGAGCTTCTTCCAAGGTCTTGGGCAGGGATTTGTTGAAATCTCTTGTGAGATATTTGGATGTGATGGCATTCATAAAACCAGCCACTCTCATTTTCTCGTCTGCCCCCACATAAGTTAGACCTTCCTTCTTATACCGTTCGATAAACGCTCGAAGACTTTCATCATCACGTTGTTTTATCTGAAAGATTACTGTTGCATCTCTGACATATCGCCTTTGTTGGGAGAAATTGGCCTGAAAACCCTTGCTGAGGTCGTCGAAGCTTCGAATGCTTCGAGCAGGTAAGTCGTTGAACCAGATCCTGGCTGATCCAACAAGGGTTTGCATGAACATTAGGCAACATTCAGCGTTTGACCATTTCTCTATCCTTGCTGCATCGGTAAAGATCTGAAGATGGTCCTCAGGATCTTCAGTCCCATCGTATGTTTTGATGGGAGGAGGCATCTTGATCTTTGTTTGAAAATCATAATCAGCTATTTGCTGTGAAAAGCATGAAAGGTTACTTGGCTTATATGGTTTGGCCAAATCTTCTTCAGCCCTTGCACCCATGTTATTGCCATTGCTGTTGTTTCCCTGAGTGGCCAGCACTTGATTAATAAAGTGCTGCCACGGGAAGCTGGCCATCATCTGGGCCATCATCGGGGGCATGAGGTTGAAGCCTTGAAGGCTTCCGGGTGCAACTGAGCAGCTCACTCCAAGGGGGGTGCTCATAACAGCACTTCGTGCCAAGGGGAGCACGGACAGAGCTTGTTCCCACGAAGTCGTTGTAGAGGCTGGAAGGCTAGTTACTGGGGACTGTAGGAGCTGGTCGAGGGTTAGCTCATGCCCCAAAGGAGCACCACTTGTAATTGGTTGGGAAGAGAAGATAGGATGTACTGTAGGATTCGCCATTATGGATAGATATGGATTAGGGTTTGGAGGATTACTGGGACCAGCCTCATTCCTAGTTGTAAAAGGAGGGATAGGAGGTCCGGGAGATAACGTTGGTTCCGGCTCGTCATAGTCTAGACGAATCCTCACTCCCTTGTCTCTTTCTCTACTCACATATTGGTTGAGGAGAGACCTCAACTCAAGGAAATTGTTGGCAACCCCCTCAGGGGTAAGTTCAACACGTGCTGGGGTGTCAGAGACACCAACATTGGGGGAAGGAACTCCGGATCTGGACGGAGTTGGAGTGTTGGAGGTGAGAAACTCGGGAGTGCTCCCCGGAGTTGAGAAAGAAGTTGGTATAGCCACATGAGCTTGGCTACTACCCGGGGTTAAGGTGTTTGGAACCTGATTTACTTCACCCGGGGATCCACTTTCTGACATGGTGGTTTCAAGAAAAAAGAGCTACACTACTAGGTCTTTTTGAGGAGAAATAGCGGCGTAGCCCCACGGTGGGTGCCAACTTGTTGATGCAACAAATAATAGACCAAGGATAGTAGCTTGGCTGGTTGGGCAAAAGGGTTGAAGGGTTCAACTTTTCCTAACGCAGGTCGTGGGGTCCCCCCACGTTTGCAAGACGTGGAAGGAGGTTCACTAGTTTATTTTTATTGTTTGCTAAGGATCCTCTTCTGAAGTGTATTCAGATTCGGATGAAGGGGCAAACAGAATGTGTGTGTTGGATGTGAAAGGGAGTAACTCGCATGAAGCAAGTACTCAAAGTGAATGACCAGAGATTTCAGGAATCAAGACTGGCCAGAAATGTCCCAACTCAGTAAATGAAGTGTCTAATATATAGGAGAAGACATCTCCCGAGGAGGAATGCATTTGACTAGTGACCATGCTTGCAGTGAGGGGCTTACCCTTTCGGGGGTTGAAGCCTTTTGACCCCTGGATAATAGAATGTGTTCTGAGGACCTGCATTGCTTTTGCGGCTGGCGAGTTGGTGAAGCAATCCGGAGATGTGACTATTTACTGTTCCCGTATTGTTTTACTTCATCTCCTCAGCTTTTCAACCATTGAACCGTTTAACCCTTTGAGCGTTCATGTATTTAGTCATTTTATTTAGTCTTGAGCTACCTCCGTCATCAGTATCCGAATTCGGTGGTGGAGTATCGGGTCGGAATATTAGATGACCGCAAGGCTCACGCCTCTGGCCAAAAGAATAATAATAATTCTGAGACACAAACAAAAGAAAAGAAAAGCCCTAAAATCTTGATCCCCAATTTGAAGTACTGGATATCAATTTTGGTTCATACATCATCATCATCATCGCAAAGTGGAAGGCGGATGCGTGGTCGCTTTACATAGATGCTTGTTGGAAGGGATCTAGGGCTTCCAAAGGTGGTGGTCCTGGTGGTGGTGTTGGCGATCGGGTTTGTTATCCGCAGCAAATGGCGGCAGGCGGCCGCCAGGAGAGAGGAGATAAAGCGATTGTTGATTTTTGCATCGGAGGAGGCGGCTACGGCTGAGATTGAGGCTGCACAAGGCTACTTGTACACCACTTCAAAATCACCACCGCCTGCTACTGCATCCTTCAAGCCACCCTATAACTGTGCCGTTTGCTTCTCTCCCACCACCACGCGCTGTGCCAAGTGCAAAGCTGCTCGTTACTGGTAACCTTAATTCATCATCTTTCTTTTATAAATGGACTCTCAGTTGATCAACAAGCTATTGTTTAAGTAAAAATTACTACTAGCTAAATAGATTTGAAGGGTATCTTTTAGATTCATACATTTTATGTGCTGTGTGCTTGTTAATTGTTATTGAACTGATTGATATGCTGCCTCAGTCTATTTAACTCATTTTGTTGATTGTTGAGAATCTCTTTGAAGTGAAACAATAGTTGTTTGGGAGTTCTGAAAAGTTTTCCTATAAGCTTCTATTTTTATTATCTGATTTACTAGGATCAAATGAATGAATGCACGCAGGGGCGGATCTAGAGCTTATTAGGGGGTTCCCAGGAACCCGTTCATTTCGTAATTTATAGTGTTAAGTTATATAAACAATTCTGAAGGAACCCTTTAATATTTTATAGGGGAACCTAATAAGCAAAGTCATAGATGGTAAACTGGTTAAGCGCGCGCCTCTTAAACTTGTGGTCTTGAGTTCCAGTCTTGTAAGGGCTTTGTTTTGAATTTTTTTTATTTTCTGTCTGATTTGGATAAGGTGTTTGGAAGTTGCTGAAATTAATTAGAATTAAGGGTCTTGGCTTTGTTTCTAAATTTTGTTAACTGCCAAATTCGGATAGATGGTTTCTTGAAAAGGATTGTTAGTGCAAACTTAAAGTAAACATGCTAGGTTGGATCAATAACTTTTATTTAACATAAAAGATGATCGATTTTATTGCTTTCGTGAAATACAAATTTGTCAAGAGCTAGAAAGTCATTACATGTTCTCATCATACATCGCCTAATTTTGAATTACGGTTACACCCAAATTGTTCCAATTTTCTACCGAGATATCTTCCATTCGTCCTCTTATGTTTTTTTTCATTATTGTATCGTATTTTTATTATACGATGACCCGAACCGTCAAACCGACCCGTATTTTTTTATGTTCGGACATATGACATTGGAACACTTAAAAAGTGAACCCCTTGGAAAAAATTCCTAGATCCGCCACTGAATGCACGTCATATGTGCCCTGAAGCTTTTAGCATAGTGTAACATAGGTTTTTTAAGGTATGGGCAGCTGGCAACTTCTATGCGGTTACAACCTTTTTTGGCACATTTTTAAATGTAGCTTGCATGAGCAGTGGCATGCAAAAAAGGACCGTCATGGTAGATTTCCTTCTTTTCAGTTATAGTGAAAAGGTTAGAATGTATGAAATGAAATCTACACATATTGTAACTGACTTTGTATGCTATACGTTTGTGTAACAAGATGGTATATAGCCGGGCACATGCTCTTACTTTCACCTCTTAACTATAAGTATCGCCGAAGTTGTATAGTTTGTAATACTTTGCGGGCGATGGTATTTGATACCTGAAGCAGCATATAGGAAATTACTGATGAGTCTGTGTCTTGTCTAAATTGCAGATGTATCTGTAAATAGGTCTTATATTAGTGAATTAGTTAAACCATACAATTCTGTAAGACTAAATAAATCTATTTACACTTGTTCTTTACGCTAGATCTGTCTTTATTATGGTGGTTTTCTTTCGCCTCTTTTCTGTCTTTTACGTAATTCTATTTTTTTTTACCTTGCATGAACCGAAAGGTCCGGCTACATAATCTAGTATTTAAAACTTATCTTAATTAGCGAATACTACCGAACTTGCGATGTATTTTATTATCATAGTTATATGACTTAACCCTTGTTAGATGCATTTGTTGACAAACAAGGACTTGGACCATCACGTCCTGCCTTGGGGCTGGTTGTTATTGATCATTTGGTGTTAATGGACATTCCTTTTTATGTCATGCATAGTTATCGATAGCGGCCATAGCTACCGCTATCGCGAATAGCGTGGCGTGGCGAGACATGGTCGCTATATGGTGTGTAGCGCTGAATAGCGTGCAAATAGCGGCCGGAAACCTGCCGGAAACTTGCTGGAAACTATGAAGAAGAAGAGAAGAGCGGCTGCGTTTTTGTTTTTGTTGCTCCGGCCAGAAACCTGCAATTTCTGCCGGAAACTTGCTGGAAGTTGAAGAAGAAGAAGAAGAAGAAGAGCGGCTGCCTTTTTTGTTTTTGTTGCGTCTGAGCCTTTCTAGGGTTAATATTTTAACATTTAACCCCTCTATTTTTCATTAGGTTACATTTAGTCATTAAAACTTGTAAAATTTACATAAAAAGTGTAAAATTAGTTTGTGTATTTTAACATTTAACCCCCCCTATTTTCACTAGCTTACATTTGGTCCTTAAACTTATAAATTTATAAATAAAAGGTATAAAACTAACGTTATATATAAAGAAAAGTTATGTAGATAGCTATTTTTTATTTCTTAAATTTTTAACTACCTTATCGCTAAACACGAAATAGCGGGCGCTATTTCATCGCTATCGCTACGTAGCATATAGGTACGTTGTCGCTATTTGTCGCTATTCGCTATCGATAACTATGATGTCATGTGTTTGTAATTGTTTAATTGATGCTTAAAGCTTCTCAGATATGAGTCATGTAACATTTTGAACGTTTTAATTTAACTGCAGCTCTGGAAGATGTCAAATTATTCACTGGAGACAAGGTCACAAAGATGAATGCCGGCCTTATGTGGCTGTTAAAGATGCTTCTTCGAAGCAAGAAGATGGTAAAGATTCCAATGCCACCTCAGCAGATGGAAATCGACCTGAAATTGGATCATCATCGTCTGAGGAATATTCTACTTTCTCTACCCCTAGCAGATCCTCTGTTGAAGCCTCTTCAATCAGTTCAGAGGATTCAGATGTTACCTCTGAAAAGATTGATCAGAACAAATCCAATCATAGTGATGAGGACATTCAGCCCAGGCTTTCAACTTCATCTTCTCACGGCTCTATCGGGTCTTCTGAACCTACGACAACCTCTTATAAGAACACAACCATATTGGATGACTCTGTTACAAAGGGGCCTTCTCGTGTTGTTGATGGTTCTAATGGGCTTTCATCTTCTGAATCTTCAACTGGCTTTTGGGGTGGGACCCTTCATTCCAAGAAATCCACCATCGATGAGCTTGATAGTTCCAATAAGAACAAAACCATATTGGATCCAAATGGGTCAGGGAGTAACAAGTCAAATGATGCTATCTCCTTGTCAAAAGAAATCAAGTCCACGAAGCCACCAAAATATAATTCAGAAATATTAAAACATAAGGATGCAGTCGGTGACAGTGACGTGTTTAAGGAAACTAAAGTTTCTTCTAAAGCATTTGATGAGAAGTCAACTCATGTGGTCAACACCAAGAGCGTTGCATTAAATTCTTCCAGCAGGCTTGCATCTCAATCTACAAAACCTGTAACTGTTGTCGAGGAAAAAATTAAGGTTTCTATTTCTTCATCCAAACATTCTGGTAGTGATAGAAATGAAAGAACGCTGAAGGTTGTTGACCAGCCCAAGACCTCCAAGTTGCCTCGTCACTGTTCACAAAAAGCAGAGAGTGATACAGCAGCACATAAATACAGCTGCAAGGTATCTTCAAACATGGAATTTAAGAGATTTATAATTAAAACCAACACTTATAAATTTTTTTTAAACCAGGGTCTCTTCTCGTATGAAATGTTTGTCAAGCTCTACAACTGGAAACAGATTGAGTTGCAGCCTTTTGGCCTCATTAATTGCGGAAACAGGTACACCAAAATGTAATTATTATCTACCTTTAACGTTTCTATATTTATGCCTAAATGTTTTGCAGCTGTTATGCTAATGCGGTGCTTCAGTGTTTGACACACACACCACCTTTAAATGCTTATTTCCTTCAAGGACTCCACTCGAAAGCATGTAAGTTGTTTCTTTATGGAAAATACTTCACTTGCTTGCACTGGCTTATATGTTTTACTGTTAGGCGACAAGAGGGAGTGGTGTTTCACATGCGAGTTTGAAGGCCTTGTTTTGAAGGCAAAAAATGGGAGCTCTTCACTGTCTCCTGTTGGTATACTTTCGCAGATAGAGACTATTGGAAGCAGCCTCAACCAAGGGAGACAAGAAGATGCCCATGAGTTTTTAAGGTGCAGTGGCTCGTTTCCTGTCGTTCTTAATTGTTGTAATCTGTTGCTGAGTTGTCATGTTGTTACAGGTATGCTATTGATACTTTGCAATCCGTTTGTCTAAAGGCAGCAGGAACAAACACTGCCAACTCTTTAGAAGAAGAGACAACTTTAATTGGACTTACCTTTGGGGGTTATCTGAGATCTAAGGTAACATTGTTGTTGCTAAAAGAAATTAAGCTTAAAATGTGAGTGCCTAAACTTGGTTGTGTAGATAAAGTGCATGAAATGTGGAGGCAAATCAGAACGAAATGATCGGATGATGGATCTCACAGTTGAAATCCAAGGCAATATTGCGACGTTAGAAGAGGCCTTGTATAAGTTTACATGTACCGAGATACTGGATGGTGAAAACAAGTATAAATGCAGCAGGTTAGATCAGAATTTGCTATATCTGAATGCTATTATATAAATGGTGTATTGATTTTGTTATTATATACAGGTGCAAATCCTATGAGAAAGCCAAAAAGACGTTGACATTGTTGGAAGCTCCAAACGTGCTTACTATTGCCCTAAAGCGGTTTCAAGTAACATTCTATACTTTATTTTATTTTTACCAAAACTGATATTTGACTCGCGGGTCTGAGAAATTTCTATTTGAATGATTACAGTCTGGAAAGTATGGGAAGCTTAACAAATCAATTCGCTTCCCAGAGATTTTAGACATGGCTCCATATGTGAGCGGGACAAGTGACAAATCCCCGGTTTACAGGCTTTATGGAGTGGTGGTTCACGTGGACATAATGAATGCTGCGTTTTCTGGTCATTATGTGTGTTATGTTAAAAACGTTGAGAATCGGTGGTTCAAGATTGATGACAACAGGGTATGTTTTATCTTTCATTTAGTTTCATGGTTTCTTGTGAAAAAAACATGTCACTTTTTTTTCTTCAGGTAAAAGAGGTGGATGTTGAGAGCGTCTTGACCAAAGGAGCATACATGCTTCTCTATGCAAGGTATCCATCCTGATTGTTGATTTATTAGTTTGAAACGAGCTAACAATGATTTATGCAACCACTAGATGCTCGCCACGTGCTCCACGGTTGATACGCAGCTTATTAGCCCGCCACCACCATGATCCAAAGAAACACAAAGTATCGACATCATTTGGGTACTCCACCCAACCATGGGACGTTAACCGTGATCATCTAGCCGTACGTCACCGGTCTCTTGAAGAGGAATCATCCTCTTCAAGTGACGGTTCTGCAATCTTGTCAGAATCTTGTTCTTGCAGCACAGAGAGGGATTCAAGCAGCATGGATGATCATATTTCATGGGATTGGGAGCATGAGAACAACAGCATCAGCAGCAGCCCTTTATGGAGGAACCTGCATTCAAACTCATCAGATTCGGATACATCATCGTCGTCATCGTCTTCCTTCCCTTCTCCTTTGTACTCTAGGCATCATCCTACCTTGTACCATAATGATGAGCGTAGAAAGGTGAGTGGTGGTGATAGTTTTAGTGTGGATAGATTAGGGGGGCGGCCTTTGGAAACCTCAAAACCAGCTTTGAGAAGATCAGCGATCCGAGTGAGATCCGAATGATTCAAGTCAGGGTGGTGGTGGGAGTTTTTTGGGGTTAGGGGGTGGCTGTATGTATTGTACTACTTTTGCTCATGTAGGCGAGGCTCTTGTTAAAAACAGTTAAAAGAGTGAGCCTTCCAACATTTTGTCATCCTCTTCCCTTCTATATATATATATGGTATTAAAATGCTATGTTGGCGTATGAACAAGATCTTTCTGGTCAATTCTTGTAATGTACAACCAACTGTTAATGCATGTTAAAACAGAGCTGTAAAGCTACAAATATTATAGTTGTCTTCTCTATTATCATCCTCACACTCAACACTCTTAGATTAAGCCATATGATCGACTTTGACATGGATGAGAAATGGGATCTACGAATCCGTCCAGTACAAACTTATCTAACCAGTTTAGGAATATGGACATCCAAACACTTCCAAATAGAGTATGTATGCTCTCTCGTAGTCAGTTAAGAAACATGGACGTATTTATTTGTTTATATCTAATGAATAAATGGAAGTTGAAAGAATACACAAAAGAGCATCGCTGTACTACTGGCCTTAGCCGTGTCGGCTCCCTTATCCTTTTCCATGAGTACGTGATTTATTTCACATAAACTCGCAGGCTGTGTGGATTATAACTACACACACAAAATCAGGTAAAGTTTTGTTTACATGGTCAAATCCTACGGTTTTATGAAGCCATGGATCATATTTCAATGCTAATAATATCCTTTTTTTTACCAACATGTATAGAGTCTATTCTTTATAATTCCACACGCGCAAGGGAACGAGGGAGCTTCTAACATACTTTCTCAAAGATGTTTTTGAGCAGTAAGGATGAAGATGGTATCGTCATGCCTTATGATTAATATGATGCCTTCTAACAAGATATATATTGGATGAGATGACCACAATGCAAGGAATACCATTGATCTTTGTTATACGCTTTTGTGCTGATAAGTCCTATAGTTTACATGTTTAATGGATGAAAAAGCTGAATACGATGCTTATTTGCTTCATAATTAGTTTGCTGCGGCCATCTCACCAGCATTCTTGGGACTAGATGGGTAACCAACTAAGCCAAAATTTGTCATCCCGGAAACACGTAATGGTGAACAGAAAAAAAAAACCTGGCTGCTTTCATAAACTAAACAATGTAAAACAAATGGTGAACAAAAAAAAAAAAAAAAAAAAAATTACACCGTTGGTCCTTGTGGTTCTGTCAAATTTCAATGTGAGTACTAATAGTTTTTTGTTGCAAAATCAAGTATTAATGTTCTAATTTGTTACAACGTTGAGTACTAAGGCCAAATCTTGTCAATGTTGAGTACTAAGGCCAAACCTTGTTAATTTTTTTTGTTAAGACTTACTAAAATGACTAAAATGCCATTTAATATCTAGAGAGTCTATTTTTTAATTAATTATATTTGACTAAAATAATTTAAAGTTTTATTTATATTTTTATATTTTTCTGTTTTATTTATATTTTTTATAAAATTAAATGTATTTGAAGTTTATTATTTATAAACTTTGAGTTTATATATAATAATATGCAATAAAATAAACTTTTTAACTTAATCTAAATAATATTATATATAAACTCAAATTTTAAAAATAATAAACTTCAAATCCATATAATTTTATAAAAAAAATATAAATAAAAAAGCAAAATATAAAAAATATAAATATAAATAAAACTTTAAATTATTTTAGTCAAATATAATAACTAAAAATAGACTCTCTATTTATTAAATGGCATTCATTAAGACTTAACAAAAAAAAAAAAGTTAACAAGGTTTGGCCTTAGTACTTAAAATTGTGACAAATTAGAAAGTTAATACCTGATTTTGCAACAAAAAACTATTAGTATCCTACATTGAAATTTGACAGAAACCACAAAGATCAAAGGTGTAATTTTTTCAAAAAAAAAAAAAAAACTGGTTGCTTTCATCAACTAAACAATGTAAAACAAGCTACATCGCAATTCCTAACAAATTGTATTCCACACCTAACATACAACGAAGATATAATGTTACATTCCTACCAAACTGAACACTGTAACCGACACACAAAAAGAAACCATATATATATATATATACACAAACACACTCAAAACCTAGCCATGATACTAACCAACTCATGGTTGAATATCGTGGTAAGGTGGAAATTTATCTTAGTCATGGACTCCTTGTTTTGGACTTCCAATGGTGTACCACTCATGAAAAACACTAACTTAAAATGGCGTCCAAATGAGTATCTAAGCAAGATATATTTTTATGTATTTTCGTGCATACAATTTCCCGAATATTTTTCGTTATTAAACTCCCATAAGCCCACACACCTTTGTTTATCCTTTTTAGGAGAACTTAGTGATTCCATCCTCTAAATCACTCACTCACTCCTTGTAGATTATCTTCGCAAACCGTGAGTATACTTGACCCATTTTACGTTTTAAATCACTTTGGGTTGTAACATGTACCCTTATTAAATTCACAATCACACATACAATAAATCTTATGCAACACTCAATCCTTAAACATGCTATTTGTTATGTTATTTGTTTATGCATACTAGGACAATCTTATGCATGTTATCTATCATTAACTTTGCAAGCCTGCCTTAACATGTATAGCGCTATAGGAGTAGCACACCGCCCGTTTGTGGTCATTGTTAAGTATTCAATCAATATGGTCTTATCACTTCGGTGATAAGATTACGCTAGTGGAAACTTTGGTTTGATTTATAGTTAATGCATGCTAGTATGATTATATAACTTAGCGTACAAATTAACATGTGGATTTGAGACACTTTTCGTACTTATGATATGTAGACAAAACTTGTATGCTCACCGACATTTTTGTGTTGACAGATACTTTATATACATGTTACAGGAAATTGATGATAAAATCGCAAGAAACACAACTTAGTGTGGATTAGAAACGCACCCAAATCTTATTTATGTACTTTGATGTTATGTTTAGACTTGCAGTACAGTAAAACCTCTATAATTAATAATGTTAGGACCGATATATTTTATTAATTTAGCGAGATAGTATTATATCGATAAATTAATAATTTATTAATTTAGTGTGGTTTTATGTATGATCTTTAAATTTCAAAGTCCAATGTACATTCACAAATTAATTGATTTTTTCAAGTTCATTGTTTTGCATACAAAAAGTTTATTCATGGTACCAAAAAAATAAATTAGAAAAACAAGTTTCAATGCATATTTCTTAAGTACAATGCAAGCGGCAACAACTTTTCACAATTTTTTGTTGTAATACGAGAAGACAATGCCCCAACTCTTATGTGCAATGAGAAGGTTTAAAGATGAACTCAAGATAGATTTGAAGTTCAACAAAAAAACAAATAGATTCATTTTTTACTAGACAATCTTAGAATTTGGAATATTTTAGTGATTATTAATTTATAGTTTCGTTAGGACCAATGTTTTTTTTTGAACGGCCAACAAACTCAACCCACTGGACAAACGGAGTACTCCGAGAGTAACCCGAGTCCACCACCAATTCCGGGGAAAACCCGGTAACCCACCCGCCCGTAGGCACGACGGTGAAATTACCAGTAAAACCCGTTTGGCTTAAGGATCCAACCCAGGTTTCCCTGGGTCTCCTATCATTGCCCACCAGTGCCTCACTCTGCACCAAGTGGGAGTCGAACATGCATCTCTCAAGAGAAATGCAAGCCCTCTACCACTTGATCTATAGATCATTGGCTTAGGACCAATATATACATACTGGGATTTCAAAAAAAAGGTTATTATCTTATTATTATATCGATTGGGATCTAATTTTGTACTGCTCCCAAGTTGGGACTGGACACATTATTAATTTTATCGAGTTTAAATTTATCGAGTATTAATTTATAGAGGTTTCACTGTATGTTGTATTTTTTTTTTTTTTTTTGACAATGTAATGTTTAGTGATGAAATGAAATTTGAGATTTTATATTTATTGTTACGAATATAATCTTACGTTCTCTTTGAGCAATCTCGTTCGTCCCGTCTTGATGTTTCCACAATTGATTGGGGTGTGAGATATATAATCCACATCTTCAACTTCAACTTAACTCCACATCTGGTGCACATGATGTTTGGCATTGATACTCCCGTTTTTGCAATTCATAGAATTTTGAGTAAATTGCCAAAATCGTCCCTGAGGTTTGGGTATGTTTGTCAGTTTCATCCAAAACAACATTTTTGTACCATATTGTCCCACACTTTTGTGATATTTTGCCATTTTCATCCAAACGTCTAACTTTTTTGCCAAAATCGTCCCTGATATTTGAGATTTTTTGTCATTTTCATTCAAATATTTGACAGAAAATATAAAGCCAATTAGACATTTGGATGAAAATGGTAAAAAATCTCAAAAGTGAAAGACAAAATCGTACAAAAAAATGTTTTGGATGAAACTGACAAACACGCTCAAACCTCAAGGACGATTTTGGCAATTTACTCTAGAATTTTATTAATATAAGGTCGCCAACAAATGGTTAATTTTTTTTTTGAACGACAGAAATTCTATGATAATAGAACGAGGGCCAGTAACGGCTGTGAAACCCCAAAAAGTACAAAACGAAATACAAACAACAATCAACGTATTATATCTCTTATATTAAACTCCACCTATCTCTGCCACAATAAGTCCTTCTTCGACCTTGCTTTGATCCATAAAAAACGATAGAGCTTTTATATCTTCCACCGTTTTTGTAACCGGAATGACATTATTATTAAACACCTTCTCATTTCTTACCTTCCATATCTGCCACATTGTAATTTGGAGGATTGCACCAATCGTTTTCTTCCACATCTGTGACCCGTTTACAGTGGATACCATGCTTAGCACACCTTCACAAGATTCGATGTAATTGTTTGGAAGTTTCAGCCACACCATTACGTTCCACTATACCATTTTCGCTAATAAACAAGTTAACAAATTGTTGTTACAACAAATATGAGACCGGGAGTAGTGGACAAGCTGGTTAGGCAAAAGGCTTCAAAGGTTGAAGTTTGCCTATCGCAGGTCGTGGGGTCCCCCTACGTTTGCTAGACGTAGAAGGAGGTTCACTAGTTATGTTTGTTGTTTACTTGATATCTTCGGCTGAAGAAAATTCAGCCTCGGATGTAATGGCAAGTAAAGTTATGTAATTTGGAGTGAAGAAGAGAAGCATGCATGGAGCAAGTTCTCGAGAGATAAGAGGGAAGATCAGAGATCCAAGAAGATGTAGATTGATCAGGAATGTCCGAAATGAATGATATGGGATATTATTTATAGAGAAGGTTTCTTCCCAAAGGGGAAACCTTTGACTTAGTGAACGTCTGCTGAAGTAGGAGGCTTACCCATTTAAGGGTTGAAGGCTTTGAACCTGCGGGTAAAAGGTTGTTTCTCTTTTGTGCACGTTACTTTTGCGGCTAAGTGAAGAGTTGGTGAGTTATCAGTTGATGTGACTGATTACTGTGCTTGTTCTCTTCTGCTTACAATGTTTCATGGGTTTTGAACCCTTTAACCTTTTGAGATGTTATGTGTTTTGGTCATATTATTGAGGCTTGGGCTACCCCCGTCATCAGCCCCCCAAGTCAGAGGTGTTTGGGGTATATGCCCAAATGCTTCTGACTTTTACAAATTGTTTTTTATTGCTTAAAGGCTTCAAGGCTTCAGGGGTTCGGAGCAGTTTGAGAATTTGAATTTTGAAATGACTGTAGATCCCAATATCAATCCGGATCACAGTGGTTGGTTGTTTTAGTCCAAAACACCTATTGATTAAGTGTTTGAACTATGAAAAAGTTAAGAACAATCAAGAATGAAGATGAAGCTAATGGATTGATGAATACAACAAGTGTTGTATTGAATCCAAACAAGTATATTAATCAATAAAGCACCTTGGAAATCTGATTTGAGCACACAATCAAGAGATTTAATGTAAACAACACTTCACTCACCAAAGAGCTAAAAGCTTGGCTAGGGCTACAATGCTTGGGTTTATATAGGACCTGACTTGCCAGCATAATTATAATTATGCTGGAATCTTAACTACACCAAGTCAGGTTTGCTAGTTTCATGAAATTACAAAATAAGCCCCTAGACTATAAAATAAGCTACAAACTATTACAAAACTAATCCAGTACAAGTATGAACGATCTCAAAAGTTCCAACAATATCCCCCCTAGATCGTTGCATACTTGTCTTCTCAATCTTCTGTAGTTTCCACTGGATTCTCTGTAGCTTTCTTCTCAGGCTCTTTAGGGGTTTCTTCATGCTCTGCCGTTTCTGGTGATGCTTGAGTTTCGATTGGTGCGACAGGAGTTTCTTGGTTAGTAACAGCTTCACTTGTTGGTGGATCCTCCACAGTAGCCTCATATGTGGATGAGTCCGGAGGTGATGATGTTGTCTGGGAAGTTGTGGTGGGCTCTGTTGTTGAAGTGGAAGTCTTTTCTTTCTTCCTTTCATGCTTTTTCTTCTTTCTTGCTTCCTTCTTCTTTGCATCAGCTTCCGTTCTTTTCTCGATTTTATCTACGAGGTCGAGCATTTCTCTCTTTATCTTCCAAGCTCGATCCACCGCTCGCTGAAACAACATGGCCTCCTCAAGATTAGCATTTCCAGCTCCAACGTTTATCCGGCTTGCATTTAGTACTGTTAGATCGGAGAGTCCAAACCTAAATACGTCCATTGGATCCAAAATTCGGATATCCACGTTTTCAGTGGATCGAATCACAGCTTCACTGGTTCGGCTATCATAAAACCATTTCTTGAAATTGTTGAGGCATACTGGAACTTCTTCAGGTAGCTTGATTCTTGTGACAACTTTAGCAGGGTTAATTACCCATGTCACCTTTCCTTTTCCAGTAACCGGATCCCTGGTTGTTTTGGACACTCTCCGTCTTGGACGCTGTGGCCTGTGATTCGGGAAACCCTTGTTACATTCTTTAGCAATCAGGCACTCAAAATCCCCGCCAATGCTTCTATCTTGTGGATTTAGAATATCCAGACGACCAAGCTCACGCAGATCCCACCTAGGAAGAGTAAAGAGATCAAATCCAGTTTGGAAATACTGAATTACGCCGCCTCGTCTTTTAACCACAAACATTCCCCTTAGATTGTTGTACATCCAGCTGATGATTTTGTTGGTGGCCTCAGTCTTCTCGACAGTTATCACCTGATAGAAGTCAGGGAGTTTTTCTCTTTCCTTCTTGAACCACTCGGGATGCTGTGGGGAGAAAGTTTTTCCATCTTCCTGCTCGTACAAGACTTCCTCTTCTAATCCCCATTCGATAAATTTGGCAGGCATTTCATCCCTATCAACCTCTTCTTCATCGCTTTCATTGCCTTCAGTTACCTTTTCGGTTGATTCCAAGCACCTTTTCTTTGCTTCGGCTTCTTTCGCTTTTCTGGTTGTTTCTTCTTCTACGAAGGCATCAAAGTCGAAAACTTCCTCAAAGGAGAACATAGGCTCTATTTCCATCTTCGCACACATACTCCTCATCATTCTGTACAGTTTTTCAATCCCCATCTGTTGGAATTTTATGAATTTTGATTGCTTGGCCATATAGGCGTTCATTTCTTTGTTCTTCTTACGCTGATCCTTCAACTTCTCTCTCAAGATGTTTGTGTCGTTTACTTGGTTCTTGAGAAGACAAATTTCTTTGGCTGCAGATGAACCGGTTTCTTTGATGAGTTTATCAAAAGTTCTTGAAAAGGACGAACCCTTTGTGGAGGAACCGGTGGGTTAGAGATCCTCGTTGGCTTTACTAGAGGAACTCTGGACGATCCTTCTTTTGTTGTCTTCTTCTTTGGAGAAGTTGATTTACTTGCAGAGATTTCATTTGGATCTACTAATATCGTATCAACAAAGTCATCCAAAGTTTGCTATTCCTCCGACACCACAACCGGTCTTTCAGATTCTGTCATCTCTTGTCTTTTGAGCCTCTTCTCTCTCTTTTCTTATTCCTGCATCGCGTGAATTTCTTTCATATCTTGGATATGTCGACGATGTTCTTCAGATTCAGCCGCTCTGATGCTTGCACCCATGAGTCTTTCTAGGTTTTCAGATGCCTTTTTCTTCTTTGGGGGCTCATCTTCAGCTGCTTGCTTTCCTTTTCTTTTTCCCTTCAAACGTTATTCCTTTTCAGCAACCTCTGCTTGAGCTTGTGCAGCTCTTTGTTGTTTTTCTCGAAGTGCCTCTCTGTATTTTCTGTAAGCTTCCTTCACTAATGGCAGCCTCTCTGCAGAATACATTGAGTCATGCAGCATTACCCATTCGTTTGTCTTGATTTCTGTGTACTGGCGACTTGTTGGAACATGAAAAGTGTAGAGATCTCCATCGTTTGGCGGATTTTCATATTGGTCGTTGATCAGCATTTGGATAAATCTGGGATACATCGCCCAAGTCGGGCCCCTAACATTCTCGATCATATAATTGAAGATCAGACCAGACAGGTTGAACTTATGATTCAAACACAGGTTTAACATTGTCGCTGACCATTCCAGGTTTAGGCCATCAAAATCGTCCTTACGATGAGCTAGGCTCATGGCAATTACATGAACTATAAATCTCCAATCTCTTGTAAGCCCATTCCTTTTTATCTCCTTCTTTTGTCTAAAGTCTCCTGCGTATCCCATGCCTCGAAAACCATCTAAAACATCGTCCTTGCTTAGGCTGATCGGATCTTGAGCATTGTCTTTCAGCTTTAAAACCTTGCGAATCCTTTCTTCTGTTACGACTATCTTTTTGTTACGGATGGTTGCAGAAATCCCTCTGGCATTGTTGACAGTTTCTGGTTTTGCAGTTTGCCAAAAGTCTTGAATGTGGATTCTGTAAACTTTAACATCTGTTTCAACCGCGTAGCCAATTCTGCTTGATCTAACCCATCTTGCTGCGTCCTGGAAATCCTGTGGAACTTGCTCGAGATTGATGCTTTGATTGTGCTTCAGCGGCTTATCCCATTCGATATTCTTCACCATCCTGTTTTGGACACGAGAAACGAGGCAAGTTAGACGATTTTCGAGATGAAAGTATAATATTTACAAATATAAAAGGTTTTAAAAAAATTATTATAGAAAAAAATATTTACAAGAAGAGACTCTAAATAATATTTACAAAGATATTTACGTTTTAAAAAAAAAAGGAAAAATATATTAGAGAATATTTTTTTTAATACTTAGGTTAAAATTAAAAGATAAATAAGATATTTAAAAAGATTTAATATCGCTGACAGCCCAGACAGCTGTCTTCGCTGATAACAGTCATCGAGATCGGTCTATTTCGCCGGCTACATCATCGGGTAACTATAGGTTTCACCGGCAAAGCAGATAAGATCCCAATTTAATTTCGTTGTTAGTTGTCGGCGGAGATAGGTTCTATTCCCGAAGCGATCTAGCAGCGAAGACACTTGTCTCGGCCGCATTACCGGCGAAATAAGCTATTTCGCCAGATGCTCGAACTCGCGTTCGAGACTTTTAGAATTCCTTGACTTAAGCTAATTTCGCTGAGTTCGCCATATTCATCGCTAATTCGCTATCTTCATCTTTTTCTTACTAAACCCCTCTAAAACCCTAACTGTTTACACCCTATGATTATCTCAAATCATCAACAGTTTTAACAGGTTTCGAAATATCAATGATCCTATGTCCAAAAACCCTCAAAACATCATACTAATTACAGATATATGTAGACAAGTTTCGAACTTAAAAGATAATCAAAATCACTTGAAACAACAAACATTAATCAGAAAGATTTAAAAGTGAAGAAGTTGTGCGGATTACCTATCGATTTGACCGAAAACAATGTGAGATGACAGATAATCCAGAAACTAATTTTTACAAACACCCTATTTGTGGAGTATAACCGAGTTTAGAGAGAAAGATGATGAAGTTCTTTTTTTTTTAAAAAAAATTCAAAAAGTGACGGTTAGTAGATATTTATATGAGATTTTGAATAACCAGCGAAATTAACAATTTCGCTGGTATCTTAATTTCGCCGCCACTAGTTGGTTTTCAAAACAGTTTCAAAAACAAGTTTAATTTCGCTCGTAAATTTCAAACTTTCTCGAAAAACGTGCCCAGTTTTGTTTAAAACAACATAAGTTATGTAATATTCACAAACTTTAGAAAATTTGGGCCATTTTGACTTCGAACTTTGAATTTTCAACTCGTGGGAGGTTCCATTTTATACTGATTTTCTTGATACTCTTGACGCTCGTCGACTTACCTGCAGAAGATCATATCGCCAACACTTGTCAATTTCTTATTTATTGTTATTATTATTATTTACTAACCAAGGCACAAGAAAAACTGCCAGTATGTTTGTCCGCTTAAATCCATGCATCCTTCTTTCAACATGCCTTCGGAGAGCGTTTTTATCATGTTTTTGGTAATATTGACAAGACTTCTATGGCCCCCACACAAGCTATTGAGAATAGAATCATTACGCCCGTGAGTCCCACATCAGGACATACCCCCGCGATCAAGGTATGCGCAAAGGTTCCTCATAACAGATGAGTATATTGGATTCATTCTATTCAACGATAGAGTGGAGATCAGGTCAGTACTTTCGTACAGCAAAGAGACCAAACTAATCCATCTGAAGTATTGGCCAAATTTGGCACTTATTATGAAAGGGTTTGGCCTTTTTTTAGGCACTTATTATGAAAGGATATCATAGCGTCTAGGTCAGCATGTATCTGGATGCAGCAGAAGAACAACTATAATATCCCCGAATGAAAACCAATATAAAGACCCGAGATCTCAGACTTTGGCAATCTATCAACGCAAGATTTAAGACCATTAAGCCATATGCCGCAACGTGTTACCCACTATGATGCGTAATGCCTGAGAGAAGCCAGAATCCTTGTGTAGACGTTATGTTTTGCTCCCTAACAGCAGTTTACTCGTTGGTGTTGCTGAATCTACCGACACGTCGTTGCTTGGTACCTCGATTTCTTTTGTTTTCTGTTTTTCAAGAAATCACAAAGTGTTAGCAATTTTCTATCATTTCCTCTAACAGGAGTCAGACACAAGCATCTAATTTTTGATTTTCTGGAATATCCCCCCTAAAATCTTTATTTTCGAGAGTCCATTTGCCCGAAAATGAAATTTTAATTTTTCAGAAAATCTTTTTGGTGGGAAACGTTTAACGATACTTGTTTTACTTTTAACAAACGTTTTTTTTAATGTAAAATATAGACAAAAGATAGAGTATATATGAAAGCTTTTGGTCAACAAGATTTATTTCCATTCAAGGAAATTAACCATTTCCAACCAGGTTACCAGCTGGTTGAATCGGGTTTTATCGAAGGCTTTTGTGAAAATGTCGGCCCGTTGCTGTGTTGTATCCACTGGCACCACTTGAATGTATCCTTTCTCGTAGGCATCTCGAATTGCGTGAATACGAATTTTGATATGCTTTGTTCTGGAGTGGTGGATGGGATTCTTCACAATTCCCAGACATGCCTCATTGTCGATGAATATAGGAGTCTTAATAATGTTGATTCCATAATCTAACAACTGATTTTGTATCCAGAGGACTTGTGAACAGCAACTGTAGGCCGCAGTGTATTCTGCTTGAGCGGTGGAGGTGGACAACGTTGTCTGCTTCTTGCTTTGCCAAGAGATCAGACGATTTCCCAAGAATTGACATCCTCCTGATACAGACCTGCGATCTACTTTACAACCTGCATGATCACTGTCAGAATAAGCAATAAGATCAAAATTACTATCTTTAGGATACCAAAGACCTAGTTTCGGAGTTCCTTTAAGATAGCGGAAGATGCGCTTCACAGCGGTTTCATGTGATTCTTTGGGATTAGTCTGAAAACGAGCACAGAGACAGACTGCCCACATAATGTCAGGCCTGCTTGCAGTTAAGTACATCAGAGAACCGATCATCGAGCGATAGAAGGATTTGTTCACTGGTTTTCCTTGAGGATCTAGAGTAAGCTCCGTCTGAGAGGCGAACGGGGTGCTGGCGACTTTACAATCGTTCATGTTGTACTTCGTGAGAATATCCCGAATGTACTTAGCCTGATGAATAAGAATCCCATCCTCCTTTTGCTTCACTTCTAGCCCTAAGAAGAATGTCAGCTCTCCCATCATGCTCATTTCAAACTTTGCCTTCATGACGGTCTCGAATTCTCTACACAGCTCCTCATTAGTTGATCCGAAAATGATATCGTCAACGTAGATTTGAACCAGCATTACATCTTCTCCGATTTGTTTAGTGAAGAGGGCCATGTCAATCGTTCCTCTGGTGTATCCACACTTCAACAGATAAGTTGACAAAGTCTCGTACTAGGCACGTGGAGCTTGGTGAAGACCATAGAGGGCTTTGTCCAACTTGAAGTAACGACCTGGAAAATGAGGATCTTCGAACCCTGGAGGTTGGCATACGTAGACTTCTTCCTTTACCTTCCCGTAGAGAAAAGCACTCTTTACATCCATCTGAAAAAACTTTGAAATTTTTGTATGATGCATATGCCAGGAATATTCTGATTGCTTCCAATCTTGCAACTAGAGCGAAAACTTCTTCGTAATCAATCCCTTCCTCCTGACGGAAACCTTGCATCACCAATCTAGCCTTGTTCTTGATTACTACTCCACGACCATCCATCTTGTTACGAAAGACCCATTTAGTACCAATTGGAAACTTTCCTTCAGGTAAATCTACCAACTCCCAAACTTTGAGTTTGCGAAATTGAGACAGTTCTTCCTGCATGGCCTGAACCCAACTGGAGTCTTGAATAGATTCTTCGATGTCACGTGGCACGGATTGCGAGAGAAAAGCTGCATACAGACCTTTGTTGATTCTTGATGACTGGCCACGTGTACGTACTCCTTCTTCAACTGCACTGATGACATTCTCAAGAGGATGATTGCGATTTGTCTTGTATCCTGCATTTGTCTGAGACTCAATCTGCTGCGGAAGATTGGTGAAGTGTTCGTCCACGTAAATTACCGGAGGGTCATCTTCTTGAGTTGGTTCATCCACATTTGCCTGTGAAGAAGAAGCACCGTTTTCTGGGGTGTTCTCAGGCGCAGTGTCACTAGTTACTTCATCCACAGAGAGAAGTGGATCGGCAGAGAATTGTAACATCCCAAAAACGGGTTTGGTAATCAAACCACGTTAATAGTAAAGATGGGTAAAATACCGTTAGTGGTAAAAATTAACCCGGTAAATATTAGGACTCAAATAAATAAACCTAATATTAATTAAAAAGGGGAATAAATACTTTGAGAAAACAAAGTATATAAAAAGGCCAAATTAACGGGACTTAAAACATAACGGGTTATAACTTCCCGAACCCGTTAAAGTAACTAGGAGTAACTAACCTAGTTAGTAGCATGTGATTAAGTAACTAATGGTGAGATATAGCTTCATTTGATCAAAATAAAACATGAGGGACTAATATGGACAAGTGGGAAACTTGTTTTATTAAAACAAAAAAAAAATACACACACACACACATTGTGTGCGTGTTCTGATCGACCAGGAGGGTGCTCCAAGGAGCAAAACCCTAGTTCACACTAAATGACCAAATCGAAGCTCGAATCAAGACTCAAATCACTGCATGAACACATAAAAACGATCACCTAGTCATGGGGATCACAAGGTATGTTAAATTTTGCTATTTGGTGATACTTTGAGATTATGATGAACAATCATAATCGAAATTCTGGAATGAATGTTGAATCTATGAGTGTTATTGTGATTATATCTTGGTTTAGAAACAAACCCTAGTAGAAAATTTGATGAATTGTTGTCAAAACTAGGGATTTGGTAATTACCCTATTATGTGCTAAGTGGGTTTTATGTTAATATGATGAACACTCAGATTAGAATGTAAGATTGATGAATATTGAGGTTATGATATAAGTTCTTGATGTAGTTCATGAACACTAGACTTAGAGGTTTGGATGTGTTGATGTAATTCTTGGTAAAGATAACTAGTTATGAACTAGTTAGTAAATATGTAAAATTATGCACACTAGGTGTTTGTTAAAATGCCTAAATGAAAACTAAAGTGTTGAAATTTGAGCGAAAACGCGTATTTGAATGATATGGCGATTACGCGTAATATGAAGTGATAAGGGTTCTAAATATTATGTTGATTTAGACTTAATGTTGTAAACCTTGTGATTTAAAGTAGTTAACTTTAATAAGCTAAGTTAACTAATCATGAAGTCGAATAGTAGTTTCGACATATGAAATAAGTGAGATGGAATAGTCATGAATAATTATGACTAATCTAACCATCTTACAATTTACAATGATAGTTTGACGATTAACAAGCTAGGTGAAAGCTTGGGAACGAAGCGGGTCAAACGAAGCAAGAATGACGGGAAAGCATAATTTGGAAGTAAGGTAAGTATGGCTTACACTAGTCTTATATTTTAGAATATTCTCTTATCGTATTAGTTACGAATAAGATAAATACATAATTGCGGTATGATGTTCCTGCGTGTAGACGCACGGAACAAGATAGTCGAGCATGACAAGAAACCATGTTGATGGTTTAAAAGGAGTTAAAATCGGTAATTTGATCATTTTATGACAAATGGAAAATGAAACTTTTGAATGGTTACCTTATAGGGTAAACCAAAATAAACAATAAGGGTAAAACGGTAAATTGGTCACGCGTTGACCATAACTATTGGTTTTGAAAGGCACTGTATGACGTAAGCCATGATAGGCTAAAAAGAGTTAAGAAACAATTAATAAGTGAAATGACCGCACGGTGTAAACCGGAGCGAGTCGTATAGATGAGATGGTAATAAATATCATCTCGCCAACATAATCGGTCACTTAGACCAAATGGGTCAAAAGGTGAAGATATCACCTTTTGACAATAACGACTAATGATTATTGTCGAGTTATATTATTTCAGGAGTAAATGTCAAATGGGTATTAGCAACGCTATGGATTAGCGGTTATAAAAGCAAGGTATTAAAAACGGGTCAAAATATTTATCCGCGCCAGGTATGTGAAAAAGGGTAACACTCATTTAGAATATGTGGTTCAATGAGTGTTAAAAGAAGTCAAAATAAACATTTGGTTACTTGATAAGTAAACCGAATGTTTTAAATAATGAACATTGCGTTTGGAAAGCTTAATGACTTTTCAAACAAAATCATAGGTTAAAAGAGGGATTATGGGTCAAATATACTTTCAAAAGTCCTTCATCGTAAATGATTAGCTAAACGGACTAAAACGCCCTTATAAGCTAAATTGGACAAACGACCTTTAAAGGTAGTTTTGAAACGAGTTTTATGATCATATAAATAATTAGAATAAGTATAAGAAGCGAAAGATGTAAACCTTTGGTCAAATGACTCTATATGAGTCTTTGTCGTAAATTAGCAATCCGACGAGAAAAACTCGGATTATATAGATTTCCTCATTAAGTCCACCACAAATATAGTTGTGGTGGAAGATTACTTGATAAGAAATGTTGTATAATAACGCTAGAAACGAATGAAAGCGTTTCATGATCAAAATATGCCTAAATACCCTTAACGGGTCAAAATACGCATATGAGCGTAAACAGGTTTAAGATACGTAAGAGACCCGTGACTTGAACCTAATATGATAGGAATTATTGAAATTATGAATATCATGAGAATAAGGACCAAATAAACATGTTTGTGTGATATAATCACGAACGGGTCAAATTTGGTAAAAAGGGTAATAAGTCGAAGACTTAAAAGTCTGAAATTTTATTAATCCAGATATTGGATTTTAACTCCATAAGATGGAGAATTAAATTACGGACGCGTAGGAAAAAGAATCGGGTAAAACGGATTAAAAACGAGAGAGTTATGCTCGTTTCCGTGAAATCGGGTCATGCTGGGTATGTACAGCAACATAAAAGAAACATTCTGCCAAAATGGGGGCTAGGTGGGGCGTCTAGCCCCTAGGCGTGACGCCTAGCCCCCCCTGAACGTGAAAAACGTTTAATTTTGTTTGTTTGACCCATATAACTTGTTTAAACTTGTTATTTAACTATCAAAACTAACTTTTAAGTTGGTTTTGATCATAGGTGATTGCCAAGAGTGTCCGGATGAAGATCAAGCTCGAAGAAGAACCGAACACGATAAAGTTAAAAGCTTCCGCGCGGCGTTTCGTCGTAACTTTTAAATGACGAACTTACGTATATTATGTTGAAAACTTTTAAGTTGTAAAAGTTTTAGATTACTCGTATTTTCTAAGGATACTTAATCGTAATTACATGTTTATTTTCGTTATTTATACGAAAACCTTTAAAATAATAACAAGGGTGTTACAAGTTGGTAATCAGAGCTCAAGGTTGTTGACAAAATGTGTTCGGTTCGAGGCTTGATCGCAATCCGGTAAGTACATGTATATCAATGGTTTAGTATGATTAAAGTGTTGAGAACAACACATATGGTTATCGTGTAATACACGTTACACCAATAAAAACGATATAGAATAAATATAGTCAACGAAATTACACGCGTTGATGCGTATAGTAGAAAAGCCTTGTATTATAATACGGGCATCCTTTAATGTTGAAATTACTAACTGTTGTATAAGTTTTAGTTGAAGGACACTCGCATATGAGGATAGCGAGAGTTTAACAAATCGCAGATTTGACAGAAGAACGGTCCAAAGAGTATGCTCATCAAGGAACTAAATCGCGTAACGGTCGCGAACAAGGCTAATGGCAAGAGAAGCCCGTTAGGGCAAGCATCACCAGGTGCACATTTCAAATTTAATTGCACAAATAGTAATATGCAACAAATAAGTAGAAATTGAAAGTTGCATATGTAGATTAAAAACTTGGAAAAACCCGAATAGAAAATGTATTCGGGATATTGTTTCCAAGAGAAACAAATAGAGGCATTACTTACATGGGGCGTGATGTGAAAACTATAAAAGGGTCACGCGTGTCATGTGTTAATCGCTTACTCTGGCCAAGTAAGTAGTGGCATATGATACCATGAACTTCTTATAGCGGACACATTTACATCCGATGTAGTAAGGACGGGGTGAATGGGACAAATTAAAAAGTACCCAAATGAAACAAATGAACAAAATAGTTGATAATAATGTAAACGCACAGCCGGGTGACGGAAGCGTATTGCATTAGGATAATGAGCCCGAGAGAAGGGACAAGGATTAATGTAAATGATGATATAAATGAATGATCAAAAGAAAATTCACGAAAATAAGTTATCTTGGACAAAAGGGCCATGGTGAACAAAATGGGCAAGTAAAACCAAAGTATAAATGATCCGCCGGGTCATAAAAACAAAGGTGTTGCCTACGCGAAAAGGATAATCAAGGTTGTTAACTTTAGTCGTAGTAAAGAAAGGATAACGATGATAATCGTCACTTATAATTAATAAGGCCGCCAATGGTGGTCACTTAAAAAAAATAATAAAAGACATGGTCGAATAAAAGCGACGGATTTCGCTAAGATGACCAAGTAAATCGAAATGAAGTCTTAATGCATACCGGAAGGGGTGCAATGATAACGATTTCGGTAAAACACCCGGTTGATGGGTAAGGAATTAAACGCATGCGTAGACTGAGAAACAGGAACGCGTATGGAAGGTCAAAAGACTCGGGTTTTGGGTCATGACTAAAGGACGATAAGATACTGCAAATAGAAATTATGATAAATTACGTTCAACTATTTCAAAGCTGAACGGGTCGAACAAAGACTGAAGTTTGACATTCATAAGTGATGAAAATTCACCCAAAATGAGTCAAACGAGTCAATTAAGGAAAAAAGCTTAATATAATAGGAAAACGCAAACCGGTGAAACCGGAAAGCTAAAAACAATAAGATAGAAGGACCCGGGTAATGGGTTGTAAAGGAGTATAAGTATGAACCAGGTAACGGTAAGCGTAGGACAAACCGACGTGTAAATGACGTTAGAAGTCGTAAAGTCGGAAAAGATAGTCCGAAAGTAAACAAATGAAACCTTAGACTACGGTCAAGGTCAACTAAAGTTCAAAAGCAAAATTAAATGATTCCAAACATAACAAAGGATGCTTTAAAGCTATATATGTATAAATAGACAATTGAATAAAGACTAGAATAAAAGATGATCTACGGGATCATCATAACCTACGGGATATTAATTAGTGTAAAGGTCTACGGGGCCAAAATGACCCACGGGTCATGAATCGAAGCAAAAGGATCATAAGGACCTCGTCTTAAAGAGATGAAAGCTTAAGGAAATAGCCTACGAGGTTAAGTGAAGGAACCTACGGGTCAATAGTGTAAGGTGAGGGAACTTGTTACGATTCCCCGCGTAAAACGAGAACGGAAAACAATAAATTATGGGTTGTCAATTTCCTTGATATGAGTAATTGACATAGTTAAAGAGAAAAACGTTAAGCTAAAAATCCAGTTTTAGTAAGAAATAACGTTTTAACAAATATGAATACTATAAGGCGAATTCGGAAATAACAAATATCAAAGAGTATGGGTTTTAACATCGATAG
The DNA here is from genome assembly GCA_030545235.1 of Helianthus tuberosus. NCBI lineage: Eukaryota > Viridiplantae > Streptophyta > Magnoliopsida > Asterales > Asteraceae > Helianthus > Helianthus tuberosus. The sequence goes on from CM060402.1 coordinate 54,209,518, forward strand.
GTGCGAGACGATACATTCGAAAAGAAGAAGTATGATCAAGAAACGTTGAATTAAACTTAAACGTGACGTGACACGCTCACGGACAAGAAAAGAAATATAGAAAATGATCACGTTGTAACGTGAGTTACGGAGTATGAAGTGACAGCGACTAATTAGTCTAGCCGGTAAAACTATTCAAAGTTAAAAAAGCGTCATAACAAATACAAGCACTTGTTAATATAACACAAGCGCGGGATAGACCTGTTAAAAGACTAATGAGACTAAGTGGTCAAGTGACAACTCAGTCAATAAAGATAAAGGGTTATGAGCTGTAAGTAACGGCCCGCGAGGCCTTACACATGAAAGACGTACGCGGCAGTATACATGAAAACTTTTGACCAAAGGAAACGGGAGTCTTGAAAACGAAACTAGGTTCGTTTGATTAAACCAATGAACTACGTAAATAAGGTTTCGGGGACGAAACCTCTTTAAGGGGAGTAGACTTGTAACATCCCAAAAACGGGTTTGGTAATCAAACCACGTTAATAGTAAAGACGGGTAAAATACCGTTAGTGGTAAAAATTAACCCGGTAAATATTAGGACTCAAATAAATAAACCTAATATTAATTAAAAAGGGGAATAAATACTTTGAGAAAACAAAGTATATAAAAAGGCCAAATTAACGGGACTTAAAACATAACGGGTTATAACTTCCCGAACCCGTTAAAGTAACTAGGAGTAACTAACCTAGTTAGTAGCATGTGATTAAGTAACTAATGGTGAGATATAGCTTCATTTGATCAAAATAAAACATGAGGGACTAATATGGACAAGTGGGAAACTTGTTTTATTAAAACAAAAAAAAAATACACACACACACATTGTGTGCGTGTTCTGATCGACCAGGAGGGTGCTCCAAGGAGCAAAACCCTAGTTCACACTAAATGACCAAATCGAAGCTCGAATCAAGACTCAAATCACTGCATGAACACATAAAAACGATCACCTAGTCATGGGGATCACAAGGTATGTTAAATTTTGCTATTTGGTGATACTTTGAGATTATGATGAACAATCATAATCAAAATTCTGGAATGAATGTTGAATCTATGAGTGTTATTGTGATTATATCTTGGTTTAGAAACAAACCCTAGTAGAAAATTTGATGAATTGTTGTCAAAACTAGGGATTTGGTAATTACCCTATTATGTGCTAAGTGGGTTTTATGTTAATATGATGAACACTCAGATTAGAATGTAAGATTGATGAATATTGAGGTTATGATATAAGTTCTTGATGTAGTTCATGAACACTAGACTTAGAGGTTTGGATGTGTTGATGTAATTCTTGGTAAAGATAACTAGTTATGAACTAGTTAGTAAATATGTAAAATTATGCACACTAGGTGTTTGTTAAAATGCCTAAATGAAAACTAAAGTGTTGAAATTAGAGCGAAAACGCGTATTTGAATGATATGGCGATTACGCGTAATATGAAGTGATAAGGGTTCTAAATATTATGTTGATTTAGACTTAATGTTGTAAACCTTGTGATTTAAAGTAGTTAACTTTAATAAGCTAAGTTAACTAATCATGAAGTCGAATAGTAGTTTCGACATATGAAATAAGTGAGATGGAATAGTCGTGAATAATTATGACTAATCTAACCATCTTACAATTTACAATGATAGTTTGACGATTAACAAGCTAGGTGAAAGCTTGGGAACGAAGCGGGTCAAACGAAGCAAGAATGACGGAAAAGCATAATTTGGAAGTAAGGTAAGTATGGCTTACACTAGTCTTATATTTTAGAATATTCTCTTATCGTATTAGTTACGAATAAGATAAATACATAATTGCGGTATGATGTTCCTGCGTGTAGACGCACGGAACAAGATAGTCGAGCATGACAAGAAACCATGTTGATGGTTTAAAAGGAGTTAAAATCGGTAATTCGATCATTTTATGACAAATGGAAAATGAAACTTTTGAATGGTTACCTTATAGGGTAAACCAAAATAAACAATAAGGGTAAAACGGTAAATTGGTCACGCGTTGACCATAACTATTGGTTTTAAAAGGCACTGTATGACGTAAGCCATGTCACACCCCTTTCTGCGGCGGAAGCACGAGGTGTGATCATGAAAGGTTCTCATTGCATACGAAGAGTAAACATGCTACATGCTCGTAAAATAACATTCAAATACCATAATTTGAAAACATACGTTAGCGTTTACATCGCTAAGTCGCATAAAACATTGTCTTAAAAGTTTACAACTTTATTCAAAGTTAAACACAAGCGACATCCACGAGCATAAGCTAGACCACGCGCACATCCATCCTAGTTACCTGAAATACATGTGAGTTTTTGGAAAAACGTCAACATAAAGTTGGTGTGAATTCATGCGGTTTTGTATTTCATGTTTGTATACTTTGTATGAAAACATAGTTTGTGAGTAAATCAAGTTTTCATATGTAAATCCAGTTTCATGTGTACACCACGTACATCTGTATAATTCAATTTCTTCTTGAGTACCCCACGTACTCAAGTTTAATTCTCATTCTCTTGAGTACCCCACGTACTTCAAGTATAATTCAATCTTCTTGAGTACCCCACGTACTTCAAGTTATATATATCAATTTTGTATGGTATGAATTTTATGTAAATACAGTATTTCTGTAATTATCAGATTGTTAATGGGTTGCAAAGCCATTAACCTGTGGCACGTCATAGGAAGTCACCAAACCTAAGGCATTTATTTGGTATATTCTGAGACACAAAAGCACTCCTCGATTCTCGCCCCGACCAGGAGTGTGGCTGCCAGGCACCCGTTAGATCTAACCTTTTGTTCTGCGGTCTAGGTATATTGTTGATTAATGGTGCTTCTGTACCCTATTCGTGACACTATTTCTCATAACGCCTCCTACTTGGTTCTCGTTCTCACCAAGCGCGTTTCTTGTTATCATTTCTCATAGCGCCTTACACTTGGTTCTCGTCTCACCAAATGCGCTTCTTGTATTTATATCATACCATTTATAAATATTGTACTTTTGTACATGTATTTCACCCCCGAAGTTATAAAAACTGAAAACAGTTAAAGAGAAAAGGGGGAGCATGAACTCACAACTTTGCGTTCCTAGCGTCGTAAACTCCACCGGATTTGCTTAATTAACGTCGTAACCTATACGCGTTTTCTTAACGTTAGTCACTAGACTTGCGTCGCACAAGTACAGTCACTCTCTTTTGTGTATATTTTCTTGTGTTAAAAATATTCTATATTTTTAACTACGTATCTTACTTATATTATTTTCTCCAAAAATAAATATAAGTCTTTTGTGTTTTGCACTTTGCACCCGAATCATGTATCTTGTGTTTTGTATGTGTATTTCTATATTTCTACTCCTCATGAGTATTTAGTGTATTTTTAAGTCTTAATACACTAGCACGTATAACACATACTATATACACTTAGCACAAAAATTGGTGATAAAATAATATATATTTTTCTCTCCAAAAATATATATACATAATATCCATTTTTATTCTTCAAGAAATCACCATTTCTTATCACCAAAAATTAGGGAAACCTTAGTAATGCTTTTAAACACATTTTTAGGGAATAAGTTTCTCAAAAACTTATATTTTTCTAAGTGTCAAAATTTATAAAAATTTTGACAGAGTTTCCCCTAAAAATGGAGGTTTCCCACGTTTTCAAAACGTGTGTTTATTTTCTTTTAAATCATCATCAATCATCAATAATCACTAATCTCATGAACTTGAATATTTACAAAAATGTGTAGTAACTTACTAGCACATTTAGTAAGTCTTGTTATCTTTAAAAATAATTTAACTTCTTAAAAACTTTATTTTTAAAGAATATGAAGTTTTACAACTTCTAGTCGGTTTTTACGAAAACTATTTCTTCGTTAACACTTTTGTTACACAAGTGTCCACACACTTGCTTATTCACAAAAACCACTTTTGTTTGTGTAAGATCCGGTTTAGAACATGTGATCTCTTGGACACTTGGTCCTTTGAAAATACCGCTTGTAGATACGTAGATCTACTAGTTTTAAACACTTTTGTACAAGTTAAAACATTTTTACACAAGTTCATGGTTTATGTGTGGTAGGGTTTCACCTTTTAACCTTGTTACTTCTAAAATAGCTTTATGTTAAGATCCATGATCTTACCAAACCGGGTTAAACGATGATCCGAGCTACCACATCGTAGATCGGGTCTAGATAACCATGTATTTCAAATACTACAACTTTTACACAACCTATGTGCTATTAACCACTATTTTTCATGTTTTTAGTAGACTTTTGTACATCTTTTCGCATTTTAACGAGATTTAACCAACACAAATCCTTTTAACCACTTTAGATAAGTTCAAATATGAGTTCTAAGTGTTATACCTCTAGCTCAAGGCTAGGGAAGATTCTAAGCACAAATCGAGTGGATAAAAGCAAGGTAGAGAGGTCCTTCGAACTCCGTTTGCTCCAAGCTTCCTAATACGAGACCCTTAATGCGTGTGTGAGCTTGGAATGGCTTGATCAAAACTCGAAGTTGGATGTATGGGAGGGGGGTGTTCGGCCGAGAATATGTAGAGAAGGAGAGAGAGTTTTTGTGTGGTGTTATGTGATGGAAAAGGTCTTGTGTGTTTAACCTTATACTTATAGATAATTTCCAAGTGTATTAACCACTAGTCCATATGTCTTCTTGATTCCAAACACCCAAGATTATTTAAATCAACAAGGACAAGAGGTGTCCCCCTACATGGGGACGGTTTGTGATGGGGGGGGGGGTCTTGGTCCATTTCCAACTAGTTAGTTGATGTTTAGTTAGGTTAATTAGGTTAGTTAAGTGTTTAACTTAGTTAGTGATGTTTAGTGCTGTAAAGCGGGTGTTAGGGTAATCAGGGACCCTAACTAGCTCAGAAAAATATAGATAGTGAAAATAATAATATTTTCATGTTCCGGGTATAGTCCGGTTGTTCGGTTACATACCGATTCGTTAAAGTGCTAAATTACACCTTTTAGTGTCTAATAAGTGTCTTTTTGTAACACTATCGGTTCCCAACACTTAGGGAAATATTCTGGATAATAAAACAACATTTCTGCATAATATTTATACGTCTAAATGCTGAATTCTTGCTGATTTGTATAAATTCTGCACTTAAAGTGCGTTTCGGGTGCTTTTTAGTGCTCATTTTTGCTTTCGCAATGTATATAAATTAAACCCTTGTATGTACTCTTGGGTTTTAATGCATTCTTGTTGTCGGACCTACACCTAGGCCTCAATTCTGATGTCTGACTGCTTTCTGCAGTTCTGTTGACACAGTGTGTCTTACCGGTGAGTTTACTATTATTCTGACGCAACGCTCTCGTTTACGCATAAAGCAATATTTTGTAGTATACAACATGCATGAATTCACTTGTTTAATCATGTGTTCAGACATTGCTGACAATTAAACTCATAATTGCAGTCATTAAGCAATAATTATAGTGTACGGAAATTACCGGTTTGTGCCAGTTGTCACAGTCTCCCCCCGTTAAAAGAATTTCGTCCCGAAATTCAGACTGAACTAACTCTCGCTGGAGTCTTCTTGAATAGGTGGGGATACTTTTTCTTGAACTGGTCTTCACGTTCCCATGTGTACTCGGGTCCGTGCTTAGAGCTCCAACGTACTTTGACAAGTTTCACACTGCTCCTCCTGGTCTTGTTGACTTTCCAGTCAGTAACCTCAACGGGTTGTTCTGTAAATCGGAGGGCTTCATCAATATGCACTTCATCCAACGGGATGGTCACGTTTTCTTGCGTTGGACTCTTCTTCAGGTTGGATACATGAAATGTATCATGTACTCCATTAAGTTCTTCCGGTAACTCCAACTTGTATGCCACGGTACCAATTCTCTTCAGTATTCTGAATGGTCCGATATATCGTGGATTCAACTTTCCACGCTTTCCAAATCTGACTACGCCCTTCCATGGTGAGACTTTTAACAACACTTTGTCTCCCACCTTGAAATCTACCGATTTTCTATTTGGATCCGCGTAGCTCTTTTGTCGCTCTCGAGCCGCCCTAATGCGCTCTCGGATCTGCGCAATCTTGTCGGTTGTCTCTTGTACAAGTTCAGGACCAACCATACGTTTATCTCCAGTGTCTGCCCAACATAAGGGCGACCGGCATTTGCGGCCATACAGAGCTTCGAACGACGCGGCTTTTATGCTCGTATGATAACTGTTATTGTAGGAAAACTCAACTAAAGGTAGATGAGTATCCCAGCTGCCGCCTAGATCCATGACACATGCACGGAGCATATCTTCTAACGTTTGTATAGTCCGTTCGCTCTGGCCGTCTGTTTGTGGATGGAATGCCGTGCTCAGGTCTAACTGAGATCCAAAGGCTTCCTGAAATGATTGCCAGATTCTTGAGACAAAGCGTCCATCTCTGTCTGAAATGATTGAGATAGGCACTCCATGACGTGCCACAATTTCTCTTAAGTATATCTCTGCTAGCTTTCCAGTGCTATCCTTTTCTCGGATTGGTAGGAAATGCGCAGACTTCGTCAATCGATCAACTATTACCCATATCATATCGTGCCCTCTCGGGGTCCTGGGTAATTTCGTTATGAAGTCCATCGAGATTTGTTCCCACTTTCACACGGGAATCTCTGGTTGTTGTAGTAGGCCGGACGGTTTCTGATATTCGGCCTTAACCTTCGCACAGGTTAGGCATTTTCCAACATAGACAGCAACGTCGCTTTTGAGTCTCGGCCACCAATAGTACTCTTTCAAGTCTTGGTACATCTTGTCCGATCCTGGATGGATCGAATATCTCGATTTGTGGGCTTCATTAAGGATGACCTCACGTATGCCACCACAGAGTGGAACCCAGATACGCTTCTTGAAGTATAAGGCTCCCTCTTCATTTGGCACCATGTAATTCAATGCACCCCGGAGGTATTCAGCTTTACGGTTCTCTTCTTTAAGAGCTTCTTGTTGTGCATCCCGAATGCGTGCAGTGAGGTTCGTTCGAATCGTCATTTCCAATGCTCGAACCCTTAGAGTCTTAACCCTTTCTTTTCGGCTCAACGCGTCTGCTACAACGTTCGCCTTTCCAGGATGGTACTTAATCTCACAGTCATAATCATTCAGCAGCTCGACCCAACGTCGCTGGCGCATATTCAATTCTTTCTGATCAAATATGTGTTGTAAGCTTTTGTGATCTGTGAAGATTGTACATCGAGTACCATATAAATAATGTCGCCAAATCTTCAAGGCGAATACCACTGCGCCCAACTCTAGGTCGTGAGTGGTATAATTTCTTTCATGAACCTTCAGTTGTCTTGAAGCGTAAGCGATGACTTTTTGGCGTTGCATGAGCACGCAACCCAAGCCTTGTCGTGAGGCGTCGCAGTATACCACGAAGTTTTCAGTGCCTTCGGGTAACGATAGTATCGGTGCATCGCAGAGCTTGTTCTTAAGTAGCTGAAAGGCTTCTTCTTGTTTGTGACCCCAGTCGTACTTCTTGTCTTTCTGAGTCAGGGTCGTTAGCGGTTGAGCTATCTTCGAGAAATTCTCAATGAATCGCCGATAGTAGCCCGCTAAGCCCAAAAATTGACGAACTTCAGTTGGGGTCTTGGGAGCTTCCCAATTCTTTATTGCTTCTATCTTGGACGGGTCTACATGAATGCCTTTCTCATTCACCACGTGACCAAGAAATTGTACTTCGCGAATCCAGAATTCGCATTTCGAGAACTTTGCATAAAGTTTCTCTTTCTTCAGTAGCTCCAAGATGGTTCTGAGATGTTGCTCATGCTCTTCTTTCGTTCGCGAGTAAATCAGGATATCATCGATAAATACAATTACGAATTTATCGAGATATGGTTTGCATACGCGGTTCATTAGATCCACAAAGACCGCTGGTGCATTCGTCAATCCAAAAGGCATCACAAGAAATTCGTAGTGCCCATATCGCGTTCTGAATGCAGTCTTTGGCACGCTTTCATCTTGGATTCTCAGCTGATGGTATCCAGATCGAAGGTCGATCTTGGAATAGTAGCTTGATCCTTGCAGTTGATCAAATAGGTCATCAATCCTCGGTAGTGGATACCGATTCTTGATTGTGAGCTTGTTCAGTTCCCTGTAATCGATACACATCCGCAGGGTTCCATCCTTCTTCTTTACAAACAATACTGGAGCTCCCCAAGGTGAGAAGCTTGGCCTTATGAATCCTTTATCCAACAACTCCTGGAGTTGTGTAGATAACTCTTGCATTTCGGATGGTGCAAGTCGATAGGGTGCCTTGGCTACAGGAGCAGCTCCTGGAACCAAGTCTATACGGAATTCGACTTGTCGTTGCGGAGGTAGTCCTGGCAGGTCTTCCGGGAACACATCCGTAAATTCCTTCACCACAGGAATGTCTTCGAGTTTCGGTTCCTCAGCCTTCTTGTCTATAACGTGTGCTAGGAAAGCAACACATCCTTTCCTCAAGCACTTCTGTGCCTTCATACAACTGATGATTCGTAGAGGCGCGTTTCGTCTTTCTCCATGTACTATGAGGGTTTCATCATTCGCCAGTGGGATGCGAATGATTTTCTCATGACAAATGACTTCCGCTTTGTTCTTGGACAACCAGTCCATTCCGACCACTACATCGAAGCTACCCAATTGAATAGGTAAGAGGTCGATGCTAAAATTTCGTTTGCCAAGTTCCAGAGTGCAGCCTCTAACAACTTCGCCCGATTCAACAAGTTTACCATTGGCTAGTTCTATGGAATAAGGAATTTCTAATCTACTAGATTCTATTCCAAGTATGCGTTTAAATTCCACAGACATGAAACTATAATCGGTGCCAGTGTCGAATAATATGGATGCAATGTGATTGTTAATGAGAAACGTACCGGTGACCACGTTAGGGTCCTCGCGTGCGTCTCTTGCTCCAATCACAAATGCTCGAGCCGGAGCGTTGTTTCTCTCTGGGCAGTTTTTCATGAAATGATCATTGCTTCCACACTTGAAGCATCCTTGCCCTTTCCCGTTGCCATTCTTGTTACCAGCACCGTTTCCACTTCGGTTCTTTCCTTTTCCCCAACAGTCTTCTGTTTGATGACCCAATTTACCACATTTGTCGCACCTTGGGATGCGACAAGCTCCATCATGATGATACTTACATTTTTGGCATCTAGGCATGGAGCCTTGGTATGCTTTGGTTGCAAGGGTCTTCGCCTCCTGAGACGGGTTAGTGTCACGTTTCTTGTTGAAACCCTTGTTGTTGCGAGTAGCTTGGTTCAAACTTGTATGCTTTCTCTTTTTGTCACCGGACGACTCAGCATGCGTCTCGGTCTTCTCTGTTGGGTTTAACGATAACTTCTTCTTACGAACACAATCTTTGGTCAGGCTGACAGCCAGAGTTACAGCCTCGGTGATTGTTTGTGGTTTGGCCGACGTCACCATGCCACGAAACTCTGAGGCCAGTCCCCAAATGTAGCGTTCAACACGTTTAAATTCGGGAGTCACCATGTAGGGAAGCACTCTGGACAGATCGTGGAATCTTCGAGTATAACTATCAATATGAGCACCTTCCATAGTCAAGTGCCAGAACTCCGTTTCCAGTCTTTGGAGTTCAGCACGAGAGCAATACTTCTCTCTCATCCTTTCCCTTAGTTCCTCCCAGGTTAGACCATACGCGGCATTATTGAGCAAGGTTTGGGCTTGCAAATTCCACCAAGTCAGAGCTTCATCGACAAACAACCCGGTAGCAAAGGTGACTTGTTGATCCGCGGTACACTTGCTCATGCGAAAAGTAGCTTCAGTCTTCTCTGTCCAGCGCACAAATGCTACTGCACCTCCTATGCCATCATAGTTCATCGGCTTGCAGTCGAGGAACTGCTTAAATGTGCAGCTTCGAACTGCGCTGTCTCCAGATGAATCTCCATTCCCATTATGTCTAGCGTTGCTTGGTCTTTCACTGTCTTGAGTACGGTTTGCCTCATACTGGGCGATAGCAGCGGAGACCCGTTCTTCCAGTAGAGCCTCCAGCTCTTCGGCAATTCTTGGCAGTGGGGGAGGTGGAGGTTGATCGTCATTGCGAGCATTCACAGCTTTCCTGGGTGCCATGTTCTGACAGAACATAACACAACAGGGTTAGGCATTTGTTTGATATCGTCATACTAGGCCGTAGTAGTATATATATACACAGGCATATACCACATAAGTGACGTCAAACAAATATTACTCTAGCAGAGTATTTAGTAGGCTTGCACTGAGGGAATCTATACGTGACAAGACTTGCTGTGATTTCTGTGCACTGAATTCCATAATTACGTATGCATCCATAATTATGTAACTCCTTGTACAGTCCGCACAGTTCGTTTCATCCTCGTATTTCTCCCTTCCGATGGGCCATCGCTTTCAGGTAAAGTCACGTATACTTGTGACATTCTACCTCTAGTATATGCTAATTATCACACATAATTGCAAGTAATTTCTAGTCAACGACAAGTGCTACTCAAGTGCACTCTAAGTCTCGTAGTGTCTTTTCTAGACTCATGTAGACAGTTTCAGGCAGTGGATGTCGCGGGACGTTTTATGCAATGAAAACTCTTTGAAAATTGTTTTCGTGAATGGATCCTAGAGATTGTAGACTAGACTTGAGAAGGAATCCTGGTTCACTACAATCGCAGCTCTGATACCAATCTGTCACACCCCTTTCTGCGGCGGAAGCACGAGGTGTGATCATGAAAGGTTCTCATTGCATACGAAGAGTAAACATGCTACATGCTCGTAAAATAACATTCAAATACCATAATTTGAAAACATACGTTAGCGTTTACATCGCTAAGTCGCATAAAACATTGTCTTAAAAGTTTACAACTTTATTCAAAGTTAAACACAAGCGACATCCACGAGCATAAGCTAGACCACGCGCACATCCATCCTAGTTACCTGAAATACATGTGAGTTTTTGGAAAAACGTCAACATAAAGTTGGTGTGAATTCATGCGGTTTTGTATTTCATGTTTGTATACTTTGTATGAAAACATAGTTTGTGAGTAAATCAAGTTTTCATATGTAAATCCAGTTTCATGTGTACACCACGTACATCTGTATAATTCAATTTCTTCTTGAGTACCCCACGTACTCAAGTTTAATTCTCATTCTCTTGAGTACCCCACGTACTTCAAGTATAATTCAATCTTCTTGAGTACCCCACGTACTTCAAGTTATATATATCAATTTTGTATGGTATGAATTTTATGTAAATACAGTATTTCTGTAATTATCAGATTGTTAATGGGTTGCAAAGCCATTAACCTGTGGCACGTCATAGGAAGTCACCAAACCTAAGGCATTTATTTGGTATATTCTGAGACACAAAAGTACTCCTCGATTCTCGCCCCGACCAGGAGTGTGGCTGCCAGGCACCCGTTAGATCTAACCTTTTGTTCTGCAGTCTAGGTATATTGTTGATTAATGGTGCTTCTGTACCCTATTCGTGACACTATTTCTCATAACGCCTCCTACTTGGTTCTCGTTCTCACCAAGCGCGTTTCTTGTTATCATTTCTCATAGCGCCTTACACTTGGTTCTCGTCTCACCAAATGCGCTTCTTGTATTTATATCATACCATTTATAAATATTGTACTTTTGTACATGTATTTCACCCCCGAAGTTATAAAAACTGAAAACAGTTAAAGAGAAAAGGGGGAGCATGAACTCACAACTTTGCGTTCCTAGCGTCGTAAACTCCACCGGATTTGCTTAATTAACGTCGTAACCTATACGCGTTTTCTTAACGTTAGTCACTAGACTTGCGTCGCACAAGTACAGTCACTCTCTTTTGTGTATATTTTCTTGTGTTAAAAATATTCTATATTTTTAACTACGTATCTTACTTATATTATTTTCTCCAAAAATAAATATAAGTCTTTTGTGTTTTGCACTTTGCACCCGAATCATGTATCTTGTGTTTTGTATGTGTATTTCTATATTTCTACTCCTCATGAGTATTTAGTGTATTTTTAAGTCTTAATACACTAGCACGTATAACACATACTATATACACTTAGCACAAAAATTGGTGATAAAATAATATATATTTTTCTCTCCAAAAATATATATACATAATATCCATTTTTATTCTTCAAGAAATCACCATTTCTTATCACCAAAAATTAGGGAAACCTTAGTAATGCTTTTAAACACATTTTTAGGGAATAAGTTTCTCAAAAACTTATATTTTTCTAAGTGTCAAAATTTATAAAAATTTTGACAGAGTTTCCCCTAAAAATGGAGGTTTCCCACGTTTTCAAAACGTGTGTTTATTTTCTTTTAAATCATCATCAATCATCAATAATCACTAATCTCATGAACTTGAATATTTACAAAAATGTGTAGTAACTTACTAGCACATTTAGTAAGTCTTGTTATCTTTAAAAATAAGTTTAACTTCTTAAAAACTTTATTTTTAAAGAATATGAAGTTTTACAACTTCTAGTCGGTTTTTACGAAAACTATTTCTTCGTTAACACTTTTGTTACACAAGTGTCCACACACTTGCTTATTCACAAAAACCACTTTTGTTTGTGTAAGATCCGGTTTAGAACATGTGATCTCTTGGACACTTGGTCCTTTGAAAATACCGCTTGTAGATACGTAGATCTACTAGTTTTAAACACTTTTGTACAAGTTAAAACATTTTTACACAAGTTCATGGTTTATGTGTGGTAGGGTTTCACCTTTTAACCCTTGTTACTTCTAAAATAGCTTTATGTTAAGATCCATGATCTTACCAAACCGGGTTAAACGATGATCCGAGCTACCACATCGTAGATCGGGTCTAGATAACCATGTATTTCAAATACTACAACTTTTACACAACCTATGTGCTATTAACCACTATTTTTCATGTTTTTAGTAGACTTTTGTACATCTTTTCGCATTTTAACGAGATTTAACCAACACAAATCCTTTTAACCACTTTAGATAAGTTCAAATATGAGTTCTAAGTGTTATACCTCTAGCTCAAGGCTAGGGAAGATTCTAAGCACAAATCGAGTGGATAAAAGCAAGGTAGAGAGGTCCTTCGAACTCCGTTTGCTCCAAGCTTCCTAATACGAGACCCTTAATGCGTGTGTGAGCTTGGAATGGCTTGATCAAAACTCGAAGTTGGATGTATGGGAGGGGGGGTGTTCGGCCGAGAATATGTAGAGAAGGAGAGAGAGTTTTTGTGTGGTGTTATGTGATGGAAAAGGTCTTGTGTGTTTAACCTTATACTTATAGATAATTTCCAAGTGTATTAACCACTAGTCCATATGTCTTCTTGATTCCAAACACCCAAGATTATTTAAATCAACAAGGACAAGAGGTGTCCCCCTACATGGGGACGGTTTGTGATGGGGGGGGGGGTCTTGGTCCATTTCCAACTAGTTAGTTGATGTTTAGTTAGGTTAATTAGGTTAGTTAAGTGTTTAACTTAGTTAGTGATGTTTAGTGCTGTAAAGCGGGTGTTAGGGTAATCAGGGACCCTAACTAGCTCAGAAAAATATAGATAGTGAAAATAATAATATTTTCATGTTCCGGGTATAGTCCGGTTGTTCGGTTACATACCGATTCGTTAAAGTGCTAAATTACACCTTTTAGTGTCTAATAAGTGTCTTTTTGTAACACTATCGGTTCCCAACACTTAGGGAAATATTCTGGATAATAAAACAACATTTCTGCATAATATTTATACGTCTAAATGCTGAATTCTTGCTGATTTGTATAAATTCTGCACTTAAAGTGCGTTTCGGGTGCTTTTTAGTGCTCATTTTTGCTTTCGCAATGTATATAAATTAAACCCTTGTATGTACTCTTGGGTTTTAATGCATTCTTGTTGTCGGACCTACACCTAGGCCTCAATTCTGATGTCTGACTGCTTTCTGCAGTTCTGTTGACACAGTGTGTCTTACCGGTGAGTTTACTATTATTCTGACGCAACGCTCTCGTTTACGCATAAAGCAATATTTTGTAGTATACAACATGCATGAATTCACTTGTTTAATCATGTGTTCAGACATTGCTGACAATTAAACTCATAATTGCAGTCATTAAGCAATAATTATAGTGTACGGAAATTACCGGTTTGTGCCAGTTGTCACAAGCCATGATAGGCTAAAAAGAGTTAAGAAACAATTAATAAGTGAAATGACCGCACGGTGTAAACCGGAGCGAGTCGTATAGATGAGTTGGTAATAAATATCATCCCGCCAACATAATCGGTCACTTAGACCAAATGGGTCAAAAGGTGAAGATATCACCTTTTAACAATAACGATTAATGATTATTGTCGAGTTATATTATTTCAGGAGTAAATGTCAAATGGGTATTAGCAACGCTATGGATTAGCGGTTATAAAAGCAAGGTATTAAAAACGGGTCAATATATTGATCCGCGCCAGGTATGTGAAAAAGGGTAACACTCATTTAGAATATGTGGTTCAATGAGTGTTAAAAGAAGTCAAAATAAACATTTGGTTACTTGATAAGTAAACCGAATGTTTTAAATAATGAACATTGCGTTTGGAAAGCTTAATGACTTTTTAAACAAAATCATAGGTTAAAAGAGGGATTATGGGTCAAATATACTTTCAAAAGTCCTTCATCGTAAATGATTAGCTAAACGGACTAAAACGCCCTTATAAGCTAAATTGGACAAACGACCTTTAAAGGTAGTTTTGAAACGAGTTTTATGATCATATAAATAATTAGAATAAGTATAAGAAGCGAAAGATGTAAACCTTTGGTCAAATGACTCTATATGAGTCTTTGTCGTAAATTAGCAATCCGACGAGAAAAACTCGGATTATATAGATAACCTCATTAAGCCCACCACAAATATAGTTTTGGTGGAAGATTACTTGATAAGAAATGTTGTATAATAACGCTAGAAACGAATGAAAGCGTTTCATGATCAAAATATGCCTAAATACCCTTAACGGGTCAAAATACGCATATGAGCGTAAACAGGTTTAAGATACGTAAGAGACCCGTGACTTGAACCTAATATGATAGGAATTATTGAAATTATGAATATCATGAGAATAAGGACCAAATAAACATGTTTGTGTGATATAATCACGAACGGGTCAAATTTGGTAAAAAGGGTAATAAGTCGAAGACTTAAAAGTCTGAAATTTTATTAATCCGGATATTGGATTTTAACTCCATAAGATGGAGAATTAAATTACGGACGCGTAGGAAAAAGAATCGGGTAAAACGGATTAAAAACGAGAGAGTTATGCTCGTTTCCGTGAAATCGGGTCATGCTGGGTATGTACAGCAACATAAAAGAAACATTCTGCCAAAATGGGGGCTAGGTGGGGCGTCTAGCCCCTAGGCGTGACGCCTAGCCCCCCCCCCCCTGAACATGAAAAACGTTTAATTTTGTTTGTTTGACCCATATAACTTGTTTAAACTTGTTATTTAACTATCAAAACTAACTTTTAAGTTGGTTTTGATCATAGGTGATTGCCAAGAGTGTCCGGATGAAGATCAAGCTCGAAGAAGAACCGAACACGATAAAGTTAAAAGCTTCCGCGCGGCGTTTCGTCGTAACTTTTAAACGACGAACTTACGTATATTATGTTGAAAACTTTTAAGTTGTAAAAGTTTTAGATTACTCGTATTTTCTAAGGATACTTAATCGTAATTACATGTTTATTTTCGTTATTTATACGAAAACCTTTAAAATAATAACAAGGGTGTTACAAGAATGGAGTGAAACGGGTAGTGAACGGAGTTACACCAATATCTGAAGAGTCAAACAGAGGTTCAACTTGAGCATCTTCAATAGGTTCTGCTTCTGGAGTATCTTCTGGAATTTTGAAGGTGTTGAAAATCACACCCACGTCATAAAACCAATCGGGAGTACTTCCAGTGTTGGTGTAGTTTCCTTCTTAAAAATCACCATAATACGATTCAATCACCATCTTCGTTCTTTTGTTGTAGACTCTGTAGGCCTTCTATGTGGATGAATACCCCATGAAGTAGCAGATATCACCCACTGCTTTGAACTTGATGAGATTTTCTTGAGTATTTAGCAGAGTGCACGAACATCCAAATGGTCTGAAGAAGTCAATAAGCGGCTTTCTTTTGAAGAGAAGTTCATATGTCGTTTTTCCGTGTGGTTTTACAATGAGAACCTTGTTCAGAACGTAGCATGCTGTATTTACTGCTTCTGCCCAGAAGATGATTGGGAGCTTTGAATCCACCAGCATGGTTCTTGCGGCCTCGATCAGCGTTCTGTTCTTACGTTCAGCAACTCCATTTTGTTGAGGAGTTCTGGCTACACTGTATTGAAGATGAATTCCTTTTTCTGCACAGAAGGATATGAATGTTTGATTTTTGAATTCGGAACCATTATCACTTATGATCGACTTTACTTTTAATCTTGTCACATTTTCAATCAAGGGAATGAATGACTTGAGAATTTCAGCTGTCTCACTTTTTGCCTCAAGAAAATAGACCCATGAAAAACGAGAGAAATCATCTGTAATCACCAAACAATAAGAACTTTTAGCAAGACTTTTAACACTAATTGGACCAAAAAGATCCATATGCATCAACTGAAGAGGCGCAGTAATCGTATTCACTGCTTTGGACTTGTGCGATTTCTTGTGTTGCTTTCCCTGGGCGCATGCTATACATTTTTCAGAAAAAGGAAATTCTTTTATCGGAAGTCCTCTCACTAAGTTTAACTTAGAGAGTTTATTCATATTTTTGAAATTTACATGCCCCAATCGCCTGTGCCAAAGCAGTGACTCCGATTCTGAAGCCTTTGAGATCAAACAGGTCAAGTTGTCATTTGTCTTGGCATTTTTCATGTTGAGCACGTATGTGTTGTTTTGTCTTGGAGCAGTGAGCGTGATCATTTCTGCAGGAACAACATATTCAGGCTTGAGAAACAAGTATTCCATGTCATTGAAAAGCACCGATATTCCTTTATCACAGACTTGTGATACACTCATGAGATTGTAGCACAGTTCTGGAACATTATTGACATTTTCCAACGTGAGGGCTTCAGACACCACATCTCCTATTCCAACGATCTTCCCTCCCTTCTCGTCTCCAGCGAATGACACGAAATCACCATCAATAAAACGAAAGTTCTTCAAAAGCTCCTTCAAGCCTGTCATGTGTCTTGAACATCCGCTGTCGACATGCCAGATATATTCCATGAGCATACGGAGCCATTTCTGGAGTTTATTCTGAAATACAAGAATATGCACAAATTAGTTTGATTTGGGAACCCAGATTTGCTTTACTTTGGATCTATCGTGGTTTTGTCCCACGATATCTTCTTTTTGCTTCCAAAAATAAGCTGTTGAATTGACCAGATTTTTAACAGATTTCTTAAGATAATCAAGTTGATCTGTGAAGTTCTTAACAAAATCATATTCTGGTTTAGAAAAGTTCTTGTTTTTACAATGTTTCGCTGTATGTCCTAAATGACCACAGCGAAAACATCGTTTACGTCTGGGCCTTTTGGTCTTAGAAGATGATGTATGTGATGAGTGTCTTGAGCTTTCTGCTTTCTTCATCTTCTTGTCAACTCGACTTTCATCTTCTAAGCATTCTTCATCGCTGTCGGAATCTGATGAGCTTTCTGATGTTTGATATTCACTGGAATTTAGTTCTTCACTTGCTTCGTAACTTGAATCATTGCAGCTTTGATCTTCGCTTGAACTTTCTGAATTTTGGTCTTCAATTGTCTCAACACTTGAACCTTCGGAGCTTTCATCATTTGTTGATTGATCTTCACTTGAGGTTTTTGAGGTTTCTTCACTTGAAAATTCAGTGCTTTCACCATCTGTTGTTCGATCTTCACTTGAGTTTTCTGATTTTTGCTCATCCTCAGGACTTGAAGTCTCCTTTTCATCTTCTGAGGGAGTAATGCTTGAGTCTTCATTGCAGTGATCTTCAGTGACTATCTTTTCTGAATCTGTCATACCTGTTCGAGATGGAATAAATTCTGGAATTTCCTCTGTGAGGAATTTTCCAAAGCTATTCTTTTTCAATTCTGGCACAAATACAGGAGATTCACAAACAATTTTATCATCACAAAATGCAGAATTTAAATCATGACATTCAAACATAGCATGTTCATGATCACGGGTCTCAAATGTAGGCACATGGCCCTTACAGTCATCCGAAGATTTAAATTTAGGCACACGGCCATTACAGTCATCCATCCTAATTAAATTATTACATTCATCCCGAATATTGTTTTTCTTAGAACAGTTCCAGGCGAACCAGTTAACAGTGGAATAACTGTCGCCTGAATAACCTATTCCTATTTTTGAACCGCCGCAGTCTCCATCCTCATCGCACACATCTTCTTTACACACAATTGGATCTGCATTACTTTTAGAAAAGTTAGCGGTTGTTTCGTTTTCACAAGATTCGTTTTGTTCTACAGAGGCCTTTTCATCAATGAGATCATTTTCGAGATGAGGAGTTGGCATAGGCACATAGTTTTTGCTATGTGGTGGAAAGAATAGTTTTCTTTCATTTCCTTGCCTGTCCTTATACCCGATCCCGTCTTTCACATACGTTGGTCGTTGGCAGTTTTTGATGTCAGTAAAGGCCTTTTGACTGACATTCCATTTGTCTATGATAATTTGCAATTTATTCTTTTCGTTCAAAGCTTTTTCTAGTCTATCTGTGAGATCGTTAATGATAAAATCTTTTCTAAACACAAATTCTTTTAGAGTTTGCATTTCAGCTAAAGTTGAATTCAACTTTCTCTGATATGCGGCCTCGTTCTGTTTAAGCTCTTTGTTAAATTTTAAAGCTTTGTCTTTTTGTATCTCAAATTCTAGATTTAGAGACTTGTAATGTGCCACGACATCAACGCATGCTGGTGTGCATAACTTTACTTTAAAGCTATGTGGAATACTATTTACCAAGTCTTTGTCAGCTTTTTCTTTCGAAGATTCTGTTTTCATTGCTGCGGCTGAGACTTTTTCTTTGTCTTTCTTCTGGTCAGATGCCTCCTTAGGACCATGCTCCTTAGCTTCTTCAGAATTCTTTTCCTTCTCAGGCTCTGGGGAGGTGATAATGCTTTTCAGACCCTTATCAGCAATGTTGTCACCTTTTGGAATTACAGCTGTTGGTTTCTCAAACTGCTTTGATGAGGACCCGCTTGAGATTTTTGCCATAAGAGCTTTGTTGACTTGTTCCTTGGCATCAGCAATTTCTTCACTCTAATCATAATCTTCAACAACTAAAGCTTTTGGTGTGCCAGGAGATGCGTTGTTTTTGTTTTCTTCGATAGTGATTTGCTTTACAGCAGGAGTGGCTTCAATGTTTCCTTCCTTCAACAAGGGGCACTCACGCTTGAAGTGACCAAGATTCTTGCAGTTGTAACACCTCAGTTTGGACTTGTCAAAACCAGCTTTTCCAAGACCCAAACGCTTCCCGGTCTTATCCTGAAATTTCTTCAACCTTAGAGTGATCATGGCCATCTGCCATTTCAAATCCATTTCCTCCATGTCATCTGGATCAACCTGATACATGTCTTCAGCAGTGAACATTTCCTTCTTGAGCTCTCCTGACATTAAAGCTTCATAGCTACTCAGAAACATGTTGAAAAGTGCCACGTTTTCAGTAGACACTTTCAACGCTTGTGTATCACCAACCGTGACACTCTTCTCACTAGGTTGTGGAGCTTTTGATGTGCTTGCGGAAGCGTTAGCATAGATTATGTCAGAAGCTTGTTGACTGATGCCACCTGAAGCAAGGAATGCCACATTCTTCATTCCAGCAGAAGTTTGATTGGTCTTTGGAGTGTAGCCAGCAGTGTTCATTTCTCGTTTGTTGACATCCATTTCAAAAGCTCTTAGAGTGTTAATTAAGTCTGACAGAGTGACAGGATTTGGATTATTGAGGAAATCCTTCTTGATCATCATGCATTGCAAACTCCATTCCTTAGGGAGTGAGTCCAGCAGCTTCTTTATAGCAGCACGGTTTGTGACAGGATTTCCTGCCTTCTTCATTTTGGTCATCATATTCAGAAAGCGACTGATATGATCGGAAAGACTTTCTCCACGAACTCCACAAAACATGTCGTATTGCTTCTGCACCATGTCTCTCTTACTTTCAATTAGCTCTTCATTTCCCTCATAATACTCAATCAATGCATTCCAGAGTGCATTTGCAGTTCGGTGTTCTTCAAACATGTTGCAGTCATCAGTTGACAGAGCCATGGTTAAGGCGACATGTGCACGGCGATCGCGTTGGATTAGGGCCTTGTCTTCGTCAGTGAAGGTTGTGGCGTCATTGTTAGCGACTACCGCATCATTTCGAACCACCGTTGGAATGTGGGGTCCAGCGGTGACTGAGAGCCACAGATTGTAGTCTGTGTATTCGAAGAACGACTGGATCCGAGTCTTCCAAGTACTGAAATCTTCAGCTCCTTTCAACTTTGGTGGCCTAGTAGTGGTTCCGGTTTCAAGTTCCGCTTGAGCAATTGGACTTAGCTGATTCAACGACATCTTGGCTTGTCTTTGACAAAGGTAAGCTGATCAGAGGTTAATTTCGCTGATAAGTCTGCTGGAGAAACAATTTCGCCAGAAAATGTTGTAAATTCGCCGGAGATCAGAGAAGCAGGACCAATTTTGCCGGAAGCCTTCGCTGGTCTCCTATCTTCACCGGTACACGGAGATGTCCTGCACGAGCAAACAAGCTAATTCCGCTGATACAAATAGCACACACGTTAGTTTGGCTTATTTCGCCGTATACCGTGATAAGAACGCTGTGGTTCTATATCACAGTTCTCGAAGTCGCCTTCGATAATTTCGCTAAAGGGTCACTTGACACTATATCGCCGACAATCAACAATTTCGCTCGAGTCTTAGTCGGCGAAATTGGTGATTTTGCGATGATTTCAAAGAATGTTCGCTATGTTCAAATGTTTCTTCGCTATATTCAAAGTTGTCTTCGCTATATTCAAGTATAATTTCGCTGAATTCAAAACTTCTTCGCTATATTCAAATTAATTTCGCTGGACAGAGGGTTTAACACGAACTAAAACCCTCTAATCACTCAAAAATGACTCAAAAACCATGTTTTCATGCACCAAAATGTCCAAAATGACTCCCTAATCATATATTAACAACAACCTATCGATTAAACACACCAAATCAATCCATTTTAAGACTAAAAATTTGAAAAACCTAGAAACTTTGAAAAACCTTCAAAACTTTGAAAAATCTCAACAAGAACACAACAACCAAGAGCACTAAGTCTCTGATACCAAATTGTAGATCCCAATATCAATCCGGATCACAGTGATTGGTTGTTTTAGTCCAAAACACCTATTGATTAAGTGTTTGAACTATGAAAAAGTTAAGAACAATCAAGAATGAAGATGAAGCTAATGGATTGATGAATACAACAAGTGTTGTATTGAATCCAAACAAGTATATGAATCAATAAAGCACCTTGGAAATCTGATTTGAGCACACAATCAAGAGATTTAATGTAAACAACACTTCATTCACCAAAGAGCCAAAGCTTGGCTAGGGCTACAATGCTTGGGTTTATATAGGACCTGACTTGCCAGCATAATTATAATTATGCTGGAATCTTAACTACACCAAGTCAGGTTTGCTAGTTTCATGAAATTACAAAATAAGCCCCTAGACTATAAAATAAGCTACAAACTATTACAAAACTAATCCAGTACAAGTATGAACGATCTCAAAAGTTCCAACAATGACAGCTGATGTGATGGGTGACAGTTTTTCAGGCGGCGGTTGTAATTACACAACAGGTAATTATAACTTCCTTTTTCATATTTATTTCTCATTTATTCTTACTTGATAATCTTTTCACTTATCTTCTCCAAGCGTTCCGGTTATTCCTTCCTTCATTCAGGTTAGTCATCGTTTTTCTTTCTTCGTTTTTTCTGTTCTTCGTTTTGATCATGGGTGCACGTAAGGATCTTTCTATTAGTTTTTCTCGCCTCACTCAAGAGGAAGTAGAGGCCTTTTGTATGGAATGGGGCATTGATTTGAAGTTCAATCCAGTTGCACCAGGTTGTGACAAGTCAGTTGATCAATGCCCTTCTGGGTCGATTGCTTTATACTGTCGCCACTTTAAGTTCTCCAATCTTCGTCATCCGTTCTCAACCTTTGTATTGAATGTTTTAGAGTATTACCAAGTTTCGTTTGGTCAAATCCATCCCAAAGGTATGGATAGGGTTTTACATTTTGAAGTTTTATGCCGGGCCTCCGGTTATGATCCCTCCTTGTTGTTGTTCTGTCGGTTCTTCCGCTTGGCGAAGAACAGTGATTGGTTTACCTTCGAAACATCCAAAGTCGATACTTTCTTGATTTTTCCATGGTTACCACCCTTGGTGTCTGTAAAGATCGGTTCTTCTGGGTTTCAAAGTCAATTGTTCCCTTTAAAATGGTGTGGAGACACCCAGACGCCGTTCTCAATGAACCGGAACCCTTTGAGTATGATTTGAATGATTGTTTTCTTAAGGCCATCTGGGAATGTCCTTCAAGGGTTCGGCCTTTTCCTAAACATTTGCTAGTTTTGTTGGGTATTAGCAAACTGTGGGATAAGTCTGGTCGGGATCCGATTCTTATGAGGAGTGGTCAGGGTATGCATTTCCCCTGTTTGGCTTTTTTACATTCCTTTAAATTGTTTTCTTATGTTTTGTTTCTTGTAAATTTTGCAGTTATGTCTGCATTGGATTTTGTTAAGAGTGACGACACATCAGATGTTGTTTTTACGGATGCTCAAGCTGCAGAGGGTGAGTTGCTAGGGGTTCTGAGCACAGATTTGAGGGTGTGGGTTATGCTAGTGTTTCAAATGTCAAGGGTTTTACCAAGAATGTTGTTCCTAAGACTTTGACCCGTCGTTCTGCTCGTCGTATGTTGAAGAGTGCTGCTCAATCCACTTCTTCTGATCCTGTGGAATTGAGCGACGACATTGAAGTTTCTGAGGGTCAAGGCCCTGATGCTGAAAAGGAGAAAAATTTGGTTGTTCTTTGTAAGAAGAAAGCTTCAGGTTAGAAGGTTACAGTGACTCCTGTTCAAGGTTCATCAAGCAAGGATGTTGAAGGCTTGGGTGAAGATGAGGTTTTTGTTCCGAATTGTAGTGTTAAATTTGGGGACACTTTTAAGGATGCCAATGTTTGTGCTGATGTGCTGGCAAATTTTGCTCCTCCTGGTGTTCGAGGTGCCATATCAGAGATGGAGGGTGACACCTTTCTTTCAAGGTTGATCTTGAACTCCTGCAACCTTTCTGCCTTGGTGGCTAAAGGTGTTACTCGTTTCCTGAAGGGGATATAGGAGTATGAAGAGTTCTCAAAAAAGAAGGAGAAAATGAAGGCTTCTATGGCTGTCATGAAAAAGGACATTGATAGCTTTTCGAAGAAGGAGGAAACTTGGGTTAAAAAGGTTGGTGAGTTGACCCGTAGGCACGAGATTGAGATTAGTGATTTGAAGAAGAGTTTTGAGGCAGATAGGTTGAAGCTGAAGGCTGATAGGGAAGCCTTGGATGTTCAAAAGAAGGCCTTTGCTGAAGAAAAAGAGGGCTTGAAGGCTTCTGTAGTTCAAGCTACTGGTGATAACCAGTGGCTTATTGAGCAAGGCTTTCAGCAGGTTGTTACCTATCTCCTTCACTCTAATGAATTTAACTCTGCCCTTGGGGATGTCTACACGAAATTGCTGAACTATGGGAAACATTTGGCTTGGTTGCTGGTTTCAAACTTCATGAGTCTGGTCAGGCCTTAGAACAATCTCCTTTGTTTCTTGCTAAAGCTTCTGAAATTTTCAAGGAGTCTGTTCATAAGATGGAAAGGCTGACTTACGCTTATGTAAGTGAAGTTTCATCTTCCTTTGGTAAACCTCTTTCCGTGTTACAGGAGCTAAAACCAGCTGGGCTAAATGAGAAGGTTTGTGCTGAAGTCCTTGATTCCCTTTCCAAGAAGCGTTCTCGTTCAGGTGATAGTGAAGAGACTTTCTCGGAGGATGCGGAGGTTTCCAAGGAAGCAAGCCTTGAGGGTTCAGTGGTTGGAGGTGATGGTGTCCCTAAGGCCAAGAAAGCAGTGAGAGGAGCTGCTTCTTCTATTTATACTTGCCCATCAGGACCCTTGCCCTATGTTAGCCAGTTTCGACTCTGGACCATACCGCAGCAGCGGTTGCCGCTCGATCGAAATGGGTCTAATCCTGATATGGGTATTGGCGCCTTTGATTAAAGAATGTTCTCCGCCTTTTTCCTCCACCTACCGGGCTAGGTAATTGTTGGAATGTGCTTCATTGGAACGTAGCTAATCGTCCTTGCTTTTAGAGAATTGCTGGCTCTGCCTCGGCCTTTCTGCCTATAGTCTAAGGAACCGGTAGCAAGAGAGCTCTAAGAAGTGGGGGCGACCTCGTAGTTTTATAATGATTCTTTCACTCCTATCCCCTCATAAGAGGAGGATGCCAAGAGTTTCGCTCAACGGCCTAAGGACTACCTGACCTGCTGACCTTCCTGCAATTCAATTCCCTAATGAAATCAACTACCTGTCTAAGTGCACTAGCTGACTTCTCTATTGCATAACGCTTCTCACCTGACTTCATAATCACAGCTAAGCTGCCTACTGTGAGGATCTAGCCGTTGCTTCATGCTTACCTTCCTTCATAAGAATAGGCTAGGATTAGTCCGGATCTAGCCTTAGTGTAGTAAATACCATCAACAGGATGAACTATATTTGAAGGAAGGCATCTATTCAAGTCTTTATTGAATTCGATATGCGTAGATTCGATTCGGAGAAGAGATTCTTTCTTGTAAGAACATGGCAAACTAAGTGAAGTCATTCAGAACTGGCAAGCACCCGGAAGCACTAGACCAATAAGCTAGATCTCCCTACGGGGCATTGCACGTTTAGCCAGACCGCTCCGCTCGTGCTTCTCCTTGCGTCTTGCACTAGAACAGGGAAATCGCTACTAAAGCACTTTCTCTCATGAATTGAAAGAGTTCTATCTCATATAGGGTCAAAATCTACTGCTTATACTCTTGCAAGCAAGGCGAGAAGCGATTCTCTTAGCCGGCATACCCGACGAATCAAAAAAGCTATAATAAGGCAATCCATGGGCATGGAACCCCGAAATAGCCAATCTACAATCAAACTTTTAATCAGGTCGAAAAATGATTGCCGGTGGGTAGAACCAAGACTCATTTTAGCCAGGAGCTTACTTTCACTACTTATTTAGCTACTTTAGGTCGTTGTAGTCCATAAATCAAAATAAAACTTTATCAGAGCTTGCATTCGATGCCGTTGATTCAATTTCTTCACCACCGGTAGCAATCAATTCTAAAAAGAAGCTTCCGGAAAGATATTCTAGTAAATAGAAAACTCGCCATTCATTCATGAACTGTCTTGCCCGTGCCATCAAGAGCTACAGCTATATCTCTCGAAGGTGTCTTAGCTCCACCGATAGGAACTGCCCACCTATCCAGGTAGCCTCACCCGTGAACCACGAACTACACTTACAGACAACCTAAGAAGAAACGGAGTCTCACCCATCAAAGCATAAGAAGCAAAAACTAGAAGAATAAACAAGAGATAACGCGCATACAAAGAGGATTCTTAACCGTTCGCGAAGAGAAGATAGTTGTTTTAGGCAAGGAAAAAGCCAACCATAGCAGAACGCAATCAAAGCTTTCGTCCTTGGCCGCTCCTTCAACTGATTTCATTCATTCATAAACTCGCTTGAACGTGCCATCAAGAGCTCCAGCTGCAAGAGGATAGGATCTTTTTAGGCTGGGCACGAAAGCTGCATTGATTTGACTTCTTTGCTTCTGCTATTGAAGCGAAAAACCCCAAGAAAACTTTATCAATTCTCATTCTTCTTTGGCGACAAGGAAGGCTACCCCTGGGTAAAAGTACTAATCCGTCTATCTACTTACTACCTAACTAAGAGAATGGTATTTACTGAGAGAAGTAGTACGAGGAGCTAGATTGTTGCTGTCTTCTTTTTGGCAGTGGGATAGGGAAACTATGAGGACTGAACTTTCACTTTCTTACTTGAACTCATAGCTCTTTCTCTTTTTATCTTTTGAGAGCTGTATGTAACTACAGTTCTTTATGGGCTGGGGAAATCTCCTAAATTACAAGAGAGGAAGATAGAGTTAGCATTGATTGGGAAGGAAGGAACTAGTAATCCATTTAAGAGGACTTTACCCTAGAAAAAGTAAAAGGGAGGGAAGGAACTGACTTTTTCTAACTCGGAATGAATTGGAAGTGCGAGATGCACTAATCGGAAAGAGACTCTCTCTTGACCTGACTTTCCCTATTGGCTTTGACTGCGGTAAGTAATTCACTCAAACCGATTCCATTTATGGATACTTGGAGGGTGGGAAAACTCTTTCTTTTATCAGGATTAAAGGCTTAGCCGCCTGACTCACTCCGGATAGAAAGAGGGGGTCAGACACGGCGGAGACTTTCATTGAATATGGGATTGAGACTACGACTGGAATGGAATTGCTCCGTTGATAGATCCAGATTCGCATCCGCCCGTCTAAGAGATTTCTTCGTGCCGGGTCGTGAGCTATGTGGAGCGATAAAAAAAAATGGGATCTATTGGGCTTTCACCTGCACTGCCTTCGCCTAGGACATTAGAAAGGGCGAGAAAGGGCTTGCTGCTGGTTCGGAACTCCCCTATCTATTTGAATTGATTTACAGCGGCTATTTTCAAGCTTATAAAAGGAATTGCTTCTATTCACTTTAAAGAGGGTCTCTCCTGTCCGGCTCGATATGAACAAGGTAGGCTGGTAGGTGGGTAGGCTTCTATCCGACTAGTAGGACATGCAGTTCTCCCCTTAGCCTTAGGGCAGGCACGAAATCAATTAACAGCTTCTAAAGAAAAGAGGACGACTTAAGACAGCAAGAACGGCCAAAAGAAGTAAGTCACTTGCAAGCCCAGGAAGAATGAAAAGAAATCGATGAATGTGTCCCGACCAAGCAACGAAGAAGCGCTAGCAGATGAGATTGGACCTATATAGACTAGGAAACACAGGGAAAGACAGTCTTGGGGGTCCCCAAAACAGAGTGAGAACTAGCCCTTTGAGGAGCTCTCTAAGCTGTCTAACTCTCTATTACCATATGCAGAGGGAAACCAGGTTCAATAGCCGGATAGAGTAAGAAAACAACTAAATAGAAATGAGTACTTGCTACGGGTGAAGGAGTAAAGAGTTTCAAGAAAAAATCTCCTTAATGCGACTGCGGGAAGGCTGTTCCTGCTACATTTCGCTGGGGAAGAAAGAAGGAATTGAGTCCTTTCACATTATCACGGAAAAAGGGGATTGCCTCTTAGTCAATTTTGACTGGAAAAAGACCCGGAACCCCATACCCTCTCATTCACTTACTATAGGCCGAGGAGCGTAGATTCATCTTACTTTTTATAAATGGAAAAAGAGACATAAGTCACGCATTCAAGCAAGAGCCTTTGCCTTTCTTCGCTATGTAAATAGAGGGCCGGAGGAAGAAGTGCCAGAACCTCAACAAAAGAATGAAGGTGATAGAGTCTTACAGGAGACGCTAGGCTTCGGAATTGAATGGAATGATTCCTCTCCCTTGGTTGCCTTCACTGCCCGTGAATCCCTTCTCTTTTTCTATTTCAGTAGTCTTATGCGGTCTGGTCTGTCCATTAGTTGCTTAACTCATAGTAGTTAGGAGGTTGTTGTCCTAATGAGTGTAGCGGAGTGCTCCCTATCCTATTACTCATCTATAGGGCTATCACCCTAGCTTTCCCTGTCTCTGCCTTTCTTTCCTAGTCCTGAGTTTTTCTTCTTGACTATTGCTTGGGATTGGGTTTGACACTATTCAATACTAAATATCTACTCGTGGAGGGAGGGGAGGCAATAGATTCATCTTAGGCGGTAAGCGAAGGAACTGTAGGGCTTAGGGCAGCGAGTGAGCCTCGGATTTTTATTCAATAGCTCTAGGGGAGGTGAGAAGAGAGGCAATAGCTATTATAGAAGGACTTAACAATTCATGGCATGAATTAGAGTTGAAGGAAGAAAGACATGAAATGCTAGAAAGATGGAATCTATGAATGAGCTCTTTCGTCTAAGCCTAGAACTAGGCAAGAGCAAGGAATGGACTTTAAGTGAGTGTGAAAACCGGAAGGAGGGGACAAAGGTCAGTTCTATAAGGCAAGAAAGCAAGATCAGAAGAAGGAGCAATGCAGAATAACTAAGCATGACAAGGAGAGGATAGCTAGACTTTCAAAGACGGTAGCAATGGCAAGGAGACTAATCCCGATATTCTTTCCCTAGCAATTGGAGGATTCTATTGATCCAAGACCTGTATGTAGACCTGGGCCTCCCCCGCTTTCAGTTAAGGCCAGAAAGAATTATCTTACCTTTCTCTTCTGTCAGTTCCTTTCTTTGAAAACCAAGGATGAAGCTAGAATGTGGAGTACGGACTTATCATGCTTCCCAAGCCCATTTCTTTTCCTTCGCCTTTCTTTCATTTCATTATAAAGTTCCTTCTTTTTGTTACCCGGCTTTGATGAGATAGGATCGGTAAAAGGTCTGACTCTATGGTAGCCGCCTTGAAACAATTTCCCTTAACGAGCTACGAATCAAATAAGGTTACGGGCTTCCTGCCCTAAGAGTGGGTATTCGCAATCACGAAAGTACACTCCTGTTGTCTGCTAATCAATCCGAGACAACAACAACAAAGCGAAAGACTACATTTTAGAGAGTATTAGAGGTTATTGAGCTGGTGGCCGGCCCCCGACCAAAAAAGACTATTTCGATTGTTTTTACAATTCGATGACATAGAAGGGTAAGGGTGATGGTTCTGGGGCTTCGAAGCCTTATACTGATACTAAAACAATATATTCGTAGCTCTCTTAGCACTTAAAACAATTTCATGTTTTGTATGTTTAAACTTGTTTTCTGAAAGGGAACCGTTTAGGTCCCTATGGTGGTTGGAGCCTTGAGGGCTTCGTTGAACAATTATTTAGGTTTTAAGGCCCTTAAGGCCTCTTATGCTATGCTTTTAGTTTTCTAGTACTTGTGCTATGTTGTGACTTTTTATGTTGCCTTTATTTCATGTTGTATATTTTCTAAAGCTACTTGGTTAAGCAACTTGTGGCTTGAAGCCTTCGAGGCTCCGGGTGTTGCTTGATGTTTGTGGCTTGGTGGTTTACTAGGTGTTTTTGATTCTAAGTTGCATATAACCTTTTATTTTTGTGTTGTTGTTTTGTTCCTTTCCTTGTAGTTTTGTCTGTGTAATTGTCTTTGTTGGTGTTGTGTTTTCCTTATGTTACTTATACCTTAAAGGGTTCAGTGTTGCAGTCACTTAGCCTTGGTATTTTTAACAAGAAGGCATAACACTAATCTTGTTTATCATTTTTACATGGTTTAATTTTGGTTCGTAAGCCTGCTTAGAGTTTGTTTTTAGGAATATTTTTTAAGGCTTAAGGAACATTTGGTGAAGCCTGCTCAGACCCGTCTATGAGACAAGTTTGTAAAAAAAAATTCTAAATCTCATTGAGTTGTATTGATATAGGAACTCACCCCTTATATAGGTCCAATCAACCCTTGAACCTATTGAGCGATGTGGCCTGGGAGCTCATCCCCTTACATGACCCTTGTCATGGATTTTTTTTGCTAGGTTCTCAACCTGACTATAGGATAGAAAGACAAATTTTAACAAGAACCTAATTGTTCATTCATCAAAGTGTGCAGATTACAAGGGAACAAAAACAACACTTTGCTAATCTTTGTTTTTCTAATACATGATTCTAGACATGGAACCTTTTAAGGTTTTTACCGTTCCAATGCCGAGGAAGTTTTTTGTCATTTGAGTCAGCTAGCTTGTAGGATCCTCACTTATGAGCTTCGAGGATGGCATATGGTCCTTCCCATTTGGGACCAAGTTTCCCTTGGTTTTCTTTCTTGCTTGGCTCATTGTTTATGAGGACTAGGTCACCAGGCTTGAATCGTTCATGTGTTTACTCGGGCATTGTAGTAGGATTTCATCTTTTGTTTGTATCTTGCTTCTTGAATGGCTGCTTGATCTCGTGCTTCTTCTAAGAGTTTCAAGTTCAACATCGTCTCTTGCTTGTTTGCTTCTAGATCAATGTTGAACATTCTCTTTGTTGTAACTCCTATTTCTGTTGGGATTACAGCTTCAGATCCGAACACCAAGCTATAAGGTGTTTTCTTGTGACTTGTCTTTTCAGTGGTTCTGATTGCCCACAATACGTTTGGGAGTTCTTCAAGCCAATTGGTGTCATGCTTTCCTAATCGTGTTTTGATGCCCTCCACAATGCTTCAATTTGTTCTTTCAACCTGGTCGTTGGATTGAGGGTAGGCCACTGAGCTAAAGACCTGTGCTATTCGGAACTCTTTGCACCATGAGCTGAAAGGCTTTTGAGCAAACTGTTTTCCATTGTCCGTGACTAATACTCCTGGTAACCCAAATCGGCAAATGATGTTTTCCCATACAAAATCAATGATTTTCTTTCATGTTATCTTTGCTAATGGTTTCACCTCCGGCCATTTAGTGAAGTAGTCTACAACTAGTAGAAGGAATTTGACTACTCCTTTGGCCGGAGGGAACAATCCAACAATGTCCATTCCCCATTTGTGGAATGGCCAAGCAGATGAGATAGGAACCAAATCATGCTTTGGGCTTTTTGGCACTAGGGCATGTATTTGACAGGCTTCACATTTTTTCAGCTGCTCATTTGCATCTCGGTGCATTGTGGGCCAGAAGTATCTAAGGTTTATTAATTTTGACACTACTGACCTTGGGCCGAAATGAGCTCCACAAATTCACTCATGGACTTCCTTGATCAAGTATTGACTTTGTTCGGGGCCAACACAGCGAAGCAATGGTGCAAGGTATCCTTTTTTATAAAGGATATTTTCTTGTACCACGTATTGTCTTGACTTTATATGAACCGTTTCAGCTTCTACTTGATCTCTTGGAAGCTCACCATTTGTGAGGAATTTGATCAGAGGGGTCATCATATCTGGGCCTTCCTCGGTGATGACGTCATGTACTTCAAGCTCTTGAATTGATGATTGTTTCAACACTTCAACCAATACCTTCTTAGTAAGATGGGCAAAGGTCAACGAAGCGAGTTTGCTTAGTGCATCAGCTTTTTTGTTTTGTGTTCTGGGGACTTGCTTAATTGTGCATGTTTCAAATGCACTAATGAGCTCCTTTGCTTTTTCACAGTACTTCTTCATGTTTGGTTCTTTGGTCATGTAGTTGTTGCTTACTTGGTTTGAGACAAGCAATGAATTCGTGAAGACTTGAAGCCTTTTGACACCCATTTCTCTTGCAAGTTTGAGTCCCGCAATCAATGCTTCGTACTCAGCTTCATTACTTATAGTCTGAAATTCAAACCGAAAAGCATACGTAAGTTCCAAATGGTTAGGATCAATTAGAACTAGCCCTGCTCTTGACCCTTCAACGCTGGAAGCTCAGTCAGTGAAGAGCTTCTAGGTGTGGGGGTCGGAGGGTTCAGTGGAAGCTGTGTTGACTTCTGTTGTTTCATTGGGTATTTTCAAAATGAAATCAGCCAAGACTTGTGCTTTCACGGCTTCTCTTGGAACATAGGTGATATTGTGCTCTCCTAGTTCCACAGCCCATTTGGATAAACGTCCAGAAGTTTCGGGTTTTTCAAGCACATTTTTGATTGGTTGGTCCGTGACCACTTGTATGGGATGTGCTTGAAAGTATCTCCGAAGCCTTCTGGCTGTTTTAACTAGTGCAAAAGCGAGTTTTTCCAGTGGGGGATACTTGGTCTCTGCTAACTTTAAGGTTTTGCTGAAGAAGTAAACAGGTACCTAAGCCTTGTTTCTTTCGATGGTTAAGACTGCACTGATTGCTTTCTCAACGATTGACAAGTAGACATAGATTAGCTCCCCTATTTCAGGAGCAGCGATGTCTGGTAATGAAGCTAGGTGTTTCTTCATTTGGTTAAAAGCTTCTTCTGCTTCCTCTGTCCACCTGAAGTCCCTTTTGTTGGTACACCCTTGAAGGGTTTTGAAAAAGAGAAGAGACTTTTCTGCCAACTTGGAGGTAAAACGCTTCAATGTTGCCAGTTTACCATTTAAGCTTTCAACCTCTTTTTTACTTTTTGGGGATTTTGTTTCCAAAATAGCTTTGACCTTGTTGGGATTGGCTTTTATGCTTTGTTTGCCAACAATGTGTCCCAGAAACTTGCCCTCTTCGAAACCGAATGACCATTTCACGGGATTTAACTTCATGTTTATCTTTCTTAGGTTTCGAAACGTTTCCTGAATATCGTCAAGCATTTGACCTTCTGTCTTGCTTTTGATTTAACAAGTCATCCACATAGGCTTCCATATTTCTTCCTATCTGGTCCACAAATGCCTTATCCACCAACCGTTGATATGTTGCCCCTGTATTTTTTAGGCCAAAAGACATTTTTTGATAACAAAAAATGCCTTTGTCTGTATGAAAGGCCGTCTTTTCCTCATCTTACTTTTTCATTTGGATTTGGTGGTAGCCTTTATAGGCATCAAGAAAACACTTGAATGGGAAGCCTGTGAGTGAGTCTACCTTTAGATCAATTTCTGGCAAAGGATAACAATCCTTTGGGCAGGCTTTGTTCAAGTCTTTGAAATCGATGCACATTCTCCACGATCTATCGGGCTTCTTGACCATTGCAGGGTTAGCTATCCAAGAGTGGTATTTGACTTCTCATAGTATGCCAGCTTGCACCAACTCTTCAACCTCTTTGCATGCTGCTAAGCTTCGATCAGAGGCAAGGCTTCTTTTTTGTTGAACAATGGGCTTCATGTTTGGTGGAATCTTAAGCTCATGTTCGGCAATGTTCCTGGGAATGCCGATCATGTCATCAGGACACCATGCAAAGATGTCTATGTTGTAGGTCAGCAAATTCTTGAGGTATGAGAGAGTCTCTTGAGTGAGGTTGGTGTTTACCCTTATCCTTTGCTCAGGAAACTTAGGGTTAATGGCCCAACCTTATTCTTCGCTTTCATTTTTTCTTGAGCTTTCTCCTTCAACCAGGAACGCTTCCTGGGTTGGTTGAAGGGTTGGAATTTCTCTCTTGTTGGGAAACTTGACAATGCATTGGCCAACAGAGACAACCATGCTAAACTTGCTTCGGCCTGGCCTTCCTATGATAACATCGTAGGTAGAAGGCATGTTGATTACAATGAAGGTGAGTGGCTTGGTTCTTTCCATCTCACCCTCCCTGAAGCAAACGTCTAGTGTCAGTTGGCCTAAAGGCTTGATGGGTATGTCAGCGATGCCTTTGATGGACGACTCAGCTGGCTGAAGCCTTAAACACTCCTGTTCGCTGAGTCGGTTGAAGTATTTTTCAAACATTATTTCTGTTGCTGCACCCGTATCGATGTATGGCTTACTTGTCTTTATTGTTCCCACGATAGCCTCAACCACCAAAGGGTTCGAGTAAAGCCCCTTTTATGGAGGAGGGAAGCACAAGCACTAAAGCTCCCAAGCTTCCAAGTGATGACGCTTAGTGGGGGTTCCTTCAATGACATTCACCATGTTTACTTCCTTGTTTTTTTGATCACCCATCTTATCTTTTACTCCTTTAACGAGGTGAGCGAGTTCCCCAGATTTGACGGCTTCCTCAATTCTCTTTTTGAGTTATAAGCAATCATTAGTGTGATGCCGCTTTTCTTCATGGAATTCGCAGAAATGGGTAGAGTTTTCATTTCTTTTGCTTTTGGGCAGGGGTCTTGGCGGTCGGAAGCTGTGTTTAACCTCTTCAGTGGCAAGTATTTCCTGAGGGGTTTTGGTCAAGGCTGTGAAGTTCACAGCCTTGTCTCTACTCAAAGGGTTCCGACCTTCAGACCTTCGAGGATCTGAGCTTCATGAACGTCTATCAAAAGAGCCATAGTTGCTTCTCTTCCGGCTGGGGCTGTTGTTCCTCTAGCGGGGACTAGGGCTGCAAACAAACCAAATGTTCGGTGAACAGTTCGTGAACCGTCTGGCGGGAAGTTCGTTTGTGTTCATTCGTTTATTAAACAAACGAACACGAACAAAAAATTTCGTTCGTTTAGTTAAATGAACAAACATGAACAGAGGTCGTGTTCGTTCGTTTATGTTCGTGGACGTTCGGTAACGTGTTCGTTTGTGTTCGATAGTTCATTAGTGTTTTTAGTTTTTATATTTATTTAAATACTTCAAAATTCTGACAAATTAAATATCATATAAGTGTCAGTGTATTATATATTCTGTTCATGAACGATTGTTTGTGTTCGTTTGTTTCCATTTGTGTTCATGAACATTAGTTTGTGCTCATTTGTGCTGTCAACGTTTGTTTTTGTTTGTTGCCTAAATTTAACAAACAAACACAAACGAACACGAACAAGTTCATTTCCTTAACAAACGAACACGAACATAAAATCTCGTTCGATAAGTGTTCGTGAACGGTTCGCGAACACATATATTTCTTAACAAACGAACACGAACAAGGTTTTGTTCGTGTTCGTTCGGTTCGTTTGCAGCCCTAGCTGGGACCCCTCTTTCTTTGCTCCTTGATGTCAACCACCTCTTCTCCCCTGATATGAGCTTCAGCCCTTTCAAGGGCCTCTTCCAAGGTCTTGGGCAGGCACTTGTTAAAGTCTCTGGTGAGATATTTAGAGGTGATTGTATTCATGAAGCCCGCAACCCCCATCTTCTCGTCAGCTCCCACATACGTCAGACCTTCTTTCTTGTACCTCTCAGTGAAGTCCCTGAGACTTTCATCATCTTTTTGTTTAATTTGGAAGATCACGTTGGCATCCTTTA
Organism: Helianthus tuberosus; assembly: GCA_030545235.1. Lineage (NCBI taxonomy): Eukaryota > Viridiplantae > Streptophyta > Magnoliopsida > Asterales > Asteraceae > Helianthus > Helianthus tuberosus. Next base: position 54,244,325 of record CM060402.1, read on the forward strand.
CGTATCTCCTTTGCTGTGAGAAATTAGCCAGGAAGCCTTTGTTTAAATCATCGAAGGTTCGAATGCTTTGAGCTGGCAGGTCATTGAACCAGATTCTTGCAGACCCTACGAGGGTTTGCATGAACATCAGGAAACATTCAGCGTTGGACCATTTCTCTATCCTGGCTGCCCCGGTGAAGATCTAGAGGTGATCTTACGGATCTTCCGTTCCATCGTATGTTCTTATATGAGAAGGCATCTTTATTCTAGTTTGGAAATCGTAATCAGCAATTTGCTGAGAGAAAAATGCCAAATTGCTTGGCTTGTATGGTTTGGCCACATCCTCTTCCATTCTCGTGCCAGGGTTGCTGTTGGCATTCCCTTGAGTGGCAAGCACTTGGTTGATGAAGTGCTGCTAGGAGAAGCTTGCCATTATTTGGGCCATCATTTACAGCATGAAGTTGAAGCCTTGAAGGCTTTCAGGTGTAGCTGCATAGTTAACCCCCATAGGAGCACTCATTACGGCACTTCGTGCCAAGGGGATGACATATAAGGCTTGTTCCTATGTAGTGGTTGTTGGAGGTGGAAGGCTTGCAACAGGAGATTGCAACAACTGATCCAAAGTTAACTCATGTCCCAATGGTGCACCGGTGGCCGTAGGTTGAGAAGAAAATAAAGGAAAAGATGTTGGATCTGGCCTTATAAACGTATATGGACTGAGATTTGAAGGTGGACGGCAAGGACCAGCTTCGTTTCTGGACACGGCTGGCTGTGAGCTTGTGAAAGCGAGAGCCGGTGGTCCAGGTGACAATGACGACTCTGGTTTATCATAGCCTAACCGGACCCTTACCCCTTTTTCCCTTTCCCTGGTTACATGCTGGTTAAGGAGGGACCTTAACTGTAGGAAATTGTTGGCAACCCCCTCCGGTGTGAGATCGATACGTGTGGGAGTGTTAGACGCAACGACATTAGGAGATGGTGCTCCTGAACGAGACGGGGTCAGTGTCTGGAAGGAGAGGAACTCAGGGTATGTTGCTCCTGTCGGAGTGCTCCCTGGAGTTGAAAGTGTAGTAGGTATAGCCACGGGAGTTTGGCTGGTGTTGGGGGTAGAGGTACGTGGAACTTGATTTACCTCCTTCGGAGACTCTCCCTCAGACATGATGATTTCAGAAAGGATGGAGCTACACTACTGGTTTTCTTGAGAAAAGTAAGCGGCGTAGCCTCACGGTGAGCGCCAACTTGTTGTTACAACAAATATGAGACCGGGAGTAGTGGACAAGCTGGTTAGGCAAAAGGCTTCAAAGGTTGAAGTTTGCCTAATGCAGGTCGTGGGGTCCCCCTACGTTTGCTAAACGTAGAAGGAGGTTCACTAGTTATGTTTGTTGTTTACTTGATATCTTCGGCCGAAGAAGATTCAGCCTCAGATGTAATGGCAAGTAAAGTTATGTAATTTGGAATGAAGAAGAGAAGCATGCATGGAGCAAGTTCTCGAGAGATAAGAGGGAAGATCAGAGATCCAATGTCACGGTCCCCGACCCGGTTTGACCCGTTTCAGGAGCCGCGGGACAGAAAATCCCGTGGTATTTATTTAATTGAGTTTAACAGCGGAAGATTTCATCAGGATCTTTTTAAAACTGCAATTTCTCGATTATTTTATTTCACAATTCGGGATAAAACCCCGGTAATTTACAATCATATGATTTCACGGAGAAATCTTTATTTTTACAAAACATGTTTCTTTATTTTATATTGAGCCACTTCCTTAAGCTTGTAGTGCTACGCGGCACTTTTTCTGGATCACAACAGATCACCTGAAACATGTTTGAAAAAGGTTTTGTCAGCGGGAAATACTGGTGAATCATTCTATTTACTAAAACGACACGTTTGTTATAATTTACAGTATGAAGAGCGATTACAATGTTTCCATATCAACCATATACCCACGGTATTTGTCACTCGACCCATTGGCCCTCCCGTTGTCCAATGGTGTCTGTGACTATGGTCATATCACCCCTTGGCTAACTCGTTGTCCAATGGTGAAGATTATCAAGTAATGTATACAAAACCCCACATACTAGCTGTAATTTGGTGATTACAAAGACTTAATCCCTGTAATTATAACTTTGAAAATAACATGATTTTGTAAAGAACTTTGATAAAAAGAGAATGACTCACATTGCAGATTTAACACGGGCAGAGTCTAGTCTATGGATTAGCCTTGTTACCTAAATTAATGATAAGCACACAAACTAGGTTAGTAACTAATACAGCATTTACGATAACTCACGAGATTAAATCCTCACAACGAATGACAAAGTGCAATACTTAAACATCCATCGAATTAACGACGAATGACAAAGCATAACCCTAATGTGGGCAGCACTTAAACATCCATTGGATAGTTTAATCGATCGGACATTGAATCGTAGCAGCGATCGAGTTATTACCCTGTTTTGTGGCAGCACTTCGTGAATTGTGTGTGTTTTAGGACTGTTCTTACTATATCTCAGTGTACAAAACGACTTTGATCGTCGAACTAACGCACAATTGCATGTAACAGACGCTACTATTTATACATGAAAAACGGCTCCCTCGCGTGGCGCGAGGGGCCTTCGCGTGGCGCGAGAGACACAAGTCTACCATAGGGTAGCCTCGTGTCCAGGTAGCTCAGCTGAGTTGGTTTCGCGTGAAAATTCAACTTACACGTAAAACTGTTTAGATATTACCGACTAGGGTTTACCCCCCTGAGTTTTAGGGGCCCTGATCCTGATTCCGATTGTTCTGAAAATTTTAGGGTTTATGCAGAATCACTTGGGTTTCTTAATTAGGGTTTCCTATTGAATAAAATAATATAATAAATAGGACTTTTGATGAGAGTTGTTACATCCTTCCCACCTTAATAAAAAATCTCGTCCTCGAGATTTACTGGAATAAGTAGGGATACTTTCGCTTCATTTCTGATTCTAACTCCCAAGTATATTCAGATCCTCTTTTTGAATCCCACTTGATTTTGACCAGTTTTAGTCTCTTGTGCTTGAGAAACTTGATCTTTCTATCTTCAATTTGAAGAGGTTTCTCTACGAATTTCAGCTTTTCATTTACTTCTACATCTTGAAGAGGTACTACCAGAGATTCATCAGACAAACATTTCTTGAGATTGGATACATGGAATACGTCATGTACTCCTACCAGTTCTTCTGGTAGTTGTAACTGATAAGCAACTGGTCCTATACGTTTGATCACTGAAAATGGTCCTACGTATCTTGGACTTAGTTTCCCTTTCTTACCGAATCGTACTATTCCTTTCCAAGGAGAAACTTTTAAGAGTACCCTGTCTCCTATTTGGAATTCCAACAGCTTTCGTCTGTTGTCTGCATAACTCTTCTGACGATCTTGAGCCGTCTTCAGTCTTTCCTTGATTTGTGTAATTTTGTATGTAGTTTCTTGCACAATCTCCGGACCTGATAATTGACTTTCTCCTATTTCTGCCCAACAAACTGGAGTTCTACACTCTCTTCCATACAGTGCTTCAAATGGGGCAGTTTCAATGCTTGAATGATAGCTATTGTTATAGGAGAATTCAATTAAAGGTAAGTGATCGTCCCAATTTCCACCAAAATCTATTACACATGCTCTGAGCATGTCTTCCAGAGTTTGGATTGTCCTTTCACTTTGTCCGTCTGTCTGAGGATGATATGCCGTACTTAAATTTAGTCGGGTTCCCATAGCTTCTTGGAAACTTTTCCAGAAGTGGGAAGTGAAACGACTATCCCTATCCGATACAATGGAGAGTGGAACTCCATGTAAGGATACTACTTCATCTACATACAACTTTGCCAACCTTTCCATACTAAAGGTTTCTTTCATAGGTAGGAAATGAGCTGATTTGGTTAATCGATCCACAATTACCCAAATCGTGTCATTACCCTTTCTGGTTTTGGGTAACTTAGTAACAAAATCCATTGTTATGAGCTCCCATTTCCATACAGGCATTTCTAATTGTTGTAGTAGACCTGAAGGTTTCTGGTGTTCTACCTTAACTTGTGAACAAGTAAGACACTTAGAAACATATTTAGCTATATCCTTTTTCATGCTTATCCACCAGAAATTATTTCTTAAATCTTGGTACATCTTATTGTTTCCAGGGTGCATGGTATACCTAGATTTATGAGCTTCTTCTAAAATTTTATTTCTTAATTCTCCCTGCTTAGGTACCCAAATTCTTTTCTTATGAAACCTCCAAATTCCATCATTTCCTTGCTCTAATTCTTTTATTCGTCCCTTCATTCCTTCAGCATCATCCTTGATTGCTGTAGCTTGAACATTCTTCAATTGTTCTATTAAATCAAATTGTAAATTTAATCTGAGAGCACGAACTCGTCGTTGTTTCTCGTGGTATTTACGACTTAAGGCATCTGCAACTACATTTGCTTTTCCTTCGTGATACTGAATATCACAGTCGTAATCACTTAGGATTTCTATCCACCTTCTTTGCCTCATGTTTAACTCTTTTTGCCCAAATATATACCTTAAACTTTTATGATCTGTATAGACAGTAAACTTACTTCCGTACAGATAATGTCTCCAAATTTTAAGGGCAAAAATTATGGCGCCTAACTCTAAGTCATGAGTTGTATAATTTTCCTCGTGCTTTTTCAATTTCCTTGAAGCATACGCAATTACCTTCTTGCGTTGCATTAGCACACATCCAAATCCTAGTTTTGAAGCATCACAGTAAACTTCAAAATCTTCAGTCCCTTCTGGTAAGGCTAGGATTGGGGCATTTGTTAACTTATGCTTTAGAATCTTAAAAGCTTCTTCTTGCTTAGGTCCCCATTCAAACTTAACTGCTTTACAGGTTAGCTTAGTTAATGGTACAGCTGTCTTGGAAAAATCCTTAATAAACCGTCTATAGTATCCAGCTAAACCTATAAAACTTCTAATTTCCATTGCGGATTGCGGAACCTTCCATTTGGTAATTGCCTCTATCTTAGCAGGATCTACATGAATACCTTCATGATTCACCATGTGACCTAAGAATTGCACTTCTTGCAACCAAAATTCACACTTCGAGAATTTGGCGTATAGCTTTTCTTTTCTTAACAAAGTTAAGAGTGCATGCAAGTGCTGACAATGTCCTTCCTGATTTTTAGAATAAATAAGTATATCATCGATGAAAACAATTACAAATTTATCCAAATACGGTTTACAGATTCTATTCATCATGTCCATGAATGCAGCAGGTGCATTTGTTAATCCGAAGGGCATGACTGTAAACTCGTAATGACCATACCTAGTTCTGAAAGCAGTTTTAGGTATGTCTTCTTCTTGTACCTTTAATTGATGATATCCGGAGCGTAAGTCGATCTTAGAAAAGTATCTAGCTCCTTGAAGTTGGTCAAAAAGATCATCAATCCTAGGTAATGGGTATCGATTCTTAATTGTAACCTTATTCAATTCTCTATAATCAATACACATCCTCATCGAACCATCCTTCTTCTTTACAAACAACACTGGTGCTCCCCACGGGGATGAACTAGGTTGTATGAATCCTTTACTTAGTAATTCGTCTAATTGCTTTTTCAGTTCTAACATTTCTGTAGGTGCTAACCGATAAGGTGCCTTGGCTATCGGTGTAGTTCCTGGAATTAGATGAATTCTAAATTCTACTTCCCTATCAGGTGGTAATCCCGGTAACTCTTCTGGGAATACATCTGGGTATTCTAAAACTACAGGAATCTCCTTAAGTTCTTTACCCTTAGTGCTAATTACTACCGAAATCATATATACTATTCCTTGTTTTCGTTCATAACTAGCAACTTTCATTACTGAAATGAACTTCATGATTTTTCGTGGCCTGTCTCCTGTAACCATTATTATTTCTCCGTTAGGTGCACGAATTTCTATGGAGTTCTGGTCACAAAGGATTCGAGCATGGTTGGCTACTAACCAATCCATTCCTAACACAACATCAAATTCGGCTAATTTCATAGGTAATAGGTTTGCATGAAATTTATATCCTAAAAGTTCTATACTTTCATTTTGCAAAACCTTATCTATGCTAACAGAATTTTCGTCTGCCGTTTCGACTGTAAAAATCTGCCTAAGGTTGGTTAAAGGTAAGTTAAGAGCTTGGCAGAATGAAGTATTTATAAAACTTTGGTTTGCACCAGAGTCAAATAATACTTTTGCGTAAATGTTGTGAACTAAGAACGTACCAGCTATCACATCTGGAATGAGTTCTGCTTCCTGAGTAGTTAATTGGAATGCACGAACGTTCTTCTTTGTAGCTCCGTCAACTGGTTTAGCTTTGTTGTCTGCTGGTTTAATCAATTTAGGACATTCTGTTTTGAAATGTCCTGCTTCTCCACAATTATAACAAATTGTGGATCTTTTCCTGCAGTTTTCTTCCCGATGTCCTACAGCTCTGCAAAAATTGCAGGTTACATTGCATCTTCCAAAATGTTTCCTTTTGCAATTCCTGCAGAAAGGCGTATTTGAGGATTGCCCCGTTCCTCTTTTCTTGAAGCTGTTATTATTACCCGTACGAAATCCTTGGGTAATTTTCTGAGCCAGTTCCTTTTTCCTGTTATCATCTCTTGTGCGCACCAGTTCATCAGTTAGGGTGTTAGCTAATTCTACCGCATCGTCAATAGTACGAGGTCTCGCAGCTTTAACGATATTACGGATTTCACTAATTAGTCCCCAAATATAGCGAGAAATGAGTACCGGTTCTGGCGAAGCCAGTGTTGGTACTACTCTAGCATATTCAAAGAATGTCGAAGTATAACCGCGACAATCTACACCTGTCATACGATGATTTAGGAACTTATTTTCCATTTGATCTTTTTCATATTCGGGACATAATTTTCTTTCTATTAACTGCTTAAATTCTTCCCAATTCATGGCATAGGCCATATTTCTTCCTTTGGCTTGAAGTACCGTGTTCCACCATTCTAGCGCCCCTTCTTTAAAAAGATTCGACGCGTACATAATGTGACACCCCAGGAAAACCAGTAAACGATACAACTTACCTAGCTTCCTCAGTAACCGCATGCTAAATTTCGGGACGAAATTTCTTTCAAGTTGGGGATAATGTGACAACTCGAGTTTCCGACATTTCATTTTCGCATTTATTGCACGTTGATTGTTTTGTTGTTTGTTTATTTGCCTTGTAATTATACACACTGAATTATATGCTGAGAACTATATGATGAAATGTTGATTTGATGTGTTATTCATGTAATGTGATTAAAGTGTTTATCCTGTATACTGTTTGAACAACCTAGACTAGTAAACCATAAAACAACCCGACGAAACACAAGTGTGTTTCGCCATAAAACAACCCGACGAAACACAAGTGATTCGCCATCCACATCTCGACGAAACAGGGTGTTTCGCCGAGCCCAGTTACGCCAAAGCCCAGTTCGGGCCCAATGCGTAATGACGGATATATTTACGTGAAACGACTTCTGTTTCACACCTTGGAAAAAATAAGAAACCCTAGGGCTCTTTCTCTCCTGTGTGACGGCAGTTTGAGGTCCCCGAAGATATTCTTAGCGATCAATTCATTATTTCTCTTATCTCGGTTAGTTGCGTACTTGTTTAATCGATTTCTTGATCCTGTGATGTCTCGATATATGCTTGTATATGCTTGTCCGATTTCTGGAATGGATGTGTTTATGAGTATGATGATTTTGATTGTTTTTATGTCTAGATAGTGCAGCCATGTTAATGATGATTACTTCATGATGACACCCATTTGGTTTATATTTGCATGTGTAATTGTCAGTAACATGAGATCTTTCATGTGTGTGTGTGCAACTTATAAATAACATGCAAATTATTGAAGGAACCGTAAGTCTTAATTCTTATACACATGGGCCACGTGAATTGTCAGAGAACCGATTAACATGATAGGGCCTTTGAACCCACTAAAAATCTATTGTGTCTATTCTGTTTCTTTTGTAAATGGCCGACAACTTATACAATAAACAAACTTCTATTGGGCCGATTGTAATATTATATTGATTGCAGATTGATGTTTTACAAACTGTTATATTTGAACGATTCTTGTTGAAGCCGTGGAAGTTGTTAGTGATGATTAGGGCTTCGGTGATTGTATGATTAGATTGGGTTGATCAAATGATTGTTATAGTCGACGTAACTGCTGAATGATTACGGGGATTTTCGTGATTCGTAACTGTTAACGATGAGTAGGGTTCCTGCATGTAACTGATAGGTGACGTAACTGACATAATTGGCGAAACGCCAATGATGACGAAACGGAAGTGTTTCGCCAAAGGACAGTCCCGACGAAACAAGGGTGTTTCGCCGAGAACATGCATGACGAAAGGGATGGGTTTCGGCGAATGGGTAACTTGCACAGTAACTTAGTTTAAATCTGTTAAGAGTTAACTGAGTTAGTTAACTGCTGTTGAGTGAATCGCATGACTTGTATGATTTGGAATACGTGGTTTGTGCTACTGTGTGACCATTGATTGTGCTTATATGTGAACTTCGTGAATACAAACTGATTATGTATACGTGCGTACTTTAGGACGTGATTGATTAACTGTGAGCATACTTAGCATACCGAGCAAACCAAGGTGAGTTCACACTAGCCAAGGCATGGGATTCCCAGGGGTTGGGAATGGGTTTGAATAACTACTCGTACAACTATTTCTATTAAACAAATTACTACTGTCCTCGGTTGAAGGGCACGTACGTAAAACCTACGTACAGATATACTTACTACTGTCCTCGGATTGAAGGGCACGTACGTAAAGCCTACGTACACGATCTTAAGACCATCACCTCTATCAAAGGAAGTCCCTCAATTATCGACTTAATCGCCGAGGCCTAGGGCGAGCGGGTCATTAGTTAATAGCGCTATTAGGTTTAACAAACCTCACACCGTGCCAGTCGGACGGGCGTGTACTAATGGACTATGGGCAAAGGGTCAATACTGATAGACATTGACTTAGGGCACCTCTTATATTTTCGTAGCAGTCGATACGCGTGGTCTTGTAACACATGGGAAGCCCCCACTAATCATCTCACGCATGCCTGGACTGGCAGCAAGGATTAACGCGATACATGGTTTACAAAACGAATATATACGATTTATGAAATGAATACTTTAACCAAACAACTATCTGTGAACTCGCTCAACTTTGTTGTTGATTCGTTGCTACATGCCTTGCAGGTAATTAGGTACCCATGGAGCTTGCACAGGGAGGAACGGTCGTTGTGGAATATGGCGTTGTGTGCCATGCTTTAGACTCTACCTTATTTCATATTTAATACTTGCTATGGGTTTTACAAATTATGCTTTCGCTAAACACTTAACTATGCTTTGGTTTTGAACACCTTTCATATTGGTTTGTTGAATTATGATTACTTATCTATTTGTTCAATATGATTGGTGGCTTGATCCTGGTCAGTCACGCCTTCAAGCGGTGATACTCCGCGTGTGGATTTTGGGGGTGTGACACATAACTTTATCGTTTTCGGCACATTTACTGATTATAATCACTGCCTCGGTTTTTTCGAACCAACGCAGTGCTGCAGTCGCTCCTTCATTGCCTGTAAATTCAGTGGGTTTACAAGCAAGAAATTCTTTGTAAGTGCAACCAGGTGTTGCAGCTTTCATTTTCTTAGGGAGTGGAGCTTGCAGTGGTTCATTATCATGATTAGTATGATTACCGCCTCCGTTTATGCTATTACTGAAGTTATCTTCAGAAATACGTTTGCTAGGAACGATTTGTTGAGGTTCAACAGGTTTCTGTGCAGCAGCAAGTATTGCTGGAATAGCATTGGCTATTCCTTGCGCAACGATATTTTCTATATCTTGCCTAGTCATAAATTGATCCCCCGGATGTTGTTCAGATTGTTTAACCTCATTAACTGGTTCATTATTAGCGTTTTCCACCTGTTATTTAATTTATATAATTTATTAGTATCGAATAAATAACAATCATACACAAATAATCATATAATTTTCATAACACATATATAGTCAAAACTATTGATTTCTCGATTCCCATTTTTATATTTATAATATGCGTCATTACATACCTTTATCTTACAAAGTTTTATTTTATAGTTATTTTACAGACTATATTCTACTTATTTATTTTACAACCACAGTTTCACATTCTTACACCACACTATCCTTCGTCAGTTGGTATTTTAGTAACGGTGTTCCCTCTCATCGTATTTCCAGGAGATCTGTTCTCCTACTTCCCTAATCCTATTTCCTGCATCCACCAGTTCCTCGCCAAAGTGGCGGAGTTCAGCTAGATTTTCATTGCTCATTGGTGGATTTGGCATTGGTTCTGGGTCGAATTGAGGGAGAAAGGAATAAGGACTATTGAGCAGGTTTTGGAATTGCCAATCATTAGTCCACCATTCATCCATTCCTAGAGGTTGGGTGTGGATTATTGGTTCTGGGATTGCTGGTTCTAAGTTTATAGGGAGTTGATTTTCAACAGGATAAGAGTAAAAATTATTATTAATAGGCCTGACAACATCACAGCTTGCCAATGCACGATCTAATTCTTCCTGAAATGGTAACTCCTCGATCTGTCTAGAGCTTTCCCCAATTTCTCTCTGGGTTTGCCTAGAACCTTCTCCAAATTCCATTTCCATCTGCCTAGAATATTCTTCAAATTGTATTTCCATCTGCCTAGATCCGTTCCCGACTTCAATCCCCTTCCCTTTGTCTAATGGATTTTCTATTTTGGGAAGTCTCTTGGCTGGCTTTTTCCTACGTACACGCCTCCCCCATACATATCTCTTTCTTTTCTGAGGTTTTGACTTTTTCGGAGGTGGAGCATTGAATTCCATAGGTTCTTCTATATCAGGGATATACCTATTGAAATCTCTGGAAACCTCTATTTTTACCGGATAGAGATTTAGATTTTGAAGGGCTTCAGACAAGTCACTCATGCTGTTTAGCATATATGCAAAATACACAAAAATTGCTAAGTTAAAATTTTATAACAAAATTTCATAAATAACCTTTAAATATTATTTCATAGCGTGTAACTAATTTAACACAAAGACAGCTGACAATTAAAACATATTAAGTTTTATTGTAACTTATTTATTTACTGGGTAAAACTTCTGACTTGTAGGTGATAAGGGTGCTAAATCTTGAGTCAAAGTATTTAAAAATTTGCATTTACTGCTACAGTGGCTAGCATATAGAGATCTGCCCATTTTTCATCTAACTTGTCTTCCCAAGGTGTTTTACTGGTTAATTCCTGGGTTTCCTGGTTAACTTTCTTTTCTCGGGATTTCTTTATTTTCTCCTGACTTTTCCTAATAATCAAACTTCTTTTATTAGGAGAAAGTGGTTCCTCATATTGTGCCTTTCGGACAAATATTCCTTCTTCAGGATTTGTTATAGGATTTTGAGGAATTTGTTTGGGATGAACTTCCCTTCTCATTTGATGACCTATCTAATTTAAGATAGATGTTTGAAAGCTTTTGCTTACCCATACTGTAACTAACAAATATTCAGTTAATAAACACATAATCACATAATGATAATCAGAAGATTTTAAGTATTTCTAAATACTTAATTAGCTTAACTCAGTGGCTCTGATACCACCTTTTTCTGTCACGGCCCCCGACCCGGTTTGACCCGTTTCAGGAGCCGCGGGACAGAAAATCCCGTGGTATTTATTTAATTGAGTTTAACAGCGGAAGATTTCATCAGGATCTTTTTAAAACTGCAATTTCCCGATTATTTTATTTCACAATTCGGGATAAAACCCCGGTAATTTACAATCATATGATTTCACGGAGAAATCTTTATTTTTACAAAACATGTTTCTTTATTTTATATTGAGCCACTTCCTTAAGCTTGTAGTGCTACGCGGCACTTTTTCTGGATCACAACAGATCACCTGAAACATGTTTGAAAAAGGTTTTGTCAGCGGGAAATACTGGTGAATCATTCTATTTACTAAAACGACACGTTTGTTATAATTTACAGTATTAAGAGCGATTACAATGTTTCCATATCAACCATATACCCACGGTATTTGTCACTCGACCCATTGGCCCTCCCGTTGTCCAATGGTGAAGATTATCAAGTAATGTATACAAAACCCCACATACTGGCTGTAATTTGGTGATTACAAAGACTTAATCCCTGTAATTATAACTTTGAAAATAACATGATTTTGTAAAGCACTTTGATAAAAAGAGAATGACTCACATTGCAGATTTAACACGGGCAGAGTCTAGTCTATGGATTAGCCTTGTTACCTAAATTAATGATAAGCACACAAACTAGGTTAGTAACTAATACATCATTTACGATAACTCACGAGATTAAATCCTCACAACGAATGACAAAGTGCAATACTTAAACATCCATCGAATTAACGACGAATGACAAAGCATAACCCTAATGTGGGCAGCACTTAAACATCCATTGGATAGTTTAATCGATCGGACATTGAATCGTAGCAGCGATCGAGTTATTACCCTGTTTTGTGGCAGCACTTCGTGAATTGTGTGTGTTTTAGGACTGTTCTTACTATATCTCAGTGTACAAAACGACTTTGATCGTCGAACTAACGCACAATTGCATGTAACAGACGCTACTATTTATACATGAAAAACGGCTCCCTCGCGTGGTGCGAGGGGCCTTCGCGTGGCGCGAGAGACACAAGTCTATCATAGGGTAGCCTCGTGTCCAGGTAGCTCAGCTGAGTTGGTTTCGCGTGAAAATTCAACTTACACGTAAAACTGTTTAGATATTACCGACTAGGGTTTACCCCCCCTGAGTTTTAAGGGCCCTGATCCTGATTCCGATTGTTCTGAAAATTTTAGGGTTTATGCAGAATCACTTGGGTTTCTTAATTAGGGTTTCCTATTGAATAAAATAATATAATAAATAGGACTTTTGATGAGAGTTGTTACATCTAAGAAGATCTAGACTGATTAGGAATGTCTGAAATGAATGATATGTGATATTATTTATAGAGAAGGTTTCTTCCCAAAGGGGAAACCTTTGACTTAGTGAACCTCTGCTGCAGTAGGAGGCTTACCCATTTAAGGGTTGAAGGCTTTGGACCTGTGAGTAAAAGGTTGTTTCTCTTTTGTGCACATTACTTTTGCGGCTGAGTGAAGAGTTGATGAGTTATCAGTTGATGTGACTGATTACTGTGCTTGTTCTCTTCTGCTTACAATGTTTCGTAGTTTTTGAACCCTTTAACTCTTTAACCTTTTGAGCTGTTATGTGTTTTGATCATATTATTGAGGCTTGAGCTACCCCTGTCATCACAAATGGTTAATATACGACCCAAGTTATAAGTTATAACCATGGTTGTAAAAATCCCGACTAGTCTCTGATTAGTCGGCGATTAATCACTAATCGGAGATTCACCGATTAATGGCCGATTAATTGCTAGGCGGTCAATGGCGGTCCTATTATGGCCAAATTTTTGCCAAGCGCTGGCTAAATTTTGACAAAACCTTATAAATTTATCCAATTACTTTAAAAAACAGGTCAATGAAGGGTTAAAACATGTCTACTTAAAAAAAAACTACATATAAAAAGGTTTGTGTATATGTATAACTAAAAATTACATATAAAAATATCGATCCGATTAATCCCTATTAATCCCGATTAATCGCTAGTCGGTACCCCACCGCCCGACTAGCGATTCATAATTTCATACAACACTGGTTATAAGGGTGAGCGGGGCGTTCGCGGTGACCCCGTGCGGGGACCGATTTCGCCGAGCGGGAACACCCCCGCCATCCAGGCGGGGACCCTAATCGGGGACCAAATCCGGGGGGCTCTCACCGAAGAAGAAGGAGGGAGGAGGTGGGGCCAGCCGCAATTTCAGCCAATGAAATATTTTTTTTTTTTTTTTTTTTTTTTGAATAAAAAAAGCAATTCCCCTAAGAGGGGAGTGGCGCCATCAAATTGGGGTGTTAGGGGAGTTTAAGAGGGGAGTTGACGTGGCACACGAGGATTGGTTATGCGTAAGAGAGGGGACTCCCCTCTTAGGGGAGTGCCCCGGACACCCTAACCGGGCGGCGACCGTCACATGGGTGAGGCATAAAGAAAGAATATCCGAGGGGGGCTTTTGGTTAATCTGAAAGGAGCAATTAGCAATTAAATAAACAGTCGGGCCCTCTTCAACATATAATATTATTACATCCAACAAAAGCATAGCATTGTTCGTGTGTGTGAGAGAGAGAGAAAGAGTTAAAACCTAAAAGGCTCCAAAAAGTTCCTCTCCTCAAACAACCAAGCTCATTTCCATGGTCTCTCTCTAAAACCAAACCAAACCAAACCTCCATTGTTTTCATCGATGGCCTCCTCAATATCTGGACTATGCTCTTCATCATCGTCCACTTTGATCCGAAAGCCACACTTAGCACCACCAAAATCACACCTCGCTGAGACCTTGAAACCTCCATTTTCAGGTAAAAGCAGACACATTTTGACGCATGCGGTGGCGCGTGATGCTCCAGTGGAGAAGAAAGGAGGGCTAGAAAGAGACCCCAAAGCTCTGTGGGAGAGGTACACCGAGTGGCTGTACCAGCATAAGGAGTTAGGGTTGTATTTGGATGTCAGTCGGATCGGCTTCACTGATGAATTTGTGAAGGAGATGGAGCCTAGGTTTATCAAGGCCTTCAAGGCCATGGAGGACCTGGAAAAGGGGGCCATTTCCAATCCGGATGAAGGGAGAATGGTGGGCCATTATTGGCTTAGAAACCCCAAGTTGTCGCCTAATTCCTTTCTCAGGTTGCAGATTGAGAATACACTTGAAGCTATTTGTGCCTTTTCTCAAGACATCATAGCTGCTAAGGTTACTAGTTTCTTTCTTTCTTTGCTTGCTCCTCCGATCCGATCTCTTCATATTAGCTCAGTTTGTTAGATGTACATGATGATGATGATCTTGGTGACCAACTGCTTCTTCATCTTTACGATCCAAAATGAACATGGATGGGTTCTGCAGTTTTATTGCTGTCTTACTTTGACTTCAGATATCATCAAACAAGCTGCTTTTAATGATTAATAATTACATATAAGTTGTCATATTTTGACTTCAGATATCAACCACACTACTTTTACTTGCAAACATTGAATTATATATCAAGAAACTTAGTTATTTGGGAAATAGAAGCTTGACATTTAGAAATTGGGATATAGCATATAATAGTTTTGATCTTCAGCATAACTTTCTAATAATAACTATTATATTATGGTTGTAAAATGACTCCTGAATTTTTTCAATCTAAACTAGTACCCAGGTTGTAAAGAAATCATGTCCATAGTCCATCCAGAAAATGTTATTATACCTTTCTGTAAAGTCTTGACGAATAACAAACTAACATACATGTCTCTACTCTATAAATATAGCTAAGCTTACAAACGAATCTTATATAAGTGTTAAAAGTATTATATCTTCTAGTGCTATAGATGTATACACACATATCTTTTTTACATTACAATAAAATGATTGAGCTATATGATTTCAGATAAAACCACCTTCTTCTCCGGATGGGCGTTTCACACAAATACTCTCAGTTGGAATTGGAGGTTCGGCTCTTGGACCACAGTTTGTTGCAGAGGCTTTAGCCCCTGATAATCCTCCTCTTAAGGTAATGATGACACTTGCAGTTTACCATCACAACTACTAATATATATGCCATTCTTTTGGATTATTGTTCATTCTTCTAGGATAACGTTTGGTACATATCTCTTTAGCTCAGGTTTGACTTCAATTTTGGGGTCTTACCAGGGAGTTTATTGCTTTTGTTTTTTAACTTGACACTCTGTTTAATGGTATGACTGGATTTTATGAAATTCATTGTGGCAATCCATCTTTTGATGAACTGGCACACATTGGGTTGGTTTTCTTCATATGTCACCTGCAAAGTGCTCTTTTATTTTTTCTTTCTTTTCTCTTCTGACTGTTGTTGTTGGAAATTTATTTTTTGAATGCTCACTGGTTACCAGATAAGGTTCATCGACAATACAGATCCAGCAGGAATTGATCATCAAATTGCTCAACTTGGCCCGGAGTTAGCATCCACACTTGTAATAGTGATTTCAAAGGTCTGTTAAGGAAAACACAATATATCTAGTCTTAAATAGGCTGCTTATCTTTTATTGTAAAAATGGGCCAGAGTGGAGGCACTCCAGAAACGAGGAACGGTTTGTTGGAAGTACAAAAGGCATTTCGTGAAGCTGGGCTCAACTTTGCAAAACAGGTTTTCATCTCAGGTTCTTCTTTCTCATGCTCCAGGGCGCATGGACCTACATTTAGAGGGTGTAAAATGCTTAGTTAAAATTTTCATTTTAGGGTGTGAGGAGAACTTAAGATATGATTATGATGGGTGATAGACACATGACCTGCAATAAATAGAATCTCAAGACTTAATTAGGCATCAACTTTGATTTGGAATAGGATGAAAAATATGAACTTTACTAAGAGCACTGTATGGGAAACACTTGATTATGATAAGAATTGAAGTTTCGTACTCCAAAACAGGTTCTTTCTTTTTGTAGTTTTTAGCATAGTTTTTTTTAATTAAATATAAACATCCTTACCAAACGTGTGATACAATAAGGGGTTCTTGGCTTTAATGGATGCATGAATGCTTTAGCTCACCTTCTTAGGCCTGTTTTGGTTTAGTATTATGTTTTTGAGTTTGATATTATGCAATAGGGTGTTGCGATTACACAAGAAAATTCATTATTAGACAACACTGCAAGGATTGAGGGGTGGTTAGCTAGATTTCCCATGTTTGATTGGGTTGGTGGAAGAACATCTGAAATGTCTGCTGTTGGTCTACTGGCTGCAGCACTTCAGGTAAGATTCAGTGAAATTGCATTTTAGCAAAAACAGATATTCAGATATTTATTAATATTGTTGTATTCAGGGAATTGACATCAAAGAAATGCTTGCTGGTGCATCACTCATGGACGAGGCAACCAGGACTCCAGTGGTAAATAATGGAGTGTAGACAAGGTGTGCATTTATTTAATTGGGAACGATAAAACTAATGTTGTTTATACTTTATGTTAGGTGAAAAACAACCCTGCAGCATTGCTGGCATTGTGCTGGTACTGGGCTTCTGGTGGTGTAGGATCCAAGGTAAACTACTAATGGCAAATCATTTCTCTGTTTTCAGCTATTTTCTCCTTCAAAAATGAATGAATGATTTTTTTAAATTGGTTTGAATAGGATATGGTGGTACTTCCGTACAAGGACAGCCTTTTGTTATTTAGCAGATATCTGCAGCAGTTGGTCATGGAGTCCCTTGGCAAGGAATTTGACCTTGATGGTAACAGGGTATGCATGCTTCATCATCTTTATTATGTCCCTAACATTGTTAATTTAATAAAGTTAATAATCTGGAACATGTTCTGCAGTTATGCTAATCTTAACTAAAGCCATCATCATGTTTATAGGTAAATCAAGGGCTTACTGTCTATGGAAATAAAGGGAGCACGGATCAGCATGCGTAAGTTTCATATACGCCTGGCCTTGCTATAATATCATATTTTCAGGGTACTGGTACATATACTAAAATAAAAAGTAAAAAATGGGTATTTTGGTTTGAACACCACCAGGTACATTCAGCAACTGAGAGAGGGTGTGCACAATTTCTTTGCGACATTCATAGAAGTACTACGGGATAGACCCCCTGGTCACGATTGGGAGCTTGAACCAGGTGTCACTTGCGGTGACTACTTGTTTGGAATGTTACAGGGAACGCGGTCTGCACTGTATGCAAATGGGAGGGAGTCTGTTACAGTCACAGTGCAAGAAGTCAATCCTCGATCCGTTGGGGCTCTAATTGCTCTTTATGAACGTGCTGTTGGTATTTATGCATCACTTGTCAATGTCAATGCTTACCATCAGCCTGGTACATACATATTCTTCTTTTCCTTTTCTAGTTAATGAAAAGGATACTGTCATGATATATGTAAATTTGGCAAATCAGGAGTTGAAGCCGGGAAGAAAGCAGCTGGAGAAGTCTTAGCTCTACAGAAGCGGGTTCTTTCTGTTCTCAATGAAGCTAGGTATGCTAATTAGTGTCTTCTTTGTTTATTTTGTGAGGCCCTATGTTATTATATATATACACACATCATTATGGGTCCCATGTACTTGGTGTATCTGACTTGCTAGTAGAATGTCTTAAATACCCTTCAATGATGACAAAAGTAAACCTTGGTAACTGAGTAGTAAAATTTATCTAACAAAGATTCACTGGCATTGTTTTTTCTCAGTTGTAAGGACCCTGTAGAACCATTATCAATCGAAGAAGTAGCTGACCGCTGCCATGCTCCTGAAGATGTATGTACTTTGCCTTTTTGTATTTATGTTCCAGCATATCAATTGGGGTTGGGTTGTATTCCTATCCCTAATGGTCGAATGGGTGTAATAAAAAAAGTATAGATAAAAAGCTGAATGGGTCAAAACATTATATATTCTATGCCATTCCACACATAACATAAAGTTCTATAATAATTTAGAAGGACAACAAAAGCCGTGCCCAAAAAATTACACAATCACACAACTGTTTCGGTTTCCCTGTTAACATCTCGTTTCCTATATTTGGCAGATTGAAATGATCTACAAGATAATTGCACACATGGCTGCCAACGATCGAGCTATCATTGCTGAAGGGGACTGTGGTTCACCTAGAAGTGTCAAAGTTTTTCTTGGCGAGTGTAATGTTGATGCGCTGTACGCGTAAGGGTGCTCTTGGGAGCGTGTTGGGACGATACTTTTAGTTATATTTGAGGATAAATTGTGGTCTCAAATAAAATAAGAATGTTCATTTAAATTTGAGGAAGAACACATATTTTGACAATACTAATGACTATGGTTTTGTTTGTTTGCTGCCTCTTGACAAATCATAGAATGATGTACTCACTTGCATTTTTTTCATTAATAATTAATGGGATTCCTTGTGCTACGGGTGTGGGAATTTGGTCGGTCTTGGTTTGGTTTGGTTTGGTTTGGTTCGTTATGGTACCAACACTCTTTATAGCAACCGAAAGAGAAGCTAAATTGTTTAAAGGATTTACATCGATAAAAAGACCATACAAATAAAAAACGATGCCAGTTCAGATTAAACCTTGGAAACCTGGAAAGTTGAACAAAGCGAAATTTCATTAACATGTTATAATTCGTGTTTCGAATATTTGAAGTTCATACTAAACTCAACTGAAGAATTCGTTTCCTATCTGGACTTCGATACCCTTTCTCTCATTCATAAACCCAAGGTTTCTGCTTTTCTCGCCTTTTCTTTTTTCTAATCTCATTTCCTCACCTCTTTTTCCTTCTTCTTAGGATTATTATCGTATCCTCGAGGTGGATTATGAAGCTATGGAAGAACAAATTCGATTAGCTCTGGTTGGTTTGATTGGTTTCCCCTTTTCTATTCTGACTTGTTTCTTTTACAATAATTAGTTGGTTGTTTTATCTTTGACAGAAATGGCACCCAGACAAGAAAAAAAGGCGAGGATAGCGCTACATCCAAGTTTCAAGAGATAAACGGAGCTTACCAAGGTAGTCCGCATTCTAATACTTATTTCCAGACAGACTAGTTGTTTACCTTTCAAAACCTAGGTATAAACAAACACACCACTTTTAGACAACTACTTCCAGACCATCCATTTTTCGACATGCTTATCTCTTCTTGAATATAAGTTATTAATCTTTGTTTCTTGTTGTTTTATTCAATCAAAGCACCGTGCTTATGCCATTCATTCCCCTGATTCTTCTACTTCAAATTGCTTTTGTTGTAAACATACCAAAACCAATTTTAAGCATAAACACAACACATACCGATTGCTTTATGTGATACATAAGGCAGGCGGTTATGTAATCTCATCCCTATGGTACTATGTACAAGTGATATTACTGTATCAGACATGCTCCTATCTATATATAGAGAGGCATTCATTACATAACCATTTTTAAGTAGAGAATCCACTTGTATGTAGAGCTTTAAAGATACAGTGAGAAAGAGAAATAAAGCCGATGCATCACAGTTAAAGCAATTTGTACACGCACATTTCTGCAAAAAGGGTGCTTCATTGGTCTCTTATGGTCATTTGAACTTGTGGCATATCGACAAGCAATTCAATGCTTAACAATCATACATTTCCTTTCTCTGCAGTTTTAAGTGACCCTATCCGCAAAGAAGAATACGACAGGAAAGGAAAGGAATGCTATACCTCTATGATTACAACATCGTTGTAAGCATCATCACTATCACACATTATTAGTGATCTTAAAAAGACCCTAACGGAATTTGATGATGCAGGATTATCTTAATCGTTACAAGGGTCTCATCTTAACATGCAATGGGCTCGGGATGAAGACCTCCATCTTATGAGAGTGTAGATGATGTTATGATGGTGAATTTGCAGAATTGGGTTTGTTTTAATACTACCTGCAACTGCGACTGTTATGTAAAACTTTAGAAAAATCACTGCTATCAACTTCCAACAAATCCAAAGTTGCATTGTAATATTACTACTACTTTGGGTATATTAACCCTTGCTCGCTCTTGTGCATAATTTTTATCTTAATATCTAGCTATTACTTGATGAATACAAAGATTCCATTGTAGAAACTTATGAGGAGGTTATCTTTTCTCTTAGGGCTTGCTTGAGCTATTAGGTACTACAATATATGTTTTTCCAACTCAAGTTTTAATATGTAGATTTGTTATTGCAACTCTTAACTATAGAAACAGCTAGAAACTAGCAAACCATTTTGAGGTGTGTTGATGGCCGGGTGCATGTGCTGTATTTGTGATTCGGTTATAAATTGTTCGGTTAATCAATCATGTTTTGACCATTAATAAAAATGACAAACCATTTAACACCTGTTAATTTATAACCAATGATATATAAACTATTACTAAACTGTGAAGATCTATTATAAAATAACCGGTACCGTAATCAAACCTCAATTGAATTGGTTGTTTGAGTTTTCTGCTAAGTAACATGTAAAACTTTCAATCGGTCCTCTCAAGTTGTGGCTTAGTGATATCATTTTTTTAATAAAGACTGATGGTAGAAACTGGTGTAAGTTATCTTTTTATGTAACTGAAGTTGCATTATAAAAACATTGTTATCACAATCTATACTTATAGAATAGCTGAACACCAGCAAAGGCTCTTTGAAGCATGGTCATGTATAACCGGTGTTGTCTCATCTTCAAAAGTTGCATTTCATAAACACATCAACTTCAAATGCTACTTTCACTTGTCATAGTTCTAAATCCTTCTCTGTTCCCACCATATGTGGTTCCTTTTGTCAATACATCAACGAGTTCAAATGTAGAGAGCAACCTTCTTTCCCTACATATTACCTCCACGAGCCGACTCCACACACGCGGTTCAGGGTTAAACCCCATCTGCGCCAACACAACCAACACCATGGCTGCATCCACAACACTTCCAGCTTCACACAGATGGACCAGCAACTCGTTCGATGTAGCAAAATGAGGGAGGAATCCCCTGCTCGCCATCACACCAACCAACTCTGTTGCTTTCTGCAAATATCCCAACTTGCATAGAGAATTCAGCACAATCCTATAACTAGATTTGTCCAAATAAACACCTTCATAAGGTAGTCTTTCCAGCATTTCAAGAGCTTCATAAGTTCTATCATACCTGCATAGTCCCACAAGTATAATATTAAAAGTGATATGATCACCTTTACAATCTTTTTCTTCCATTTCTTTTAAAACCCGAATAGCTTCATCGATTTCCCCACTTCTACACAAACAATTGATAAATGTGGTGTAACCAACTTTGTCAAGATGTAACCCGACACCTTTGATTTCATTGAACACCCTTTTCGCCTCTTGTAGATTTCCTTCTTTGCAAAACCCGTTCATTAAAGTTGAGTAGTTAAATATATTCGGGTCGCACCCGTTTTTCTTCATGAAGTCAATTATCTTTATAGCCCGATCAACTTTCCCACCACGACAAAATCCGTTAATTAGAATATTGTAGGTCAACGCATCAGGAACGATCTTATCTTTTGAAACCATTTCCTCAAAAAGATTGATTGCTTCTTGCAGTCTCCCTGTTTCACAAAGACCTTCCATTAAAGTTGAATAAGTGATCAAATTAGGGTAAGAAACATCCGATAACTTCATCTCCTTTACCACCTCAAATGCAGATTCGATATTCCCGTTTTTGCAGTGATGTTTAACCAAAATGTTGAGAATGCAAGTGTTGGGATGTAAGTCAAGAGTCTTTTTGGTATGCAAGAGGAAACTTCTTGCTAGATCAACTTGATTCGAGTCAACTAAAAGATTCAAACATGTGCTAACAGCTTTTAGTGAAGGCTTTTCACGAACGATGGGTTGGATCGCATTGAACATCTCTACAACCCTGTTATGAAGTGAAGATTTTGAGAAATGTGTCATAAGATCAAGAAATATACTTTCATGGAACTTGCAGGATTCATATGTCATTTGATGAAGAACCAAATCTACATGTTCAAATTCTTTTAAACGGGCGAGTTGGTGGAGGGTAACAGCATAAGTCGAGTGATTGTGACTAAAACCCCTTTGATTAGTCACCATGTTAAAAATGCTAAGAAGACGGCGTGGATCTTTCTCACGTTTGATCAACTTGATAACCGATTCGTGAGAAATATATTTGGTCTTTCTTGGGATTTCTGTTGGAGGGTCGGGTTTTGGGGATCTGGCTCTGATCCATGGAACCATACAAGGTTCTTTAGAAAACGATGTTGAGAACTGGCGTGCCCAACCAGCATTAAGCTTAAGTGAATGCATTAGAGTCCTGCAAAACTATAAAAAATACAGGGTAAAATAGATGAAAAAGAAGTACGGTTATCAAATTACCACCAATAAATAAGTAAACAAATCAACGTTCACGTAAGCAGAACAAATTGAAAAATGTATTTCAAAGAAAGGCATAGCGTTGACAAACCAAAAAGGACTAGAAAAATAGTAATCTTATAATTCATAATAAGGTGTAGATGACAACAGTCCAACTAAATTTAGCTGCGCTATGAGGTAACTTGATGCATATAAATTTAGGCCTGTCAATGGATGGATATGGATTGGATCATGATCCGATCCATTAATGATCCAACTTAAATGGATCAATGATCCAATCCATGATCCAACATAATGGATCGTGATCCGATCCATATCCAAATAATTTTAAATGGATGGATCACTATCCAGATCGATCCATATCATCATCATCATACTCAGTTAATCCCACCAATAGCAAAGCAAAGGTAGGGTCTGAGGAGGGTAAGATGTAGACAGCCTTACCTCTACCCCGTAGGAATAGAGAGGCTGCTTCCAGATCGATCCATATAAGAAAATATAATAAAAAACCTCTAAAAATAAAAAAAAATCACAAAAAAAATTGTAAGAATTCAAAAAAAATCAAAAGAAATAAAAAAATAATTTAAAAAAATAAAAAAAATCTAAAAAAATTCTAAAAATTCTAAAAAATCTAAAAAAAATTCTAAAAAATCAAAAAAATTCTAAAAAATAAAAAAATGTTCTGTAGTTTTTAACAGGGGAATTTTCTTGAAAATGTGAAATACAGAAAGCCCCAAAATATATTTTGTGACAAAAGAGTGTATAAACTAAAGTTTTTAGAGGAAAATATTAGAAAATGGGTTGATGGGGTGAATTAAAAAGAAGCTGCTTTGACCAGTTTAATGGCTGGTTTTCAGTTATAATGTTAGGCATATACAAGAAAAGAGGCTATTAAAAAAAAAACTCATTCTTGAACCCAGAATGTACCTTCCTTGAACCTGACCATTACAATTTGTACAAAAAACTCTTGAATATATCCAACTGCCTATTCAAAAGGTATGGTGACATTTAACTACAGAAAGGGAAAAAATTAAAATAAGAACTTGGTGAAATATGCTTGTGGAAGTAGCAATCATGTACACTATACCCCTGATCTTCATATCCTTTTTTTAACAAAATTATGACTACTTTGAATTATTATTACTTTTACCTGATAAAGATGAAAAAGTTTAGTTTATAAATCAGTTACAAGCTACAAACAGAGGATAGCTCTTGTTAAGCTTATGGTTTATAAACACAAATAGCAACAGCAGCAGCAAATTAAAGAACAGAATTGCCGACCTTCTACCCGATAACCATTTGACGAAGCTTTCATTTTCAATGCAAAAAAAAAAAAAAACAAGCTTGATTGCCTCAGAATGAAATAAATTGACCAGTTTAATGGCTGCTTTGACCAATAAATTTGTAACTTTAAGACTGAATAAGCTTAACAATGCACATATTTGTCTCAAAAAAAAAAGTTTGTTTGGGCACGTTTAGGCTCGCGAGCCTAGACGAGCTTTGTATTTCAGGCTCGAGCTAGGGGCTCAATCACTAAACGAGCTCTATTTCAGGCTCGAGCCCGGGCTCGTTCGAGCTTTTAACCGAGCCGATAACGAGTAGCGTTCAAGCTTTTGTGTCCTTTATGTATTACCACCCGTTGTTATTTCAGTCCCAGCTAACTTAAAAGAACCCATGAAAACAGTCATACAATGAAAAGATGGGTCACAATATAACCTTTTTATATTTTAATTCATCACAGAAACATACAATTTCATGAGCATAAACGAGCACAGAAGGACAATCTCCAATGGCATCTCAATTATCAATACAAGTAAGATAAATGCACAATTATGATGTAATACTGTAAATCAACACACAACAGAAAACTAAAAAGGCACACGATGTTGATGATTACCAATATACCACTATGAATCCATGAACTAAGTTTCTTTTAGGGTGCTAACTAGTTACTACTACTACTAAAACTTTCATTGGGGATTTTTATCGAATACTTGGTGATCATAAAACCTTAGTTTAAAAAAGCGCGCTTTAAGCTCGCTTAAAGCGTTAAGCGTTTGGCAAAACGCTTTATTGGTCTGAAGCGTCAAAACACGTGAAGCGTTTTGAGGCGAGCTTTAAGCGCGAAGCGGCCATGGTTTGAGGCGATGCCTCGGCCCAATCAGGTGCAAAAAACGACGCTTCAGCATAGGTTGTTTTAACATTAAAAAAAAGAACAGTGCAAAAAACCGCCTCATGCGGGCCCGGGTTTTCGGAGCTGCATTCGTGTCCGCAGGACGTGCGGGCACGAGCAACCAAATTCCAATTCAGAAGCTCATTTATGTTTATGTTTTAAGTGTGTTTCGACTTTAATTTATGTTTTAACTATGTTTTTTATGTGTTAAGTGTGTTTTTTAATCATGTTTTTGTGTTTATTATTGATTAACAAGTAGAATAGGTCTTATTGATGTGTATAATATTTTTTTTTTATTTTTTTTATTTTGAGCGCTTCGAATACGTGAAGCTCTCGCTTCGCGCTTGAAGCTTCGCTTAAAGCTTTTGGAACCAAAACGCTTCGGAATGCCTCGCACTTTTTTAAACCAGGCATAAAACAAACAAAAACAATAGCTTTTCATCTGCACCTTAATCTTGCAAACCCATTCACAACAAAGAAGTACAATAACACCTTTACAAATTGTACATGGAAATTAGCATAGGAATCGTGAACTTGCAAGAAACCGAAGATTGAACGTACCAGCAGAAAATATCGCCTCTGCCACTAGCCTGAATGAAGCGAGCAGAATTCATCGTTCACCTGTATGAAACGAGCAGAATTCGTCGATCGCTGGATGAAACGAGTAGAAATCACTGGTGGCGAATACGGAGTTCTTTCTGGTTGCGGGTCTTTGAAACTGACTTTTGGAGAGAAGAGGCTGGATTGATATTCGAGTAATCTGCCACAGTACACGTTCCACACTTTTCAAACAAAAATAGGCACAAGGTTTTGAAGAGAAGCAGCCATATCCTAATTTCTTGTAGTTTTTGAGGTTTGACTGGGGTTAATGGCCAAGTTTTTTTTTTTTTTTTTGAAATGAAAAAAAAAAAAAAAAAACCTCCTCCTTCCCTCCATCCCAAGAAAGAATCAATGCACGGTCGTAATAATGATTTATAACAAAAAGAGTTGGTCTCTAACCGGCATTTCCTCAAAAACTGTAGAAATTTCAGCCCTTAAAATAGAAAGTGGCAATGTACCAGTCTGATAAATGTTCATCCACATTTTTCTAAACACGAAACTTACCAAATCAAACAAATGTACCAGTAAAATCTCGCCCATAACAAGCTCAATTAAGAGCCGTGGGAAGGTAGGATGGGGCAAACATTTTCTCTATCTCAGATATAGAGAGGCTGCTCCCGAAACCCCTCGGCTCCAAAAACCTTTTCTTGAGTATAGTATCCAGATAACATAAAGTGTGACACACGACGAATTCAAAGGCAACAACAAAACAAAAAGTAGCAGTAAAACACGAAACGGTGAGAAAACAATCAGATATTTAATAATTACTTTTAGCGAAACAACCAAGTAAGATAATTCACTTTCATAGTTATAGATGATGAAAACTATATACTCCAAAACAATTGTAGTTTTTGACCTAGATGGCAAAGTGAAAACTGAGTCACAGACATTTTATCGAACATCTGGTGTGCATGCCAAGTTTTCACATACATTCTGTTTCTATAGTGGAAAGACAACCAGGTTTATCATATGAACAACAAGATGAAGAAAACCCTCAACTACATATTGAATAAGTCAACACTGAACTCAATCAATCTTGATTCAACTTTTTTCATACACAAGCACTCGGTTGTAATATGTGTGATGGATGATACCTTATTCGAATGAGAGGATTTCCACCTGCAGCGAGATTAGAGAACTAATAGAGTTAGCCTAATCGACGAAAAGTACCATCAGCGAAGAAGAAGATGATGATTTCGAGAGGATTCAAACACCTTATGCAGCTGAACAAGAGCCCATTCGACCCGTTCGGTGTTATAAATTGAGGGGAAAGTTGTACATAATAAACATACAAATTGAAGGAAAAGTAAAAAAGACAAGGTGACATTTTTGTAATTATCAATAACTATCAAAGTTACTCTACAATGTATCTAAAAAACCTAAAAAAAACCTAACCCCCCTCCCCCCACACCCCCAAAAACCTAACCCACCCCCCATCCAAGCTAAAATGCTAAAAACTAAACCACAAAAAAACCTAAAAAATAAAAAAAAAACACACACACAAAATATTTTTTTTTTAATATTTTTTATAAAAAAATCGCTACTTTTATTAGCAAAAAAAAAAAAAAAAAAATTCCTAACCCCCCCCCCCCCACCCCCAAAAACCTAAAAAAAACCTAACCCCCTCCCACCCAAGCTAAAATGCTAAAAACTAAACCCCTAAAAAACCTAAAAAAAAAAAACACAAAATTTTTTTTTTTTAATATTTTTTATAAAAAAAATCGCTACTTTTAGTAGCAAATTTTTTTTTTGTAACAAAGTGTAGCGATTTTTTATAAAAAATATTAAAAAAATTGTGTTTTTTAGGTATTTTTGGTTGAGTTCACATTTGTATAGTAACTTTGATAGTTGGTGGTAATTACAAAAATGGCACCTTGTCTTTTTGACTTTTCCTTCAATTTGTATGTTTAGTAGGTTAAGTTTATTTGTATTTGATCTTTTGCCTATAAATATATCATATCAAATAAAAACTCTTTAATCCTCGTGGTAATTTGGCCCACCAGGAATTAGGGCTTTAATTTCGGGTTTGAACTTGACGAGGACGAGAGTTTACGGATTTCATCTGGTTCTTGCGCATGAGGGGAGGCACGGTCTCATGGCAGTCGAGAATTACTTAGTATTAATCATATTGTCATTTACAAAACACTTTGAACGGTCTGTTAGTCGGAACCGCAAGGATTGGTTAGAAAAGTTAGATGACGCTCTGTGGGCTTTTCGGACGGCATTCAAGACACCTATAGGGACCACTCCCTTTAGGTTGGTTTACGGAAAAACATGTCATCTATCGGTCGAGCTAGAACACAAGGCATTTTGGGCCTTGAAAATGGCAAACATGGATTTGAAAAGCGGAGGTGAAGCTCGTTTTCTTCAAATCCACGAGCTTGAGGAGCTAAGGTGTCACACCCTGTCTTTTGCGGAAGCGTATGTGTGTGACTTGATCAGTTTTCATTGCATTCGATCATAACAAACAACTACATGCATTAAGTTAAGCGATGTTCATCAATACATAAGTTTAAAACATTACAAAACATCAGTTGTTCGAGTTTCAAACCAACACAAATATTTAGTTAAGTTACAACTTACAACCATCAAAGTTTCAAAGTTCCACAAAGGACTTGTTTTTAACAAAAGATAAGTTTCATAAGGCTTTGCATTCTATATCTCATCTAAGATGAGATATATAAATCAAACCCTCCAAAATGCGGATGACATCGAGACTTGAAACCCAAAAACTTGTAGACAACACTGCACCAAGATCCATTTATCTTCCTGAGATACATGTAAGTTGAAAAATCAACAAAAAATGAGCGAGTTCATGCGTTTTATGTGTATGCGCATCAAATGAGTCTAAAAAACATTTAATAGTTTAGTTGTAAGTAGGTATGTAAAGCGTCTATGAACATGTTGATCATTAATGTTTTGCAAGAACATTAATATATGTGACGACGTAGGAAGTACTCAACCCGAGTAGACGATTTAGTGTCGAATCACCTCGACTGGGACACAACAACACTCTAAGTGGTACATGGACCGTGAGTGGGGCTTGCCCGTACCCATTAGATCTAACCTTTGTTCCGTGGTCCTTAAAAGGATTAATGGCACTTCAGTTAACGCCTATGCTCACATGATCTAATAGTTCATTCCCTAGCTTAATCATACCCAAGTTGACATGTATTTCCCCCGAAAGTTATAAACCGAAAACATTAAGAGAAAAGGGGGACATGAACTCACTAGTTTGCGTCCGTAGTCGTGTGCTCTCAAAGCTGATATCCGTGAGTCGTGTCACTACCTACACATGTGCTATATTTTATTAGCCGCTTTGGTCGTGTAACGACTCTTAGTCTTAATTATTTATTAGGACTTGTTTTGGAATTTTGTATTCTTTGAGTCACACTTTCGGTGTATGATGTATATATATATATTTTATAATTATATATATATAATTTCAAATGTAGTACATTAGTTAAAATAATTATATTTTAACTTATGTTATTCTCATGCAATCATTCGGGGGGTTTTGTTAAAAATAATATATTTTTAACTCATTTTGTCATATGGTTCTCATATACGTATTTTCAAGTATAGGTATACTTGTATTTTGAACATGGTTAGTATGTCACTTTGTATTTTCATACTTGTATATAATACTTGTTCGTGGGTATTTTACCAAGTGTTGGTATGCATTTATACGTATAGGAATACGTATTTTCTTGTATTCATTGATGTAACACCTCGTAAAATCACGTCCAATGATGTGTTGACACGTGTACTAAACCCTAATGAAGTCAAACGTTAACTATTAGGGACTAATTTTGCGAAAAATCAAAAACTTTGAATGTGGAAGGACTGAAAGTGTCAACATGCTTAAACTAAGCCTCTGAATGACCTTACACGATATTCGTATTCGCAAATGAGTTACTTGTTAGTCGAGAGGAGCCGTTTGCGTAATTATTTGAAAGTTTGCGCGACGAAGGGTTAAAAAGCGTCAATGTCACACCCCAACCGATGGCGGAAACATCGGGACGTGACACTAGGCGAACCAGATTACTCAAGAGATCCGTAACAACTAAATGTTACCAATATTTTTAAGGTCAATTGTCCCATACCAATCAACAAATATTCGACAAATAATTATTACAGTTAACGAGTTTCTCTCGAACAAAACAAGTCCGACAACCTAGATTTTCTATTTGATGTAGTTTCTAGACTGCCTATCTTGATTCCACAAAAGATTAGCTTAGCGTCCTATCAACCTGTCACATACGTTAAAATAAAGTCAATACACAGAATGTAAAGGTGAGTACACAAGTTTGATAGCATATAGTATAGCGAAAGCGTTTACGCATAATCAGCATGTAACACGTAGAAATGTGAATCAAGTAAGTTATCGACAATGACATATGCAACTGACATGACTGCGAGTGTAGAATGCGTAACACATTATCACCACTGTGACCATGTGAAGTAAAACCCTTAACAACCCGTGTCCACGACAGGTGCTGAGTCCAAACTATAGTACTATCGTTGCTAAGGTGTCAGGCAACAATCACTGTGTAAACATAACATACAAGCATTCATCGAATTACGTCACGTATAACATGCAAGAACTGTTAGCGTTTATAAAAGAGTTGCATTGTGTGTTGATGTGTTTTGATATAGATAACGTATGTAACACCCAAAAGTGCGTTAAGCGAAAAAGGGTTCGAGTATACTCACAATATGTGTTTAATAAATAAACACAGCCTTGAATTGGATTGAAGGGAGCGCGTTGAAGTTAGTCTGATCATAGAACGATAGCGTAAGCGTTGAACAGCGTGTAAATAGTGCGTCGGATGAGTTAAGTGTCGAATGGTGAGTCGAACGGATGAGAACCCATTCGATCGGATGGTCATCCGGACGGATGACCATTCGAGCGGTTGGTCATTCGATTGGGAGAGTGTGTTTGTAAATCGTTTCAAAACTTTTGAAGTTTTCGTTGTAGTATAAATCAAGTCATTTGATCGGATGGTCATCTGGACGGATGGCCATTCGATCGGATGGCTATTCGATTGAGAAGTTGAAGTCTGAAGTTTGGTCAAATTGTTTAAGTGTTGAAAATTAAAATGACAAGTCACCTGGTCGAATAGTCATTCGACCGGATGGTCATCCGATCGGATGGCTATTCGATCGGGCAACCTGTTGTTTTGAAAACTAGTAGTATTTTTCCAAGTTAAAAGTTTGGAATTTAACGGAGACGGCATGACGACGTGTCAAACAACGGGAATCCACACCGAGCCCAGCTCAATCGATCGGATGGGAATCACCCCATTCGATCGGACTTACTGTTCCCGATGAAGTTTCATGTTCAACCCGTAAATCGGTCATCTCTCTAATGGAAATCCATTTTCAGACCGGTTCTCCACTAGAGAATGAGTCTAGATTCCATCGGTTCTTAGTAGAAAAGTGAAGAATGTTACAAGACAGTTGAAAAAGTTTAGATCTGCTTGAGATTTGTGTTAAAAAGTGTAGAAATCCTTTAGATCTGGACAAATCTTGATGAGATGATGCCACACAACAGTTTGCATAAGAAATCGTGGTGACGTCACCTTCAAGTAGTCCAAATCAGGTGATTTCATGGTGAAAATCAATGATTTTGATGGAGAAGATGATGAGAAAGTGTGTAGTGATGATGGACGTACAAGATTTAGGATTAAAACTTACGAAAATGGGTTTGGATCGAGTGAAAACTGCTTCGAAACGAGCTGGGAGCGAGTTGGGTCGGATAGAACTGTCACATCAGTGAACAGTGATGTGACAAGCGAGTATTTATAGGGTGAGAGGAGATAAGGCGGTGCAGTGCGTGGGTCGGATGGCCAGTCGATCAAATGGCCATCCGATCGGATGGTCATCCGGACGGATGATCATTCAATCGAATGGTCATTCGATCAGACGACTGGTGTGAGTTAGTTTTCCGACTTTCGTTTCGTTCGTTAAGCGTTGCGTTGCGTTTAAGCGAGTTGCGAGTGAGCGTTGCGATGAGATAACCACATAACATTAAAGATGTAAACACACAAATAACACATATAACACATAATTTGCATAAAGTTATTCCGCGTTTCGAGTTTGCGATGAGATTGCGATGTGATAGCGCGATGTGATAGCGTTTAGTATAAACATGCGATGTGATATGCGATGAAATGCGTTAAATAGTATGCGTTGTAATAGCGTTAAATGCGATAATTGCATTTTGGATAAGCGTTGTGAATGCGTTGTAAAACATAGTTTAAAAATATCGTTAACCAGTTAGCGATAATCGAAATCTCGGGAGTACAAGATAGTTAAGAAAGAAATAAGCAATAATTAAGCAAGAAATGATAGATCTGTTATTTCTTATTATAATGACCCGAAAGGTCGGGTTGTTACAGCCTCCCCTACTTTAGGGAATTTCGTCCCGAAATTAAGCGCAGGTGTAACGAAGATATTTGGATATTTAGCTTTCATATCACTTTCGAGTTCCCAAGTGAACTCTGCGACGCTTTTGCCTTCCCAGTGAACCTTCACTATAGGAATGCGTGAGCGTCAGAGTTTCTTGGTCTCTCGGTCCATGATTTCTACTGGATTTTCCATGAAGTGTAGAGTTTCGTTAACTTGTAGATCCTCGAGAGGAACATGCAGGTTTTCTTCGACTAGGCATTTCTTGAGGATCGAAACGTGGAAAGTCGGATGTACGTTGCAGAGTTCCTCCGGTAATTCGAGTCTGTAGGCCACTTTGCCAATTCTTTCCAGAATCTTAAAGGGTCCAACGTATCAAGGTGCTAGCTTTCCTTTCTTGCCGAATCGGATCACTCCCTTCCAAGGTGAAACCTTTAGGAGTACGTGATCGCCAACTTCGAACTCAAGGGGCTTGCGGCGTTTATCGACGTAACTCTTTTGACGACTCCGAGCTTTCAAGAGATTGTCTCGTATCTAGAGGATCTTGTCAGTCGTTTCTTGCAGTAACTTAGGACCGGTAATTTGCGCGTCTCCGATCTCGTGCCATACAATAGGCGATCGACATTTTCTTTCATATAATGCCTCAAACGGTGCCATTTGAATGCTAGAGGGATAACTGTTGTTGTACGAGAATTCGACTAAAGCTAAGTGCGAATCCCAATTACCACCAAAATCTATAACGCACGAACGAAGCATGTCTTCAATGGTGCGAATCGTGTGTTCAGTCTGACCATCGGTCTGAGGATGGAAAGCGGTACTGAGATTAAGGGTAGTACCGAGAGCGGATTGAAAAGTTCCCCAAAGGTGTGAGGTAAATCGACTATCGCGGTCAGAGATGATACCACGAGGTGTCCCATGTCGATAAATGACTTCGTCGGTATAGATTCATGCTAATCGTTCAACCTTATAGTCTTCTCGTATCGGTAGAAAGTGGGCGGATTTCGTAAGATGATCAACTATAACCCAAATGCTATCGTGACCTGATGGCGTGCACGGAAGTTTCGTAATGAAATCCATAGCTATACTCTCCCATTTCCACGTAGGGATCTCGAGTTGTACGAGTAAGCCAGAGGGTCGTTGATGTTCAGCCTTGACCTTTGAACAAGCCAGGCATTTTGAAACATAAAGGGCGATATCCTTCTTCATTCCAGGCCACCAATACCTGGCACGCAGGTCCTGGTACATCTTGTCGGCTGTCACGGCCCCTGACCCGGTTTTACCCGGTCCAGAAGTCGCGGGACAGAAACCCGTGGTATTGGTGTTTAATTAGGCAGCGGAAATTTTAACAGGATCGTTTAAACTGAAAACACCCATTTATTTCATTTCAAATTTCGGGACAAACCCCGTAATTTACAATAAAGGAATTTCACAGGGAAATTCCCTAATTACAAAAACATGTTTATTTATTTACTAAGCCACTTCAATCAAGCTGGTAGTGCTACGCGGCACTTTCCCTTGTTCACAGTAAATCACCTGAAACATGTTTAAAAAGATTTTATCAGCGGGGAAATAATAGCGAGTCATTCAATTTGCACAAAATGACACATTGTTATAAATTACAGTATTAAGAGCGATTACAATTGCCCCTATCTTATAATTAGTTGGTTCAGTTGTCACTCGACCGGATCTATGACTGTCATATCACTATTGGGTCCGTTCACCCAAAAGTGACGTGTATCACTATTTAGGTCCTTTCACCTAAAAGTGATAAAACAGTAGTAATTGTGCACAATACCCCACTTACTGCCAGTAATTTATGTTGGATCGAGAATCGATCTAAACGAGTCTATCAGAAGAGTTCTAATCCATATCAAAGGCGGAATTCAATGATATATACTTGATAACAGCTTGATTCACTCTTTAATTGTCTTGTTTATTGATTTGAAAGCGTTACAGGTCAAATGACACTTCAGCAGCACTTCGGCTCTAGAATCTGGAATCGTTACAAATGAAACGAAATGGCACATATATATAGGCAGTGCCATTCCGCACGAAACGGCTCACACGAAATGGCTTGTTCCATTTCGTACGAAATGGACCAGTTCCATTTCGTGCGAAATGGTCACCTTCTACTAGTTTCTCGTTTTTCGTGCCCTGGTCTATCATTCTATGTACAAGACTCAATTCAAGACGAAGTCGACAGACATATGCACCAACAGACTCCCCCTTGGATGTCGACGAGTCTTCAGTACTAGTCTTCAGTATGTCGAGTCTTCAATCTTTATCAGTCTTCTCGTGTTTTCCAAAGTATCTGACAGTGTAAGCTTCCATCAAACTATATCTTCTTCTATCTCTCTTTTCCAGGATCTCAATCCTGGCTCTATCTTCTCTTGATTCCTTAAGTTCTTCAGTATCAGCAACTTGCGAGAACCTCAAAATCAAACTTGGCTCTACTAACTTCAGACTTCCCTTTGCTAGCAGACTCCCCTTTAAGTTGATCCGGGATCGTAATCTGTCATAGCATTTCCACATGTTCAGGTTGTCTCCTGGCTCTCCGTAGCAACAAGATTATGAACCTGGCTCAAATTTGCACATCTTCAGGAGTCGAATCCTGGCTAACCTGCATAGACTCTACCTCAAAATAAATTCCACAAGTTTAACAATTTGACAAATTTATAAATCACTTGCAGGTATAGATCAAAATGATTTAATCATTTATAAAATCTTTGATAATCACTTGAAAAAATATCATTTTTCATTTTTCTTTTACAAACAAACTTTCCCAAACCAACTGTTCTTCATGTTTAGCACTCGGAATTTTGAAAATCAGCTCTCCAAAATCTGTTGTCGAAAATCTTTTTGATTTTTCAAAAATTTATTCTAAAACACTCCTAAAATCTTTTTGAAATTTCGTTTTAACGAAATGCAGTAAAGAAATATTTACAATCTAGGTTTATATTGTCTGTAAATATTTTTGTGAGTTTGCGTAAGAGGATCATATCAGTTTATGAGATAAATCACTAGCACCGTTAAGCTTTACACATTTTAAGTTCTAAACGATTCACTTAGATTGTCAGTATACTGATCCACTTAAATTTTCACACAAAGTTCAACTGTTTCGAGATACGAGATTAATGTTTTAAGCACTTAAACTTATTCGCGTGTCCCACCTCAGAATATACTCCCGTATCCAGACTCCTATATTCAGTCTTACAGGTGAATGTACACTAGTGATATCTGTAAAGAGTTAAATGCGAGACCATGAGAGCTCAGGCTATTGCTTCCGCAAAATCAGAGAGATGACGGTTCGACTTTAGGTGTGTTCCCTTTAGAGAATTTTTTCTTCAACAGCACATGATTAGCATTTTTCAATGTTTCATCATTTTTTATGCTGAGGGCGAGCTTTAAAATTAAAGCAATGCAAAGTATTATACGAGGACTAGGCTATTGCTCCCGCAAAATCAGAAGTCCTGGTATAATACCCCAGATATCACCACGCACAAAGACCTAGTATGTCAGAAATAGAAAGCCCTTAAAACAAGATTTCGGGGGTTACCCATATATCCGAGAGATGTTCCCCGCGAAATAAGTAATTTTGATATTTAGGTTTATATCTCGAACACAATCTACTAAGCGTGTAAAAACCTACTGGCATATCATCAGTGAGACCGTTTATCACATTTTAACTTTCCAATCCTTTAGCATGCTGTGAATGTCCACTGATGTACTATCATTTCCTCTTTTTCACAACAAAACTCATTTTCATTTTATCATATTTTTGGATTTTCAAATTTTTCAATGTTTTTGAATTTTCTGAAATTTCTTACTCCCCATAAAATTCAAAACTATTTAAAAAAAATTGAAAACAAATTGTACAAGTAACGTGACAACTGATTTTCAAGCTTCAATTCGCCATCCACTTGGCATAAACAATTAGAACTCCCCCTGACAATAAAATATTTTCCCATTATGATGTCAAAACACTTAAGTTTGTTTTATCAAAATGGTTTTTCCGGAAAATTAGTTTTGTTGAAACCACATGTAAGATCGGGGTTATGATCATCACTTTGTTTTCCAATTACCAATTGTATGATAGTTAAATCAAGCTCAACTTAATGTCCTTGATTAACCACTTGTAGGTCAAAATTTCACAGATGTGAATTTCTCAAAAAAAATGCCGATTCATGCTCCACTATTACCAACTTGGAAGCTCCGGCAAGTCAGAATTTTAAGTAGAGAATGCTGTCACCCAAGCCTGACCAGCCTTGGGTGATTGTGAATCATCTTTAACTCCCCATCTTTTCGATTCATAAAAATCTTTTGCTCCCTTTACCTTCCTGTTAACCATCTTTCCAAAAATATATTTCACATTTCCATTAAACACTTTTTCAGCATCGAATTTTTCTTTACCAGAGAAGAATTGATCTGAAATCTCAATCTTTCCAACTCTTAACTTCAAGTTTTCTTTTGACAATGGTGGAAAATTTTCTTCTTTCATTTCTGGAACGGAATTCTCATCACTTTTCACAACAAATGACTCCTCTGACTTTGACGAGTCAGATTCATTGTCAGAACTACTCTTTGATTTAACAACCCATTTTTGTTTGTTCAAATAGACTTTTCTTTTGTAAAAATGTTTCGAACTTTCACCAACTTCGAAACTCGAATTTTTGAACTCTTTAAATTTATTCATTGGTTGTTCTATTTTATCAACACATTTTTTTTTAAATTTGAGTTAGAAGAAACTCCCTGTTTTGTGTTAGTGGACATTGGACAATTCCAAGCAATGTGTCCAACTTCTTGACATTTGAAACAGGTTCTTTTTTCAACTCTCCGTTCAGATTCTTTCAACAAATTCTTCTTTCTTTCAGCGAGAAACTCTTGATTTGACTGTTTCCTGAACAATTTCTCCTTCTCTTCTTCTGATCTTGTACCTGAAATAAATTTAGTTTTTGGTTCATAAGTTTTCTTATTTTTATGATTTTCTGGGGGAATAAAACCTAATCCCTTCTTTTTGAAATTACTGTTATGGTTTGGTTTCTTTTGAAAACCTGAACCAGAACTGTAACCTTTCTTCTTGTTCAATCTCTGTTGAACTCTTGAAGTGTATTTTTTTAGGTTTTTCAGCAAGATTTAAATCTTTTATTTCAGAAATATTAATTTCTGTTAATTTGAAAACCTGTTTGATCATTTCAATTTTGACACTTCTTATTGGAAATTCTTCATCAGAAAATAATTTGTCAGAATCATTCAAAGTATATGCTACTTTAAATGTTTTATCATTCAAATTATTTTTCGACATCAGAAATTCTTTATTGTAAACCCGTTTGATCGGTGAACTCGGACTCTTGTTTGATGAACTTGAACTTTCAGATTTAGACTCCGACTTTGACTCTTCATCCATATCCAACACCTGATCGACCACTTTCTTTTAGGGATGAGCATATCGGTATCCGATACCGAACCGATACCGATACCGCCTAATACCGATCCCGAATTTCACCCAAACTAGGTACCGATACCGATACCGAAACATGTCGGTTAGGTATCGGTACGGTACGGTATCGGTATTATACCGTATTTTGAGGGTCGGTATCGGTATAATACCGATACCGTACCGTACCGATACCGAAAACGCCAAAAAGTTGATACCGATCGGGATCGGGATCGGTACGGGATCGGTATGGGATCGGTATTCGGTGGCATATGCTCATCCCTACTTTCTTTAATAACTCAGACTCATGATCAGTGTCAGACGCTGTGAATGTGACATCAATGTTGTCTGGTAACTCATCAATGGTTTCAGACTTTAACTTTATGTTGAGTGCCTTTTTTAATCGTTCCTTATTCGGTTTTCTGGGAGAATAACTTCCCAGATCGGAGGCAGACACTTGTTATACTTTACACTTTGTTTCTTACCAGTATCCTCTTCCGTCTTTTTATCTTGAAAAGCTTCAAGACCTGCAACAGTAGGATAAACTCTGTCAATCAAGTAATCACAAGCTTTATAACTCATCAGCAATCGTTTGATTCTCTCATTTTCGATCTTTTCGAGTTCCAAATCCTGCTTCAGCTTTGCACAGTCTTCAATATACTCATTGATGACCCTCTGCTTAGTCATTAATGTTGAACTCATCATCGTCACAGCAGCATCTACTTCTAAGTTTGTTTTGTTCAGACTATCAACTGATCTGTTTAGCACATCATATGATTCTTTTACATATTTCACATCAAACAACAATTTTTCTTTCAACTCTTCTAGTTCACGATACTTCTTGTCTTTCTCCTCACAATCTTTGCAAGGTTTCAAGCATTTCAGACAAGGTTTCGTGACCTCAACAATCTTATCAACTTCGACAATCTTTTCAACTTCAACTATTTTCTCCACTTCAACAATTTTCTCCACTTCAACAATTTTCTCCACCAACTTCTCAATCACATTTTCAATCATCGGTTCTTTATCTAATTCCACTTTTACCTCACACTCTTCATCTTCGATCTTTTCTGTCGAATTTTCTTCAGCTTTTGCTTTCTCAGCTTCCAAATTTGCCTTTTCTTCAGCAATCCTTCTTGCTTCCAATTCTCTCTTCAATCTAGCAGCCTTCTTCTCATTCAACATCTCGATCTTATCTGCAAAAAACAAATTAAAACTATAAGTATCCAGACCTTTTCTAGCTTTATTGATATACTCTTCTTCGTCATCGGTGTCTGCATCACATCCTAATTCCTTAAAAATCGGTGTTCTTTTCGGCTTAGATTTGACTGACTCTTCTTTCAAGATTTGAGCAACAAAAGCTGATTTTTCTAAGAATTCTTTATCTGGAATGTATTTATCCCAGCTAAATCCCTCTGCCAATTTTTCATCGTCTTGATTTACTAGATAAGCTTTCTTCTTTCCTTCTTCAATAGCACGGGATGATGACAGTTGTTGAGTAATCTGATGATAAATTGATTTTCGATGATAATCATTGTTTCCAAATGGATCTTGTCTCCCTGTTGCTTCTTTATTTTTACACTCTCGTTTAAAATGCCCATTTTCTCGGCAACGAAAACAAGTAACCTTTGATTTGTCAAACCCTAACGGAGATGTAGCAACATCACGAAGATCATCTCTACCGGTGATTTGTGTAAATTTTTCTGCTCTTCTTACAGCACTGGCTAAACACCACTTGATGTCCATCAACTCAAGTTCTTCAGCATCAATCTGGTCATAATCTTCTTTGGTGAGCATCGGATTCCCAATTCTTCCAGCAACTAAGCTTTCATACGATTCTAACATAGTGACAAGTGATGCCATGTGTTGCTTAGCCACTTCTGGAGAAAGATTTTGACCATTTTGAATATTCAATGTAACATTGCATTGCAAATTTGTTGAACTCTGTTGTCGTGAACTTGATGTTGTGAAATTTGGATCAAAACTTGAATAAGATGAAGAATGTCCACCACTCTGAGTCACAGTACTAACATTTGTTCCAGAAGAACTATCAGCACTGAAAGCAGTCTTGATCTTTGGACTTGGAGTAGTCTCAAATTTGTTTCCTCTGTAATATAGACTAACATCCTGTTGAGCATTTGGATTATTCATGATAGCAGTTTTCTGAATATCCAATTCATGTTCTTCAATCTTCTGAATGAACTTACTCAAATTCACACTTTCAGATTTTCTCATATGTTTCAAAATCAACAAATATGTTCCCCATTTATTTTGTGGTAGAGCATCAGCAAGTTTATCAACCCATTCGTCGTCTTCTTTTTTGATCTCCAATCTTCCCATTTCCCGAACAAGATGACAATATCTATCGATAGTCGTTTTTGTTGATTCACCTTCAAAAGCTACAAACATATCAAATGATTTCTTTAGTAATGCACGTTTGTTTTTTTATCATATCAGCGCTTCCCTTAAACTTGCTAATCAATGCCAACCAAATTGATCTAGCAGTTTCTTCATGTTGAAGCAACACGAAAATATCTTCTTTTACGGCTTGTTGGAGAAGACTAATCATCATTTTTTCACTGGTGTATTTCAATTTCTCAACCGTTGAATAGTCACTTAAAGCTTTTTCAATCCCACGTTCATCTTTCGGTTTAACATAATCTACATCTAACGAACACCGTGCATCAAACTTATAGGCTTGAACCCAGTTTTCAAAACGATTTTGCCATCCTTTAAAATCCTCGATATACATAAGCTTTGGAGGCTTTTGAGAAGTTCCCGTTTCATTTTCGATTTCAATGGTTTCAATAGCAGTAACTGGAGCAGCTGGAGTAGTAGCAAACGCGTTGTAAAACTCTTCTTCCATGTTTTGGTCAAAAGTTTCACAATATCTCAAAGTTCAAGTTAATTGAAGTTTCAAACGAAATGGACCTCAAACAAAATGACTTTTGGTGCGAAATGGATACTTTCAAGCGAAAAGCCTTGGTGCGAAATGAACCTTGATACGAAATGGAAATCGATTTCGTGCGAAATGAAACACTAAAGATCAATTCGTGCGAAATGGGGCAGCTTTCAAACGAAATGAGCTATTTCGTACGAAATGATGTCTCAATAGTTCATTTAGTGCGAAATGAAATGCTGATGTCACACTTATCGACCGGAATTTTGTCAAATTGATCAACTTTTAGGTCGATTTTAGGTCTAATTCTTTCAAGGATTGTTTAAAACTATGTTTCGCACGTTATATGTGAAAATCAATCCATTTTATCCGTAAAAACTTGTTAATTTTGAAAAAGAAGGTGTAAAAGTCAGAAAATTCGGTGAAATCAGGCTGATTTGGTAAGAACTCTTCCTCCTGTGCTCTGATACCACTTGTTGGATCGAGAATCGATCTAAACGAGTCTATCAGAAGAGTTCTAATCCATATCAAAGGCGGAATTCAATGATATAGACTTGATAACAGCTTGATTCACTCTTTAATTGTCTTGTTTATTGATTTGAAAGCGTTACAGGTCAAATGACACTTCAGCAGCACTTCGGCTCTGGAATCTGGAATCGTTACAAATGAAACGAAATGGCACATATATATAGGCAGTGCCATTCCGAATGAAACGGCTCACACGAAATGGCTTGTTCCATTTCGTACGAAATGGACCAGTTCCATTTCGTGCGAAATGGTCACCTTCTACTAGTTTCTCATTTTTCGTGCCCTGATCTATCATTCTATGTACAAGACTCGATTCAAGACGAAGTCGACAAACACATGCACCAACAATTTAAGATAACAAAGACTTAATCCCTGTAACATATAACTGGAAAACATTTAGGTATTGTAAAGCACTTTTGATAAAAAGAGAATGACTCACATTGCAAGTTTAGTTGGACAGAGTTTTGCCTACTAATTAAGCCCGGTAACCTAGTTAAATAATGCAAACGAAACTAGGTTAGTAACTTAATACAACATTTACGATAAACTCACGAAATCAAAACCCTCACGACGAATGACAAATTATAGCCCAAATTCGGGCAGCACTTAAACATCCATCAGATCGGTTTCAATCGATCGGACATTGTATCGTAACAGTGATCGAGTTATTACCCTGTTATTGTAGCGACGTTTCAACCCTTAAACACACTTTTTAAGCAGAATATTGACGTTTTTGAACTGAATTTTCGAACACAAAAGAAAGGCCATGCAACGTCCAATTTATAGCTGAAATTTGAGTTTGTCGCGACCCGCGTAAGCCGGAAGGAAATCCTTCGCGGCCCGCGAGGGCCACCCTAGCTACGGCTAGGGCTGCCGTGTCACGGTGTAGGTTTGCCACGTGGTTGACACGTGGCCCTGATCGTTATCCGGAGTTGGGTCAGGCTGTCGCGCCCCGCGTAGACTATCCTTAAGTCTTACCCAACCCGCGACAGATCAATAAAATTGAATTTTCTTGATTTTTTCATGAAGTTTAGGGTTTTAGGGGTCCGGGTTTCCACTTACGGAGTGTTTTGGGACATTTTTGCAGGTCCTTACATCCTCCCTACCTTATTTAAAATCTCATCCTCGAGATTTACCGAAATAAGTAAGGATATTTTCGCTTCATTTCCGATTCCAGTTCCCAGGTATATTCAGGTCCTCTTTCGAATCCCATTTTACTTTGACCAACACCAATCATTTGTGCTTGAGGAACTTGATCTTTCTATCTTCTATCTGAAGAGGTCTTTCCACGAATTTCAGCCTTTCATTTACCTCTATGTCTTGAAGAGGTACTACCAGTGATTCATCAGATAAACACTTTTTGAGATTAGATACACGGAACACATCATGTACCCCGGCTAATTCTTCTGGTAGTTGTAAACGATAGGCAACTGGTCCTATCCGTTGGGTAACTGTGAATGGTCCTATGTACCTTGGACTTAGCTTTCCCTTTTTACCGAACCGAACTACTCCTTTCCAAGGAGAAACTTTCAAGAGTACATTGTCTCCAACTTGAAATTCTAATGGCTTACGACGATTGTCTGCATAACTCTTCAGGCGATCTCGAGCTGTTTTCAGTCTTTCCTTAATTTGAGTTATCTTGTCGGTGGTTTCCTGTACAATCTCGGGTCCTGATAATTGACTTTCTCCTATTTCTGCCTAGCAAACTGGAGTTCGGCACTTTCGTCCATACAGTGCTTCGAATGGGGCAGCATTGATGCTTGCGTGATAACTATTTTTATAGGAGAATTCTATTAAGGGTAGGTGGTCATCCCAGTTTCCACCAAAATCTATTACACATGCCCTGAGCATGTCTTCCAGGGTTTGGATCGTCCTTTCACTTTGTCCATCTGTTTGGGGATGGTATGCAATACTTAAATTTAAGCGTGTCCCCATTGCCTCTTGGAAACTTGTCCAGAAATGCGAAGTGAAACGACTATCCCTATCTGATACAATGGGGAGTGGGACTCCATGTAGGGATACTACCTCATCTACGTATAACCTAGCTAATCTTTCCATGCTAAAGGTTTCCTTCATGGGCCGGAAATGAGCTGATTTGGTTAATCGATCTACAATTACCCAAATTGCATCGTTACCTTTCCTGGTTTTGGGTAACTTAGTAATAAAGTCCATTGTTATTAGTTCCCATTTCCATACAGGCATTTTTAATTGTTGAAGTAACCCTGAAGCTTTCTGGTGTTCTGCCTTAACTTGCGAACAAGTTAGACATTTAGAAACGTATCTAGCTATGTCCTTTTTCATTCCTATCCACCAGAAGTTATTTCTTAAATCTTGGTACATCTTATTATTACCAGGGTGCATTGTATACCTAGATTTATGGGCTTCCTCTAAAATTTTATCTCTTAAATTTCCTTGCCTAGGTACCCAAATCCTTTTCTTATGGAATCTCCAAATTCCATCAATCTCTTGTTCTAATTCCTTTATCTGTCCTTTCATTCCTTCAGCATCATCCTTGATTGCTGTTTCTTGAACGTTCTTCAGTTGTTCCATTAAATCTAATTATAGATTTAATCTAAGAGCACGGACTCGTCTTTGCTTCTCATGATACTTACGACTTAGGGCATATGCTACTACATTCGCCTTCCCTTCGTGATATTGAATATCACAGTCGTAGTCACTTAGATTTTCCATCCATCTTCTTTGCCTCATGTTTAATTCTTTTTGCCCAAATATGTACCTTAAACTTTTATGATCTGTATAGACAGTAAACTTACTTCCATACAGATAATGTCTCCAAATTTTAAGGGCAAAAATTATTGCTCCTAATTCTAAATCATGAGTCGTATAGTTTTCCTCGTGCTTCTTCAATTGGCTTGATGCATATGCAATTACCTTTTTGCGTTGCATTAGCACACATCCTAATCCCAACTTAGAAGCGTCTCAGAAGACTTCAAAATCTTCGGTTCCGTTTGGTAAGGCTAGAATTGGGGCATTTGTTAATCTTTGCTTTAAAATTCTAAAGGCCTCTTCTTGCTTAGGTCCCCATTCAAACTTAACAGTTTTACAGGTTAACTTAGTAAATGGAACATCTATCTTAGAGAAATCTCTTATGAAGCGCCTATAATATCCAGCTAGTCCTAGAAAACTTCTAACTTCCGTAGCTGATTGTGGGACCTTCCAATTTATGATTGCTTCTATCTTTGAGGGATCTACGTGAATGCCTTCGTGATTCACCATGTGTCCTAAAAAGTGCACCTATTGTAACCAAAATTCACATTTCAAAAATTTAGCGTAGAGCTTCTCTTTCCTTAACAGAGTTAAGAGTGCATGTAGGTGCTCACAATGCTCGTCCTGGCTTTTGGAATAAATAAGTATATCGTCGATGAAGACAATTACGAATTTATCCAAATACAGTTTACAGATCCTATTCATTATGTCCATAAATGCTGCAGGAGCATTTGTTAGTCCAAATGGCATGACTGTAAACTCGTAGTGACCATACCTAGTCCTGAAAGCAGTTTTAGGTATGTCTTCTTCTTGTACTTTCAACTGATGATATCCGGAGCGCAAGTCTATCTTAGAGAAATATCTAGCTCCCTGAAGTTGATCAAAAAGATCATCAATCCTAGGTAATGGGTATCGGTTCTTAATTGTAACCTTATTCAATTCCCTATAATCGATACACAATCGCATAGAACCATCCTTCTTTTTCACAAACAACACTGGTGCTCCCCAAGGGGATGAACTAGGTTGTATAAATCCTTTGCTTAGCAATTCATCTAATTGCTTCTTCAGTTCTAACATTTCTGTGGGTGCTAATCGATATGGTGCCTTAGCTATTGGTGTAGTTCCTGGGATTAGATGAATTCTAAACTCTACTTCCCTATTGGGTAGTAATCCTGGTAGCTCTTCTGGGAATACATCCGGGTATTCTGACACTACTGGGATTTCCTTAAGTTCCTTACCTTTAGTGTTAATGATTACCGAAATCATATACACTATTCCTTGTTTTCGTTCATAACTAGCAACTTTCATTACTGAAAT
Source organism: Helianthus tuberosus (assembly GCA_030545235.1). Taxonomy (NCBI): domain Eukaryota; kingdom Viridiplantae; phylum Streptophyta; class Magnoliopsida; order Asterales; family Asteraceae; genus Helianthus; species Helianthus tuberosus. The sequence continues at coordinate 54,289,282 of CM060402.1, forward strand.
GAACTTCATTGGTTTACGCGGCTTATCTCCTGAAATCAAAATTACTTCTCCTGTAGGGGTATGAATTTCTATGGAATTTTTATCACAGAGGATTCGAGCATGGTTGGCTACTAACCAATCCATTCCTAACACAACATCGAATCCGGCTAAATTCATAGGTAGAAGATTTGCAGAAAATTTATGGCCTGAAAGTTCTATCTTTCCTTCTTAATGGACCTTATTTATTTTGACATAATTACCATCTGCCATTTCTACCGTATAAATCTGTCTAAGTTTGGTTAAAGGTTTCTTAAGGGCTTGGCAGAATGAAGTATTTATAAAACTTTGGTTTGCACCAGAGTCAAATAATACTTTTGCGTAAACGTCATGTACAAGGAACGTACTCGCTATCACATCTGGAATCAGATCCGCTTCCTGTGTAGTCAGCTGGAAGGCTCGAGCATTCTTCTTATTAGTTCATTCAGCAGGTTTGGCCTTGTTATCAGCTGGTTTGACCAATTTTGGGCATTCTGGCCTGAAGTGCCCTGTTTCTCCGCAATTTAAGCAGATCATGGATTTCTTCCTACAATTCTCTTCTTGGTGCCCCGGGATTTTGCAGAAATTACAGCACCCCTTACATTTTCCAAAATGCTTTCTTTTACAGGTACTGCAAAACGGAGCAGTGGAGGATTGCCCGGTTCCCCTTTTCTTGAAGTTACTGGCATTAATATTCCCACGAAAACCCTGGGTAATCTTTTGGGCCAATTCCTTTTTCCTGTTCTCTTCTCTAGTGCGTACCAGCCCGTCGGTTAAGGTGTTGGCTAATTCAACCGCATCGTCAATTGTGCGAGTTCTCACATCTTTGACTATGTCGCGAATCTCGCTAATTAGTCCCCAGATATAGCGACAAATAAGCACTGGTTCTGGCGAGGCCAGAGTTTGTACAATTCTAGCATACTCGAAAAATTTCAAAGTATACCCCCGACAATCAACATCCACCATCCGGTGATTCAAGAACTTATTTGTCATTTGTTCCTTTTCGTAGGCGGGACAAAATTTCCTTTCCACCAATTCCCTAAATTCCTCCCAGCTCATGGCATAAGCCACGTCACTTCCCTTAGCTTGCAGCACCGTGTTCCACCATTCTAACGCCTCTTCCTTGAAAAGGGTGGGATGCATACATAACCTTATCTTCCTCTGCGCATTTACTGATTTTAATTACTGCTTCGGTCTTTTCTAACCAACACAGTGCGGCAGTCGCTCCTTCATTGCCTGCAAATTCGACTGGCTTACAAGCAAGAAATTCTTTATAAGTGCAACCAGGTGTTGCAACTTTCATTTTCTTAAGTATTGGGGCTTGAACCACATTATTATCATTATTGCCGCCTCCATTCACACTGTTACTGAAATTATCATCACAAGTTCGTTTACTATGGTTGGCTTGGGAAGGTTCAGCAGGGTTCTTAACGGCAGCAACAATTGCCGGGATAGCATTGGCTATTCCCTAAGCAACGATATTTTCTATATCTTGCCTATTAAGAAAATGGTCTTCATTATGTTTTTCGGATTGGTTAACTTCATTTACCGGTTGGTTTTCCGCGTTTTCCATCTGAATCATTAACAATATATATATTATTGTCACAGAATGGATAGCAATCAAACATAATAAAGCAATCACACATAATCATGTCAACACATATAGCCAAAATCGTCGTCCTTGCGACATTCATATATTTTTATATTATGCGTCAATACAAGCCAAGTATTTACAGATATTTTACAAAAGTTTTATTTTTAGTTATTAATATACAATTTTATATCATTATTATTATTATATATAGATTATGAGGTTTTTTTTTTCACATAATAACATTATTATTACACAAAAACTTCAACCACAGTTAACTGGCTTTTCAGAAACGACGCTCCCTCTCGTCGTACTTCCACGTGATGTTTTCCCCCACTTCTCGAATTCTTATTCCCGCATCCACCAGTTCCTCGCCGTAGCGGCGCAGTTCGGCAACGTTTTCCGGGTTCATGGGTGGAAAAGGTGCAGGTTCAGGATCAAACTGGGGAAAATAAACATTTGGGTTATTCATGAAATTCTGAAAATGCCAGTCGCTCGTCCACCATTCTTCCAGCTGGCCTGTAACAGGTTGGGGGTTGACAATAGGGTCCAGAATAGCAGGTTCCAAATTAATTGGAAGTTGTGATTGGGCAGGGAAATTGAAAAGGTTTTCGTCGGCAGGTCCGATGAGGTCACAATTTGCTAGTTTCCTATCAAGCTCCCCATGGTGGCATCACCTGGGCTTGACCGGAACTTTCCCCCACTTCCTTTCCTTTTCCTTTGTCTTTCGGATCCTCTGTCTTTTTCACCTTCTGGGCAGGTGGCTTCTTCCTTCGTCCGCGTTTCCAGTCCAGGATTCTCCTCCTCTTTTTAGGCTTGGGTTTCTCCTGGGCCTGGGCCTGGAATACTAGTGGCTCTTCAGTATTCGCTTGATAGCCGGATTGAGTTCCTGTTGTATCCATATCGGTGGTATGGATTGTAAAGTTTCGGAGTGCTTCTGACAGTTCATTCATGCTGTTAGCACACATGAAGAAACACACAAAATCCAAATTAAACTTTTATTTATTGTAAAATAAATTTTCACAGAATCACAAAATGGCAATCTGAAAAATTAAGTATTTCTAAATACTTAATTGGCTTAAATCAGTGGCTCTGATACCACCTTTTTCTATCACGGCCCCTGACCCGGTTTTACCCGGTCCAGAAGTCGCGGGACAGAAACTCGTGGTATTGGTGTTTAATTAGGCAGCGGAAATTTTAACAGTATCGTTTAAACTGAAAACACCCATTTATTTCATTTCAAATTTCGGGACAAACCCCGTAATTTACAATAAAGGAATTTCACTGGGAAAATTCCTTAATTACAAAAACATGTTTATTTATTTACTGAGCCACTTCAATCAAGCTGGTTGAGTTACGCGGCACTTTCCCTTGTTCACAGTAAATCACCTGAAACATGTTTAAAAAGATTTTATCAGCGGGGAAATACTGGCGAGTCATTCAATTTGCACAAAACGACACATTGTTATAAATTACAGTATTAAGAGCGATTACAATTGCCCCTATCTTATAATTAGCTGGTTCAGTTGTCACTCGACCGGATCTATGACTGTGGTCATATCACTATTGGGTCCGTTCACCCAAAAGTGACGTGTATCACTATTTAGGTCCTTTCACCTAAAAGTGATAAATCAGTAGTAATTGTGCACAATACCCCACTTACTGCCAGTAATTTAAGATAACAAAGACCTAATCCCTGTAACATATAACTGGAAAACATTTAGGTATTGTAAAGCACTTTTGATAAAAAGAGAATGACTCACATTGCAAGTTTAGTTGGACAGAGTTTTGCCTACTGATTAAGCCTGGTAACCTAGTTAAATAATGCAAATGAAACTAGGTTAGTAACTTAATACAACATTTACGATAAACTCACGAAATCAAAACCCTCACGACGAATGACAAAGTATAGCCCAAATTCGGGCAGCACTTAAACATCCATCGGATCGGTTTCAATCGATCGAACATTGTATCGTAGCAGTGATCGAGTTATTACCCTGTTATCGTAGCGGCGTTTCGACCCTTAAACACACTTTTTAAGCAGAATATTGACGCTTTTGAACTGAATTTTCGAACACAGATGAAAGGCCATGCAACGTCCAATTTATAGCTGAAAACTGAGTTTGTTGCGGCCCGCGTAAGCCAGAAGGAAATCCTCCGTGGCCCGCGAGGGCCACCCTAGCTACGGATAGGGCTGCCGTGTCACGGTGTAGGTTTGCCACGTGGTTGACACGTGGCCCTGATCATTATCCGGAGTTGGGTCAGGCTGTCGCGCCCCGCGTAGACTATCCTTAAGTCTTACGCGGCCCGCGACAGATCAATAAAATTGAATTTTCTTGATTTTTCATGAAGTTTAGGATTTTAGGGGTCCAGGTTTCCACTTACGGAGTGTTTTGGGACATTTTTGCACGTCCTTACATCCTCCCTACCTTATTTAAACTCTCATCCTCGAGATTTACCGAAATAAGTAAGGATATTTTTGCTTCATTTCCGATTCCAGTTCCCAGGTATATTCAGGTCCTCTTTCGAATCCCATATTACTTTGACCAACACCAATCGTTTGTGCTTGAGGAACTTGATCTTTCTATCTTCTATCTGAAGAGGTCTTTCCATGAATTTCAGCCTTTCATTTACTTCTCTGTCTTGAAGAGGTACTACCAGTGATTCATCAGATAAACACTTTTTGAGATTAGATACATGGAACACATCATGTACCTCGGCCAATTCTTCTGGTAGTTGTAAACGATAGGCAACTGGTCCTATCCGTTGGGTAACTGTGAATGGTCCTATGTACCTTGGACTTAGCTTTCCCTTTTTACTGAACCGAACTACTCCTTTCCAAGGAGAAAGTTTCAAGAGTACCTTGTCTCCAACTTGAAATTCTAATGGCTTACGACGATTGTCTGCATAACTCTTCAGGCGATCTCGAGCTGTTTTCAGTCTTTCCTTAATTTGAGTTATCTTGTCGGTGGTTTCCTGTACAATCTCGGGTCCTGATAATTGACTTTCTCCTATTTCTGCCCAGCAAACTGGAGTTCGGCACTTTTGTCCATACAGTGCTTCGAATGGGGCAACATTGATGCTTGCGTGATAACTATTGTTATAGGAGAATTCTATTAAGGATAGGTGGTCATCCCAGTTTTCGCCAAAATCTATTACACATGCCCTGAGCATGTCTTCCAGGGTTTGGATCGTCCTTTCACTTTGTCCATCTATTTGGGGATGGTATGCAGTACTTAAATTTAAGCGTGTCCCCATTGCCTCTTGGAAACTTGTCTAGAAATGCGAAGTGAAACGACTATCCCTATCTGACACAATGGAGAGTGGGACTCCATGTAGGGATACTACCTCATCTACGTATAACCTAGCCAATCTTTCCATGCTAAAGGTTTCCTTCATTGGCAGGAAATGAGCTGATTTGGTTAATCGATCTACAATTACCCAAATTGCATCGTTACCTTTCCTGGTTTTGGGTAACTTAGTAATAAAGTCCATTGTTATTAGTTCCCATTTCCATACAGGCATTTCTAATTGTTGAAGTAACCCTGAAGATTTCTGGTGTTCTGCCTTAACTTGCGAACAAGTTAGACATTTAGAAACGTATCTAGCTATGTCCTTTTTCATTCCTATCCATAGAAGTTATTTCTTAAATCTTGGTACATCTTATTATTACGAGGGTGCATTGTATACCTAGATTTATGGGCTTCCTCTTAAATTTTATCTCTTAAATTTCCTTGCCTAGGTACCCAAATCCTTTTCTTATGGAATCTCCAAATTCCATCAATCCCTTGTTCTAATTCGTTTATCCGTCCTTTTATTCCTTCAACATCATCCTTGATTGCTGTTTCTTGAACGTTCTTCAGTTGTTCCATTAAATCTAATTGTAGATTTAATCTAAGAGCACGGACTCGTCTTTGCTTCTCATGATACTTACGACTTAGGGCATATGCTACTACATTCGCCTTCCCTTCGTGATATTGAATATCACAGTCGTAGTCACTTAGAATTTCCATCCATCTTCTTTGCCTCATGTTTAATTCTTTTTGCCCAAATATGTACCTTAAACTTTTATGATCTGTATAGACAGTAAACTTACTTCCGTACAGATAATGTCTCCAAATTTTAAGGGCAAAAATTATTGCTCCTAATTCTAAATCATGAGTCGTATAGTTTTCCTCGTGCTTCTTCAACTGCCTTGATGCATATGCAATTACCTTTTTGCGTTGCATTAGCACACATCCTAATCCCAACTTAGAAGCATCTCAGAAGACTTCAAAATCTTCGGTTCCGTTTGGTAAGTCTAGAATTGGGGCATTTGTTAATCTTTGCTTTAAAATCCTAAAGGCCTCTTCTTGCTTAGGTCCCCATTCAAACTTAACAGTTTTACAGGTTAACTTAGTTAATGGAACAACTATCTTAGAGAAATCTCTTATGAAGTGCCTATAATATCCAGCCAGTCCTAGAAAACTTCTAACTTTCGTAGCTGATTGTGGGACCTTCCAATTTATGATTGCTTCTATCTTTGAGGGATCTACGTTAATGCCTTTGTGATTCACCATGTGTCCTAAAAAGTGCACCTATTGTAACCAAAATTCACATTTCAAAAATTTAGCGTAGAGCTTCTCTTTCCTTAACAGAGTTAAGAGTGCGTGTAGGTGCTCACAATGCTCGTCCTGGCTTTTGGAATAAATAAGGATATCATCGATGAAGACAATTACGAATTTATCCAAATACGGTTTACAGATCCTATTCATCATGTCCATAAATGCTGCAGGAGCATTTGTTAGTTCAAATGGCATGACTGTAAACTCGTAGTGACCATACCTAGTCCTGAAAGCAGTTTTAGGTATGTCTTTGAGCTGACGAGACGCGTGTCACACCCCAACCGATGACGGAAACATTGGGACATGGCACTGAGCGAAATAGATTGTCAAGAGAAATTCCATAACAACTAGATTACCAGATAGTTATTATTATGACCCATACCATAACCTACCAAGCAATCAAATTGTTACAGACATAGATATCCTCAAAACAAAACATGTTCCGACAACTCAGATTTAATTAAAAATAAATTGTTTGTTTGTTTCTAGACCCACTCCTACTTGATTCCATCAAAGAGCAAGCAAGCATCCTAAACACCTGTCATATACGTTAAAATAGAGGTCAATACACATTGTGTAAAGGTGAGCATACAATTTTAATAGATATAATCGAGTTCAAAATCGTTTACGCATAACCAGCATGTAACATGTATAGTGCGAAGCTAGTAAGTTATCGACAATGAAATATGCACAGACTAGACTACGAGTTGTAGAATGCGCAACACATATCACCACTGTGACACGTGATGAGTTAACCTTAACAACCCCCGTCCACGACAGGTGCTGAGTCCAAACAAATAGTACTATCGTTGTTAAGGCGTTAGATAACAATCACTGTGTTAACATAACATACAAGCGTTCATCGAGTAACAAGTAACATGCAATAACGGTCAGCGTATAAATAGTGTTTGCGTTGTGTGTTCGATTGTGATTTAGAATATGTAACGTATGTAACACCCAAAAGTGCATAAAGCAAAAAGGGATCGAGTATACTCACAACAATGATAATGGATTGAAGGGAGCACTAGAGTGGTTAGCCTGAATAGTTAACGATAGCATAAGCGAATAGTGGTGCGTAAAACGATGAAAAGTGACCAAGTGTCGGATGGCAATCCGATCGGATGGCCAGTCGATCGGATGTCAATCCGTTCGGATGGTCATCCAATCGGATGACCATTCGATTGGATTGACATTCGTTTGGTAAGCATGTGTTTGGGATTGCGATAGCGATTAGCGATTAAACATGCGATTAAATAGCGATTATTAATAGATACTCCACATAATACAACTAAAGCGATTAAATAATATAATTCGATTACAAGTCAAAAGTACGATTTAATGGTCATGGAAGGAGTGACAGATCGCAATTAGCAATCTTTTCTTCCTTTAACTTTGACTTCCCAAAAAGCGGGTTGTTACAGCCTTCCCTACTTTAGGAAATTTCGTCCCGAAATTTAAGAAGTAGGCATAACAAATAGTTGCGGGTACTTCACCTTCATGTCGCTTTTGAGTTCCCAGGTGAACTCGGCACCGCGTTTGCCATCCCAGCGAACCTTCACAATGGGAATGCGTGAGCGTCTCAGCACCTTGGTTTCTCGTCCCACGATCTCGACAGGCTTTTCCACAAAGTGTATTGTTTCGTCCACTTGTAAATCCTCAAGTGGGACATGTAATTCCTGGTCGACCAAGCACTTTCTGAGGTTCGAGACATGGAAAGTCGGGTGGACGTTACTCAGTTCCTCTGGTAGTTCGAGTCTGTAGGCGACTTTTCCAATCCTTTCTAGAATTTTAAAGGGTCCAACATATCATGGCACGAGCTTTCCTTTCTTGCCGAATCTGATCACCCCCTTCCAAGGTGCAACCTTTAGGAGTACGTGATCGCCAATGTCAAATTCAAGGGGCTTGCGGCGTCTATCAGCGTAACTTTTCTGTCGGCTCTGAGCTTTCAATAGATTGTCTCGAATTTGGAGGATCTTGTCAGTCGTTTCTTACAACAGCTCGGGACCGGTAATTTGCGCGTCCCCGATCTCGTGCTATACAATAGGCGATCGACATTTTCTTCTGTATAAAGCCTCGAATGGTGCCATTTGTATGCTAGAATGATAACTGTTATTGTACGAGAATTCGACCAAAGGTAAGTGCACGTCCCAATTACCACCGAAATCTATGACACACGAACGGAGCATGTCTTCAAGGGTGCGAATCGTTCTTTCAGTCTGACCGTCGGTTTGGGGATGGAAAGCGGTACTTAGATTAAGAGTAGTACCGAGAGCAGATTGAAACGTTTCCCAAAGACGCGAGGTAAACCGACCATCGCGGCCAGAGATGATGTCACGAGGCGTCCCGTGTCGATAAATGATCTCATTGGTGTAGATTCGGGCTAATTTTTCTACCTTAAAGTCTTCTCGTATCGGTAGGAAATGAGCTGATTTAGTCAAACGGTCAACGACAACCCAGATGCTGTCGTGACCTGACATTGTGCGCAGAAGTTTTGTTATAAAGTCCATAGCTATACTCTCCCATTTCCACATCGGGATCACGGGTTGTACGAGTAAGCCAGAGGGTCTTTGCTGCTCAGCCTTGACCTTGGAACAAGTCAGGCATTTCAAAACATAGATAACGATATCCTTCTTCATGCCCGGCCACCAGTACTTGTAGCGCATGTCCTGGTACATCTTGTCAGCACCGGGATGAATAGAATACCGAGATTTGTGGGCTTCGTCCATCAGAAGTTGTCGCAAATCCGTACGCTTGGGAATCCAAATTCGGTCTAAATAATGAAAGATACCATTCGACTTATTCTCGAGTTGGGCGCCATCGTTTAGAATCCTTTCCTTCTTCAAAGTTCGTTCGGTAAAGCAAGCATGCTGAGCGTCGCGTATAAGAGTTTCGAGATGATGCTGGGCTTGGATATTAAGAACACTATGCAAATAGCTTCGTCGACTGAGAGCATCGGCAACGACATTTGCTTTGCCTGGATGGTAACGGATCTCACAGTCGTAATCGTTGAGCAGTTCTACCCACCGGCGTTGACGCATATTTAGTTCCTTCTGGTCAAAGATATGTTGTAGGCTCCTATGATCAGTGAAGATCGTACACTTGGTACCGTAAAGGTAGTGTCGCCAAATCTTTAACGCAAAAACAACCACGCCAAGTTCAAGGTCGTGTGTGGTGTAGTTCTTTTCGTGGATCTTGAGCTGTCGAGATGCGTACGCGATAACCTTATCTCATTGCATGAGAACACAACCAAGACCAAGGTTAGAGGCATCATAGTAAACTACGAAGTCGTTGTTTTCGTTGGGCAGTGAGAGCATGGGAGCATTACAAAGCATAGCTTTGAGGGTTTGAAAGGCTCCCTCTTGTTTAGTTCCCCAAACAAAAGGTTTATCCTTATGCGTAAGAGAGGTTAGCGGCACAGCGATCTTAGAAAAGCCTTCGATAAACCGACAATAATAGTATGCGAGTCCGAGAAAAGAGCGGACTTCAGACGGGTTCTTGGATGTAACCCAACTCTTAACAGCTTCGATCTTCACAGGATCAACGTGAATACCTTGACTATTGACAATGTGACCCAAGAATTGGACCTCCTCTAGCCAAAATTCACATTTGGAGAACTTGGCATAGAGACGGTTTCCCTGGAGCAACTCAAGAAGCAAACATAGATGTTGCGAGTGTTCGACTTTTGACTTGGAATAGATCAGGATATCGTCGATGAACACGATTACGAAACGGTCAAGGAAGGGTTTGCACACTCGATTCATTAGATCCATGAAAACGGCGGGAGTGTTGGTCAAACCAAAAGGCATGACAACAAACTCGTAATGACCATAGCGGGTTCAAAAAACGGTTTTGGGAATATCGTCCTCTTGAATGCGTAATTGGTGGTAGCCTGAGCGTAGATCGATCTTTGAAAAACACGTAGCACCTTGTAACTGATCAAACAAATCATTGATTCAAGGCAAGGGATATCGATTCTTGATTGTCAGCTTATTCAACTCCCTATAGTCAATGCACATCCGGAACGATCCATCCTTCTTTTTGACGAAAAGGACCGGCGTGCCCCATGGAGAGGTGCTAGGGCGAATAAAGCCTTTATCAAGTAGTTCCTGGAGCTGACTCGAGAGTTCGCGCATTTCGGAAGGAGCAAGACGATAAGGCGATTTGGCAACAGGGTTTGCTCCAGGAATGAGGTCGATTCGGAAATCGATATCGCAAGCGGGAGGTAGCCCGGGTAAATCGTTGGGAAAAACGTTTGGGAATTCACAAACAACGGGAACATCTTTTACTCCTGGATTACCTTTCTTTTCCTTCTCCGCTACTACAATGTGTGCCAAGAAAGCTTGGTATTCCTTGCGGAGATACTTACTAGCCTGGACACACGACATGAGTTTAAGGCCTTTTGAAGGAGTTTCGCCATACACACAAAGTAGATCACCACTAGCGAGCGAGAAGCGAATCATCTTATCGAAGCAAACAACTTCAGCACGATTCTCGTGAAGAAAATCCATGCCTACTATGACGTCAAAACTACCGAGCTGCATCGGAATGAGATATATAGGGAAGACGTGATTGTTGAGTTCAAGCATACAATCACGTAGAACAGAATTGACGGCGACGGTTCTTCCGGTGGCAACTTCAACATCGAACGTCGAGGGGAGATGAGTGCGCTTACGATTGAGGAGATTTTTGAATTCAAACGATACGAAACAGTTATATGCTCCAGTATCAAACAAACACGAAGCATATATACCATTCACAAGGAACGTACCATTGACCACATTGTTGTCTGCCTGAGCCTGACGGGCGTTAATGTTGAATGCACGTCCGCGGGCTGTTGGCTGTTGCTGTTGTTGTTGAGGCTGCTGCTGGGGCTGCTGCTGTTGTGGCTCTTGCTTCACCACTCTATTGGGGCACATGTTTGCGAAGTGGTTGGGATCACCAGATGCATAGCAAGCTCTAGCATGGATCGCGGGTGCAGGAGCCGCTTGATGGCCTTGAAGAGCAGCAAGTAGAGCTTGTTGAGCAGGAGCTTGGCCTTGTGTTGGAGCGGGGGCTTGACGTGGACCCGTACGACAGTTGGCGGTGAAGTGGCCGTACATGTTGCAATGAACACATTATCTGCAACCGATTCCCACAGGGTTGGTGATAGGTACAAGTAGGGCAAGCCGGGTGAGGACCAGTATACGCACGCTTTGCCGGCGGTGCGTTGGTCACTAGTGCCGCTACTTGGCGGTGTTGAGACTGCGGTTGAGCAGGAACTGATTGGAGCAGAGCTGCAGTGATCGCACAGTTCTTGTTGCTGGAACTGCTATTATTCTTCCTTTTACGGCGAGAGAGCTTCGAAGATTGCGGTGCGACGGTGGTTTCAGCGGTTGGTGCAGTGGTAGCTTGATGCAGATTCTTGGAAACTTTATCCCAGTAACCAGACTTGACTTGCTTGTCGTTGATCTCAGCAGCGAGTAAAAAGGTTTCCTCAATTGTTGTCATCTTTGCAGCTTGAACGAAATCAGCCACACAATCTGGAAGAGCACGGATATACTTCTTGATGGTGATTTCAGGCGTGGTAACTTGGCTAGGACAGATTATGCTTAGCTGCTTGAAGCGAGCAGTCAAAGCAGCGTTGTCTCTATCTTTCTGCTTGATATGCCAGAACTTGTCCTCCAGCTTTTGGCGCTCGTGGGGAGGGCAGGACTCTTGCATCATAACGTCCTTCAACTCATCCCACGTCAGCCCGTAAGCTGCATCATTTCCGCGCTTGTTTCTCTCGACCGTCCACCAATCCAGAGCTCGGGATTGGAAGACGCCAGTTGCGTTAAGAGTACATAGATTATCAGGACAACCACTCTGGCGCAGGGTGACTTCGATAGAATCAAACCATTGGAACATGGCCGTAGGCCCATCTTCGCCGGTAAACTCTTTCGGGCCTCAAGCTTTGAACTGCTTGAAGCTAAAAGCAGCTTTTGGAGCATCAGTCCTGGACTCTTCAGAAGACTTGCTAGCATTTTCATTCAGCTCACTAACAATCTGGGGGATAACTTTCGCCATTTGCTTAGCGACGAGGGCGGCGATGCGTTTGTCATCATGATTGCGGCGAGCTGAAAGGGAATGGAATGATCCGAATGACGACATTGTCTGCAATAGACAGCGTCATAGGACTCAAACACAGTTTCGATTAATCATCGACTATACTAGGATCTAATGTAAGCTAGCGATTGATGATAAAGCTCAGGAACACAGCCATTCACAAAATTCACATAAGCACAAAATCACAGAACCACCTAAGCACATAGGCACATAAGCACAGAAACTAACCTAAGCACATATGTTGCACGTATTCACCTATCCTTCACAACACGTATAGCGATTAAGTATAGCGATTGCAGTTAGCGAGTACACAGCGAGTATCATAGCGAGCATAAACCAGCGATTTGTTAATGTGGTGTGAATCGTGTGTGTTTTGGCGGAGCGAGAAACGTGGATTCGAAACCATCAGTACCACCGTACTGTTTATCTCAAAACGCTAACAATTCACCATATAAATCACAGAAATTTCACATAAAATTCGATCGTAAAAGCGATAAATCACAGAGTTAGCTGCTGCGGATTCCAGAATCGAAACACATAAAAATTTGAGGAGAGATCGTCTCGGGTGTGTGTAGACATTGACTACCCAAAGTGATTCGACTATTCACAAGGACTTCAGGTGCATACTTTGGCCTTCGGCACTGTGCTCTTGCTTAAATTCGAGCGATTGGCACGAATCCTTCCAGTCCAGTGTGACCTCTAGTCGTTGGAGTCCGTCGAGACTTTGGTGAGAGTTTTGCAAAAACCACATTAGAGAGTAGAACGAGTCATCAAGGTTCGGGTTTCACCCCTAACTTAACGACTACATTCCTGTTTGTATGATAAAATCATGAGGTAGATAAGGAGATTTGCGTCAAAGTATGGATTTCACTCCTGATTCATCGCAATTTCTCTTGTTTTGTAGTAAAAATAGTAATTCGAACGGGTAATCTGGTCGAGAGTTTGCGGTTTTCACACCTAATCTTAACCAGATCATCCGTTTGTGTGTATGTCCAGCCTTAGGAAAAGATGCTTTTGTGCAGAACTCTAGTATGCGAGGTTCGCGCAAAAGTGTAGTGTATAGCGAGTGTAAGCGAGAAATAGCAAATAAGCCTGTGTACAAAACCCACACTGGGTATGCACAAGTCGGTCTGTTGGTACTTAGACTATAGACTAGGTCATTTCTAAGACATCGACCCGGACTAGGTCGAGTCTTGCCTAATTCCCTATAGTTATGGCTCTGATACCAATCTGTCACACCCCAACTGATGACGGAAACATCGGGGCATGGCACTGAGCGAAACAGATTGTAAAGAGAAATTCCATAACAACTAGATTACTAGATAGTTATTATTATGTCCCATACCATAACCTAACAAGCAATCAAAGTATTACAGACATAGATATCCTCAAAACAAAACATGTTCCGACAACTCAGATTTAATTAAAAATAAACTGTTTGTTTCTAGACCCTCTCCTACTTGATTCCATCAAAGAGCAAGCAAGCATCCTAAGAACCTGTCACATACGTTAAAATAGAGGTCAATACACATAGTGTAAAGGTGAGCATACAAGTTTAATAGTATTAATAGAGTTCAAAATCGTTTACGCATAACCATAATGTAACATGTATAGTGCGAAGCTAGTAAGTTATCGACAATGAAATACGCACAGACTAGACTGCGAGTTGTAGAATGCGCAACACATATCACGACTGTGACACGTGAAGAGGTAACCTTAACAACCCCCGTCCACGACATGTGCTGAGTCCAAACAAATAGTACTATCGTTGCTAAGGCGTCAGGCAACAATCACTGTGTTAACATAACATACAAGCGTTCATCGAGTAACAAGTAACATGCAATAACGGTCAGTGTATAAATAGTGTTTGCGTTGTGTGTTCGATTGTGATTTAGAATATGTAACGTATGTAACACTCAAAAGTGCATAAAGCAAAAAGGGATCGAGTATACTCATAGCGATGGTAATGGATTGAAGGGAGCGCTAGAGTGGTTAGCCTAAACAGTTAACGATAACATAAGCGAAGAGCGGTGCGCAGAATGGTGAAAAGTGACCAAGTGTCGGATGGTAATCCGATCGGATGGAAATCCGATCAGATGACCAGTCGATCGGATGTCAATCTGTTCGGATGGTCATCCGATCGGATGGCCATTCTATTGGATTGACATTCGTTTGGTAAGAATGTGTTTGTGTATGATGGCTTTGAAGTTTTTGTTGTAGCACTTTGAAAACAGAGAAGTATCTCTACCTTTCAGGTCAATCGATCGAACGGCCGTTCGATCGGATAGCGATCTGATTGGCTCGACACTTAGTGAGAACAAGTTCACAGTAGGATGGTTACTCGATCGGATGGTAATCCAATCGGGTAGCAATCCGTTGGAAACTGTTGCCCTTTGAAAATGATCAAGTACCAAAGTTCCAAATGTCACATGATCGGATGGCAATCCGATCGGACGGCAATCCGTTCGACGTTCAGCCCTTTGAAAACTTGGAAATAATTAAGTGTTTGGAAGCTCAAGTGCAATCCGATCGGATGGCCAGTCGATCGGGTGGCAATCCGGTCGGATGGCAATCCGATCGGAAGGCAATCCGTCCCGATGCATCTGATCATCTTGAACTTGGTTATTTTAGAAGTTTGCGGTTTGTTCGAGATGGTTTAACAACGTATTAAACAACAGAAACCCCATCTTGACCCAAGTGATCCGATCGAACCGGAATCACCCTAGCCCGACCAGTCAACTGTTCGAGATGGTGATTCATGCTTAACTCGAAATCAGTTGTCCCTTGGATAGAATTCAGATCTTGGACCAACACATCACTAAGGAAGAGTAGAAGGTCAGAACGAGCTCTGATTCTATCAGTTTTGAGTGCATTGAGTGTAAAAGAGTCGAAAGAAAGTTGGAAAACCATCTTTCAATCCTTTAAACCGTGAATATGTGTAGCTCTATGCGAAAACATTGTTTAATCTTGTGGAAATCCTTCAGATCTAAGTTGTTCTTGGTGGAATGAAGCCAACCCTTGAAGTTCATAAGAATTCCATGATGACATCACCCTAGAACACCTCAAATCCGGTGATTTCACGGCTAAAAGTTAAGATTCAAAGGTGAAAATGATGAAGAAGTGTGTGTAGATCATAGAAGTACAAGATTTTGGTTGAAAACTTACAAGAATCGCGAGAAATCGAGCGAAAAGAGAGCTGGAGTGCGGTTGGTCGAGTGAGGAGCTGTCACATCAGGAGGGTATTTATAGGGTTTCCAAATGATGTGATCTACACTATACAGGAATCACCCTAGCCCGACCAGTCAACTGTTCGAGATGGTGGTTCATGCTTAACCCGAAATCAGTTGTCCCTTGGATAGAATTCAGATCTTGGACCAACCCATCACTAAGAAAGGGTAGAAGATCAGAACGAGCTCCGATTCTATCGGTTTTGAGTGCATTGAGTGTAAAAGAGTTGAAAGAAAGTTGGAAAACCATCTTTCAATCCTTTCAACCATGAATATGTGTAGATCTATGTGAAAACATTGTTTAGTCTTGTGGAAATCCTTCAGATCTAAGTTGTTCTTGGTGGAATGAAGCCAACCCTTGAAGTTCATAAGAACTCCAAGATGACATCACCCTAGAACACCTCAAATCCAGTGATTTCACGGCTAAAAGTTAAGATTCAAAGGTGAAAATGATGAAGAAGTGTGTGTAGATCATAGAAGTACAAGATTTTGGTTGAAAACTTACAAGAATCATGAGAAAAGAGAGCTGGAGTGCGGCTGGTCGAGTGAGGAGCTGTCACATCACAAATGATGTGACAGGAGGGTATTTATAGGGTTTCCAAAAGAGGAAAGTGCTGAAGTGTCGGATTGGTCACCGATCGGATGGCAGTCCGATCGGATGGCAACTCGATCGGATGGCAACCCGATCGGATGGCAACCCGATCGGATGGCAATCCGATCGGATGGCCACTCAATCGGTTGGCCACTCGATCCAGGTGTCCGGCGCGATAAGTTTTGTCGTTTCGGTTCGCGTGTTAAGCGTTGCGATGCGATTCGAGTAAGCGATGCGATAGTATTGCCCATTAGTTAAACAAATAACCTAACTACTAAATCTAACATACAATCACTATGAATAACTTGCGTTTAGCGTTTGCGATTAGATTGCAATGCGATAAAATTGCGATTGCGATTAAACACCTCAACATAAACATAACATGCACAAGTAACACATAATGGCACACACACGTAAAACAATATCCAGAACACATAATTCGAGTCGCGATTGCGATAGCGATTAGCGATAAGTCGATTAGCAATTAAACATGCGATTAAATAGAGATTATTAATAGATACTCCACATAATACAACTAAAGCGATTAAATAATATAATTCGATTACAAGTCAAAAGTATGATTTAATGGTCAAGCAAGGAGTGACAGATCGCAATTAGCAATCTTTTCTTCCTTTGACTTGTACTTTGACTTCCCAAAAACGGGTTGTTACAACGCGTACGCGATAACCTTATCTTGTTGAATAAGCACACAACCAAGACCTAGGTTAGAGTCATCGTAGTAGACTACAAAGTCGTCGTTTCCATAGGGTAGCGCGAGTACGGGAGCGTCACAAAGCATATGCTTAAGAGTATGAAAGGCATCCTCTTGTTCGGTTCCCCAAACAAAAGTCTTGTCTTTATGCGTAAGAGAGGTGAGAGGAACGGCGATTTTAGAGAAATCAGCGATAAATTGACAGTAATCACCCGCCAATCTGAGAAAAGAACAAACTTCAGACAAAGTTTTCGGTGTAATCCAACTCTTAACTGCTTCTATCTTCGCTGGATTGACGTGAATACCTTGACTGTTGACGATGTGACCGAGGAATTGAACCTCCTCGAGCCAAAATTTACACTTGGAGAACTTGGCGTAGAGGCGATTCCCTTGGAGAAGCTCGAGAACCAAACGAAGATGTTGCGCATGTTTGGCTTTTGACTTCGAATAGATAAGGATATCATCGATAAACACGATGACGAAGCGGTCGAGAAAAATTTTACACACGCGATTCATCAAATCCATGAAAACCGCGGGTGCGTTGGTAAGACCAAAGGGTATAATGACGAATTTATAATGGCCGTAACGAGTGCGAAAAGCGGTTTTAGGGATATCTTCCTCCTGAATTCGCAACATATGATAACTAGAGCGTAGATCGATCTTAGAGAAACATGTAGCGCCTTGCAATTGATCAAACAAATTGTCGATTCGGGGTAAGGGATAGCGATTCTTGATAGTAAGCTTATTGAGTTCCCTATAATCGATGTACATTCGGAACGATGCATCCTTCTTTTTCACGAAAAGGACAGGTGCTCCCCATGGAGATGTGTTAGGGCGTATAAAGCCTTTATCAAGTAATTCCTGGAGTTGACTCGAAAGTTCATGCATTTCGGACGGAGCGAGACTATAAGGGGCTTTAGCGACAGGGTTAGCTCCAGGAATGAGGTCGATATGAAAATCAATATCACGAGACGGCGGTAGACCATGTAAGTCGTCAGGAAAGACAGCAGGAAAATCACGAACCACAAGTACCTTTTCCATCGTCTTCTTTTCCTTCTCTGCTACTACGATGTGTGCTAAGAAAGCCTTGTATTCCTTTCGGAGATACTTGCTTGCTTGAATGCACGACATAAGTTTAAGTTCTTTCGAAGATACTTCGCCATAAATACAGAGTTGGTCGCCATTAGCAAGAGAGAAACGAATCATCTTTTCAAAACAAACGACTTCAGCACGATTCTCATGAAGAAAATCCTTGCCTACTATGATATCGATGTTGCATCGGAATGAGATCGATCAGGAAGACGTGATTTTTGAGTTCAAGAGTACAATCACGGATAACAGAATCAACGGTGACGGTTCTTCTGGTGGTAATTTCTACATCGAACGTCGTTGGGAGGTTAGCGCGTTTACGGTTTAGGAGCTTTTCGAATTCAAACGACACAAAACAGTTATCGACTCCAGTATTAAATAAACACAAAGCATAAATACCATTAACGAGAAACGTACCATTGACAACATTGTTGTCAGTTTGAGCCTGGCGGACATTGATGTTAAAAGTTCGTTCACGGGCTGCTTGCTGTGGTTGCTGCTACTGCTGAGGCTACTGCTGTTGATGTTGTTGCTGCGGCTCTTGTTTCACCACATGGTTCTGGCAGACATTTGCAAAATGATTAGGGTCACCACATGAGAAGCAGGCTCATGCATGGGCAGCGGGAGCAGGAGCTGCTTGGTTACCCTGAGGAGCGGGGAGTGGAGCTAGCAGTGTAGGAGGAGCTTGCTGACGTGGGCCGGTGCGACAGTTCACTATGAAGTGTCCGTAGAGGTTGCACTGGACACAAAAACGACAAGCTATCCCAGCTGGGTGATGATAGGTGCAAGTAGGGCACAGAGGATGAGGACCAGTGTACGCACACTTAGTAGGCAGTGCGTTGGTCACAGGTGCTGCCACTTGGCGGTTCTGATTCTGGTTGGGTTGGACAAGAACAGCGTTGAGAGGAGTAGCAGTAGCAGCATAATTCTTGTTGTTGTTACCCCTGCGCTTGCGATTCTGACGTGAAGACTTCGAGACTTGAGGTGCTGCGGTTTCAGTAGCAGGAGTAGCAGTGACCTGGTGGAGATTCTTGGTTAAGGTTTTGAAATAACCAGCCAAAACTCGCTTATCATTGATCTCAGTAGCGAGTTGATAAGTTTCCTCAATGGTAGTAGGTTTAGCTGCCTGAACAAATTCAACTACACAATCGGGTAAAGCTCGAATGTACTTCTTGATCGTGATGTCAGGCGTTGACACTTGACCAGGACAGCTTGATGCGAGCGGTGAGACCAGCGTTATCACCTCCTTCTTGTTTGATACCCCAGAACTCGTTTTCCAGCTTCTGGAGTTCATGTGGGGGACATAATTCTTTCATCATGACTTCCTTCAGTTCCTCCTAAGAGAGTCCATAGGCTGCATCGTTACCTCGCCTGTTGCGTTCAGCAGTCCACCAATCAAGTGCCCTAGACTGGAAGACTCAGGTAGCATTCACAGTGCGGAGGTTGTCTAGGCATCCGTTTTGACGAAGGGTGACTTCAATCGAGTCAAATCACTGAAACATGGCACTGGGCCCGTCTTCACCAGTGAAGTTAGCAAGACCGCAGGCCTTGAATTGTTTGAAGCTAAAAGGAGCTTTCGGCTAGTCGCTCTTAGATTCAACGGATGATTTGTTGCTGACCTCGTTGATCTCACTGACGATCTGAGGTATGACTTTTGCCATTTCCTTGGCGACGAGAGAAGCGATACGCTTGTTATCTCTGCTTTTCTGAGCGTTGCGGCGAGTGTGAGAACCAAGGGAAGACATTGTCTGCAGCAGACATCGTCGTATGATTTAGACGAGATTCGATTATATCGGGTCACGTTTTGAAAAACTTAGCGTATCGTAAAACATCCTTCGTTGTTGTAAAGCACAGGAACACGTCCAAAACATAAGCACATAGTCACGTAGGCACATAATCCACATAGGCACACAAGCACGCAGGCACGTAAGGCACATAATCCACGTAAACACATATTTTGCACGTATTCACCTATATTTTGCACGTATTCATCTACATATATTGCATGTATTCACCTATCCTTCAAGTTCCGCGAAGCGCGTTCGAGAGTAGCGAGCGATAGCGAGTGCCATAAGCGTCGAGTGTAGCGTATGAGAGTTCTTAGTTTGTCTGCGATTTGTTAGCGTTTTGAGCTAAGAGTGTTGTGCGAGTTGTGCACGTTTAGTGAAGCGGTGAGTGGAAAAGCGAATAAGTCTCCAAAATCAAAACATATAATTATGTAAACACATAAAAGCGATGAAGCATAAAATCAGCGATTGCGGGCTTAGGATCGAAATAGATTGTCTTGGGTTCTATCGATACATGTCGAACACCCAAAGTGATTTAACTATTCCACAACGTTCTCGAGCACACGCTTTGGCCTGATAGACTGTACTCTCTCACCGGCATACGGTGAATAACACTCATCCTTTCGGTTACTACGTGAACTGATTCATTGGAATCCATCGAGACTTTGGTGAGAGTTTTGTAAAACCAAAGTAGAGATTGGAACTAGCCATTAAGATGCGGTTTCACCCCTGACTTAATGACTTTATTCCAGATTGTGTGGTAAAAACCACAAAATTGAGAGGGTGAATTTCGTCGAGGTATGGATGCCACTCCTGACTCAACAAAAGATTCTCATGCTGAGAGTAAAAATTTTGCGTAGAGTGAGCGGTCTCTTCGAGAGTTCTTGGTTTTCACACCTAATCTCGATAAAATCATTCTTTTGTGTTATGCGAGTGTTTTTGAAATTGTGTGTATTATGTTTGCCTTAGGAAAGGCAATAGTGCGTTTTCATCCTTAGGAAAGGCCCATCCGTGCGAAGTTGTAGTATGCGGTGTTCGCACGGGGATGTGGTTTTAGCGAGTTCGAGAATAAGCTCGTGCAGAACCCCTACTGGGCTCGCACAAGGCGGTCTGTTGGTGCTTAGACTTAGACTAGGTCGATTCTAAGATATCAGACCCGGACTAGGTCATGTCTTTCCTAGTTCCCTATAGTAATGGCTCTGATACCAATCTGTCACACCCCAACCGACGGCGGAAACATCGGGGCGTGGCACTAGGCAAACCAGATTGCTCAAGAGATCCATAACAACTAAATGTTACCAATATTTTTAAGGTCAATTGTCCCATACCAATCAACAAATATTCAACAAATAATTATTACAGTTAACGAGTTTCTCTCGAACAAAACAAGTCCAACAACCTAGATTTTCTATTTGATGTAGTTTCTAGACTGTCTATCTTGATTCCACAAAAGATTAGCATAGCGTCCTATCAACCTGTCACATACGTTAAAATAAAGTCAATACATAGAATGTAAAGGTGAGTACACAAGTTTGATAACATATAGTATAGCGAAAGCGTTTACGCATAATTAGCATGTAACACGTAGAAATGTGAATCAAGTAAGCTATCGACAATGACATATGCAACCGACAAGACTGCGAGTGTAGAATGCGCAACACATTATCACCACTGTGACCATGTGAAGTAAAACCCTTAACAACCCCTGTTCGTGACATGTGCTGAGTCCAAACTATAGTACTATCGTTGCGAAGGTGTCAGGCAACAATCACTGTGTAAACATAACATACAAGCATTCATCGAATCACATATAACATGCAAGAGCAGTTAGCATTTATAAAAGAGTTGCGTTATGTGTTGATGTGTTTTGATATAGATAACGTATGTAACACCCAAAAGTGCGTTAAGCGAAAAAGGGTTTGAGTATACTCACAATATGTGTTTAATAAATAAAAACAGCCTTGAATTGGATTGAAGGGAGCGCGTTGAAGTTAGCCTGATCTTAGAACGGTAGCGTAAGCGTTGAACTGGGTGTAAACAGTGCGTCAGATGAGATAAGTGTCGAATGGTGAGTCGAACGGATGAGAACCCATTCGATCGGATGGTCATCCGGACGGATGACCATTCGAGCGGTTGGTCATTCGATTGGGAGAGTGTGTTTGTAAATCGTTTCAAAACTTTTGAAGTTTTCGTTGTAGTATAAATCAAGTCATTCGATTGGATGGTCATCCGGACGGATGGCCATTCGATCGGATGGCTATTCGATTGAGAAGTTGAAGTCTGGTCAAATTGTTTAAGTGTTGAAAATTATAAAGGACAAGTCACCTGGTCGAATAGTCATTCGATCGGATGGTCATCCGATCGGATGGCTATTCGATCGGGCAAGCTGATGTTTTGAAAACTAGTAATATTTTACCAAGTTAAAAGTTTGGAATTTAACGGAGACGGCGTGACGACGTCTCAAACAACGAGAATCCACACCGAGCCCAGCTCATTCGATCGGATAGGAATCACCCCATTCGATCGGACTTACTATTCCCGATGAAGTTTCATGTTCAACCCGTAAATCGGTCATCTCTCCGATGGAAATCCATTTTCAGACCGGTTTTCCACTAGAGAATGAGTCTAGATTCCATCGGTTCTTAGTAGAAAAGTGAAGAATGTTGAAAGACAGTTGAAAAAGTTTAGATCTGCTTGAGATTTGTGTTAAAAAGTGTAGAAATTCTTTAGATCTGGACAAATCTTGATGAGATGATGCCACACAAAAGTTTGCATAAGAAACCGTGGTGACGTCACCTTCAAGTAGTCCAAATCAGGCGATTTCATGGTGAAAATCAATGATTTTAATGGAGAAGATGATGAGAAAGTGTGTAGTGATGATGGAAGTACAAGATTTAGGATGAAAACTTATGAAAATGGCCTTGGATCGAGTGAAAAGTGGTTGGGAACGAGCTGGGAGCGAGTTGGGTTGGATAGAGCTGTCACATCAGTGAACAGTGATGTGACAGGCGAGTATTTACAGGGTGAGAGGAGATAAGGTGGTGCAATGCGTGGGTCGGATGGCCAGTCGATCAGATGGCCATCTAATCGGATGGTTATCCGGACGGATGATCATTCGATCGAATGGTCATTCGATCAAACGACTGGTGCGAGTTAGTTTTCCGACTTTCGTTTTGTTCGTTAAGCGTTGCGTTTAAGCGAGTAGCGAGTGAGCGTTGTGATGAGATAACCACATAACATTAAACAAGTAAACACACAAATAACACATATAACACATAATTTGCATAAAGTAATTCCGTGTTTCAAGTTTGCGATGAGATTGCGATGTGATAGCGATGTGATAGCGTTTAGTATAAACATGCGATGTGATATGCGATGAAATGCATTAAATAGGGTGCATTGTAATAGTGTCAAATGCGATAATTGCGTTTTGGATAAACATTGTGAATGCATTGTAAAACATAGTTTAAAAATATCGATAACCCGTTAGCGATAATCGAAATCTCGGGAGTACAAGATAGTTAAGAAAGAAATAAGCAATAATTAAGCAAGAAAGATAGATCTGTTATTTCTTGTTATAATGACCTGAAAGGTCGGGTTATTATAGTCAACATGTTAATTCTTACCTCTGGGTGACCTTTTAACAAACCGAGAGCTTCATGATGTTCGATCATACTCTCGGTAATGCCTAATATTGGTCATTTATGGCTTTTATGCCAATAAGTGATGATACGCGCAAGTTGCAAGTTAAAAGGGT
Source organism: Helianthus tuberosus (assembly GCA_030545235.1). Taxonomy (NCBI): domain Eukaryota; kingdom Viridiplantae; phylum Streptophyta; class Magnoliopsida; order Asterales; family Asteraceae; genus Helianthus; species Helianthus tuberosus. The sequence continues at coordinate 54,312,740 of CM060402.1, forward strand.
TAAAAGCGTCAACATGTTTAATTATACCCCTGAATGACCTTTTAACGAACCCGAAGCATCATGATGTGCAATCATACTCTCGGGAATGCCTATTATGGGCTACATAGGGCTTTGATGCCATTAAACGATAATACGCGCAAGTTTGTGCGTTAAAGGGACCAAAAGCATCAACGTCTAAAACTACACCCTTGAGTGATCTTTTAAAAGAACCGGGAACTCCGTAATGCTCGGTCATACTACCGAATGCGCCTAAAATTGGCCATTTGAAGTTTTCATACCTTATATTAAACATTTTATATTGGAATATAAAGTTTGGGCAATAAATGACAAGTATGAAACTTTAAAAAAAGCTGAACAAAGAATGAGGGACCAAAACTGCCAAAGCAGTAAAACCTTGGATCTGGGCCGGACAGAGTCACGGGCCGCGACCGCTGGGCCTGTCTGCCTACGCGGGCCGCCAGCAACAGTACAACATCAATTTTTTTTTGTTCTTTGCTTGGTGTCCACTCCAATCCATTCTAAACCAGTTAAATTGAATCCTTGGACTACAAACTGAATTGTAACAGCTGTTAGGACACTTGGGATCATCATATGAAGTCTCTAACACATGTCATGATCTTGTTCAAACTCAAAAACTATAAATAGGTGTGATATCTCATTGTTCCAACTTGCACCTTTCTTCATAATCTTCTATCCTCTCAATTCTGGAGGGTCCTGAGCAATTGGGAACCTCCTTTGAGTTCTTTTCAGTCCCTAGGACCACTTGTAAGTGTTCCTTTCGTGACTAGTTCTTTTATTTGGCTTAAAAAGCGAAAAGTCAAGCGTTTACGATAAACACTTTGACTTTTAGTTAGACCTTAAATGGTCAAGCCATTGTTCGCAACGAACATGGCTACGTGATCGTAATTAGGTAGGTGTTAATCCCTCAAAAGGGCACCTCCTAAGAATCACATTTGCTTGGTCTATTGACGAGTCAACATAATATTGTTTTTAAAAGTCAACGGGTCAGTTTTTGAAATAATTGCGATGTGAGTTTAGAAGTGTTCTAAAATACGTTTTATCATTTAAACAACTTAGTAATAATTAATAGAACATGTGTAAACATGTTCGGCTCGTCAATTCCAGTTTTAGGGTCGGTTCGCAACCGAAAGTCGCAAAGTTTGACTTTTGCGTTGACTTTCGATTATGAAGCGAATTAGATTAGTTTGCTACTGATTTTAGGTTCCGTTATGATCATAATATAATGTAGCATAACCCTATAAGGTTATATTACACGATCATACTAGAAATCTGAGTTTTTGCGCATGTTCCGTTAATATGCCGTACTTTGACTATTATGCCCTTTTTTTTTAGCAAAAATAAGGTTTTAGACACCAATAAGCTTACAAACAACTTAGGTACTGATATGTTAACATGTTTAACATATTTCTATGTTACGAACCTGATCTTAAACTGAGTTTGCGTGTAATGTTGTAAATTATGCTTTAAATTGACCAAAATGCCCTTTAGGCGCATAGATTGGTTTTAAGCATAATTTTTACTACCAAACTCATTGCCTACTGATGTAATATCATAATTAGGATAATTTGGGATGTCCATTCAGTTTCCAAACTGAGTTTACGCATACGTTCTTGAATTATGTCCTTAAATGACGATAATGCCCTTTTTGCACCTAAAATGATTTAAAAGCATAATTTTCATACAAAACCTTTTTATTACTGATATGTTATATTAATTAACATATTTTGTTCATATAAACCTGATCATAACATCAGTTTTCCTAAAAGATCGCACATATCATCATTTAACGATTTTAACGCCGTGTCAGCGCGTAGTATGGTTTTAAACCATAACTACCAACCAAGACTTGTTACCTACTGATTTTGTAAATCATTTTAAATATTTTTTTGGTAGGTAACTATGTGTGAAATTATCAAAATGCCCCAACGGAGCATAGTTTGGTTTTAAACTATAAAACACACATATGTTTGATATCATACTAATATTGTATCATAAATATACTCAAGTTCCTTTTATACGTCGTAAAATGACCAAAACGCCCTTACGAGGCATAGTTTGATTTTAAAATCTAAACGGGGCATACAAGTTGATATCCCACCGATATTATAACTTGTTTAAAGTATATTGGCATATGGAACTTGTTAATGACTCATTCGGTTACTCGTTATCGCTTATACGAGTACGGTTAGACTTGCGTAACTAGTTTACGTGAGTTTGCCGAAACGAGTTTAACCTTATCGTTTTTACTTCAAAATCCAGAATGTATTTAGCTTACCCATATTATACAAGTCTTTATACTTGTTGGGTCTAAATTACATTCTATTCCGATCATCGCTTAATCTAGCGTATCACACCATTTTTAAACTTTAAGCTAGCCGGTCTAAGTCTATGACTTAATTAAGACCCGTTAGCATTCTGAATTGGTTATATATTACCTTCATTCCAGACTAGAGCCACCCGGTAAAAGCTACCTGCATTTAGTTAGATTGGATACGACTGAGTTATTTAAATCTTGCTGTGATCGAGTATTAGCTCAGGTAAATACTTTTAACTTATTTTCCCTTATACGGGCTTGGGATACGGTAAATTATTACCGCTTGGTCGGGTATGGGATCATTTAGTCAGATTGTGATTAATAAATCCGCATAACCCGTTTTAATCTGTTTTGTTTGATAACATAAACATTAGGGGTTAACCACCGTGTCCTGGATATATCCTCGGCTCATTAAAACTGCTAATGGCCACGACCTATGCATAAGGTGTAGGCATACACCTGACAGATGCAATAGACTAGAATATTAATTACCCACAAGGTTGGGGATAACTCCTTTATGGGTTTAAGTGGTGTGTCGGTTAATCATGTCTCAGTCTCTGTACTAGGCCCCATAAGTATGACAAACATGTAATTCTGGATACAAGATTATAAATATAATTATACCAAGTTATAAAAGATTTTCATGCCTGGTGCACCTAAACCAATTTTCAAAAAACATTTTCAAATGAGTCAGTTAATTGTATTTACCAGTGTAAACTAACGTATTTTCAAAAGACTAAGTGACAGGTACTACTCGTAATAGGCTGGGAGCTGCTCGGTGTCGAAATAAAGGATCTTGCAAATCCTTAAAGATGCCTTAAAGTCTGCTAAACTTCATTTTATACATTCTATAATTATCCACCTATGGATTTGATATTACAAGCTCATCTACAATTAATACTTTGATATTTTTAGACATATGGGTTTGTAATAATATTTTATATTCCAAGACTTCCGCTGTGCTATTATGTGTATGATTGACCATGACAATACCAATCTTACGTCACGATATTCCCCACCCGACCCACTGGGCTGAGCTGTAAATATCGGGGTGTGACAATTAAGTATTTCATACTTAATATATATGTGATTTTTCGGAATATTGTTTTCACTAAAAATCAATATTCTTGTATTCTTAAAATATATATTTTAAGAAAATTTTTATAGAAAAATGTGACATCTGTGCCTCTACGACCATCATACAAGTACAAATCAACTGAAATCTTGTGTTTCATTCTTGGGATTTGTACAAATACATGTGATATTTGCACATGTCAATTCTTGTTCGATTTTGAGCTCTTAGTCACTTTCTGGAAAGTTATACGCAAACTGTTACGTAAACGTAATCAGTTTAATGCGACAAAGACTTTAGAATAGTGACATAAGCTTAACATACCTTAAATAACCTTTACATAACTTAGAAATAAGTTTTGAAGGGTTTGGTATCGTAAAAACAAGTTTATTCGATCACAGGGACTATTTGCGTCAAACTGCAAGAGTCTGTCGATTCGTATAGCAAGGAACACTCCGGAATAAGATAATAAGCTAAACATACCCTAAATATCCTTTACATAGCTTAGAAATAAGCTTTGAAGGGTTCGGTATGCGAAAAATACGCTTATTTGATCATAGGGACTAAAAGTGTTAAAAACTGCGTAAGTTTGCATATACGCGCATATCTTACGTTCTGACCATATCTGGACATCTAAAAATTTTTGTAATCACTGAAATATTATATTTTAGTGATAGGAATGCAAAAATACCCTTCGTCGCGTAATTTGGATCGTTTTCGCGTCCGTTCGAGTTTCGCGTCCGACATTCATGATATTTTCAAGCATATATCAAGTCCCCTATACTTTAACATCCTTGTAGAGCCTTGAAAATGGGTTAACGGGGGTTAAAAGCATAAAAACTTAAGTTTTTACGCTTCAGGGACCTGTTTTACCAAAGTTTGAAAGTTTATGTCTGAGGTTCCTGGTTGGGTGCGACAGACTTAGTTGTTTGCTTCACGGCCCGCGAGGCCTAGAGCTAGCAGATTCATTGAATCCTTCAAAACAGCCTGCTGAACTCAGTTTTAACCTTAGTTTTTGCATACTATGGGCTGGTTTAAGTGTTCCCCAAGCCCCCAAATCAGTGTGTAACATGTGTAGGGTCCAGATCATGCCTTGAACAAATCAAAAACACTTGGAATGATCTTAAAGGTTCATGATTTCCTATATAAACCCAAGCATTTCACAACTCCAACTTGCTCATTTGCTATTTCCTTCTTCACCTGCTCTAAGTGCAGGCAATCACTTATTCAGGGCCACCTACCTGAGCATTCTTAGTTCTTTTTCCAAGCTTGGACTATTGTAAGTGTTCTTTCATGCTTGGATATGTATTTCAAGCAAGAAAGTCAAATAGTGTTTGACTTTCAGCTTTGACCATGATTTAGTCAATACAAAGTTCGTTTGAACTTTGCAACGTGAGCGTAATCACGATGGTTATAGTCCCTTGTGACTATACCTACTGATTACCACGTTGATTAGTCGAAGTGACGAGTCAAAGTTTCGGTCAATATGCACGATTATGTGCATTTTGCGGTGAAACTATTTTCGGGTATCAAAATACTTTGTTTTGATATCAAATCAGTTTGCCAACTTAGTTAAACATGGTTTAACATGTTTAACTCGTCACTTTTAGTTTAGTGCTTATTTAAGGTCGTAGGTCAAGCGGTCTCGACAACCGCTTAGACTTTCGAACCCGACCCGTTTGGTCGATCATTAGGATCCGATCAAACATATTTTGTGACCATAGTTGTATAGGGAATAACCTTCCGAGGTTATACCTTATGGTCACTTAGTTTAATTAGTTGTATGATAGGTAATTTATATGCCTTGGGAAAATGACCAAAATGCCCTTTTCATGCATAATTTGAATTTAAGCCTATGTAACTTAAATTTTTACATTTAAACTGATTATGAAACAATATTAAACATGTTAGGGCATATAATGCTTGTCATAGGACTAGTTAGGCTATTCGAACGTGCTTTTGCGCAAATAACGCGTTAAAGTAGCGTAGACTACCTTAACGGGTCATAACGGGTCGTAAGCACTTAGGATAGGTTCCAAATCAGAATGTAGGCTTTGTTAAACCATATCACATGAGTTTCAATACTCATTTGGTTTACAAGACCTCATTCTGCCCGATCTCCCGATTTAGGTGACGATTTTTTAACATAGTGATCAAATACTAGGTGCCACTTGATTCCTTGATTGCCCGATCTTGTTAGTTCACAAAATCGAGGATCCTTTGCAATCTCAAGTGAGTACATAGTCCCCTCTTTTACTGTAACAATCCTCAATAAACCGACACCCTTATAAATATTTCCGACACCCTAGTATATTTTAAAATATCCCAATATGTCCCAAAATACACCCCATACGTGAAAACATGCCCCGAATACCCTAAATATTAATAAAAATAATTAAAAATATGATTTTTGGTTTTAGGCGGGCCGCGTAAAGGATCCTTAACCCTTACGCGGGCCGCGTCAACTTAAAACTCAGGCGGGCTCCGGTGTCGCCACGTATGTGTGTGCGTGTTGGACATACCCCATGACCCGGACACCCTAAACCCTACCCGGGCTAGTACGCGGGCCGCGTAAGCCCTTGCTTACATTTACGCGGGCCGCGTGAGAACCAGAATCAGGCCCTATATAAAGGAGGCTTCGGGTTTCAAATCAAATGGTCACTTTCTTTCTGTATCTCGACTTTCTGAAGTAATAGGCATAATATTCGAGTAGTATACCCCCTAAATAGCGAAGTTCTGCTCCGTTGTAAGTATTATAACCCCAGTTTCGTATTAGATACGCTGCCCGATTGATTTAGGGTTCCGTAACAACTGTCGTGGTTCTGCCCGACGTAGTTGTTGGAATACAGTCTCGGGGAGGGTATCATTAATATAATCAAAGGGTTATTATACTAACCTATGCACATTTGTGTAAATTATAGATTAATCCCAGGAAACCCTTACGCGAAGTCTAAGATAGCAATGTGAGTTTATCCTCTTTTTGTTAACCTTTTTGTAATATTTTACAAAACCTTAAGTGTTTTACAATGTGATTAAACGGTGATTGAGTCTTTGTAGTTCTTCAATTACTGCCGGTATGTTGGGGTTTTGTATACAAAATGTGGAACACGTTACCATTGGACGACGAGTTAGCCAATGTGTAATATGACCCACCAGTCAGGATTGACAGTACTGAATGAGTAATTGTGTAGAAATAAACAATGTGATCGCTCTCAATACTGTGTTAATTGATAAAATATTTCTTGATTAAACTGGGATTCACTCACCAGTATTTCCCATTGACAAATGTTTTTAAAACGCGTTTCAGGTAACACAATGTGACAACCAATTAGTAAAAAGCCAGCTGGAGAGCACTGACGGCTTGGGAAAAATGTGGCTATAAAAGTTACCTAAAAGACGATGTTTTAAATTCAATAAAATAGGGTTTATCCCTATAAACATGTTGTAATAAGAAACTTGGGTTTTACCCATGTGATTATTAATATCAAATATAGTGGTTTTACTCTGATAAACATTTCCTAACTACGGTCCTGATGTAATTTCCGCTGCCAAATTAACAAACTGATACCACCAGAATTCTGAGTTCGCGTCCGCCCGTTCCCGGGACAGATAAAGGATCAGGGGTTGCGATAGAAGGTAGTATCAGAGCCTAGCCACTAGTCTAAGCCAAAGAAGTGTTCTGCTGACACTTAAATTTTAAATTTTGTGTTAGGAAATAATTTATGTGATTATGTGTTTTGTGTTATTTGACTATTTGTTAGTTTACAGTATGAGTGATCAAGGACCCTCAGACATGTGTCGTCAATTGTCTGATTCACCTAGGAGTGAAGGTACCTCTTCACAGCCTACCCTCTCTGGGTATTCTGCTGATCAGGAAGAAGGGATGTTTGCCTTTAAAGCTCAGTCGGAAGAGCCATTCCCTCATAAAAAGAGAGGATGGTTCAGTAAGGAAGCATTTGTGCGTAGAAAAAGAATGTGAAAATTGCAACAACAAAGAGTTCTAGCAGCTGCTAAGAGAGAGTCAGATGCCCATACACATGATATGCTTAATAGAAGCCTAGCCAATTTCCATATCCTAGCTACAACTGCTGCTGACCCAAGTCTGGAATAACTAGTAGCCCCACAACCCTTACCTTTAATTCCCACTCAACCAATGGAGGTAGAAATGCATGATTTTAACCCTGAGGAAATACCTAGGATACCAGCCCCTAATCCTTTAGATCCAAATTATGATCCCTAGTTTGATGATCTTAGGGATTATGTGCCACGCTATCATTTAAACGAAGAAACCTTGCCGAACTTAGCAGCATATCCAGGTTTGGACCCTCTAGATCCCTATTATGACAACGATGAATACATTAGGGAGATTTTGGAGAATCCATACCCTTAGGAGAATCCAGTACCTCAGTACCCAGAGCCAATACCAGCACCTGCACCCCCAATGAGTGCAGAGAATTTGCAAGAACTCTGAAATTTCGGAGAAGAAATCATAGAAAGTAGTGAGAGGATGAGGTATGTAGGAGAGCAACTCGTATGGAAATACGATGAACGTCAGATGGATTTCAGGGAAAATCCATACCCGTGAAAGTGATGGTGAAGTTGGTAATAATAATAAATAAAATATATGTGTAATACTAATAAATCTATCGTAGTATAGACCACTTGATGGTTAACGAGGCATAATAGTATTGTAATTTTTAATTCTTGTTTTAGTGTGTATTTGATGCATACTATATAGAAAAGAGTAAAGTCGCAATGCACGACGTTTTTGACCAATATGTGTATTATGTGGATTGTTACTTAAACTATTTAATTATTCTATTAATGATTGGTAAATGTTTAAAATTCAGATGGCCGATGAAGGAAATCAAGGAAATCTGAATAATGATAACCAGAGTAACCTTAACGTGGTTAATGAGAATCCGAGCATCAATAACAATGGAAACCAAATGGATAATAGTGTCGTTCAACATATAGTGGCACAAGGAATCATATATGCAATGCCATTTATTATTCAAACGATTCAAGAAGCGAATAATAAAAGTAAGCATAGCAGTAAGCGACCAATCGAACCAGAAAACAACGTGAACAATGGACCCGTACTTCAAGTGCCCATTCCCAAAAGAAGAAGAACCATGCCTTATGGTTGTTCTTATAAAGAATTCTGGTCTTGTAAACCAATGGAATTCTCGGGCAACGAAGGGGCCATTGCAACCCTACGCTGGATAGAGAAGACTGAGGCAGTCTTAAGAATAAGCAAGTGTGCTGAAGAAGATAAGATGATGTTTGCTTCTAATCTATTTAAGAATTCAGCACTAGAATGGTGGAATACAATCCTCCAATCAAGAGGAAGTGATAGAACTTACAATATGGAATGGGAGGAATTTAAGGACAAGGTAGAAAGGAAATTCTGCCCACCCAATGAAAAGGAACAGATAGAAAACAAGTTCTTAAACCTTAGGATGACTGGTGTGGATAGTAAGGGATACACTAAATTATTCTTTGAATATGCTAGAATAGTGCCAACCCTTACTTCACCTGAACCAGTGTTAATCTCCCGTTATATCTGGGGATTAATTGGAGAAATAAGGCATGTAGTCAAGTCAGCTAGACCTCAAACCATAGAAGAAGCTGTAGAACTAGCAAATACCTTGACAGATGAATTAGTCCGTACCCGAGAAGAGGATCAAAGGAGGAACCTAACCCAGAAGCTCACACAAGAATTTCGTTCTGGAAATTTTAATCGTGGGAAAAATATAGGTTCTACCTCTACACCTTACTGTAAGAATTGCAAAAGAAAGCATTCAGGAAGATGCTCCATATACTGTAACTTTTGCAAAATACCGGGACACAAGGAAGAAGATTGCAGGAAGAAAGCTAATAACAGGATATGTTACAACTGTGGAGAACAAGGTCATATCAAGCCTAACTGCCCAAAATTAGCCCCGGCTACAAACAACAAGAATACCAAAAATGCTAGAGCATTTGTTCTAACGACAGAAGAAGCAAAGATGATCCCGGATGTGATCACTGGTACGTTTTTAGTTAATGATATTTTTGCTAAAGTATTATTTGACTCTGGTGCAAACCAAAGTTTTATTAATACTTCATTTTGCAAATTTCTTAATCAATCATTAACTAAACTTCCACAAGAATGTCTAGTAGAGACAACAAATGGAGAAACCATTAAGATTTCTGAAATCTTGCAGGGAGCAAGAATAGAAATTTTAAATCAGAAATTTATTGCAAATCTTTACCCCATGAATCTGGCAGGATTCGATGTCGTTCTAGGAATGGATTGGTTAATAGCCAATAAAGCCAGTATTTTATGTGATCAAAAGTCGATACAAGTAAATTCACCAAAAGGTGAAAAGATCACGATTAAAGGATATAAAACTTCCAAATCTACTAAATTCATCTCTGTGATGAAAACAGCAAGTTACATTAGAAAAGGATCATTAGTGTATTTGATTTCTATAATCACTAACCCTAAAGGAAAGAATTTAAAGGATATTCCAGTGGTGTCCCAGTTTTCAGATGTATTTCCGGAAGAATTACCAGGACTACCGCCAGACCGAGAAGTTGAATTCAGAATTCATCTATTGCCAGGAACAGCACCAATTGCTAAAGCACCTTACCATTTGGCACCCGCAGAAATGCAAGAACTGAAGAAACAATTAGATGAATTGCTAGAAAAAGGATTTATACAGCCAAGTTCGTCGCCATGGGGAGCACCGATTTTATTTGTTAAAAAGAAGGACGGATCGATGCGTATGTGCATTGACTACCGTGAATTAAACAAGGTCACGATTAAGAACCGGTACCCATCACCAAGAATCGATGATCTGTTTGATCAATTGCAAGGAGCTCGATTTTTCTCTAAAATTGATTTAAGGTCAGGATATCATCAATTAAAGGTACAGGAAGTGGACATTCCTAAGACCGATTTTCGAACAAGGTATGGTCATTATGAATTTACTGTCATGCCATTTGGTTTAACCAATGCCCCAGCCGCATTTATGGACATGATGAACCGAATATGTAAGCCATATTTGGACAAATTCATAATTGTTTTTATTGATGATATTCTCATCTATTCTAAAAGTAAAGAGGAACATGCAAACCATTTGCACGCACTTTTAAGTTTATTAAGAAAGGAAAAGCTTTACGCTAAATTTTCAAAGTGAGAATTTTGGTTAGAACAGGTATAGTTTCTCGGACACCTAGTTAATCATGAAGGAATTCATGTGGTTCCAACAAAAATCGAGGCGATCATCAAATGGAAAACCCCTGAATCGCCAACCGAGGTTAGAAGTTTCTTAGGATTGGCTGGTTATTATAGAAGATTTATTCGAGATTTCTCTAGAATAGCCATTCCTTTAACTAAGTTAACCTGTAAATCCATTAAGTTTGAATGGGGACCAAAACAAGAAGAAGCCTTTAGAATCCTTAAGCAAAGATTAACTAATACACCCATACTAGCATTACCAGAAGGAACTGAAGACTTTGTAGTCTATTGTGACGCTTCCAAATTAGGTTATGGATGTGTATTAATGCAACGTCAAAAGGTTATAGCATATACATCTAGACAACTCAAGAATCATGAAGAAAATTATTCAACCCCTGACTTGGAATTAGGAGCTATAATTTTTGCCCTTAAAATTTGGAGACATTACCTGTACGGTAGTAAGTTTACTGTATTCACTGATCATAAGAGTTTAAGGTATGTTTTCAAGCAAAAGGAGTTGAATATGAGACAAAGATGCTGGATGGAGATGCTTAGTGATTATGATTGTGATATCCAGTATCATGAAGGAAAAGCAAATGTAGTGGCAGATGCTTTAAGCCGAAAGTATCATGAAAAGCCAAAAAGGGTACATTCTCTTAAATTAAATCTACAAGTAGATTTAAATGAACAAATCAGAAAGGCACAAGAATTAGTAATCAAGGATAATACTGAAAAACTAAAAGGTGTGATTAAGGAATTAGAACAAGGAACAGATGGAATTTGGAGATTCTATAAAATGAGAATGTGGATACCTAAATTAGGAAACCTACGTCATCGTATATTAGAAGAAGCCCATAAGTCTAAGTATACAATGCATCCAGGAAGTGATAAAATGTACCAGGATTTAAGGAAAAATTTCTGGTGGATAGGAATGAAAAAGGACATAGCAGCCTATGTTTCTAAATGTTTAACCTATTCACAAGTTAAAGCTGAACACCAGAAACCCTCAGGTTTGTTACAACAACTAGAAATGCCAGTATGGAAATGGGAATTAATAACCATGGATTTTGTTACTAAATTACCCAAAACAAAGAAAGGCAATGATACAATCTAGGTGATTATAGATAGGCTAACCAAGTCAGCTCATTTCCTACCAATGAAAGAAACTTTCAGTATGGAACATTTAGCTAAATTATATGTAAATGAAATCGTTTCTTTACATGGAATACCTTTATCAATTGTTTCTGATAGAGATAGCCGTTTTACCTCTCATTTTTGGTCAAGTTTCCAAAAAGCAATGGGAACCAAGTTGAATCTAAACACAGCTTATCATCCTCAAACGGATGGACAAAGTGAAAGGACAATTCAGACAATGGAAGATATGCTTAGAGCTTGTGTAATTGATTTTGGAGGTAATTGGGATGACCACTTACCATTGATAGAATTTTCTTATAATAACAGTTATCACACAAGTATAAATGCTTCACCATTTGAAGCACTTTATGGACGAAAGTGCCGAACCCCAGTCTGTTGGGCAGAAATTGGGGAAAAGCAACTATCTGGACCTGAGATAGTACAAGAAACAACAGACAAAATCATACAAGTCAAGGAACGACTGAAAGCAACACGTGATCGACAAAAGAGCTATTCTGACAACAGACGAAAACCCTTGGAATTTCAAGTAGGAGATAAAGTATTGTTAAAGGTCTCTCCTTGGAAAGGAGTAGTAAGATTCATCAAGCGGGGAAAGCTAAGTCCCAGGTATGTTGGACCTTTTGAGATTATTAGAAGAATAGGACTTGTAGCCTATCAGCTACAATTGCCAGAGGAAATGGCAGGAATACATGATGTATTTCATATATCTAATCTTAAGAAGTGTTTAGCTGATGAGTCGTTATTAGTACCTCTTAAGGATATAGAGGTAAATGAACAACTCAAATTTGTAGAGAGGCCTCTACAGATTGAAGACAGGAAAGTTAAGAATCTCAAACACAAAAGATTAGTTTTGGTCAAAGTGAAGTGGGACTCCAAAAGAGGACCTGAGTACACATGGGAGCTTGAATCAGAAATGCAAAGGAAATATCCGCACTTATTCTAGTAGATCTCGAGGACGAGCTCTAAAACAAGGTGGGGAGGATGTAACAATCCTCAATAAACCGACACCCTTATAAATATTTTCGACACCCTAGTATATTTTAAAATATCCCAATATGTCCCAAAATACACCCCATACGTGAAAACGGGCCCCGAATACCCTAAATATTAATAAAAATAATTAAAAATATGATTTTTGGTTTTAGGCGGGCCGCGTAAAGGATCCTTAACCCTTACGCGGGCCGCGTCAACTTAAAACTCAGGCGGGCTCCGGTGTCGCCACGTATGTGTGTGCGTGTTGGACCTACCCCATGACCCGGACACCCTAAACCCTACCCGGGCTAGTACGCGGGCCGCGTAAGCCCTTGCTTACATTTACACGGGCCGCGTGAGAACCAGAATCAGGCCCTATATAAAGGAGGCTTCGGGTTTCAAATCAAATCGTTCACTTTCTTTCTGTATTTCTACTTTCTGAAGTAATAGGCATAATATTCGAGTAGTATACCCCCTAAATAGCGAAGTTATGCTCCGTTGTAAGTATTATAACCCCAGTTTCGTATTAGATACGCTGCCCGATTGATTTAGGGTTCCGTAACAACTGTCGTGGCTCTGCCCGACATAGTTGTTGGAATACCGTCTCGGGGAGGGTATCGTTAATATAATCAAAGGGTTATTATACTAACCTATGTACATTTGTGTAAATTATAGATTAATCCCAGGAAACCCTTACGCGAAGTCTAAGATAGCAATGTGAGTTTATCCTCTTTTTGTTAACCTTTTTGTAATATTTTACAAAACCTTAAATGTTTTACAATGTGATTAAGCGGTGATTGAGTCTTTGTAGTTCTTCAATTACTGCCGGTATGTTGGGGTTTTGTATACAAAATGTGGAACACGTTACCATTGGACGACGAGTTAGCCAATGTGTAATATGACCCACCAGTCAGGATTGGCAGTACTGGATGAGTAATTGTGTAGAAATAAACAATGTGATCGCTCTCAATACTGTGTTAATTGATAAAATATTTCTTGATTAAACTGGGATTCACTCACCAGTATTTCCCACTGACAAATGTTTTTAAAACGCGTTTCAGGTAACACAATGTGACAGCCAATTAGTAAAAAGCCAGTTGGAGAGCACTGACGGCTCGGAAAAAATGTGGCTATAAAATTACCTAAAAGACAATGTTTTAAATTCAATAAAATAGGGTTTATCCCTATAAACATGTTGTAATAAGAAACTTGGGTTTTACCCATGTGATTATTAATATAAAATATGGTGGTTTTACTCTGATAAACATTTCCTAACTACGGTCCTGATGTAATTTCCGCTGCCAAATTAACAAACTGATACCACCAGAATTCTGAGTTCGCGTCCGCCCGTTCCCGGGACAGATAAGGGATCGGGGGTTGCGACATTTACCGCTTTCAAATATTTTAGGGTGATACACATATGCCTACTTGTTATTTTCATGCTTTCATTGTTTTTCGTGACATAAACATGCTATTTTCACCTAGTACACATATAGTACATGATTTTAATTGCCTTTTTGCTATGTATGTTGACTGAGCATGCTAGCTCATTGATTTCAAGGATCCATTTTGCTTAATATGTTGACTTAGCATATCTTGCACCTTGATTTCATGAACATTTCTACTTTGTATGTTTAATTAGCATACTTAGTACATGGTTTTCACATGACATGCTTATTTTGTTTATGACATTTGGTATGTTAAACGAGATTAGATACATTCATTAACATTATTATGCCGACCGGTAGTATGTATGGTTTACCATAGGTTTGATACCTCATTCCTGTTTCCTAGTTTGTTTGGAAGTATCCATCTGGGGAATGACAGAAACCGTTGAACATTGATACCTCATTCCCGCTTCCTAGTTTGTTTGGAAGTATCCATCTGGGGAACGACAGAGACCGATGAACATTGATAAACCTTTGTCTTTATAAAGGTTATCAGACAAACGACAAAGCTTGAATGTATTTGTTAACAAACCACATAAATGTTCATATCAAATAAAGCATTGGTGTTGCAAAACATAACCTTTGATTTAAACTTTGGTTTATTCAAAGACATTGTTTTGCACATAACATTTGATTATACACAACTTTATACCTATGGTTTGAGTAAAGACTTTTTATTCACCATACAAGACATTGGTTGCTACCTGACATTTGATTATGTAAGACATGGTTTATATATGACATTATGACATTATACATTGCTTATACGTGGCATTTGACATTGGTTTAAACATGACATTTTTTGTGGTTATTGATAATTGATTTAAATAACAAGGCGTGTGTAATATGATAAAAGCATGGTGGATACGCCACTGGTACTTCCTATATATAAGTACTTTCATAATATTACATATCGTAACATTATCTAAACCACTTCGACAGAAACAAAGACATGATACATTTTATACAAAGACACAACATGTTGTTTACAAGACATTGTTTTACAAATGACATATTTTACACAATTCATTTTTACTTGGTTATTTATTTAACCATACATCATTCTTTTATATCATCTGATTTTCCTATTGATTTTCGATGATTCTATAAAAGAAAACATTTTACAAGGTTCATGACTACTTTTTGTTAAACATTTATTTTAACTTACAAGTCATGAATCCTCAAACAACAAAACCTATGTATCTCACATGCATTTTTATGCTGACGTACCTATTTTCACATGTGTTTCAGGAGCTAAGGTTTGATGATGATCGTGACACACTTAGGCGGACTTGGGCCTTAGTGACTTAAAATCCAACAAGACAAGTTTAAATTATGTTCCTTCTCCTGTTTAAACTAAGACAATGTAAACATTTTAATTAATAAAACCAAACTTTAAATTCCATGTGTTGTGGAACAATGATTCTGTTACGACACTCCCCGACGTTTCCGCCGTGGTTTGTTGTTTTACGCGGTCGGGGTGTGACATAAGAGTTGGTATCAGAGCTCATGGGTATAGGGAATTAGGTTATTAGTAATGCTCTTGACCTAGTCTATAACCTTCCTAGGACCCTAACACAAGTTATTTTGTGTTTAGTCTTAAAACAATACCGTTGTCTATCTTTAGGTGACAACCACAACAAGAACACAAATTACAAATCCGTTTTGAAAACCAATCATCTATTCTTAGATGATTTATTATAAGGTTTTGAACCTTCAAAGTTTTTGTAGGATCGGGATTCGACCTAAACGAGTCGATCAGAAGAGTTCTAGACCAAATCAGAGGCGGAATTCAGTGATTTGATCTTCATTGCAGCTAGAATCACACTTAGAAGTAGATTAACTGTCGCTTGTATTGATTTCACAACGTTACAAGAGCTGGCGACACTTCAGCAGAGCTTCACTACTGGAATCACAATCGTTACAAATGAAGATACAAGACCTCCTATATATAGGAAACCCAGATCGCACGAAACAGTCTCACACGACCTGGTCCAGGTCGCACGACCTGGTCCAGTCCGCACGAACTGGTCACTTCATGCGAAGTGGCTGGTTCTGATCTGTTTCCCGTTTTTCTCGTACTACGTGTCTTGGTCTATCTATCTAGATACATGACTCGATACAAGACGAAGTCAACAAACATATGCACTAACAAACTCCCCCTTGGATGTTGACGAGTCTTCAGTGTATTGAGTCTTCAGTCTTGATCGGTCTTCTCGCTCTTTCCAAAGTATCTTTCTCTGTAAGCATCCTCACATCTTTATCTTACTCTTCCAGAATCTCAACCTGACTCTTCGAATTCTCTTGATCAGATCTCTTGATTCTTTAAAATCTGGCTCTTATGTCTTCAGACTCCCCCTTTCGATAAGCTGGGATCGCAGTCTGGAATTCATAATCTTGCATCTTTCACAGGTTCAGGAACGTCTCCTGGCTCTCCGTAGCAACAGGATCAGAAACCTGGCTCTAAACTGCATATGCTTATGGGGAAAATCCTCAGGAGTCGAAACTTAGCTCTTTCAAAGCTTTTTACCTGCACATACTCTACCCAAAACATAAGGTTTTTCATTTATAACAATTTTAATCTCTTCTTAACCACTTGTATTTGTAACACTCAAATTTTGATTTCAAATTAATGAACCATTTAATCATTTCAAAATTCAATTTATCTTTTCAAACAAACTCTCCCAACCCTGTTGTCCATCATGTTTAGCACTTGGAATTTTGAAAATCAGCTTTCCAACACCAGTTGTCGAAAATAAGATGAAATAAAATCTTTTTGATTTTTCAAAATTTTATGCTAAAACATACTGAAAATCTTTTTGGATTTTTGGAAATAAACTATATACAGACATCTTTTTGTGAGTTTGTGTAAGAGGATCATATCAGTTTTTGACAAATCACTAGTACCGTTGAGCTTTAAACACTTTAAGATCTAAACGATTTACTTAGATTGTCAGTATACTGATCCACTTAATTTTTCACACAAAGTTCAATTGTTTCGAGATACGAGATTAGTGTTTTAATAGACTTAACTTATTCGCATGTCCCACCTCAGAATATACTCCCGTATCCAGACTCCTATATTCAGTCTTACAGGTGAATGTACACTAATGATATCTATAAATGGGTAATGCGAGACCATGAGAGCTCAGGTTAGAACTTTCGTTCAGACAAAGAGATGATGGCTCGACTTTTAGGTGTATCCCGTTTGGGGATCTTTTCTTTAACAGCACATGATTAGCATTTTTCAATGTTTCATCATTTTTTATGCTGAGGGTGGGCTTTATGATTAAAACAGTGCAGAGTATTATATGAGGACTAGGCTATTGCTCCCGCAAAATCAGAAGTCCCGGTATAATACCCCAGATATCATCACGCACAAAGACCTTGTATGTCAGAAATAGAAAGCCTTTCAAACAAGATTTCAGGGGTTACCTATATATCCGAGAGATGTTCCCCACGAGATAAGTAAGTATTGATATTTAGGTTTATATCTCGAAAACAATCTACTAAGCGTGTAAAAACCTACTGGCATATCATCAGTGAGACCGTTTATCACATTTAACTTTCCAATTCTTTAGCGTACTGTGATTGTCTACTGATGTACTATCATTTCCTCTTTTTCACAACAAAACTCTTTTTGATTTTTCGATGTATTTCGGTTTTAGATTTTATCATGTTTTTGGATTTTTCAAATTTTCAAAATTTCAAAATTTTTTTTTACTCCCCCTAAAATCAAAAATATGTTTTAATTTTTGATTTTCCGGGAAAATTTGAAAATATGTTGCCTTTACTTTCAAATTTAAAGCAATAAACTGTACAAATAAAATGACAAACTGATGTAAATTGCTTCAATTCTCCATTCACTTGGCTTAAACAATCAGAACTCCCCCTGTCAACAAACTATTTTCCCATTATGATTTCAAAACACTTAAGTTTGTTTTAATCAAAATGGTTTTTTCGGAAAATTAATTTTGTTGATTTCACACATCATGGGGATTCATTCATCACTTTGTTCTTTCAACCACTTGTATGAAAATATCACTTGTAGGTTTTTTTCAGAAACATTTTTCAAGAATGATGCCGATTCATGCTCCACGATTACCAACTTGGGAGCTCCGGCAAGTCAGGATTTTTAGTTAAAGAGATTCACCCAAGCCTGACGGTCCTTGGGTGATTCCGAGTCATCATCACTCGGTTTCTTTCCTTTCTTATTCTTTTCATAGAATTCCTTTACCCCTTTGACCTTCCCATCAACCATTTTTTCAAAAATATTTAGAACTTTAGGGTTAAAGGCTTTTTCAACATCAAATTCTTTCTTTTCAGAAAAGAATTGATTTGAAATTTCAACTTTGCCAATTTTTTGTTTTAAGTTTCCATTTGACAATGGTGGAAAATTTGCATCATCCATTGTCGGAACGGAATTATCACTTTTTAGCTCAACTTGTGGCTCCTCTGACTTTGACGAGTCAGATTCATCGCCAGAAAGTGGCTCCTTTTCTTCCGAAGAAACAAACTCATCGCCAGATTTAACATCTGATTTCTTAACAACCCACTTTTGATTGTTAAGATTCACTCTTCTTTTCTAGAACCTTTTAGAACACTCACCAACTTCATATGTTGAATTTTTAAACATTTTAAATTTTTCAGTTGGAGGTTCAGTTTTATCAACAACTTTTTCTTTAAGTTTAGAAAGAACTTCCTGTTTTATGTTGGTTGCCATTGGACAGTTCCAGGCAATGTGACCAACTTTTTTGCATTGGTAACAGGTTCTTGTCTCCTTCTTCTGAGCAACATCATTCTTCATTCCCTCTTGCTTCTTAGCAATGAATTCTTTGTTCGTCTGCTTTCTGAACAAATTCTCTTTTTCTTCTTCAGAAGATGTTCCTGATACAAAAACAACTTTTGATTTAAAATCTTTAACATATTTTTCATTTTCTTTTGGAATAAAACCTAAACCTTTCTTTTTGAAATTATTTTTGTGATTTGGTTTCTTATGGTGATTTGGACCAAAACCGTTTTTCTTGTTTAACCTTTGTTGAACTCTTGAAGTGTATTGTTTAGGTTTTTCAGAAAGATTTTTATCTTTTATTTCAGAAATATTAATTTCTGTTAATTTGAAAACCTTTTTAATCTATTCAGTTTGTACACTTCTTATTGGAAATTCTTCATCAGAATATAATTTGTCGGAGTCATTCAAAGTATATGCTACTTTGAATGTTTCGTCATTCAAATTATTTTTTTGATATCAGAAAATCATTATTGTAAACCCTTTTGACCGATGATTTCGAACTGTCAACTGATGAATTTGAACTCTCAGATTCAGACTTTGACTCTGACTCCTCATCCTTATCCAACACCTGATCGACCACTTTCTTTATTAATTCAGACTCATGATCAGTGTCAGATGTTGTGAAAGTGACATCGATGTTATCTGGTAATCCATCTGAAGGTTCAGATTCCCACTTTAAATTGGTTGCCTTTTTGACTCTTTCTGAATTAGGATTTCATGGAGAATATCCTTCTTCAAGCGGCAGTGGACACTTTGTATAATTGGTACTATGTTTCTTACCAGTATTCTTTACTTCAGATTTCTTTTCGTCAAACGCTTCCATGCCTTCTACTGTAGGGTAAATCCTGTCAATCACATAAGAAGCACATGAATAACTTTTTAATAACCTGTTTACCCTCTCAGTTTGTCACACCCGACCACGTAAAACAACAAACCGTGGCGGAAACGTCGGGGAGTGTTGTAACAGAATTATTGTTTCAAACCATGGATACAAAGAGTTTCGTTTTATTGAATATTAAACATTGTCTTAAAGTTAAACAAGCAAGTCAAACAAGTCTATCATCGTTATTAAATCACTAAGGCCTCGTCCGGTCCTAAGTGAACATGCATCCTAGCAATCACATCAAGCAACTTCACCTGAAACATATGTAAAAACAAAGTCAGCAAAGAAATGCTGGCGAGCACATAGTTTTTTTTTGTGTGAGTGTCAGATTCATGGCTCGTGGAAATATCTCGTATAACCTTGTTAATTGATATTTGAAAACCTTATTTTGTAAACCATTCGTATTGTAAAATGAATAACCAAGTCAAAATAGATTGGTTATAATTTATAAACCTTGATGCCATGAATCTTAACCCAAAACATTTGTTTATGTAAACCAAATCATAAATCGTTCTCGAAATAAAACTCGTATGGTTTATATAGTTTCGTAAACATCGTTGTGTGACATCGTTTAACTCGTTCTCGTTATAGATCATCGTTCATTTGTTTAAATCGTTCAAAATCGTTCAATCGTTCTCCTTTTAATTGTGAAAACTACTTTTGGTCGTCTCGCTAATAACATTCAAACCTTCGTGACTCGTTCATCGTTCAACTCGTTCTTGCATTAACAAACCTCCAAAGGGTAAGTTAACAATCATCAGATTCAGTCGTTACCCACCTAACCCACACATAACCATGGGTCTGGTCTGATAACGGGATTTGTCGGATCCTATGGTACCATAACCTAATACTGGTCGGCTTGATCAATGTTAATGAATGTCATTCGTTATGTAACTACCACCAACAAGTTTGTTCACATTATCAAAATCGTTATTAGTTTTGTATAAACCATCTCAATCGTTTTGAAACCATCGTTAGAATATTGAAATCCTTTTGATACATATGAATCACCCCAAAACAATCGAAAATAGTAAAAAGAGGGGATCTATGTACTCACCTTTGGATGCGTTTTTATATGTTAACACGATCCCTCAATTTATTCGTCCTAAATTAAATAAGAATGACTTAATAATCAAAACTCACAAAAATACCGAAGTTTCTCCGATACTTAGAATTTTCACATAACTTTGAGTTTGCTCGAAAAGTTATTATTTTTGATTATTTTGGTGTATATGTATATATATACTCAAGCGTAATACACATAATCTCGTCAACTCTAGCACATCATCATACACATATTTTAAAACACATAGCACATTGTAACACATAAAATTTACTTATGAACAACCCATTCTAGTTATGTCGAAAAACACTTATTTTAGCGTTTCGGTAACATTTTTGGGCGTCGGAAGTCACGTATGACCAACCAAACACCAAGTAAACTTAATATAAGTTAAAATACTTGTTTTTATATCAAAAATATTAGTTTGGTTACTGATCTAAAACAGTTTTGTAAAAGTCCTCCGAAAAGGCGATTTTTGTCCGTTTTACCGCATAGTTTTGCATCAAACGTTACCCGAACCATCCCAAATCGAAATGACTTGAAATTTTAACACAACCCATGTTATTTAATGAATAAAATAATGGTTATACTCATGATAGTGCAGGTCTTAAACAAAGCACATAAATCATGCAAATTTCACATAATTTACCACTTTTTAAGCTATATGTACAACATGCAAAGCTATCAAACCTATGTCAAAGTTTCATGCCACTATAATACATCAAATAATATTATTTTTAGTGTTTATAACCAGATCTAAAACAGTTTTTGTCATTTAACCATTTTTCATCACTTCTTGAGCTTTAAACCAACATATTTTCACATGTACAAGTGCCTAAAGCATACCATCATAGCAACATCATTTTTTATGAGTTTAAAAACATCAAATATGAGATTTATTCAGATTTATTTGCTGAAGTAATTTACATCTAACATATCACACATAAATCACCAAATACTTGCATTTTTACCACCATTCAAGAACATGTAACAACATAGACAAGTATTTAACAAGAAATCGAACTTCAAGACTCATACACACACATATATATGTACGGTTTATACATACATATATACATCACCATTTTTATTTGTAACAAGACCCATTTCATTTAGATTTCAAGTTTAGTGAAAATCCCAAGATTCAAGAGAAATTTCAAATCATCAAGAACAACCAAGAATCTAAAGTATGATTTAAACATAAGTGTTATACCTTCAGGATTCAAGTAGGTTGTAGGATGAGATTTTGATGATAGGAAGCTTGTAATCACTTGACAACACCTTGGGAACCCCTTTGTATCTTCACACCACTTGAAACAAGCATGAAATGAGGATGAATCTTGATGAACTAAGACTTGAAGGTATGATTATGGTGATGAAGATGGTGGATGGTTATGGAGGAGAGAGGAGAGAAGGATTGTGTGATCATGTAAGGATTTGTTGTGATACATATGAGATATGGAATGATCTAAATAGGATTTGGAAGATTTGAAAGATCTTGTGCACCTACACTTTTCATGTATATTAGAGAAGTGGCAAGATGGTGTATAAGAGGCCGCCACCTCCCCTTCCACTCTCATACATGCATTTTTTTTTGTATAATGTGTTATATGTAGGCTAAAACGGGTGTTTAACTGGATACCGGGTATTTTATCTAGCGTTTAAATCCCGGTTTATGGCGTTCTAAATTATTTTTATTATTCTATAAAAATAAACTCGCCAAAATATTACTGAAATAAATTTCAGTTGCCAAGACTGGCTGCGTTGTCTGCGTTTTGCAGTAGAAGCACTGTGTCGCGCAGAAACACGCGGTACGCGCTTAAACTTGAAAAATAACGTTTTTAGGCGTTTTAATTTATTTTTCAACACGGACCTGATTAAAATAAAATTTTAATCATAACAAAATATTTTTAGGATTTAAATATTATCCGGGCGGTCACCAACGTTCGTTTCGCAGTTTTGTCGTAATTAGTTCTTTAGTTCAAATAAACATGTTCTTGCCATACCGAATCCTTCGAAACTTATTTCTAAGTTATGTAAAGGATATTTTAGGGTATGTTTAGCTTACATCACAGTTCCGGAGTGTATGTCGCGTTAAACTGATTGCGTTTATGCACCAGTTTACATATAACCTTCCAGAAAGTGATTTAAAGCTTGAAATCGGAATCGAATCAAATTGTAAAATCATCACACATAATAACACATATAATAACACCAAAGCACATCGTTTTATTGATAGTCCACATTGTTTTACATAATACGATGATTACAGAACACAGTTGTCACACAGTTTCTATCCTCTGAGTTTCCAATTTTTGTTCAAGTTCAGCACATTTCTCAATGTACTGATTGATAATTTTCTGCTTCGTCATGAACGCTCCATTGAGTGTCTTCATAGCTATCTCTTGTTCATTACTTGACTTTCTATATTGATTCATAGCTTTGTTTAAAACATCATAAGATTCTTTCAGTCTGTTCATGTTATGAATCAATTTGTTGTTGTGCCTTTTCACAGTATCACAATTTTCACACTTCTCAGGTATCTTTTCAGTATCTGCTTCCTTCTCAACCTTGATAGCTGGTGTGACAACTCGTGTTTTAGAACTCTTTGGTGTGCTTTGATGTAACATGTCTGAACGTTATGTGATTATGTGATGCATTGATTTAATGGAAAGTTATGATATTGTGTTATGTGGATTGTGTAATATATGTTATATGTTTATGTGATGCGATCTCACAACATACAACTCTAACCCGATCGCACATGCCTTTGGGCTTTTTGCTTCACACCCTTCTCGGCCTACACTTAGTGTGCTCGAAACCCGAAAGGGCTACCCATGTATGGGTTCGGCACATTCCATTTATGCGCATAACCTCATGAGGAGGGGGTATACTCCTCATTGTTTGCTAAATACTCTAAACACAAACCCTACTCTTTCTTCCTTCTCTCTCGAAGCCGACGGCAACAACATCCCCTCTTCCTCGAAGCTTTCTTGCTCGGATCGATCCTATTCTTTTCTCAACCGGTTAGTGTTTGTAATTATCGGTTGTGTGTTAAATGATGTTATGATCTATATGTATTACATGGTGATTTAGGGATGGTATGTGTTTGATTGTAACGAAGATTGATGAGGTATGATGTTCATGAAAATCGGTTCACATGTGCAGTATATTTAGATCATTGTAGAATTGATAATTGTATTATGTTAAAGAACCGAATACATGATAATCGGCTGTGATATGTTATCATTCGGATGATTGTTGTGATGTCATGATAGGGTACAGGTTAGTAATCAAGGCCATGAACCTGTTAATATGTTTGAAGATGTGGTTGATGTTTATGCTATGAATGTAATTAGGGTTCTTATGAATTAGAGGATAAAACCTTAGTTTGATCGATCCACATTCAAGTTGGAAACTGTTTGATTGTTTGACCGATTTGATGCAAAATAGGAAACTATTGAATGATTGAAACCGACTGCATGAAATTAGGGGATTAGACAACTAATCGCACAAGGCCACCCTTGATCGCACAAGACCTAATCGGATCGCACAAGGGACTGGTCGCACAAGGCAGTCGCACAAGCTTGGTGCAACTGTTTAAAACTCACAGTACAACTTAGAACTGCACGATCGCACAAGACGTGTGGATCGCACAAGGCAGTGCCGATCACACAAGTCTTGGGCCACACACACTGTGTAACACCTGTGCCTTCACGGCCATCAAACAAATACCAAAGCAATGAAATATTGTATTTCATACTTGGTATTTGTAAAAATATGTGTATCATTTACACATATCAATTCTTGTTCAATTTCAAACTCTAAATCACTTTCTGGAAGGTTATACGCGCACCGATGCGTAAATATAACCAGTTTAATGCAACAAACACTCCGGAATAGTGAAATTGGCTTAACATACCTTAAATAACCTTTACATAACTTAGAAATAAGTTTTGAAGGCTTTGGTATGGCAAAATCAAGTTAAATCGCTTACAGGGACTAAAGTTGACAAACTGCGAAAGTATGCCAATTTGAACTGTAACAGACATTCCGGAACATGACCATAAGTTAAACACACCTTAAATATCCTTTATATAGCTTAGAAATAGGCTTTGAGGGGTTCGGTGTGCTAAAATAAACTTTTGGGTCATTCAGGGACTAAAAGTGTCAAAAAGTGCACAAGTTTGCATTTTCGCGCATAACTTACGTTCTGAATACATCCGGACACCCAAAAATTTATGTAAGCATGACTACATTATATTTTAGTGTTCGCCATAAGAAAAATCCATTCGTCACGTCATTTGGATCGTTTTTCGCGCTTATGCGCATTCCGTCGTAATTAAGCGAACATCGCGTTCGTACGACCAAACGAACCATCATCCGACATATTTTTGAACATGTTTCAAGTCCACAATGTTTAGGCATCATTTTAGGGCCTTAAAGTTGGCTTTACGGGCCTTAGAAGTGTCGGAAATGGCCTTAAACACGTGCAGGGACCTAAACTGTCATTTTTTGAAACATATGTGCAGATCAGAGGGCCCAAGCGGCCCGCATTGTGTTTGTATGAATCTAAAGCGGGCCGCATGGCACCTTCAGACCAGATTCAATGTTTGTTTTTGCAACTTGCAGCTGATTAAACCCCATCCACATGTTTTAAACTTGCCTAATCAGCAAGATAAGATCAAGATTTAGCCACCATAACATTTGGACAAGTGTACGGCCTTGATCGTTTCCCCTTTTCCAAGAAACGATCCTAACGGTTACCCGAAAACTATATATACCCATCCACCCCCATTGCATTTCTCACTAGAATTCTGATTTTGAGAGCTCTAAGTTGAAACCATTGTTTCATACCTGAGTTCTTGAGTCGGGATTAGCATTCGGGGACCCTGGGTTAGTATTCTTTCGTTCTTTTCCTTATTTTTACTGCTTTTCGAGTCAGAAAGTCAAACTTTGTTTGACTTTCAGCGTTGACCAGTAATGGTCAATGCGAAGTTCGTTTGAACTTCGCAACGTGAGTGTAATCACGTTGGTCATAGTCCTTTGGGACTATGCCCACTGATTACCACGTTGTCTAGAGTCGTAGGGTAGGCGATCTAATAAATCGCCTATACCTTCGAACTCGACCCATTTGGTCGATCATTAGGATCCGACCAAATACATTAGGTGACCATAGTAGGTAGGGAATAACCTTCCGAGGTTATACCCTATGGTCACATCGTTTAAGTAGTTGTATGATAGGTAGTTTATATGCCTTAGGTAAATTACCAGAATACCCTTTTCATGCATAATTGGTAATTTAGCATATGTAACCTAAACTTTTGCCACATAACTGATTATGTAACTTGTTTAGGCATATAACACTTGTCATAGGACTAGTTAGGCGGTCCGAACGCGTTTCACGCGAACGACGCGTTAAAGTAGCATAAGCTACCTAAACGGGTCGTAATGGGTCGTAGACACTTAGGTTAAGTTTCATTTAGTATGTAGGCTTTGTTAAACCATATCATATGAGTTCCTACACTCATTTGGTTTACAAACCCTAATGCTACCCAATCTTCCGATTTAGGTCCGGTTAATTAACATAGTTACCTATATTAGGTGCCGTTTGATTTCCGTGATCTCTAGCTTTGTTTGGTTGTTACTCAAGGACTACTGAGCAATCTCAAGTGAGTACATAGACCCCTCTTTTACTGTTTTCCAAACTGTTTTGGGGTGGAACACATGTGCCTACTTGTTACTTTCATGCTTTCCTGTTTTCACATCACATACTGCTATGTTCGTTAGTACATTATAGTACATGATTTTATGACATTTCATGCTAGGTGTGCTCAATTGTGTGCATTACTTAGTACATCGTTTTACATGACATTTTATGCTATGTATGTTCATTTAGTTCATACTTAGTACATTGTTTTACATCACATCACATCACATGCTATGTATGTTCATTTGTTGCATACTTAGTACATTTTCATTTCATCACATGCTTACATTTTGGTATGACATTTGGTTTGTTAAATGGGACAATACATTCATTAACATTAGCTACGCCGTTCGTTAGTAGGTAGTGGTACCATAGGAATTGACAACTCCCGTTCCGGACGTCCCAGGGAAAGGGGATGAAAGGAATGACCGAATTCGATGATATTTAAGACAGATAAACCTTTAATTTGTTTAAAGGGTTTATCACCACAGTCGCAAGGCTTGGATGTATGCATTGGAACAACACCACATAAATGTACATATTCAGTATAGCATGCATATAGACATTTTAACATGATTGACCTTGATCATGCATTTTCACAAGACATAATGTTGATTTAAACTACGTTTTACTTCAATACTATGTTCTTGTGCATATGGTTTAGTTGACACATTTCGCTAGCCATACAGGACATTTTGACATAGACATTAGACATAGACATTTTAACATGATTGACCTTGATCATGCATTTTCACAAGACATAATGTTGATTTAAACTACGTTTTACTTCAATACTATGTTCTTGTGCATATGGTTTAGTTGACACATTTCGCTAGCCATACAGGACATTTTGACATAGACATTAGACATAGACATTTTAACATGATTGACATTAATCATGCATTTACACAAAACATAACGTTGATTTAAACACAGTTTTACTTCAATACCTTGTTTTTGTGCTTTTCACCTATGGTTTAGTTGATGCGTTTTCACTAGCCATACATATCATTTAGGTTACACATTACATGATTTACATTGATCATGCATTTTGACATATTATTCAATACATTTGACAAATTCATTTATACATGGACAATTTACATTGTTGGTTTGGTTTGATTAAGTGATTAAGTAACGATACGGGTGTAATATGATACAAGCATGGTGGATACGCCGCTGGTACTTCCTATATATAAGTGTTTGTATGGTATTACATGTCGTAGCGTTATTTGAATCATTTCAGTTTGAGACATAGAACATTTTATGCAAATAACATATTTTTCACAAGACATTGATTTACAAACAACTTAACTTATACAAACTCATTTTTACATGGCTATTCATTTAACCATGCATTATTCACTTATTTATATGTATCATCTGAACTTATTGTTTTTCAAATGATTTACAAAGACAAAAGCAAATTACAAGGTTCATGACTAAACATTTTCTTAAACAGAAGTCATGAATCTTATTTTCACAAAACCTATGTACTCGCCGGCATTTTTATGCTGATGTACCTATTTTCACATGTGTTTCAGGAAATGAAGCTTAGGATTGATCAAGATACACTTAGGCGGACATGGGCCTTAGTGACAATAAAAGATGCAGACTAGTTAATTATGTTGTATTTTCATGTTTGTTTAGACATTGTAACACTTATATTGAATAAAACGAAACTTTAATTTCCATGGTTGTGAAACATTAATTCTGTTACAACACTCCCCGATGTTTCCGCCACGTTTTGTATGTTCCACGTGGTCGGGGTGTGACAGAAAAGATGGTATCAGAGCTCATGGTTATAGGGAATTAGGTTATTAGTAATACTTTGACCTAGTCTATAACCTTCTTAGGACCCTAACGCGAGTTTACTTGCGTTTAGTCATAAAACAATACCGTCACCTATCCTTAGGCGACGATCACAACAAGAACATAAAATTCAAAACCGCTTTGAAAACTAATCATCTGTTCTAGGATGATTGATTACTAGGTTTTGAACTCTCTGTTATATGGTTTTGAACCCTGTTGGGTTTTCAAAAACATCGTCAAGGTTTTGGGTTTTAAATAATGTGAACACGTGCAAACTGGAAGGGTGAATGCCTGTATTCTGGGTTTTCTGTCTAGGCAAGCACTTCGTATACATCTCATCAGACGCGAGACCAGTTGTGCTTACCTGGGAATTCTTGGGATGAGTGTTCACTTATAGGCGAGCATGTCTTCGCGATACATTATTTTTGACCCATTTACTTTGATTTGTCATCATCTCAATGTACCCATTTACTTTGATTTGTCATCATCTCAATGTACCTATTTACTTTGATTTGTCGTCATCTCATTTGTTTGCCTTAGGTAACAAACAAATGATCACAATTTTCATTCGTTACCGTTCTGTATTGATTATCCAATAACCTTTCACTCGTTTCTTTCTCTGTTTTTCATTTTCTTCTAGAATGTCTATTCCTCTCAGCACTGGTCAAATGTCCGAGCAAACAGCCAAATTTGCCCAGCAAATAGGCGAGGTGATACTGAAGTCTGTGGATCTAGGCATTGCCATGGCTCGTCTCAAAAATGAAGCCTCTCGTCTCGACAATGAAGCCACTCAAGAGCTACCAATGGAAGCAGAAATCAAGCCTGCACAAACATCAAGGAAGCGTAAGGCTTCAAGGAAACTCGCAGAGGTTACATCTAATCAAGCGGGACCTAGCCAGGTAGCGATGCCACCAGCTAGGAAGCCGTACTTGGGAACTGCCCCATGGTGCAAGCGATGCAACCGTCATCATTTAAACCTCATACCCTGCTCCCAATGTACCTACTGTGAACGGTGGGGACATTTGATTAACACATGCCGCTTTGTTGCCCAACACAAAGCTGCTACAAACCTTGCTGCTACCCAACCCCAAGTCAACCCTACTCAAGCTCGTTTCCCACGTGGTACTTGCTACAACTGTGGCGATACGAGCCATTTCAGGAACAACTGCCCAAAGCTTGCTAATGCAAATCCAACCCTTGGATGAACATTCGGCTGAACAAAGGATGTTACTGTCTTATGCCTTTGTTTCTTTTGTTCTCGTGTATTGTGAAACAATATGTCTTGTTCATAAATAAAAGTTGTTGTTCGCAATTCTGATATACAAGTATAGTTACATGTGTGTATGACTTTTCCTATGTTACCTACATTAAGGAACTATGTTCCTTACGAACTACTCTTGTGATTCTCTCTTACAAGAAATCGCTCATAATTTCCTCGAAAGTTCTAAGTACTCGTTTCATTCTAAGAAACGAAGTACATGAAATAAAGTGAAACTATGAGTAATCATGCTTTTTGCACATCAGTACCTTTGAATCCTTGGTTGGATAACTAAGGATATTTTCAAATCTTATACCCATTACATTTTGATTTTTCAACATACACAGTACCAGTATTTCAAAACAATCGTCATGATCTCAAAACATTTCATATAGTTTGAAAACAATTTTTCAAGATACATTGTCTATGTTATATCAAAAAAAAACATTGGCCATGTTATCAAAACCAACCTTTCAAATTTCAAAATATTTCATATAGTCTGAAGACAATATTAACACAATACATTTTCTTATCAAGTGCATGATTTCGAAAATCATCATTTAATTTTTTCAAAAACCTTATACATAATTTCAAAATTCATCTCGCATGATTTTAAAACATTTTTATAAATATACTTACCTAGTACACCTACTTTATGATTTCAAATTATTATATATAAGGTTTCAAAAACACTAAACATATTTTTCTTAAAAGAACCCCATGCACAGTTTTCAAAAATATCTTTCTCGTACATTTACTTAACCTTCAAATTCTGCTTCATATGTCGCCTTGACATATCTAGCATCTCAACCTCATAAGCATTTTACTTCATGTTTGGACTTAAGCACATCCCGTGCAAGAATTCAAAGCATCTTCAACTTCTACAATCCATATGGGATCTTTTTATCTCCATAATTAGACCCTTGTGGATGATCATGATTCAAATCAGAGTCCTTAATTGGATTCTTTATGTACCTTAATTCGAACATTTCGAGTTCTAGTAATCGAAATCGAATTTTCTTTTTGAATCTTTCTATCTTTATAGTTGGATTCTCGAAAATGTTTAAAGTACCAAATGAAATCCACAAGATGGATTCCTAGTGTGCTTTAAATACATGTACTCTGTTAGCAGAACAAACTTCTAGTTAGCAATTTTGTGGTTATGTGACTATGTGTTTATTCATCTTATGTTTTCTTTCATGCATTTTTGTGTTTTTAATACTCTGGATATTCGTTATCCAAATCCTCGCAGGATCTTTCATATCTTCATATGAGAGATTCGTAGCAGGATATTCAAAGGTACTATCTTAAATCCTTAATGGGCTTCTATGTAATAGTTAAGACCCTTGGATTTATATAGTACCACTCCAGACCCTTTTTAGTGGTCTAGTCTAAAGGATTGATTCACAATTTGGTTAAAGAATGACATCTAGTGATGTAGCTGGACAGACTCCTTGATAGTCTATTTAGATCATTTATTGATCTAGTCTACGGGACTCTATGGCGGTCTAGTCACACTCATCACAGGATTGTTCATTTGGTTTTACCCTACGCATTATAAAATAGACTGTGTGAACTGTGCAAGGAATTTCATAATTATGGACGCGTACATAATTATGAAATTTAGTGCACAGAAACCCAGTAAGATTTATTATGTGTAAGAACCGATAGTGACAACAATAACGAAATGAGAACGATGTAATGGAGGTACGGTGGACGCACCAATGACGCTTCATATACTTGTATATAAGTGTCCCTCTTACATTGCAAACATAATGTTATTAAGGTTACTAGAAGTTCAAGAACCCTAACCAATGTTGTTCGATCTTTTCAACTTCATACTTTCAAGCTCTCACAAGTTTCCTCTAAATAAATTTCGGGACGAAATTTCCTAAAGTAGGGGAGACTGTAACACCTGTGCCTTCACGGCCATCAAACAAATACCAAAGCAATGAAATATTGTATTTCATACTTGGTATTTGTAAAAATATGTGTATCATTTACACATATCAATTCTTGTTCAATTTCAAACTCTAAATCACTTTCTGGAAGGTTATACGCGCACCGATGCGTAAATATAACCAGTTTAATGCAACAAACACTCCGGAATAGTGAAATTGGCTTAACATACCTTAAATAACCTTTACATAACTTAGAAATAAGTTTTGAAGGCTTTGGTATGGCAAAATCAAGTTAAATCGCTTACAGGGACTAAAGTTGACAAACTGCGAAAGTATGCCAATTTGAACTGTAACAGACATTCCGGAACATGACCATAAGTTAAACACACCTTAAATATCCTTTATATAGCTTAGAAATAGGCTTTGAGGGGTTCGGTGTGCTAAAATAAACTTTTGGGTCATTCAGGGACTAAAAGTGTCAAAAAGTGCACAAGTTTGCATTTTCGCGCATAACTTACGTTCTGAATACATCCGGACACCCAAAAATTTATGTAAGCATGACTACATTATATTTTAGTGTTCGCCATAAGAAAAATCCATTCGTCACGTCATTTGGATCGTTTTTCGCGCTTATGCGCATTCCGTCGTAATTAAGCGAACATCGCGTTCGTACGACCAAACGAACCATCATCCGACATATTTTTGAACATGTTTCAAGTCCACAATGTTTAGGCATCATTTTAGGGCCTTAAAGTTGGCTTTACGGGCCTTAGAAGTGTCGGAAATGGCCTTAAACACGTGCAGGGACCTAAACTGTCATTTTTTGAAACATATGTGCAGATCAGAGGGCCCAAGCGGCCCGCATTGTGTTTGTATGAATCTAAAGCGGGCCGCATGGCACCTTCAGACCAGATTCAATGTTTGTTTTTGCAACTTGCAGCTGATTAAACCCCATCCACATGTTTTAAACTTGCCTAATCAGCAAGATAAGATCAAGATTTAGCCACCATAACATTTGGACAAGTGTACGGCCTTGATCGTTTCCCCTTTTCCAAGAAACGATCCTAACGGTTACCCGAAAACTATATATACCCATCCACCCCCATTGCATTTCTCACTAGAATTATGATTTTGAGAGCTCTAAGTTGAAACCATTGTTTCATACCTGAGTTCTTGAGTCGGGATTAGCATTCGGGGACCCTGGGTTAGTATTCTTTCGTTCTTTTCCTTATTTTTACTGCTTTTCGAGTCAAAAAGTCAAACTTTGTTTGACTTTCAGCGTTGACCAGTAATGGTCAATGCGAAGTTCGTTTGAACTTCGCAACGTGAGTGTAATCACGTTGGTCATAGTCCTTTGGGACTATGCCCACTGATTACCACGTTGTCTAGAGTCGTAGGGTAGGCGATCTAATAAATCGCCTATACCTTCGAACTCGACCCATTTGGTCGATCATTAGGATCCGACCAAATACATTAGGTGACCATAGTAGGTAGGGAATAACCTTCCGAGGTTATACCCTATGGTCACATCGTTTAAGTAGTTGTATGATAGGTAGTTTATATGCCTTAGGTAAATTACCAGAATACCCTTTTCATGCATAATTGGTAATTTAGCATATGTAACCTAAACTTTTGCCACATAACTGATTATGTAACTTGTTTAGGCATATAACACTTGTCATAGGACTAGTTAGGCGGTCCGAACGCGTTTCACGCGAACGACGCGTTAAAGTAGCATAAGCTACCTAAACGGGTCGTAATGGGTCGTAGACACTTAGGTTAAGTTTCATTTAGTATGTAGGCTTTGTTAAACCATATCATATGAGTTCCTACACTCATTTGGTTTACAAACCCTAATGCTACCCAATCTTCCGATTTAGGTCCGGTTAATTAACATAGTTACCTATATTAGGTGCCGTTTGATTTCCGTGATCTCTAGCTTTGTTTGGTTGTTACTCAAGGACTACTGAGCAATCTCAAGTGAGTACATAGACCCCTCTTTTACTGTTTTCCAAACTGTTTTGGGGTGGAACACATGTGCCTACTTGTTACTTTCATGCTTTCCTGTTTTCACATCACATACTGCTATGTTCGTTAGTACATTATAGTACATGATTTTATGACATTTCATGCTAGGTGTGCTCAATTGTGTGCATTACTTAGTACATCGTTTTACATGACATTTTATGCTATGTATGTTCATTTAGTTCATACTTAGTACATTGTTTTACATCACATCACATCACATGCTATGTATGTTCATTTGTTGCATACTTAGTACATTTTCATTTCATCACATGCTTACATTTTGGTATGACATTTGGTTTGTTAAATGGGACAATACATTCATTAACATTAGCTACGCCGTTCGTTAGTAGGTAGTGGTACCATAGGAATTGACAACTCCCGTTCCGGACGTCCCAGGGAAAGGGGATGAAAGGAATGACCGAATTCGATGATATTTAAGACAGATAAACCTTTAATTTGTTTAAAGGGTTTATCACCACAGTCGCAAGGCTTGGATGTATGCATTGGAACAACACCACATAAATGTACATATTCAGTATAGCATGCATATAGACATTTTAACATGATTGACCTTGATCATGCATTTTCACAAGACATAATGTTGATTTAAACTACGTTTTACTTCAATACTATGTTCTTGTGCATATGGTTTAGTTGACACATTTCGCTAGCCATACAGGACATTTTGACATAGACATTAGACATAGACATTTTAACATGATTGACCTTGATCATGCATTTTCACAAGACATAATGTTGATTTAAACTACGTTTTACTTCAATACTATGTTCTTGTGCATATGGTTTAGTTGACACATTTCGCTAGCCATACAGGACATTTTGACATAGACATTAGACATAGACATTTTAACATGATTGACATTAATCATGCATTTACACAAAACATAACGTTGATTTAAACACAGTTTTACTTCAATACCTTGTTTTTGTGCTTTTCACCTATGGTTTAGTTGATGCGTTTTCACTAGCCATACATATCATTTAGGTTACACATTACATGATTTACATTGATCATGCATTTTGACATATTATTCAATACATTTGACAAATTCATTTATACATGGACAATTTACATTGTTGGTTTGGTTTGATTAAGTGATTAAGTAACGATACGGGTGTAATATGATACAAGCATGGTGGATACGCCGCTGGTACTTCCTATATATAAGTGTTTGTATGGTATTACATGTCGTAGCGTTATTTGAATCATTTCAGTTTGAGACATAGAACATTTTATGCAAATAACATATTTTTCACAAGACATTGATTTACAAACAACTTAACTTATACAAACTCATTTTTACATGGCTATTCATTTAACCATGCATTATTCACTTATTTATATGTATCATCTGAACTTATTGTTTTTCAAATGATTTACAAAGACAAAAGCAAATTACAAGGTTCATGACTAAACATTTTCTTAAACAGAAGTCATGAATCTTATTTTCACAAAACCTATGTACTCGCCGGCATTTTTATGCTGATGTACCTATTTTCACATGTGTTTCAGGAAATGAAGCTTAGGATTGATCAAGATACACTTAGGCGGACATGGGCCTTAGTGACAATAAAAGATGCAGACTAGTTAATTATGTTGTATTTTCATGTTTGTTTAGACATTGTAACACTTATATTGAATAAAACGAAACTTTAATTTCCATGGTTGTGAAACATTAATTCTGTTACAACACTCCCCGATGTTTCCGCCACGTTTTGTATGTTCCACGTGGTCGGGGTGTGACACACTGTTTGGACTTTATTATGTTGTTGGGCCTTAAAGCCCAATACCCAGTCACACAACTTAACTGTATTGCACAAGTCCATCCGGACCGCACAAGATCAATGTCGGTTATTAATTGGGCTGTGTAGATATTATTGGGCTTATTTATAAACTGGGCCGGGTGAACTTTGGATCGCACAACATGCTGTGGATCACACAAGGTTGTGCTGATCGCACAACATGTTGGGCCGGGTAGTTGTTTGGGTTTCAACTACCCAATCGCACAAGATGCTATTGGGCTTACACTGTTACCTCAGCCCAATACATCCTGATCGCACAAGTTCGGGTTTTTTGTGTTTAACTGATTTGCTTAACATGTTCTACGTGCTTACCATGATCATTACGTGTTCTTGACTTGTTAGTTCTGTGTAAACTTATGTGCACTACTTGAACTTAGATCTGACTTGTATGGTAACCATGTTAGGACGTGGTTGACCACTTATAGCTCAAGTAACCTTTTTCGTGTATCTACCGAGCTAACCTAAGGTGAGTTCACACTTTCTACAAAGCATGGTAATTCCCGGTGGGTTGGGAATGGGTTAAGGAATATGGATTTCCTCGTCCTTCTTGGGTAGGACAGTATTGGGTTAAGGAATGTAATTCCTCGTCCTTTTGGGACAGTCTTAAGCTCACTAGACCAAAACTCTATCACGAAGTCCCTCCTTTTTATATCGACTTAATCGTCAGGCCAATGGCGAGCATGTCATTAGTTAGATAGCGCTATTTAGGTTTGACAAGCCTCACACCATGCCGCAGAGGACGGGCGTGAACTAATGGATCTGGGCACGTCAATGATGATAGACATTGACGCATGGCACTTAAACATGATTCCAGTCAGTTGTCGATATGGTAACGAGTCTAGTAGTGAAACATGGGGTAGCCCCCACGGCTGGATAGCCAGAGTAAATGGGATTAAACAAATCATGTTTTCAAATATGGGGTAACCCCCACAGCAAGGATGCCAGTTAAAGGAAAATAGGTTTTTGGAATAACTTAAACGAACACCCAACTGTGAACTCGCTCAACTTTGTTGTTGACTCATTACTACATGCTTTGCAGGTCATTAGGTTCTTAGCAGGAGCTTGCTTGGGGAAGAGTCGTTGTGGGACATGGACGGTTGAGTTCCATGTTAAACATTTAAACTTTATGAATTTATTACTTATGTTTTGGGTTATACATTTTATGCTTTCGCTGTTGACTTAAAGTTGGTTATTTTATTTTGGACACCAATTATATTGTGGTTGGTTTTATTACTTAATTACATTGTTCAATATGATTGGTGGCTTGATCCTGGTCAATCACGCCTCCATGCAGTGATACTCCGCTTGTGGATTTTGGGGGTGTGACAGATTGGTATCAGAGCCATTGGTTATAGTGAACTTGGTTTTAAAAGGGAAAAACTTTTGGTAAAACCAGACTATAACCTGTACAGTGCTCAACGATCCACAACGACGCTTCGCTCCACGTGCAAGACGCAACATTCTAGGTGATATGGTTTATGTTTATATTACCTACCTGTTAGTTACATAGTACATTGCTCATAGTATACTTTGGTTAACGTAGCAACTATTGTTAGACACTGATTGTGTGCTTACTCTCTTCTGTCACTCCACACTTACGCATTGTCACGACACTTTTCTCACTCGTGCTCTCCTTATTGTGAAGATCATGAGTGGATGTATCAACCTAACTCAAGCCCAGCTGACGGCTTTGATTAACGAGCAAGTCGCTGCAGCGCTCGCAGCAGCTCCAGCAGGAGGTATAACCTGCTATTTTGACCTATCCTGGGATGTTTAGATCCTACTCTTGTGAACCAACCCTTGTGTTAAACTTTGTCCTTTCTTACTCTCACGACAGGTCAACCTGCACAACCCCCCGTGTGCACTTTCAAGACCTTTATGGACTGTCGACCTAATACTTTCAATGGTACTGAAGGAGCAGTAGGTCTCCTCCACTGGTTCGAGAAACTCAAATCTGTTTTCGAGATGTGTGAATGCCCTGAGGCTCGTAGGGTGAAGTATGCTACTGGTACTCTTGAAGGTGTAGCGCTCACATGGTGGAACGCTCAGGTCCAAATGCTGGGGTTGGTTGCTGCTAATGCCACCCCATGGAACGATTTCAAGGAATTGATCAAGGAAGAGTACTGTAATCGAGATGACATTCACAAGCTGGAGGTAGAGTTCTTCAACTTAAAGATGACGGGGTCAGAAATTGAAGCGTACACGAAAAGATCGAACGAGCTGGCTATCTTGTGTCCTACTATGGTGGATCCTCCCATCAAACGTATCGAGCTGTACCTTAAGGGTTTAGTGCCAGAGATTCAAAGTCATGTGACTTCAGCT
Source organism: Helianthus tuberosus (assembly GCA_030545235.1). Classification (NCBI taxonomy): domain Eukaryota; kingdom Viridiplantae; phylum Streptophyta; class Magnoliopsida; order Asterales; family Asteraceae; genus Helianthus; species Helianthus tuberosus. The sequence continues at coordinate 54,350,543 of CM060402.1, forward strand.
AACCTCTCCACTATCCAACAAGTTGTTTGATTGGCTCATCGTCTCACTGATCAGGCGGTGGAGCAGAACAGGTTACCAAAGCGTATCAGTGCTACTACTTCTGATGCTCCCAGCGACAACAAGCGTAAATGGGATGGAGCCTCAAGCAAAGGTTCAACTTCTGTTCAGTCTCAGCAGCGAAGGACTGACGACCACAAGAGCCCTAGTCAGCAATCACCTGGTAGCCAAAGTCAAGGTGGGTACAGGGGAATTCACCCCAAATGCAATCGCTGTAACCTACACCACAGCGGGCCATGCACCAGGAGTAACTGTCATCGGTGCAACAAGCCAAGCCACACCGCAAAGGATTGCAGGAGTTTACGCCCTGCGAATCCGAATCGTCAGCAACAACAAGCCCCACAGAATCAACGTCAGCAACATCAGCAACATCAAGGCAACAACAAAGGGTGCTTTCAGTGTGGTGCTGAAGGCCACTTCAAAAGAGACTGCCCACAGCTGAACCGGAACCAGAACAACAACAACAATAATCAGGGGAATGGTAACAATGGGGGTAACAACGATGGGTTGACGAACGCACCTGCGGTCTTCATGGATCTTATGAACCGAGTGTGCAAGCCTTACCTGGATAAGTTTGTTATTATATTCATCGACGACATCCTGATCTATTCCAAGAGTCGGGAGGAGCATGAGCGTCACCTGCGACTCATTTTGAAACTCCTTCGAACAGAGCAGTTGTATGCCAATTTTTCGAAGTGTGACTTCTGGCTTTACAAAGTCCATTTCCTAGGCCACGTGGTAAACAAGGACGGGATTCATGTTGATCCATCCAAGGTAGACTCGATCAAGAACTGGCCTGCACCCCGTACACCAACAGAAATCCGCCAATTCTTGGGTTTGGCGGGCTACTACAGAAGGTTCATTAAGTATTTCTCCAAGATCACGCAACCCCTCACTTCACTAACTCAGAAGGGCGTCACCTATCGTTGGGGTGATGCACAGGAATCTGCATTTCAGCACTTAAAAGATAGACTTTGCAGCGCACCAATCCTCTCTCTGCCTGAAGGCACTGATGATTTTGTGGTTTATTGCGACGCGTCCATCCAAGGACTTGGTTGCGTGTTGATGCAACTTGACAAGGTCATTGCTTATGCATCGCGGCAACTTAAGGTTCACGAGAAGAACTACACTACTCACGATCTGGAGTTGGGAGCAGTTGTTTTCGCACTAAAGATATGGAGACATTACCTGTACGGTACCAAGTGCACCATTTACACCGATCACAGGAGTCTCGAGCATATCTTCAAGCAAAAGGAGTTAAACATGCGACAACGTCGATGGGTCGAGCTCTTGAATGATTACGAATGCACAATCAAGTACCATCCAGGCAAAGCCAATGTTGTGGCCGACGCCCTCAGCCGAAAGGATACTACACCTAAGCGAGTGCGTGCATTACAACTTACCATCCAGTCTAGTCTTCCCGCTCAGATACGAGATGCTCAGGTTGAAGCATTGAAAGCAGAGAACATCAGGGCGGAGTCCCTATGAGGATCAAGGAAACAGTTAGAACAAAAGGAAGACGGAGCTTACTATGTAACATGTCGCATCTGGGTTCCACTCTATGGTAATCTACGTGTGCTTGTAATGGATGAAGCACACAAGTCTCGTTACTCCGTACATCCTGGTTTGGATAAGATGTACCATGACTTAAAGACTACATACTGGTGGCCTAACATGAAAGCCAGCATAGCAACTTACGTTAGTAAATGTTTGACTTGTGCGAGAGTCAAAATCGAGTACCAGAAACCATCAGGCCTACTTCAACAACCAGAGATACCGACATGGAAATGGGAGCAAATTTCCATGGATTTTGTTACTGGCCTGCCCAGATCTCAACGAGGAAATGACACTATTTGGATGATAGTGGATAGGTTGACTAAGTCTGCACACTTTTTGGCTATCAAAGAAACAGACAAGTTCTCTACTTTAGCAGACGTTTACTAAAGGAAGTGGTTTCGAGGCACGGGGTGCCAACCTCTATAATATCTGATCGTGACGCGCGTTTTACCTCTGAATTATGGCAAGCGATGCACAAGTCCTTTGGCTCACATTTAGACATGAGCACCGCTTATCATCCACAAACGGATGGGCAGTCTGAACGCACCATCCAAACCCTTGAAGACATGCTTAGGGCGTGTGTGATTGATTTTGGCAACGGCTGGGAACGACATCTACCTTTAGTGGAATTTTCGTATAATAACAGCTACCGTACTAGTATCCAGGCCGCTCCATTTGAGGCATTGTACGGATGTAAATGCCGATCACCCCTTTGCTGGGCAGAAGTTGGTGACAGCCAAATCACTGGCCCAGAACTTGTGGTAGACACAACTGAGAAGATTGCTCAGATACAACAATGAATGGCGGCAGCTCGTGACCACCAGAAGAGCTACGCTGATAAGCGCAGGAAACCACTCGAGTTCCAGGTTGGGGATCGAGTTCTACACAAAGTCTCAACCTGGAAAGGTGTTGTTCGTTTTGGCAAACGAGGCAAACTCAACCCGCGATACGTCGGACCTTTCGAAATCATAGAGAAAATAGGCAAGGTGGCCTACAAACTGAACCTACCTGAAGAACTCAGCGGAGTTCACAACGTTTTCCACGTGTCGAATCTGAAGAAGTGTCTGTCAGACGAGACCCTCATAGTTCCTCTCAAGGAGCTCACTATCGACGATCAGCTACGATTTGTCGAGGAACCAGTAGAGATTACTGACCGAGAGGTGAAGATTCTCAAGCGCACCAGAATTCCTCTTGTTCGAGTTCGTTGGAACTCCCGTCGTGGCCCAGAGTTTACCTGGGAACGAGAAGACCAAATGAAACATAAGTATCCCCATTTATTTGAGAAAAGTACAACCACTACTGAGGCTGAAGCTACTGTGGAATTTCGGGACGAAATTCCAAATCAATGGGGGGAAGGATGTGACACCTGTAGGATCGCTCTGATACCACTTTTTGGACCGGTTTGCGACCCCGAAAAGTCAGTAGAGATCGTTCATCTTCGCGTATAAAGGAGGAATCAATGTACACGAAGTAACAACAGCTTTTCCTTTCAATTTCCTTCTTTATTGATGCTTTTTGAATCAATTTTGACAGAGTTTCATCACCTAGCACAAGACAAGATTTCGCTCCAAGTTACAGAATGAGATCACATGATAGGGTATATATAGACTAGCTGATTTCGCTTATATGACAGTCCATATAAGCGAAACCCTATGTGACCTAAACAGCGAAACCACCTAGTACACCTATGAGCGAAACCCCCTAATGACCTATATGCGAAATTACAAGTTCATGATTTCGTTTATAATGACACATATGTCATTATGAGCGAAATTAACATCATTAAACCCTAATTTTGACTTTCAAGCTCCAATCTTGACCTATGACTTGATACAAACGTAGTCAACAGACATCTCATGCACCAACAGACTCCCCCTTGGATGTTGACGAAGTTTTCAGCTCCGAGTCTTCAGTCTTGGTCATTTTGCCTTCTTATTTCAGATTATAACATTGTAAGCATCCATCAATCTTTCTTTTTGATCAGCTTCTCTCTTTAACTTTAAAAAAACACAAACTCAACACTAGCTTTATCATCAACAGCTTTATCATCAGCAGGCTCCCCCTCTCGTCAAACTTCCGTGCTTTTAGGGATCGACACCTAGCTTTCCAGCTTGTCTTCAGACTCCCCCTTAGATTCTGCTCTCGGGATCGTAGTCTGGACTTTTCCTGCAATCACTCATACAACTATAAGTAACAACATTTTAAACTTCCAGATATTGTAATCTAACAATTCAATCTCCTCAAAATCACTTCTCATAAATTTGGCAGTTTCATCGAATCGAATCGGAAACTAACTCTTATAACAATATAAGCATCCAAATCCCCCACAGTTAATCATCCAAGTCCAAATTAATGACCTTGGAGATATCACAAACTGTTTTTGATTTTGTTTTTAATTCAAGTTTCAAATTAATGAACTTGTTTTATTCTCAGAAACACAATCAACTTACTTAGATTTTGAAACTCAGCACTCAGACATCAGTTGTCAAAAATAAAGCAGAAATCAAAATCTTTTTGTATTTTCTGAAAATATAAAGCAGTAAAGAAATATGTACAAACATATTTACAGACAATATTTTTGTTTGAGTATGCGTCAGAGGATCATATCAGTTTTTGACAAGTCACAAGTACCGTTGAGCTTAATTACACATTAAGAATTAAACAATTCACTTAGATTGTCGATATACTGGTCCAGTTAAATTTTCATACAAATTTCAACTGATTCAGGATACGAATTAGGTATTTTAAGAACTTAAACCCAATCATGTGTCCCACCTCTTGAATATACTCCCGTATCCAGATCCCAATATTCAGTCTTACAGGTGAGTATACCTAGATGATATCTGTAAGGGGAATAAATTATAGTACGAAACCGTGAGAGCTCAGGTCAGAACTTCCGTTCAGCAGAGAGATGACGGCTCGACTTTTGGTGTGTCCCCTTTAGAGGATCTTTTTGTATTACAACAGCAATGACTATCAATTTTATTGTTTCATCAATTTGCTGAGGGCGGCGCTATATTTCAAGCAATGCAGAAAGTATTCTCCGGGGACTAGGCCATTGCTTCCGCAAAATCAGAAGTCCAGGGATAATACCCCAGATATCACTAAGCATAAAGACCTAGTATATCAGAAAAAGGGACCTTTCAAATGAGATTTCAGGGGTTACCTATATATCCAAGTAGTGTTCCCCACGAAATAAGCAAGTGTTTGAATTTAGGTTTATATCTCGAAAAAGTTTTCTAAGTGTATAAAAACCTATCGACATATCATCAGTGAGACTGTTTAACACTATATAATCATTACAATTCTTTAGCATACTGTAACTGTCTACTGATGTACTATCATCTCCTCTTTTTACGCAAAACTCAAATTTTGGCTTTTTCAAATTTTCTAATGTTTTTGGATTTTCTAATGACAATTTTTCTCCCCCTAAAATGCAAAAACATTAAAAATTTGACAACACAATACTGATAGCTTTGTCTCGCCATCCATTTTCTGCTTAAAGTGCTCTGATTTGCAGAAAATATACATACCCCCATGATTTACAACACATTGATATTTTACAGTTTGAAAACCGTTTTTCAATCTGATGAAAGTAATCATGTTTGTTCAGCCGTGAGGGTTTCGGCGTATTCAATCAACATACATTCAAAACAATATTAAAGACAACATATTTTTGGTTTTTCAAATTTTAACAAACTAAAAACATATTTTTGGTTTTAAAATTTTTCAATTTTTTAGGATTTTGAAAATATTGTTTATTTATGTACAGAAATTGATAAACTCCCTGTTTAACCAAACCAGTGTTCTGCAACCTCTTCCTGTGCCAGGCTGCTCCAACTACCATTCTCACAATCTTCAGCTTCGTTGAGCACCTGCACATTCAAACTTTATCAATCATTTGAACAATTTAGCCCAGGTATGTTGGACCTTAGGCATTTCAACACAATAATGTTCATTTAATTTCGAAAACTCTTTGTCATTTAAAACTTTTTCAGCGTTGACTTCAACTTTCTCATCTTTTTCCGACGTCACTTGTTTCTTAGCACTCCGCATTTGACCTTCCGGAGTACCTATTTTGTAAAAGTTTGTCTCTTTTTGAACCTTTTGATTTTGAATAACATTTTTAGGTTTCCAAAACTCTTGAGGTTTTGTCATATCAACAGATGTTCTCCAACTCTGTGTTGTTCTGAATCTGGGTGTGTGAGAATTCCAGGTCTGTCTTGAATCGAACCTGTTCGGGTTTGATTTCCAATTTTGATTTGAAGCAAACTTGTTTGTATTGTACCTCCAAGTTTGTTTCGAATCAAATCTGGTTAACCTTTGTTTCACATTCTCAGATTGCTGTTTTTCAACATCAACAGGCTTTGGATTTGGACACTTTCGTGCAACATGACCAATCTGATCACATTTAAAACACACTTTCTTTGAAACGTCCTTGGCCTGTTGTTGTTTCTTTTTCATAGTCTCAAACTCCTCATTAGACTGTTGTCCGATTTTGAGTTTTTCTTCTTCTTTCAAACTTTTCCCTTGAACAAAATTCATCTTTTGTTGCAAATTTGGTCTTTTACTTTGATTCCAATTCTGTTTCTTTTTATAACCCAAACCAGCCTTCATGTTTTTCTTCTTAAAACCAGGTTTGTTATAAAAAGATTTATGACCTTTACCAGCAAACTTTGGAACCTCAGACTTCTCAATCTCAACCATTTTGAAAACTTTATCAACCTTTTCTGAAATCACATTCTGAATCGGGAATACAACATCTAAGAATAGTTTGTCCGATCCAATCATGGTATAAACCAATCCCTTTGAATCATCATTCAAATTTTTCTCAGATTTTGTGTTTTTCAGATATCCATCATAAAGATTTCCTTCATCTTCATCCTGTGATTCAGACTTACCTTTTGTTGACTCATCTTTCAAAACACTATCAACAACCTTACTCACCACCTCTGAATCATCAGCTTCATCAGATTTGGTGTAAGTCACATCGATACTTTCAGGTAATTGGTCAGCTATGTTCAACCCCTTTGCCACCTTTTCCTCATCATAAAAAGTATAATTGTTTCTCAATGGTGGTGGTACCTGATGAAATTCTGAACCAATACCCTTTTTGCAATTGTCAGTATCTTTGTCATCTGGTGTGATGTTGAAAATGCGTTCAAGAATGTACGAAGAGTTATGATAACTTTGAAGTTTTGTAACAATCTTTTCTTTTTCAGCCAAGACTTATTTAAGATTAGCAATTTCATCAACACACTTGTTCAATTCAATTTGCTTTTCTTTAAACTTTCTTTCATGCATTTCTTTAGTGACTAAAGTTTCAGACAATCTTTGATCAAAACTTTTGACTTGGCTCTTCAAAGTATCATAAGCTTCTTGTACTCTCTGACTCGACCACTTTAAAGAATCATACTGTTTTTGTAAATCTTGAAATTTAGATTCTTTTTCAACACAATCAACACATTTAGCTGTACACAGTTGTCTATAAACATCATTATCCTTTTCAAGACCTTGACATTTCTGTGTCAATTTTTTAACTTTTAGTTTCAAAATTTCTTCTTTTTCAATCATTTCTTTACATTTTATTTTGAAAACATTTTCAAGTTTGCTTGTTTCAATATCTTTTGTTTTGATTGTTTCATCTTTTTCAATACAGGCTTTGCATATTTCTATGCAATTCCTGTACTTGTTTTCTTTTTCATCAATAATTTTGGCATTTGACAAGTCAGAAAATTTCCTTACCTCAGTCTCTTTCAGCACCGATTCTTCTGTTTTAGCTTTCTGATCTTGCTCTTTGTTCTCCACTTTTTCTTCTTTCTGTGCTTCTTCTATCTTCTGTTCTTCTTCAGCTTTCTGATCTTCTTCAGCAGCAATCTTCACAACATTCTTTACTTCTTCAATTATCTTCTTCAATTCTTCTTCTTTTCTCTTCTTCATTTTTACCACCTTCGGTAGACTTTCTTCACAAACCTCTCTTATCTTCTTCTCCAAATCAGGCAAATATGCTTTATCAGATAACCTTCGTGTGTTGAAAGTAGCCTGCCTTGGAAGCAAATTTGTTACAGCTTCGAAATCCACTTTTGATGGGTCAACAACTGGATTACCCCGTGGATCCATGTAACATTCCAAATCATCATTCCATCGTTTTTCTCTCTGGGCTTCTTTGAATGGTTCGTTTAATTTTCCGATTTCCCATCTTGCATAGTCTGCTTTCCACCATCTATCAGGATCAACATCAGCCACAAATGCATATCCAACTGCATCTTCTTCAGGGCAAACCTGACTCCAGTCATAACCTTCATCGTCATATATAACTGCAAGAGCCCTTGATTTTTCTTCAGGCTGTTTCAACCTTGGAGGCTCAGACTTGTTCTGATGGTAGATCGCTTTCTTGTAATAGTCTTCGTTGAACGGATTTTCAGAATCATCAGCATACGCATTTTTGCACTCGCGCTTGAAATGACCTTTTTGTTTACATTTAAAACATGTCACTTTAGATTTGTCAAATCCCAGTTTGGTAGATGGTCCACCAATTGACTTCCTTCCCGTGATCTCCATGAACCGCTGTGCTCGACGAACAGCACTGGCCATGCACCATCTTATATCCATTAGTTCCATCTCCTCGGGGTCTAATTGATCATAATCTTCTTTTGTAAAGTTGGTGTTGCCGATCTTCCCTGCAACGAGGCTTTCATACGATTCAAGTACAGATGCCAAGAAAACCATCTGTTGTTTTGCTGACTCTTCGCTGAAATTTTGACCATTTTTCAAATCTACTGCGATATTACACTGGAATAAATTCTTTGAAGCAGATTGATCAGAAGTTGTTGAAGAAGATCCACTGTGAAAACCACTGTGAAGACTTTCATTGTTTACTGATCTTGAACTTTCTGCAGAAAATGCTGTTTTTGGAGATCCAGCCTGTGGTGCATTTCCTCGGTAGTAAAGCTCTACATTCTGCTGATAAGCTGGATTGTTGACTTTAGATCTCTTTATCTCCAACTCATGACTTTCAAGTCTTTCGATCAGCAAATCCACTTTTAAATCTTCAGGCTTGATTGTGTTTTTCAACATTAGAGCGAAGTATTGCCACTCTTGATCATTTGGCAATGAATCAAACAATTTATCCACCAGCTCCTCTTCAGAATATGTGATTTCATGTCTGGTCAGCTCCATTTTTAGATGCCCAAATCTTTCGATCATTTTACAAACAGATTCATTTTTCATACAACTGAAAAGATCAAACTCTTTACGCAACAATTTCTTTTTATTTTTAACAATTTCATTACTTCCTACACACTTCCTCCCTAACGCTTCTCACAAACTCTTTGAAGTTTTCTCTTGTTCAAGTAACGAGATAATATCCTCTCTCACTGACTGTTTGATTAATGTGATCATTTTATATTCAGCCACAACATTTTTTATGTCTATGTCTGTGAAATCTTTTGCATCTATTAACTCTCCTCCCTCTTTTACTGGTTCAGTGTATCCATTTATCAGTTTTAACCAGCTTTCAGGAGCAAAAGCTTTTACCCAACCCTCAAATCTGTTTTTCCACCAGTTATAATCTTCAACTTTCATTAGCTTTGGTGGCTTCTGTTGGCTTCCATACATGTTCTCAAACTTCAAGTTCTCCGAAATCTCTCTTGAATATTCTCTCATCTCAGATCTTTTATCTGTTGATTCGGAAGTGAATGCGTTGTAGAATGTGTTGTAAAACTCTTCACCGTTGCTTGACATCTTCAAACACCTGAGAGCAAACAAACAAACTCAATCAGTTTATGCAATATCAAGTAATCTGAAATACACTGACACTCGATTGTCGTGAAATGATCTTGACGCGAAAAAGTTCACTTTCGAGTGAAATATGAATTGCAGCTATGAGCGAAATCCCAAACTGTCCTTAAAAGCGAAATCAAATGTAACTTTGAGCGAAATCACTATTTTGTGTCTCAGGAGCAAAATCAAGATGACATTGGAGCGAAATCACACATGTTCTTGTCCATTGGAGCGAAATTAGATGTATCTAAAAGCGAAATCAGACAATGTCCTTAAGAGCAAAATTAATCCTTGAACCCTTGGAGCGAAATCAGACAAAAGATGACTGTATTAGCGAAATCAAGTGTGAACTATGAGCGAAATCAGCTGATGACATCATCATTTTCACGAGTCACTAAAAGCGAAACCTCAAAAATACTAAGTTTTAGATCGATTTTAGCTTTGAAACTTTCAAGGTTTATCTATGTTCAATTATCTACAATCTTGTGAAATTTTGAGCGAATTTTGACCGGTAAATCTCACTGAAATGATAAAAGAAGGTGTAGAAGACAGAAAACTGATGTAATTGAGCTAAACTCTTCCTCCTGTGCTCTGATACCACTTGTTGACCCGAACGAGTCAATCGGAGGTGTTCTAATACGTTTCAGGTGCGGAATAACAAGAAACGGACACGAAAAACAGCTTGTTCTACTAAATCTTGCCTTGTATATTGATTTCACACTGATTACAAGTCAAACGGCACTTCGGCAGCAATTCGGTACCGGAAACAAGACGTGTTACGAATGATTTCGCCCAAGAGACCTATATATAGACATGGTATTTCGCTCATATGGACATGATGTCCATAAAAGCGAAATCACAAATGTACCTAAAAGCGAAATCACCTGCAAAGGTTCATATGAGCGAAATCAGCTTCCTAAACTCTAACATCTTCCTATTTTCTCGTAAAACGTGCCCTGATCAAACAATCTAAGACTAAGACTCGATACAAGACGAAGTCTACAGATGTATGCACCAACAGACTCCCCCTCAGATGTTGACGAGTCTTAAGTGTCGAGTCTTCGCATCTTCAATCTTGATCAGTCTTCGGGCATCCAAAATCTCTATCTATCTCTTGCATCTTCAAATACTTCCTCTAACAAACTCCCCCTCAAAACATGCTGGGATCAAAGTCTGACTTTTACAGCATCAGAATGGCAACCTGGCTTTACATAGTCCTCAGTTGTTGAAACCTGACTCTTATTCAGCTCAAGAAATCCTGCACATTCTCTACCCAAAACATAAGATTCACAAGAATAAGATGTTTAACAATTTATCAAATTTCATGCACCAACACTGACTCTTCTACAATCAATATACAATCAGATATTAACAGTGATCATTTAACAAATTTCTTTTTACCTAAAAACTTTTCAATCAAATTCTCCCAAACCTGTTCATCATGTTCAGCACTTGGAATTTTGAAACTCAGATTTTCAACATCAGTTGTCTAAAATCTTTTTGAATTTTCAAAAATTTATGCTAAAACACACCGAAAATCTTTTTGGATTTTTGAAATAACAGAAATGAAATGCAGTAAGGAAATATTTACATCCAATATTTTTGTGAGTTTGCGTAAGAGGATCATATTAGTTTTTGAGACAAATCACCAACACTGTTAAGCTTTAAACATTTTAAGTTCTAAACGATTCACTTAGATTGTCAGTATACTGATCCACTTAAATTTTCACACAAAGTTAAACTGTTTCGAGATACGAGATTAATGTTTTAATCACTTAAACTTAATCGCGTGTCCCACCTCAGAATATACTCCCGTATCCAGATCCCAATATTCAGTCTTACAGGTGAGTATACCTAGATGATATCTGTAAGGGGTTAGTTGCAAAACCGTGAGAGCTCAGGTCAGAACTTCCGTTCAGCAGAGAGATGACGGCTCGACTTTTGGTGGGTCCCCTTTAGAGGATCTTTTTTACAACAGCATTAATTAGCAATTTTATTGTCTATTTTTGCTGAGGGCGGCGCTATATTTCAAGCAAGCAGAAAGTATTCTCCGGGGACTAGGCCATTGCTTCCGCATTATCAGAAGTCCCGGGATAATACCCCAGATATCACTAAGCATAAAGACCTAGTATCTCAGAAAGAGGGGTCCTTCAAACAAGATTTCGGGGGTTACCCATATATCCGAGAGATGTTACCCACGATATAAGCAAGTTTAAATTTAGGTTTATATCTCGTCACAATCTACTAAATGTGCAAAAACCTACTGGCATATCATCAGTGAGACCGTTTATCACATTTTTTCTTTCCATTTCTTTAGCATGTTGTGATAGTCCACTGATGTACTATCATTTCCTCTTTTATTCAACAAAACTCATTTTTCATTCTATCATGTTTTTGTCTTTTTCAAATTTTCAAATGTTTTTGGATTTTCTGAAAATTTTTACTCCCCCTAAAATGCAAACACATTTTAGGAAATTTGAAAATAAACTGTACAATAAAGTGACAACTAATATCAAATTACTTCAAATCGCCATCCACTTGGCATAAACAATCAGAACTCCCCCTTACAACAAACTATTTTCCCATTGTGATTTCAAAACACTTAAGTTTGTTTTAATCAAATGGTTTTTCCGGAAAATTAGTTTTGTTGATTTTCAAACCATTTGTAGGTTAGGGGATAAGTTCCTCTTCTCAATGTAATGAACCCCATATATTTGTTAACCACTTGTAATAATGGTCCAATCAAGTTCAACTTAATGACCTTGATTAACCACATTGACAATGAAAACCTCTTTCAACCACTTACAGGTTCACTTACCAACCATAATCACTTGTAAATCAAAATATAACAATTTAAATATACCACCTGTACTTTACCAACTGTACCACTTGTAGAATCATTTGCTAAGAAAGATGCCGATTCCTGCTCCACTCTTACCAACCTGGGAGCTCCGGCAAGTCCGGATTTTACTCAAACATTATATCCACCCAAGCCTGATCAGCCTTGGGTGATTTTGGTACACATCTGTCCCACCAACATTTTGATTTATAAAAATCTTTTGCAGTTTTAACCTTCCCATCAACCATCTTCCCAAAAATATGCTTGACTTTTCCATTGAAAGTCTTCTCAACATCAAATTCTCCCTTATCAGCGAAGAATTGATTTGAGATCTCTACCTTTCCCACTTTTTTCATCAAATTTTCCTTTGACAATGGAGGAAAATCCTCATCGTTCACCCCTGGAACGGAATTAACAACCTTTTTCTCAACAGATGACTCTGATTTTATGGAATCAGATTCATTGTCAGAATTACCCTTAGATTTTACAACCCATTTTTGTTTTGTTAAATCGACACTTCTTTTGTAAAATCGTTTTGAAGTTTCACCAACTTCCAAAATCGATTTATCAACACTTTTTCTTCTCATTTCAGAGTTAGAAGAAACTCCCTGTTTTGAATAAGTGGACTCTTGGCAATTCCAAGCAATATGTCCAACTTTTTGACATTTAAAGCAAGTTCTTCTGTCAACTCTTTCAGCAAACCTTCTCACATTCTTCTTTACTTCAGCAAGAAACTCTTGATTCGACTGCTTCCAGAACGGTTTCTTCTGCTCATCCTCTGAACTTCCTCCTGAAACAAATTTTGTTTTTGGTTTACAAGTTTTCTGATTTTTATAATTTTCTGAAGAATTGAAACCAAGACCTTTTTTTTTGAGATTACCATTATGGTTTGATTTCTTTCGATAACCTGAACCATAACCGTAACCCTTTTTCTTGTTCAATCTCTGTTGAACTCTTGAAGTGTATTTTTTAGGTTTTTCATCAAGATTTAAATCTTTTATTTCAGAAATATTAATTTCTGTCAATTTGAAAACCTGTTTGATCATTTCAGTTTTGACACTTCTTATTGGAAATTCCTCATCAGAATATAATTTGCCTGAATCAAACAAAGTATATGCCACTTTGATTAATCCGTCATTCAAATTAGATTTTGATAACATGAATTCTCTATTGTAAACCCTGTTAATCGGTGAACTCGGACTCTTTTATGACGAACTCGAACTTTCAAACTTAGACTCCGGTTTTGACTCTTCATCCGTATCCAACACCTGATCGACCACTCTTTTTAATAACTCGAACTCATGATCAGTGTCAGACGCTGTGAATGTAACATCAATATTATCTGGTAATTCATCAATGATTTCAGACTTTAACTTGATGTTGACTGCCTTTTTTAGACGCTCTTCGTTAGGGTTCCTGGGAGAATAAGTTTCATGGATCGGGGGCGGACATCTGTTATACTTGACACTTGGTTTCTTACCAATATCAGTATCTTCAGTCTTTTTCTCCATGAATGCCTCAAGACCTGCAACAGTAGGATAAACACGATCAATCAAATAATCACAAGTAGTGTAACTCAAAAATAATCGTTTAATCCTTTCACTCTCAATCTTCTCAAGTTCCAGCTCCTTCTTCAGATTGGCACAATCTTCAATATAATCATTGATGACGCTCTGCTTTGTCATTAAAGTTGCACTCATTTTGTCATTTGCTTTTTCAATTTCTGAATTTGTCCTTTTCAGACCATCAACTGTTTTATTCAGCACATCATAAGATTCCTTCACATACTTCACATCGGACAATAAATCTTCTTTAATCTTCTCTAATTCAGCAATCTTCTTATCTTTCTCCTCACAAACTTTGCAAAATTCTGAACACTTCGAACACGGTTTTTCAACTTCAATCAAATTTTCAACTATTTTTTTAACCTCGACAACCTTCTCTACTTCGATAAATTTTTCAACTTCAACTATTTTTTCAACTTCAACAATTTTTTCAACTTCAACAAGTTTTTCCACTACTTTCTCCACTTCAACGATTTTCTCAACTATCTTCTCAGTCACTTGATCAACAATTGCTTCTCCAGCTTCTGTCTTTGTCTTTTCATCAGCTTGCATTTTTGCTGCTTCCAGCTCTTTCTTCAATCTGGCAATCTTCTTCTGATTCAGCATCTCCATTTTATCTGCAAAAAAACAAATTAAAACTAGTAGGATCAATGCCTTTTCTAGCTCTGTTGAGATGTTCTTCCTCATCATCGGTATCCACATCACTACCAAGATCTGGAAAAATTAGGATTCTTTTCTGATTAGTCTCATCTTCACCCTGAATTCTTGCAACACAAGCTGAACCAGGTATGTATTTGTCCTAACTAAATCCTTCAGCAACAAATTCATCATCTTGATGGATAAGTAAAGCTTTCTTCTTTCCATCTTCAATAGCATGAGCATGTGCAGTTTGTGGTTGTTGAGCAATCTGATGAAAAATTGATTTATGATAATAGTTGTTCTTTTCTTGATTCCCGATTGCTTCTTTGCTTTTGCACTCTCTTTTAAAGTGTCCTTTTCCTTTGCAACGGAAACAGGTAACTTTCGATGTATCAAAACCCAACTGAGAAGTAGCCATTCCTCGAAATTCATCTCTACCAGTAATTTCTTGAAACTTTTCAGCTCTCCTCCAAGCACTCGCTAAACACCATTTTATATCCATCAGCTCAAGTTCCTCAGCATCAATTTGGTCGTAATCCTCTTTGGTAAGCATCGGATTACCAATCTTCCCACCGATCAAACTTTCGTAAGATTCTAACATAGCAACCAGTGATGCCATGTGTTGCTTGGCAACTTCCGGAGACAGATTCTAATCATTTTGAATGTTTAAGGTAACATTGCACTGAAGGTTTGTTGAGTTTTGTCGTTGAGAACTTGATGTTGTGCTGTTTGGATCAAAACTTGAGAATGATGAAGAATATCCACCACTTTGAGTCACATTACTACTCTTTGTTCCAGACGAACTGTCAGCACTAAAACCAGTTTGAATCTTTGGGCTAGGACTAGGAGTAGCCTCAAACTTGTTTCCTCGGTAGTACAAACTGACATCTTGTTTAGCATTTGGATTTGTCATGATAGCAGTTTTCTGAATATCCAGCTCCTGCTCTTCAATCTTTTGAATGAATTGTGCCAGATTCATATTCTCAGACTTTCTTGTGTGTTTTAAAATCATCAAATAAGTTCCCCACTTTTGTTGTGGTAGTGCTTCAGCTAGTTTATCGAC
This sequence comes from Helianthus tuberosus, assembly GCA_030545235.1. NCBI lineage: Eukaryota > Viridiplantae > Streptophyta > Magnoliopsida > Asterales > Asteraceae > Helianthus > Helianthus tuberosus. The sequence continues at coordinate 54,366,045 of CM060402.1, forward strand.
CCACTCATCATCATCTTTCTCAATGTTAAATCTTTTCATTTCCAAGACTAGATGACAATATCTATCAATGGTATGCTTTGTAGTTTCATGATCGAAAGCTGAAAACATATCAAACGACTTTTTCAATAACGCCTTTTTGTTTTTAATCATATCTGCGCTTCCTTTGAATTTCTGAATCAATGCTTCCCAAATTGACTTAGCTGTATTACCATGTTGAAGCAAAACAAATATATCTTCTGTAATTGCTTGTTGAAGAACACTGATCATCATTTTCTCACTAGTATACTTCAATTTGTCAACTTCCATAAAGTCACTGAAACCCTTTTCAAGTCCACGTTCGTTTTTCGGTTTCTCATAGTCTTTCTCCAACGAACACCATGCATCAAACTTGTAAGCTTGCACCCAGTTCTCAAATCGATTTTCCATCCCTGAAAATCTTCAATGTACATCAGCTTTGGCGGTTTCTGATGTGTACCTGTCTCATTCTCACTGTACAACGTTTCGGCAGCTGTGATCGGAGCGACTGGTGTGGCAAACGCGTTGTAGAACTCGGTATCCATGATGACTTAGCACGTTTTTCAAAATCAGTGACTAAAAAGCGAAATCAGGAAATTTGTGCACTAAGAACGAAATCCCAGATAGTCCTTATCAGCGAAATCAGATGTTGTACACAAGAGCGAAACCCTAATGACCTTTGGAGCGAAATTAGGAAGTTATGTGACACAAGAACGAAATCTGATGTAACTTTGAGCGAAATCAGGATGTCACAAGAGCGAAATTAGGGGTCCTGGTGGACCTATGAGCGAAATCAGGTCTTCTGGATGGTCCTATGAGCGAAATCAAGGGTCCTGGTGGACCTATGAGTGAAATCAGAGGTTTAGGGTGGTCCTATGAGCGAAATCTGGTGTATCTTGGGGCGAAATTAGGTGACATTTGTGTACACATAAGCGAAATCAACAATTGTCCATATGAGCGAAATCAATTCGAAGGGCAATTTGGTCCATTTTTACTTTGAATTTCAGTCTCAAACTTTCAAGGGTTTGTTATTGTCCAATTTTCTATGATCTGTGAAATTTTGGTCCGATTCTAACCATGAAATCTTCCTGAACAGATAAAAGAAGGTGTAGAAGACAGAGAATGAAGCTGTAATGGCAAGAACTCCTCAACCTGAGCTCTGATACCACTTGTAGGATCGCGTGCTGACCCGAACGAGTCAATCGGAGGTGTTCTAATCCGTTTCAGGTGCGGAATAACAAGAAACGGACACGAAAAACAGCTTGTTCTACTAAATCTTGCCTTGTATATTGATTTCACACTGATTACAAGTCAAACGGCACTTCGGCAGCAATTCGGTACCGGAAACAAGATGTGTTACGAATGATTTCGCCCAAGAGACCTATATATAGACATGGGATTTCGCTCATATGGACATGATGTCCATAAAAGCGAAATCACATATGTACCTAAAAGCGAAATCACCTGCAAAGGTTCATATGAGCGAAATCAGCTTCCTAAACTCTAACATCTTCCTATTTTCTCGTAAAACGTGCCCTGATCAAACAATCTAAGACTAAGACTCGATACAAGATGAAGTCTACAGATGTATGCACCAACACCACCCCAGGAAAACCAAGAAACCATGCAACTTAACTAGCTTCCTCAGTGAGTACGTGCTAAATTTCAGGACGAAATTTCTTTCAACTTGGGGATAATGTGACAACTCGTGTTTTAGAACTCTTTGGTGTGCTTTGATGTAACATGTCTGAACGTTATGTGATTATGTGATGCATTGATTTAATGGAATGTTATGATATTGTGTTATGTGGATTGTGTAATATATGTTATATGTTTATGTGATGCGATCGCACAACATACAACTCTAACCCGATCGCACAAGCCTTTGGGCTTTTTGCTTCACACCCTTCTCGGCCTACACTTAGTGTGCTCGAAACCCGAAAGGGCTACCCATGTGTGGGTTCGGCCCATTCCATTTATGCACATAACCTCATGAGGAGGGGGTATACTCCTCATTGTATGCTAAACACTCTAAACACAAACCCTACTCTTTCTTTCTTCTCTCTCGAAGCCGACGGCAACAACATCCCCTCTTCCTCGAAGCTTTCTTGCTCGGATCGATCCTATTCTTCTCTCAACCGGTTAGTGTTTGTAATTATCGGTTGTGTGTTAAATGATGTTATGATCTATATGTATTACATGGTGATTTAGGGATGGTATGTGTTTGATTGTAACAAAAATTGATGAGGTATGATGTTCATGAAAATCGGTTCACATGTGTAGTATATTTAGATCATTGTAGAATTGATAATTGTATGACGTTAAAGAACCGAATACATGATAATCGGCTATGATATGTTATCATTCGGATGATTGTTGTGATGTCATGATAGGGTACAGGTTAGTAATCAAGGCCATGAACCTGTTAATATGTTTGAAGATGTGGTTGATGTTTATGCTATGAATGTAATTAGGGTTCTTATGAATTAGAGGATAAAACCTTAGTTTGATCGATCCACATTCAAGTTGGAAACTGTTTGATTGTTTGACCGATTTGATGCAAAATAGGAAACTATTGAATGATTGAAACCGACTGCATGAAATTAGGGGATTAGACAACTAATCGCACAAGGCCACCCTTGATCGCACAAGACCTAATCAGATCACACAAGGGACTGGTCGCACAAGGCAGTCGCACAAGCTTGGTGCAACTGTTTAAAACTCACAGTACAACTTAGAACTGCATGATCGCACAAGACGTGTGGATCGCACAAGGCAGTGCCGATCGCACAAGTCTTGGGCCACACACACTGTTTGGACTTTATTATGTTGTTGGGCCTTAAAGCCCAATACCCAGTCGCACAACTTAACTGGATCGCACAAGTCCATCCGGACCGCACAAGATCAATGTCGGTTATTAATTGGGCTGTGTAGATATTATTGGGCTTATTTATAAACTGGGCCGGGTGAACTTTGGATCGCACAACATGCTGTGGATCGCACAAGGTTGTGCTGATCGCACAACATGTTGGGCCGGGTAGTTGTTTGGGTTTCAACTACCCAATCGCACAAGATGCTATTGGGCTTACACTGTTACCTCAGCCCAATACATCCTGATCGCACAAGTTCGGGTTTTATGTGTTTAACTGATTTGCTTACCATGATCATTACATGTTCTTGACTTGTTAGTTCTGTGTAAACTTATGTGCACTACTTGAACTTAGATCTGACTTGTATGGTAACCATGTTAGGACGTGGTTGACCACTTATAGCTCAAGTAACCTTTTTCGTGTATCTGCCGAGCTAACCTAAGGTGAGTTCACACTTTCTACAAAGCATGGTAATTCCCGGTGGGTTGGGAATGGGTTAAGGAATATGGATTTCCTCGTCCTTCTTGGGTAGGATAGTATTGGGTTAAGGAATGTAATTCCTCGTCCTTTTGGGACAGTCTTAAGCTCACTAGACCAAAACTCTATCACGAAGTCCCTCCTTTTTATATCGACTTAATCACCGGGCCAATGGCGAGCGGGTCATTAGTTATATAGCGCTATTTAGGTTTGACAAGCCTCACACCGTGCCGCAGAGGACGGGCGTGAACTAATGGATCTGGGCACCTCAATGATGATAGATATTGACGCAGGGCACTTAAACATGACTCCAGTCAGTTGTCGATATGGTAACGAGTCTAGTAGTGAAACTTGGGGTAGCCCCCACGGCTGGATAGCCAGAGTAAATGGGATTAAACAAATCATGTTTTCAAATATGGGGTAACCCCCACGGCAAGGATGCCAGTTAAAGGAAAATAGGTTTTTGGAATAACTTAAACGAACACCCAACTGTGAACTCGCTCAACTTTGTTGTTGACTCGTTACTACATGCTTTGCAGGTCATTAGGTTCTTAGCAGGAGCTTGCTTGGGGAAGAGTCGTTGTGGGACATGGACAGTTGAGTTCCATGTTAAACATTTAAACTTTATGAATTTATTACTTATGTTTTGGGTTATACATTTTATGCTTCCGCTGTTGACTTAAAGTTGGTTATTTTCTTTTGGACACCAATTATGTTGTGGTTGGTTTTATTACTTAATTACATTGTTCAATATGATTGGTGGCTTGATCCTTGTCAGTCACGCCTCCATTCGGTGATACTCCGCTTGTGGATTTTGGGGGTGTGACAGCTGGAATTTCTTTAACCTGCTTCTCTACTACTCGAACATTTTTCTCAGGTTTGACCTTTTCTTTCACAGTTGCTGCCTTATGATTCTTCTTTTTCGCAGCTTGTCTTTCTTTGATCTCTTCCATTTTACCTGCAAAATACAAATTATACCTATCAGGTGAAAATTCTCTTTTATAATATTCAAGTTTTCGAATTTCTTCACTGTCATCATCACTCTCTTCATCTGATGAGTGATCAAAGATTGGTGCTTTTACTGAAGCCTCTTCTGTTGAAACTGATTCTTCTTCTTTCTTTTTAGGACTGAATTGCTGAGATTCATAATAAGCATACGCTATTTCATCTTCAGCAGTTGAATCTTCAAAAATTTAAGCAACAAATTCTTTAGAATCTGAAGTTCTGTTAGGATCATAATGATCCCAATTAAAACCTTTTGGAATTCTTTCATCTTCTTGATGAACTAGATAAGCTTTCTTTGATGGCTCTTCGATCAGATCCTTCCTAGCATGTGAAGTTTGTGATGATTGTTGTTGATGCGGCTGTAGAGCAATTTGATGATAAATCGCTTTTCGATGATAATCATTGTTGCCGAATAGATTTTGAGCTCCACTTGCTTCGCGATTTGTGCATTCTCGCTTAAAGTGCCCCTTCTCCCTGCAACGAAAACAAGTAACTTTAGATTTATCAAAACCTAAAAGTGAAGTTCCAGCATCACGAAAATCATCTCTTCCAGTGATCTGTTTAAACTTCTCAGCTCTTCTCAACACACTAGCCATACACCACTTTATATCGATTAGTTCCATCTCTTCAGCATCAATCTGATCATAATCCTCTTTGGTCAACATTGGATTACCAATCCTTCCGGCTACCAAACTTTCATAAGACTCTAATACGGTCACCAATAAAGACATATGACCTTTGGCAACCTCTTCTAAGAAATTCTGACCATTCTGAAGATGTAATGCAATGTTGCATTGTAGTACTTGGCCATTATTGTTGTATGAGCTTTGCGGTTTAGAATTGGTTGCTGAAAATTTTGGATCAAATGATGGATATGAAGAGAATCTAGTATTGTTGTTTGATCCTTGAGATGACCCTCCAGAAGAACTGTTTGCGTTAAATGCAGTTTCGATATTTGGTGCAATGTTGGTCTTATCAATCGTACTTCCTTTGTAGTACAAACCAATGTCCTGTTCACCATTAGAATTCTTCATTTTTGCCATCTTCCGTTGTTCCATTTCTTGAACTTCAAGTTTTTCAATAAACTTGCTCAGCGATAGATTCGCAAATTCACCATTATTCTTCAAAATCATAAGATACGTGCCCCAAACATCTTGTGGTAATGCATCAGCCAACTTTTCAACCCATTCTTCTCTATCTTTCTTGATATCCAATCGCTTCATGTTAACAACCAAATTGCAATATCTTTCTATAATCATTTTGGTGTTTTCAGTTTTCAATCCATGAAATAGATCAAATTCTTTCTTCAAAAGCGATTTTTTGTTCTTGATCATGTCTAAGCTTCCAACAAACTTCGTTTTTAGTGCTTTCCACATTGAGTGTGCACTTCCGTTGTGTTGCAATAAAATCAAGATGTCTTCCTTAATAGCTTGTTGCAATATACTGATCATCATCTTTTCACCTTTGTATTTCTTTTTCTCTTGGTCATCTAAATATTTAATTGCTACAATCTCTCCGTCTTCATCAATTGGTCTAACATATCGTTCTTCAACACATTCCCACGCCTCTAAGTGATTCGCTTGAACCCAATTTACGAAGCGTTCCTCCCATCCGTTATACTCCTCGATATTCATGAGCTTAGGCGGTTTTTGCATGGTGCCCATTTCATTTTCTAAGTTCACATTCTGAGCCATAGTGATCGGGGTAGCAAATGCGTTGAAAAATTCAGTATCCATATTTCGGTTTTGAAAGATTCACAAATTATCAATTTCAAACGATCTGAAATATTTCAAACGATCTGGGATTGAAACGAGCTGGACTTTTCAAACGACTTGGTAAACTTTCAAGCGGTTTGGACCACTTCGTGCGAACTGATGAACCTCAAACGACCTGAATGTTCTTAACCCTCCTCGTACGACCTGAATGCTTTCAACTCATACGACCTGGACCTAACACAAACGACCTGGTGATGATGAATTCAATCCGTGCGATCTGAGACAATTTCAAACGACCTAATACACTTTTCACACGATGTGAGATGATTTCCAAATGATCTGAAGAAAAACTCACATGATCTGAATGTTCTTCGTCCAATCGTTCATCATTTTGTCAATTTTGATCAGGTTTTAGATTGATTTTAGTTCTGATTTGTTCACGGATTGATTAAAACAGTGTTTTACGTGTTATTTGTGAAATTCAGCTCATTTTAACCGTGAAAACTTTCTGATTTTGAAGAAAAAGTGTAGAAGAATGAGTAGAAATGAGTAGAAATCAGTTTAATCCGTGAAAACAAGCTGAAATGGTAAAAACTCTTCCTCCTGAGCTTTGATACCACTTGTAGGATCGGGATTCGACCTAAACGAGTTGATCAGAAGAGTTCTAGATCAAATCAGAGGCGGAATTCAGTGATTTGATCTTCATTGCAGCTAGAATCACACTTAGAAGTAGATTAACTGTCGTTTGTATTGATTTCAAAACATTACAAGAGCTGGCGACACTTCAGCAGAGCTTCGCTACTGGAATCACAATCGTTACAAATGAAGACACAAGACCTCCTATATATAGGAAACCCAGATCGCACGAAACAATCTCACACGACCTGGTCCAGGTCGCACGACCTGGTCCAGTCTGCACGAACTGGTCACTTCGTGCGAAGTGGCTGGTTCTGATCTGTTTCCCGTTTTTCTCGTACTACGTGTCTTGATCTATCTATCTAGATACATGACTCGATACAAGACGAAGTCAACTGACATATGCACTAACAGTTTTCAAAATCTTGTCGAAGTTTGGGTCGTATAATGTGAACACGTGCAATCTGGAAGGGTGGATGCCTGTACCTCGAGTTTTCTGTCTAAGGCTAGAGTGTTCGTACAAATCCGTGGTATCAGACCAGTCACTCTTACATGGGAACTCTTGGGGTGAGTGTCCACTTATAGGCTAAAGCATGTCTTCGTGATACATTAATATGACCCATTTACTTTGATTAGTCACAGTGTCGTTTGTTTGTTCTAGGTAACGAACAAATGATCACAATCTTCATGCTTTGTCGATATTTTTTCAAGCATTCAATTTTGACTATTCAATATCATCTCACTCGTTTCCCCTCATGTTTCTTTACTCTTTCAGAATGCCTCCTTGACGTGATCAAACTCAGGATGCCGCCATGGCAGCCTTAATCGTTCAGTAAATAACAATAATGCACCCGCTCCATGCAACTATAAACAGTTCAACTCAGCTAAGCCAATTATATTTACTGGCTCTGAAGGAGCTACTGGGCTCCTACAGTGGTTTGAGAGTCTCGAAAGCACATTTCGTCATGTACAATGCCCAAATGAGCGAAAGGTTGAGTTTGCATCGAGTGTATTTCAAAAAAGAGCACTTACATGGTGGAATAGTGTGATGAGAGACAGGGGTGCCGATGTGGCATTGGCTTAAACCTGGGAAGAGCTTCAGGCTCTAATGATGAAGGAATTCTGTCCTCATCCTGAACTCAGGGCATTGTAAAGGGAATTCGACGATCTTAAACAAGATAGTGGTGAACATCGAGCCTACACCGACCGCTATGAGGAGCTAAGTCTTTTGTTTCCTACCATGGTTATGCCTTTGGATAAGGCAATTGAAAAGTACATTGATGGCCTCCCTGTCCCTGTTCAGGACATTGTTACTGGTAGCAACCCTACCACAGTCAGACAGGCCATCGAATTATCCGCTACCCTGACTGAATCTCAGATCAGGAAGGGTAAACTTTTCCGAAAGGGCGACAAGAAACCAACAGATGAGACAAAATCAAAGGATAACAAGACTGAATCCTCCAAGAAGTCAAAGAAGCATAAGGCTTCACAGAACTTCGCTGTAGTTGCTCAAAATAATCAAGCTGTTCCTAACCAGCCAGCTCAACCCCCTGCTAAAAAGCCATACAATGGAACAGCACCTCTGTGCAACCAATGTAACCTTCATCATCATGCTAATGTACATTGCCGCAAATGCCTAAATTGTGGACTTGTTAGTCATACAGCTAGGGTTTGCCGAGCCGCGACAACACAAAATCAAGTTGATAACAACCCTGCTCAAGCTCGTTTTCCACCTGGTTCTTGCTACAACTGTGGCGAGATGGGCCATTTCAGAACCAATTGCCCAAAGTTTGTTAATGCAAACCTAGCACGTGGATGAGCATTCGACTAACTAGAAGACAATGTTGCTTAGAAACAATTGAACTTTATGCTTTATTTCTTTTGTTATCCAAGACTTTGAAACAATTAAGTTTGGTTTATAAACAAAATTTTATTTGCATTTCAATGTACGAAAACAAATGTGGTTACATGTATGAATGACATACCCCTACGATACCGACATCAAGGAATCGTGTTCCTTGCAAAACAAACTACTTTCGTAGTTCTTCCATTTTATGATCGCTCGCAATCTCCACGAAAATCCTAAGTACTCGTTTCATCTAAGAAACAAAGTACAAGGTACAAGTTACAACTCTGGACGAATACCCAAAGTACCACTTTAAATGCTTGATTGGATACCTAAGGGTACTTTCGTAAGTCCTTAATTGGTCTTATGCAATATACATATCATATCTTCCTGGCTTCACGATATTTTACACAACATATGATTTCAAAAGATTATACATGTTTTCAAAAATCTCATACATGATTTCAAAATCATCTCACATGGTTTTAAAACATTTTATAAACATGTTTACCTAATATACCAAGTACAAGGTTTCGAAACATTTCTTCCTACACGAATTCCAAAATCCTTAATTGGATTCTTTATGTGCTTTAATACGTATATTACGATTCAATGAGGACAAAACCGAATCCTTATAAGATCATCCTATCTTTATAGATAGATTCTTGAGGATGTTTAAAGTACTAATTGAAGTCAATTGGTTGGATCCCTGGTGTACTTTAAATGCATGGGTACAAATCGACGACAAAGTGATAACAAAATTGATAACAAAATTAATAGCAGGCTGATAACAAGTTAATAACCAAATTGACAATTGTGTGACTATGTGAATAGGTGTTTATGTGTTTATGTGTTGACCAAGTTAAAGAAACTCTATGGTAATCTAGTCAAAGATATCACAAGGTTGTTCGATTGATTCTATTCCCTACACATTATAAAATAAATTGTGCGGATTGTGCAAGGAATTACGTAATTATGGATGCATACATAATTATGAAATTCAGTGCACAGAAACCACAGCAAGTTTTGTCATGTGTCAACTCAAACAAGAAACAAAGGTTGTCTATATTCATTTCCGTTTCTGATGAAGTATCCACTGAGGAATAATGAACTAGCTACTCATTTTTCGCTCCTGAAAGAGATATCCACTGGGAAATGAATAATTTGTTCGAGAACCATATTCATTTTCGTTTCCGATGAAGTATCCACTGAAGAAAATGAACTATCCGTCCATTTTCGCTTCTGAAGAAACATCCACTGAGGAAAATGAATAAATTCATTCCGTTTCTGGTGAAGTATCCACTGAGGGAATGAATAATCCCGCATTAATCTTGTCATTTTCGTTTCTGATGAAGTATCCACTGAGCAACATGAACTATCCGTTCATTTTCGCTTCTGAAGAAATATCCACTGAGGAAAATGAATTACTCATTCATTTTCGTTTCTAAAGAAATATCCACTGAGGGAATGAATAGTCCTATATTGATTTTGTCATTTCCACTTCTGATGAAGTATCCACTGAGGAAAATGAATTATTCATTCATTTTCGCTTCTGAAGAAATATCCATCGGGAAAATGAATATTCTTTACGATAATCGTTCATTTCCACTTCTGACGAAGTATCCACTAAGAAAAATGAATTATCCATTCATTTTCGCTTCTGAAGAAATATCCATCGGGGAAATGAATATTCTTTACGATAATCCTTCATTTCCACTTCTGACGAAGTATCCACTGAGGAAAATGAATTATCCATTCATTTTCGCTTCTGAAGAAATATCAATCGGGAAATGAATAATCTATTTAACTATTTTTCATTTCCACTTCTGACGAAGTATCCACTGAGGAAAATGAGTTATCCATTCATTTTTAATTCTGAAGAAATATCCATTGGGAAATGAATAATCTATTTAACTATTCTTCATTTCTACTTCTGATGAAGTATCCATTGAGGAAAATGAATTATCCATTCATTTTCGCTTCTGAAGAAATAACCATTGAGAAGTGAACAGCTCATACATTCCTTCATTTCCATTACTGATAAAAGTATCCATGGGAGAAAATGAATTATGCATTCATTTTCGCTTTTGAAGAAATATCCATCAGAAATGAATAACCTGTTCACCTTTCATTTCTACTTCTGACAAAGAATCCATTGAGGAAAATGAATTATCCATTCATTTTCGCTTCTGCAGAATATTCACTGGGGAAATGAAATACAAATCCTTGTAGAATCTTCCTTAATAGTTAGATTCTTAAATGGATACTTAAAGTACTTCTTTTAATCCGTGATTGGATTTCTAAGAATACTTTACAAGACATTGAAACAAAGGTCCGAATCCTTACAAGATCTTTCTATCATAATAGTCAGACTCTTACTCACAGAACTATTGGTTGATATGGTTTTACCACTAATCAAATCCCTCATCTCCACTTCCTGCTTTAATCGAGGGAGTATCCATTAGGAGATAAGCATCAGAGGTATGACAGCCCATTCCTACTTCCCGCATTACCTGAGGAAGCATCCATTAGGGAATGATAAAGTTATGCCTTACGTGGAGATCTTTGGTGGGTTACTCTATGCAAATAGCTAGATAAAACTCCAGATTTCCACGCAAGACAATTGTTTAACACAACTATTCAGACAGACTCCTAAGAATAAATTTCGGGACGAAATTTCCAAAAGTAGGGGAGACTGTGACATCTGTGCCTCTACGACCATCATACAAATACAAATCCATTGAAATCTTGTGTTTCATTCTTGGGATTTGTACAAATACATGTGACATTTGCACATGTCAATTCTTGTTCGATTTCGAGCTCTTAGTCACTTTCTGGAGAGTTATACGCAAACTGTTATGTAAATGTAATCAGTTTAACACGATAAACACTCCAGAATAGTGACATAAGCTTAAAATACCTTAAATAACCTTTACATAACTTAGAAATAAGTTTTGAAGGGTTTGGTATGGCAAAAACAAGTTTATTCGATCACAGGGACTATTTGCGTCAAACTCCAAAGTCTGCCAATTCGTATAGCAACGAACACTTCGGAACAAGATCATAAGCTAAACATACCCTAAATACCCTTTATATAGCTTAGAAATAACTTTTGAAGAGTTCGGTATGCGAAAAATACGCTTATTTGATAATAGGGACTAAAAGCGTAAAAAACTGTGTAAGTTTGCATATACGCGCATATCTTACGTTCTGACCATATCCGGACATCCAAAAATTTTTGTAATCACTAAAATATTATATTTTAGTGATAGGAATGCAAAAATACCCTTCGTCGTGTAATTTGGATCGTTTTCGCGTCCGTTCGAGTTTCGTCGTAATTAACCGAACAACGCGATTGTACGGCCAAACGAACCGACAACCATGATATTTTCAAGAATTTATAAAGTCCCCTATGCTTTAACATCCTTGTAGAGCCTTGAAAATGGGTTAACGGGGGTTAAAAGCATCAAAAATTAAGTTTTTAGGCTGCAGGGACCTGTTTTGCCAAAGTTTGAAAGTTTCTGTCTGAGGTTCCTGGCTGGGCGCGACAGACTTAGTTTTCTGCTTCATGGCCCGCGAGGCCTGGAGCTGGCAGATTCATTTAACCTTAGTTTTTGCATACTATGGGCTGGTTTAAGTGTTCCCCACGCCCCCAAATCAGTGTGTAACATGTGTAGGGTCTAGATCATGCCTTGAACAAATCAAAAACACTTGGGATGATCTTAAAGGTTCATGATTTCCTATATAAACCCAAGCATTTCACAACTCCAACTTGCTCATTTGCTATTTCCTTCTTCACCTGCTCTAAGTGGAGGCAATCACTTGTTGAGGGCCACCTACCTGAGCATTCTTAGTTCTTTTTCCAAGCTTGGACTCTTGTAAGTGTTCTTTCATGCTTGGTTATGTATTTCAAGCAAGAAAGTCAAACAGTGTTTGACTTTCAGCTCTGACCATGATTTGGTCAAGACAAAGTTCATTTGAACTTTGCAACGTGAGCGTAATCACGATGGTTATAGTCCCTTGTGACTATACCTACTGATTACCACGTTGATTAGTCGAAGTGACGAGTCAAAGTTTCGGTCAAAATGCACAATTATGTGCATTTTGTGACGAAACTATTTTCAGGTATCAAAATACTTTGTTTTGATATCAAATCAGTTTTCTAACTTAGTTAAACATGTTTTAACATGTTAACTCGTCACTTTTAGTTTAGTGCTTATTTAGGGTCGTAGGTCAAGCGGTCTCGACAACCGCTTAGACTTTCGAACCTGACCCGTTTGGTCGATCATTAGGATCCGACCAAACATATTTTGTGACCATAGTTGTATAGGGAATAACCTTCCGAGGTTATACCTTATGGTCACTTAGTTTAATTAGTTGTATGATAGGTAATTTATATGCCTTAGGAAAATGACTAAAATGCCCTTTTCATGCATAATTTGAATTTAAGCCTATGTAACTTAAATTTTGGCATTTAAACTGATTATGCAACAATATTAAACATGTTAGGGAATATAATACTTGTCATAGGACTAGTTAGGCTATCCGAACGCGCTTTTGTGCAAATAATGCATTAAAGTAGCGTAGACTACCTTAACGGGTCGTAAGCACTTAGGATAGGTTCCAAATCAGAATGTAGGCTTTGTTAAACCATATCACATGAGTTCCAATACTCATTTGGTTTACGAGACCTTATTCTACCCGATCTCCCGATTTAGGTGACGATTTATTAACATTGTGATCCGATACTAGGTGTCACTTGATTCCTTGATTGCCCGAGCTTGTTAGTTCACTAAATCGAGGATCCTTTGCAATCTCAAGTGAGTACATAGTCCCCTCTTTTACCACTTTCAAATATTTTGGGGTGATACACATGTGCCTACTTGTTGTTTTCATGCTTTCATTGTTTTTCGTGACATAAACATGCTATGTTCACCTAGTACACATATAGTAGATGATTTCAATTGCCTTTTTGCTATGTATGTTGACTGAGCATGCTAGCTCATTTATTTCAAGGATCCATTTTGCTTAATATGTTGACTTAGCATATCTAGCACCTTGATTTCATGAACATTTCTACTTTGTATGTTTACTTAGCATACTTAGTACATGGTTTTCACGTGACATTCTTATATTGTTTATGACATTTGGTATGTTAAACGAGATTAGATACATTCATTGACATTATTATGCTGACCGGTAGTATGTATGGTTTACCATAGGTTTGATACCTCATTCCCGCTTCCTAGTTTGTTTGGAAGTATCCATCTGGGGAATGACAGAAACCGATGAACATTGATACCTCATTCCCGCTTCCTAGTTTGTTTGGAAGTCTCCATCTGGGGAACGACAGAGACCAATGAACATTGTTAAACCTTTGTCTTTATAAGTGTTATCAGACAAACGACAAGGCTTGAATGTATTCGTTAACAAACCACATAAATGTTCATATCAAATAAAGCATTGGTTATACACAACTTTATACCTATGGTTTGAGTAAAGACTTTTTATTCACCATACAAGACATTGGTTGCTACCTGACATTTGATTATGAAAGACATGGTTTATATCTGACATTGTGACATTATACATTGCTTATACGTGGCATTTGACATTGGTTTAAACATGACATTTTTTGTGGTTATTGATAAGTGATTTAAATAACGAGGCGTTTGTAATATGATAAAAGCATGGTGGATACGCCGCTGGTACTTCCTATATATAAGTGCTTTTATAATATTACATATCGTAGCGTTATCTAAACCACTTCGACAGAAACAAAGACATGATACATTTTATACAAAGACACGACATGTTGTTTACAAGACATTGTTTTACAAATGATATATTTTACACAATTCATTTTTACTTGGTTATTTATTTAACCATACATCATTCTTTTATATCATCTGATTTTCCTATTGATTTTTTATTACTCTATAAAAGAAAACATTTTACAAGGTTCATGACTACTTTTCGTTAAACATTTATTTTAACTTACAAGTCATGAATCCTCAAACAACAAAACCTATGTATCTCACAGGTATTTTTTATGCTGACGTACCTATTTTCACATGTGTTTCAGGAGCTAAAGTTTGATGATGATCGTGACACACTTAGGCGGACTTGGGCCTTAGTGACTTAAAATCCATCAAGACAAGTTTAAATTATGTTCCGTTTCCTATTTAAACTAAGACAATGTAAACATTTTAATTAATAAAAACAAACTTTAAATTCCATGTGTTGTGGAACAATGATTCTGTTACGCCACTCCCCGACGTTTCCGTCACGGTTTGTTGTTTTACGCGGTCGGGGTGTGACAAAAAATATCTATATTTTGGCCTTGGTGAAATATGTATATATTCTCATATATCTTAAAAATAATTTATTTTTAAGATCAAGTTAGAAAAATATATATTTTTAGTTTCCACTAAAATAATATATTTTTAGTGTGTTTATGAAAATATATATTTTCTTGTACTCAAAATAATATATTTTCAAGTTGACAAAATATGATATATTTTTATGATACTTGTAAAAATACATATCTCATCGTTTGTTCGATATAGAAAATACCATTTACCAAGTTTGTCATAATACGACTAAATTTCCGGAATATATTTATATCATTTGTCCAACGTGTCCATTGTCCGTGTGTCCAATATTTGTTATTTGTGCAAGATATACATTTTTGTATTCTAGTAAATTTTTGTAATTCTTTAATTACAATTTTTGGTGTCTGAGTGGTATATTATTTTCAGGTTCCTAATTTTTAATATAACTAATACAAATAATATACACATAGCACATAATTTGTGTGATTTCTAAATATATATTTTCCTAAATATATACTTAGTCATTTTTATTTTTGAAAATCAACCTCCATTACTTGTAATTTTTATAACAAAAATTATGGCAAATTTTTATACTTAAAACCATGATTCAAAATCACTTGTAAACACTTGTTTAAACATATTTTTCTAAGTGTTAAATTTTTACAAAATTTTTGCCAAAGTTTCCTTTGAAAATGAAGGTTTCCATGCTTATAGCATATCATTTTCTTTTTCAAAAATTCATAAAAAAATATCAACAACAATACTACAACTTACCTTAAGCCATAAAACACATTTCTAAATGAAGGCATGAACTTGAAGTTTTATAAAAAACTTGTAGTATTTTAACATAGTGTTTAACATGCTCCTTTAACACTAAAAACATGATTTTTATCTCATAAAAATCATTTTTATAAAACTTTCATCTTCACAACGTGTAACCTACTTTTGCAAAAATTCATTTTCTTGGATTTTTCATGGCTTAAACACTTCAAGTGTTCCATTCTTACACTTAAAACATGTTCACTTTCCTTTAAAAACCAAATCATGCTAAACTTGAAGTAAACTTTGTTTTCTTGAAACTTTGATTTTACAAATCCTTCATTTTCAAGATCTACAACTTGTAAGAATTATTTTCATCACAAAATCAAGTCCACTTTACAAGTTTATACTTCACATAATGTGAGCTTAACATAGATCTTTCAAGATCTAACATCATACTTGCTAGATCATGTTTTAAATCATCATCTAGCAAGCTTTTATGTGGTGTCTAACACCATACACACAAGAAATCAATAAACAAGTTCAACACATATCATAAATAACTTATAATCTCATGAGTTTTAGTTTGGTTCTTATGTTCATCATCTTGTTTATGTAAGATCTTTAGTCTTTTAGTTATACATGACCTCTAACTACTAAAACAAGATGTAAAATGGGTTCAAGAGACTTACTACTAGCACAATGGCTAGGGTAGAAAACTAGACGATGATGGTGAAGAAAAGAGAGTGGATAAAAGCTCTTGGGAGTGGTCCTTCAAGATCCAATCCTTGCAGCCTTCTTGATTTACCTAGTGAACCTTAGGATGAACTTGGAATGATTGAAAATTGGATGAAGATGATGGATGGGAGTGGGGGTGTTCTCGCCCGAACAAGAGAGAGAAGAGAGGAGAAAGTGTGGTGTGTTGTGATATTTTGATGATAATGATGATGATTATAATGTTAAGATAAGGTTTGTTACACAATGGTCCATAATCTCCCTCCAAAGTATTGTCCAATGGTCATTAAGGTAGCATCTTTGACTAACTAGGTAATTAGTCAACTTGGTTTGGTGTGTGGGTCCCATAGGGGACGGTTATGGATGGGGGGGGGGTAAGGTTTTGTTAAAACTTGTTAAGTGTTTCATGTATGGAATGATGGTAATTAGATTAGGTGTTAAGTGTGTTAATGTTAACTAGTTCACTAGATGCTTCTAGTTATGATCCGGTGTCCGTTTGGTTATCGAATCGTTTAAATAGTTAACATTGGTAACTTGTATGTAATATTGTGTAACTATGAGATGTTAATGTTTTTCAACATCTTTTAAGTCATTCTGAGCATTCTGGCATAATTTCAGATTATAACATAAGCTGACAAATGTTGATTTTTGCTGAATTATGCTGAATTTTACTGTTTCGGCCAGTTTCTAGTGTCTACTCATCACTCGGTACGCACTTTTGCAAACTCTTGTTTTCTCTTATAAAGTTTTAACATATCTGTAACATTTGTGTCTTTTAATCTTTGTAATTAAGTTTTTGATCATAAAACATTTTGTTTGATATCCAAGAATTTTATTATTAACATGTGTCTTACATTATTTAGCAAAAGTCCATTTAAAAACCAAATTGTCCATGTCCGCAGAAAATACTGTAATCCTGCGAAATGTACAGCATTCCGTAGAACGAAACAGTAATTGTCCGAAAACCCAAAAATAAATATTATTTATTATAAATAATATAACGGGTGTTAAAAACGACACAAAATCCGCACTTAAATCTTTTTGCGTTAAGCTGCACGGCTAGTTCAGTAAACTGCCTGACAGCAAAGCCGGTACCGGAACTGTGTCAGAAATAATAAAATTTTTAGTCCAAAAAGTTGGATTAATTATTTGGATGATAAAATATGTGCAAAAACAATTTTTGTCATGTATTTTTATAAACTAAAACACAGTGTCAGTATTTAACCCGGTACAGGACCCGAACCGACTTTTTCGCTCGATCAACAAACTACTAATTTTCATGGATTAGTTTTACCTAGTGTCACACTACTTTTAAAATATTAGAGCTTGAAACCTTGTAGATATTTTTATATAAATTATCAAAGTTTATAGAATTTATGTATTTAAACAAGTTTTTAATAAAAAAAAAATACAAAATGCCCCCCCCCCCCCCCCCACACACTAGCTCACGTTTTTTAGAGGTAAAGTGGGTCCCATTTTTGCCACCAATCTTCTATGTATGTGTTGGAAGCAAGAGAACTTGATTAATGGATAGGTGAGGTGGAACTTTGATCAAAACAAACCCTTTAAGATAAGACACACCATCTCTTTCATATTTCCAAGACATGAAAACTTCATTTTCTTCTCCCACTCTCTCTCTCTAAAATCGGTCAAGAACATCCTACCACCATCTTCATCTTTTCAAACTCAAACACTAGAAATTTATACTAACATGGAGGTTTATGGTTGATTCAAAGTATTTTCAAGACTTGAAAATACACTAGAAGCACTTTGGTAGCACTAGAAGTTCTTGGATCATCATATCTTTTTCATCATCTTCATCTTGTTCATACTAGCAAGATTGTAAGGATTCTACACTAGTTTCTATTTTATTACTATTCTTGATTTTTGTAAGAATACAAATTCATCTTGAATCAAACCAAAACAAAACCGATTGGAAAATCACCAAGATAAACTAAAAATAATTATTTTATTTTATGATTTTTTCTATGATTTTGAATGAACTTGAAGAAGTTTATACTAGTGAATACGAATCTTGGTTAATGTTGTGTAAAAACATGATCTAAACACATGCATGTTTAGATCTAACAAGATTCATCAACAAAAAGATATGAACATGGGTTTTTATTCTTAAAATAGTTACATGCATGTTAGAAAACATGAGCATTTATTAAAAATCCAAGAACATGAATTTTTGTTAAAATGAATCAATAAAGTTTCCATTTCTAGAAAGAATCAAGAACATGAAATATGTTAGTAGAAATAGTTTTGAATACATATTTATGTTTCAAATGACTACATGAGTCACCCAAAACAAGAGTTTTAAATAAAATCATGTTCTACAATTTTTTGGCAAAAACAAAGAATAAAGTTTCCTTTTTGGGAAAGTTAGGAACTATATCATGTTCATGGTTCTTTATTGACAAATTATGACGAATATTGATACTTGATGAAATGATTTGAACACAAGTTATGTATAAACTTGGGAAGAATCCATGTTTTATAAAAGATTTCTAAACAAAAAGTGACAAGTGTATATTTTAGATAAAATGTACACTTTCAAAATTCATCAAGTACCATATTTATGTGTTTTTGTGTGTATATATTATGTATTTAGACCAAGTACGAATAATTACACAATATGTACACACAACAAATTACAAAAATATATATATATTAACACTTGGGATGTCGTATTTCTATAGTCTCTAAGGTGTAGTTTGATACACTAAGGTTTGAATGAATTCTAAATCACATTTTCTTTTTTATATTTTGATATACTTCTAAAGTATAGTTTGATATGCTCTCATATGTGATATTATTTAGCAAGGTATAATTTGATATACTATGTACAAATCCAACATATATTTTGTTATTTACTAAAACATAGTTGATATGTTATTTACAAAACCAAAGCATAGTTTTGATATGTTATTTACAAAACCAAAGTATACTTATGATATACTACCGAAAACTATTATTTTAACAACTAAAGTATATTTGATATACTATCTGTTTAACTGTTTTGAAACTAAAATATATTTTAATATATTACTTATCCGACTTTCTTAAAACCAAGGTATATATTTTTATATATGCTACAAACCTTTTTATCAAAACATTGTTTTACAAAAAAAAAACATATTTTATACAAACTCATTTTTACTTGGTTATTCATTTCATTATGCATTATTCTTTTATATCATCTGATTTCTTATCACTTTTTGTATGAAATATAAAAGAAAATATTTTAAGGCTCATGACTACTTTTGTTAAACATTTTCTTTAAACTTAGAAGTCATGAATCCTGCATTAATAAAACCTATGTATCTCACAGGCATTTTTATGCTGACGTACCTATTTTCACATGTGTTACAGGTGCTGCTATGTGATGATTATTTGATGCATGCTATACATAGGATGGACTCGTGCCTTAGCGACTTTAAAATTTGAAAGACAATATTTGTATTTATCTGATTTGTAATAAAACAATGAGTTCAATAATTCAATAAAACGAAACTATTTAATCCATGGTTGTGAAACAATGATTCTGTTATGACACTCCCCGACGTTTCCACCACGATTTGTTGTTTTACGTGGTCGGGGTGTGACAGAAAAGTTGGTATCAGAGCCAATGGTTATAGGGAATTAGGTTATTAGTAATGCTTTGACCTAGACTATAACCTTCGTAGGACCCTAACATAAGTTATCTTGTGTTTAGTCTTAAAACAATACCGTCGCCTATCTTTAGGTGACAACCAAAACAAGAACACAAACTTCAAATCCGCTTTGAAAACCAATCATCTATTCTAGGATGATTTATTATAAGGTTTTGAACCCTTAAAGTTTTCAAAATCTCGTCAAAGTTTGGGTCTTATAATGTGAACACATGCAATCTAGATGGGTGGATGCCTGTATCCTGAGTCTTCTGTCTAAGGCTAGAGTGTTCGTACAAATCTACATAATTGGACCAGTCACTCTTACCTGGGAATTCTTGGGATGAGTGTCCACTTATAGGCTAAAGCAGGTCTTCGCGATACATTATATTGACCCATTTACTTTGATTAGTCACTGCGTGTCATTTGTTTTGTTCAAGGTAACGAACGAATGATCGCCTTCCTTGTGTTTTGTCGATGCTTTCAATACCCCATTTGTTTCTCCAATTGTCAACCTCACTCGTTTCTCATGTTTCCTTGTCCTTTTTAGACAATGCCTCCTCGACAAGATGCACAACCTCTAACCAACGAAGAAGTCGCAGCCCTTGTCTCTCAGCAAATGGCTGCTGTGCTTCCGGGCATAGTAACCCAGATCCATCAGTTATACAACAACAATAACAACAACAATACTCAGTGTAGTTTCAAGACCTTCAATTCTGCTAAACCTTTGAAGTTTTCTGGGTCTCAAGGAGCAACCGCGCTCCTGCAATGGTTCGAAAGTTTGGAGAGCACATTCAGACATGTGCAATGTCCGAATGAGCGTAAGGTTGAGTTTGCATCCAGTGCATTCGAGAAGCGTGCTCTTACGTTGTGGAATGGTGTGATGCGTGATAGGGGTGCCGATGTGGCACTAGCTCAAACTTGGGAAGAGCTTCGAGCTCTAATGGTGAAGGAGTTCTGTCCTCGTCATGAGCTTAGAGCGTTGGAAAGGGAATTCGACGATTTAAAGCAAGATAGTGGTGAACATCGGGCCTACACTGACCGTTATGAGGAACTGAGCCTGTTACGTCCTGCCATGGTTACGCCTGTGGATAAGGCGATTAAAAAGTACATTGATGGTCTTCCTGACCTAGTTCAGGATATCGTTACTGGTAGCAACCCTACTACCGTCAGACAGGCCATTGAATTGTCTGCTACCCTGACTGAATCCCAGATCAGGAAAGGTAAGCTTTTTCGAAAGGGAGACCCGAAACCATCTGACAAGTCTGCACAAGAAGAACCAAAGGATAAACAGGCCGAGACATCCATGTGACAACTCGTATTTCGAACCTATCTTTGTACCTAGTGTAACATGTTTTGAACGCTACGTGATTATATGATGCATTGATTTAATGGAATGTTAAATGTTATGTTTGGATTATGTGAATGTGTGTATGTATATAAATATATGACCCGAATCGCACAACAACAACCTAACAGCACAACACTTGGCCGACCGCACAAGCCTTTGGGCTTTGATTTCCCACAACTCTCGGCCCACTCCTCACTCGAAACCGATGGACAGCCCATGATGGGTTCGGCCACCCACTTATTTAAACTAAGACATACCCATTAGTGGGGGTTTGTTCTCTCATTAGTTGCAAACACACTTAACACACACAAACCCTATTCTCTCTTTCCCTCCTCTTGAAGCCGACGGCAACACATCCCCACCTCTCGAAGCTTCCTTGTTCGGATCATCCTTGTTTTATCTCACTTCTGGTTAGTGTTTACTGCCATGTTTTGACATTGTTCGATCATGTGATTATTAGGGTTCATGCTAGTAAACATGTTAATAACAATTATCATCATGAATTGAATCTATGTGCTTGATTTCGGTGATATGTATACATGATGAAATATAATCAAATCGATGAGATTGAGTTGTTTGAATTGATCGCGAAATCCAATGCTTGATTAATCGGCTGTTATAAATTATGTTCGAATGATTTGTTAAGATGGCATGTTAGAGGGTATGTTAGAAATAGGAATCATCGACCTGATAATACGATTGAGGGTTTTGATAAGTTGTTGTTCATGATTATGATTAATTAGGGTTTATGTGAATTAGATGGAAATTGCTTGGTTTGATCGAGATTATGCATGATGGAAACTGTTAGTATTGTTAATTGATAAACTTCATAAATGGAAACCATATAATTGATTGCATGAATTAAGGAAAGTATGTAACCGATCGCACAAGACTCCCTGATCGCACAAGATCAGATCATACAAGATCTGATCTGATCGCACAAGG
The DNA here is from genome assembly GCA_030545235.1 of Helianthus tuberosus. Lineage (NCBI taxonomy): Eukaryota > Viridiplantae > Streptophyta > Magnoliopsida > Asterales > Asteraceae > Helianthus > Helianthus tuberosus. Next base: position 54,388,390 of record CM060402.1, read on the forward strand.
CAGTCGCACAAGATAGACTGATGTACAATTAGTTAGAACGTAGTGTACAACACAGCAATGCATGATCGCACAAGACATGTGGATCGCACAAGACAGTGTCGATCGCACAAGTCTTGGGCCTTACACAGTGATTGGACTTAACATATTATTGGGCCTCAAAGCCCAAACCCGGTCGCACAAGTCGTCCGGATCGCACAAGTCATCCGGACCGCACAAGATCAACGTGTGTTTGTTGGGCCGTGTATATATGTTGGGCCGGGTTATGTTTGGGCTTCATGTGTATGCTAAACAGTTATTGTTTTAAAGTGTTCTATGTGTATGCCATGATCGTTACGTGTTCTTGATTTGTTAAATCTGTGTAAACATACGTGCCTTACTTGAACCTAGACCTGACTTGTATGGTAACCATGTTAGGACGTGGTTGACCACTTGTAGCTCAAGTAACCTTTTCGTGTATCTGCCGAGCTAACCTAAGGTGAGTTCACACTTTCTACAAAGCATGGTAATTCCCGGTGGGTTGGGAATGGGTTAAGGAATATGGATTCCACGTCCTTCTTGGGTAGGACAGTACGGGTTCAGGAAATGTAATTCCTCGTCCTCTTGGACAGTTTAAATTTCACTAGACCAAAACTCTATCACGAAGTCCCTCCTTTTTATATCGACTTAATCGCCGGGCCAATGGCGAGCGGGTCATTAGTTAGATAGCGCTATTTAGGTCTGACAAGCCTCACACCGTGCCGCAAAGGACGGGCGTGAACTAATGGATCCGGGCACGTCAATGATGATAGACATTGACGCTAAGGGCACATAAACATGACTAAAGTCAGTGGTCGATATGGTAACGAGTCTAGTAGTATAAACATGGGGTAGCCCCCACGGCTGGATTGCCAGAGTAAACGGGATTAAACAAAACACGTTTTCAACTATGGGGTAACCCCCACGGCAAGGATGCCAGTTAAAGGAAACTATGTTTTTGGAATAACTTAAACCAACACCCAACTGTGAACTCGCTCAACTTTGTTGTTGACTCGTTACTACATGCTTTGCAGGTCACTAGGTTTAGCAGGAGCTTACATGGGGAAGGGTCGTTGTGGAGCATGGACATTGAGTGTTCATGATGAACTTAAACATTATTAACTTATGCTTTGGTTTTAGGCATTATGCTTCCGCTTGCAACTTAAACTATGTTTTGATTTGGACACCAATTATATTATGTTGGGTTTTATGTTTACTTACATATTTGTTCAATATGATTGGTGGCTTGATCCTGGTCAGTCACGCCTCCAAGCGGTGATACTCCGCATGTGGATTTTGGGGGTGTGACAATCCAAGAAGAAGAAGCGCAAGGCTTCACAAAACTGCGCATTAACTGCTCAGAACAACCAGGTTGCACCAATTCAGCCAGCACAACCTCGTACAAGGAAAAACTATGTTGGTACCGCACCTTTGTGCAACAAATGCAACCGTCATCATCTGGAGCAAGTGCAGTGTCACAAATGTACCCACTGCGGGCGATTGGGACATTTGGTCAATACCTGCCGTTATGCTAACCAAGTTGCTGCAAATCCTGTTGCTGCTCAAGCACAGTTCCCACCTGGGTCATGTTATAACTGTGGTGACCTTACTCACTACCGAAACAATTGCCCAAGACTTGTTAACACAAATCCAGTGCGTGGACGAGTGTTCAACATAAACGAGGCAAACGCGAACGACAATGCAGCAGTGAACAATTAGTCTTTTGTATTTCTTTGTTTGTTATCCTTTGACGTTTGGAACAATTCAGCTGTTATATATAAATAAAATTTATTGCTTCAATTTTATCTTACGAAACTGTTACGTTTATGTGTATGGTTGATACAACCCTACGATGCCGACACCAAGGAACTGTGTTCCTTATAAAACAAACCCCTCGTGTGGTTCTTTCATTTTTATGATCACTTATGATCTCCCCGAAAATCTTAAGCACTCGTTTCTTTTAAGAAACAAAGCCGAATTCCTATTAAGATCTTCCTATCTTCATAGTTAGATTCCTAAAGATGTTTAAAGTGCCAAATGAAATCCACGAATTGGATTCCTGGTGTGCTTTAAATGCATATGCACAAATCAACAACAAATTAACAAAATCAAGTTAAACAATTATGTGATTATATGCTTATGTGCTTTCTTATATGTTTTGTGTTATTGTGTGATCCAAATATTCATTATCCAAATCCTCATAGAATCTTCCATATCTCCATATGAGGGATTCATAGTAGGATATCCAAAGGTACTACCTTAAATCCTTAATGGGCTTCTACGTAATAGTTAAGACCCTTGGATTATGAAGTACTACTCTATAATTGGACCCCTTGAGTGGTATAGTTAAAGCGATTGATTCAAAATTCTGGTTAGAAATATCATGTGATGATATAGCTGAAAAGATCCCTTAAGTGGTCTATTTAAGGGGATCGTACGACGGTCTAGTTAAGGAGATCATGTGTTGATCTAGTTAAAAAGATCGTTCGTTGATCTAGTTAAAAAGATCCGTTGGTGGTCTAGTCAAGTCACTTCATGTTTATTCGATTGATTTTTTCCTACGCATTATGAAATGAACTGTGCGGACTGTGCAAGGAATTACGTAATTATGGATGCATACATAATTATGGAATTCAGTGCACAGAAACCACAACAAGTTTTATCATGTCTTAAGACCTATAGTGATGAGAATAACGAAACGGGAACAATGTAGAAAGGAGCATGGTGGATACGCCGCTGGTACTTCCTATATATAAGTGTTCCTTATTACATTGCGAACGTAGCGTTATTTAAGTTACTAGAAGTCCTGGACCTTGACCAATGTTATTTTATCTTACACTCTCAGACTCTGTTTTCAAGCACACACAAGTTTCCTATAATAGTCTTCATAGGAAACATTCTCCTATCCGTTGTTCAAAGCTCCATGCTTTTGTTACAACGACATCACTTTAACAGTTGACAAATTCGCTAAGAATCCAAATGTGGCCCCGAGTTTACTTGGGAACGAGAGGATCAAATGAAGGCGAAATATCCACATCTGTTTCCAAAAGTTTCCTCTAAATAAATTTCGGGACGAAATTTCAAAAAGTAGGGGAGACTGTAACATTTGTGTCTTTTAATCTTTTGTAATTAAGTTTTTGATCATAAAACATTTTGTTTGATATCCAAGAATTTTATTATTAACATGTGCCTTACATTATTTAGCAAAAGTCCATTTAAAAACCAAATTGTCTATGTCCGCAGAAAATACTGTAATCCTGCGAAATGTACAGCATTCCGTAGAACGAAACAGTAATTGTCCGAAAACCAAAAAATAAATATTATTTATCATAAATAATATAACGGGTATTAAAAACGACACAAAATCCGCACTTAAATCTTTTTGCGTTAAGCTGCACGGCTAGTTCAGTAAACTGCCTGACAGCAAAGCCGGTACCGGGACTGTGTCAGAAATAATAAAATTTTTAGTCCAAAAAGTTGGATTAATTATTTGGATGATAAAATATGTGCAAAAACAATTTTTGTCATGTATTTTTATAAACTAAAACACAGTGTCAGTATTTAACCCGGTACAGGACCCGAACCGACTTTTTCGCCCGATCAACAAACTAATAATTTTCATGGATTAGTTTTACCTAGTGTCACACTACTTTTAAAATATTAGAGCTTGAAACCTTGTAGATATTTTTATATAAATTATCAAAGTTTATAGAATTTATGTATTTAAACAAGTTTTTAATAAAAAAAATACAAAATGTCCCCCCCCCCCCCCACACACACACACACACTAGCTCACCAAGATAAACTAAAAATCGTTATTTTATTTTATGATTTTTTCTATGATTTTGAATGAACTTGAAGAAGTTTATACTAGTGAATACGAATCTTGGGTAATGTTGTGTAAAAACATGATCTAAACACATGCATGTTTAGATCTAACAAGATTCATCAACAAAAAGATATGAACATGGGTTTTTATTCTTAAAATAGTTACATGCATGTTAGAAAACATGAGCATTTATTAAAAATCCAAGAACATGAATTTTTGTTAAAATGAATCAATAAAGTTTCCATTTCTAGAAAGAATCAAGAACATGAAATATGTTAGTAGAAATAGTTTTGAATACATATTTATGTTTCAAATGACTATATGAGTCACCCAAAACAAGAGTTTTAAATAAAATCATGTTCTAATTTTTTTTGGCAAAAACAAAGAATAAAGTTTCCTTTTTGGGAAAGTTAGGAACTATATCATGTTCATGGTTCTTTATTGACAAATTATGACGAATATTGATATTTGATGAAATGATTTGAACACAAGTTATGTATAAACTTGGGAAGAATCCATGTTTTATAAAAGATTTCTAAACAAAAAGTGACAAGTATATATTTTAGATAAAATGTATACTTTCAAAATTCATCAAGTACCATATTTATGTGTTTTTGTGTGTATATATTATGTATTTAGACGAAGTACGAATAATTACACAATATGTACACACAACAAATTACAAAAATATATATATTAACACTTGGGAAACAAAACTACAAAATAAAATGTCCATCCTTGGACATAAACAAACAATCGGACAGTTCAGACACTTTGGACAATATGGACACTTTTGGCAAATTCGGACAAAATAAAATATATGGCACGACGAAATAAACGACTTAAAGAAAGAAAAGCAAACAAATACAAATATGATAACGGATTCAAGATGAGAAACTTGTACGATGAACAACTATAAACCTAAGTGTCTAATAAGGTTAGAACACTTGTAGGTTGAGTAACAAACGAAGAATCCAAAATCAAAACGAGTTTTGCTTGGAAAACACAAATTAGTGAGTACATAGTTTCCCTATTTTACTTTTTCAAATGTTTTGGGGTGAAACATGTGTGCTTAATTGTTATTTTCATGATTTCAAAGTATAAATTGATTATACATGCTAGTACTTATCTTTTGACAAACTGAATGATTATCTATGATTTAAACACTAATTCTCAAAGATTATAAAATTTATTGTTGGGTTGTACTTATTTTATACATTCACCAAACCGATTGGTAGTATGATATAGCGCTATAGGACTAAACACCCCATTCCTGTTGTATGGAATGTCAGAAACCGAATTTTATCCAAATAGAAATTGCCTTTGTGGTATTTCTATAGTCTCTAAGGTGTAGTTTGATACACTAAGGTTTGAATGAATTCTAAATCACATTTTCTTTTGTATATTTTGATATACTTCTAAAGTATAGTTTGATATGCTCTCATATGTGATATTATTTAGCAAAGTATAATTTGATATACTATGTACAAATCCAACATATATTTTGTTATTTACTAAAACATAGTTGATATGTTATTTACAAAACCAAATGATGCGTGTGAAGTGTCGTATAGTTTTTAATGTATATTTTAACCCCTTTTTACACGTTAGCCAAGTTTTAAATTTATAAAACACGATATTTTACTGACACCAAACACACATATGGGCAAGTGCACCCATCGTGAGCGTAGTATAGTGTTGGCAAGATACCGAGGTCGTCCAAGGATACAAGAACTTTTAGTACCGGTTTATCCTCAACGTCAAATCAAATTAAAAGTTTAGAAAAAGGTTTTTAAACTAGAAAAATAAAAACTAACTAAAATGCTGAAAAATAAAATAAAAATAAAAACAGATAGACAAGATGAATCACTTGGCTCCGACTCATGTTTAGTGTAACCTTTGATTATTTCTGCACTTTTGCACTTTTTAAGAGATTATCTTAGTTATTGTAGTAGGCCCCTTTTTTGATGGTGACGTTACCCTCAACCCAGTAGTTTGAGTCAGCAAGGATACAATCCTAAAGGGTCGCATTATTGAAAGATAATTAATTAAGTTATTAATGCATATTATGGTAGGCCCCTCTTTTGAAGGTGACGTTACCCTCGGCTAAGTAGTCTGAGTCAGCAGGGATACAGTCCTAAGTAGCCGGGTTAAAGTATTAATAGTAGCTTACATATGAGGGGATCAAAGAGTTTGGACCCCCGCCATCCAATACCGGTGGGTATTGAAGGAGGTCCTACTAAATTTGACCCAGGTCCTTGCAGGATCTATACACTGAACAAGGCAAGACTCTTACCAAACCGTTCCCTTAACCCCCGACCAGGTAGCCAACATATCTCCATATAGACCGTGGAGATATGAATGGTTAAAATCTTTTATTTTATATAGATAGTAAAATAATGCCAAGACACCACGGACAAACGATAAGGAAGAATCACCTTCAACATAAGAAACTAGTTATTAAAGTCATTAATACATAACCAAGTAAAAAGTGCGAAAAGATTAAAAATAAAAAGTATTAAACTAGACACTTGTCTTCACCAAGTGATGTAAGAGACTTAGGCAAACATGGCCTTTGATTGTCAAGAACTCTTACGATCAATCTTGGATCCCGAGACGACTCACACACTCTATGATGGACAATGGATGATGGTGGTGGATGATGGTGTTGTGATGGTGGTGGGTGAAGTGTGAGAGAGGTGGTGTGCCAAGGGATGGTTTGCAAATGAGCCAAGTGTGACACCCCAGGAAAACCAGGAAACCGCGCAACTCAACTAGCTTCCTCAGTAACCACGTGCTAGATTTCGGGACGAAATTTTCTTAACAGGGGGAGAATGTGACAACCCTCATAATTACATGTATCCGTACGATTAATTAATATTATATTGTGCTTATTGATTGTACAGAAAATTGACTAAATGGTCCTGAATGTTTTCCTAAGTGTTAGGAATTAAAAGTGTTATAAAAAAGTTACATAAAAGACACTATACAGAATAACTTAGCATTTTAACGAAACGGTATCTAACCAAACAATACCTGGGACACCAAAATATTGCAAGAAACATTGTCTAATTATTTCTTGGCTAGTTATGATCCCCGTACACCATAACACCCACTAGATATCTACTAACTAAAACATGTAACCTTATACTTGGTTTTGAACTATTATTTACCAACTATCCATCAAATGTTACACATAACCCCTCCCCCCATTGTTTTTCACGGTTGTAAGGTGGGTGGCCCCCACCAAATATTTGCCAAGATATATTTGGATCTTGCTTAGATTTGCTTGTGATCTTTCTTGATTTCTTTAGATATGTAGGATCTTGCAAATATTATTTAGAGACATAAACACTTCATCTCCTTCACCACTCCACCTCCCTCTCACTCTCCTCTCTCCCTCTCGGCTCCATCAAGAACCGCCACCACCACTATCTTACAACCCTCATCCTTCCATTCCAAGCTTGTTTCAAGGTGCACAAAGGTGAATTAGAAGGTGTGGAACACTCGGATCTTGAAGGACCTCTCTAGTGTGCTTTTATTCATCACATTTTCATCTTGTTTCTTCTCTAGCTTTAAGCTAGTTGTAAGTTTCTTGTTAAACCTTGTTTACTTCATATTTTGGTGGTTAATAGATATATCATGTTGGTTTATACAAGAACACTAAAAGAACACAAACATAAATCTTGAACATAAAGATATGTAATATGATGAAATAATGCTAGTATGATGTTTTCTTGTTTATGTTGATGATGGTAGTTGACATGATAAATCTGAGTTAAATAAACGATAACCTGCTGCAAGTGATGTTAAATGTCGTTGTTGATCACTAAACATGTTAACGGAACAAATAGAACTTGCGTTAGAGCGCTATAAGCTGAAAACAGCTTCTGTCCAAACATTTACAGCCAACTTCAGTTGGCTGTAAACAGGTCGATATTTATCGAAAAACTGATTTTCTTGAGTCTATAACGTGTTATTTCGAAATACGGTTCTAATGGCACTGGAATCATAATTTTTGGAGTTCGTTTGCTATTTTTAAAGGGTCGTTTTTCACAGCAGCAAAAGCTGTGTTTTTACTGCAAAAAATGTGCGTGATGTTTTTCGTCATAACCTGAAATCTGTGTAGAATTAGCTCATGAAATTTGTAATGTAGATGACCACTGATGTCGTTGTAATGCTCCAACTGGAATTTCATCAATCGGACTTACGATGAATTTTAAATAAATTATTCCGTGGACTGCAGTCAGAAAGTGACGAATCTGATTGCAGTCCGGTAAATGATTTTTTATAAAATATTGGTAGTGAATTGGATCCCGAGATTTTTTCAAAATAATATTTGGATCGTTTAAGACCTTCTGTAAAAAGTTGGGAATTTTTGGAATAGGTTAACTATTTTATTAAAATTCCCTAAAACAGCCCAGTTTTGAATGTTAAAGCTGAAACGACATAAGTAGTAATATGCGTGTCTAAATGTCGGGTAGGTTATTTGAGAATGATCTAACATGTTATATGTCAATGAAAGTGTTATGTGCAATGTCGTATGTTTGCTTATGAACGGGAATAGATGGGAAGTTTATATGGGAATGAACCGTTAAAGTGAGTGCATGTTATGTGATAGATGCGTGTAGGAACTTCGTGCTTATTTGAAGTCACTAATAAACTAAGTGGTAATCATACTAGGACGTGATTGACCGACCTTGACTGTTAGCTATTTTTGAGAGTCAAACCGAGCAACCAAAGGTGAGTTCACACTCTTAAGGCATGGGATTCCCGGTGGGTTGGGAATGTGATTAAATAGCTAAGACGGAACTTGTACTTTCACCACTACTAGACTACTTACCTCCGTCCTCGGATTGGGAAGGATGCCAGCGCTAAACCTACGTATTCACTACATACCACTATCCTCGGATTGGGAAGGACGCCAGCGCTAAACCTACGTATTCACTACGTACCACTGTCCTCGGATTGGGAAGGGCACCAGCGCTAAACCTACGTATTCTTATACGTACCTATGTCCTCGGATTGGGAAGGGCACCAGCGCTAAACCTGTGTATTTAATATGTACCTCTGTCCTTGGACTGGGAAGGACACTTATATATACATCTAGTCTAGTGGTTTACAACATGGGGTAGCCCCCACCGTTCATGTTTTGGAAAACAAGGAAAGCTGATTTAACTTGTAGTTGCAAACAAACTCATAGTTCTTGAAAAACTACTTTGTAACGAACACCTACTGTGAACTCGCTCAACTTTGTTGTTGACTTGTTGTTACATACCTTGCAGGTCGTTAGATGCTTATGGAGCTTGCACGAGGAGGAGGTCGTTGTGGGATATGGACTGTTATGTCCCATTCTAAACATTTAAACTTTATGAACTTATCGAACTTATGTTTTGGTTCCACGTCTTATGCTTCCGCTGTTTAATTTGAACTTGGTTAACTAGTTTTGAAACACCAATTATATTGCGTGGTTGGATTTTATCTATTTTAAATACATTGTTCAATATGATTGGTGGCTGGATCCTGGTCATGTCACGCCTCCAAGCGGTGATACTCCGCGTGTGGATTTTGGGGGTGTGACACCAAGCACCCCTATTTATAGCCTGAACAGCAGCTCGGGCACGACCCCGTGTCCATTGGGCACGGCCCCGTGTCCACCTTCTTCTTTGTCTTCATTAATTGCAGTTTGTCTGCATTAGTTGACCACGCCCCCGTGTCCGCTGGGCACGCCCCCGTGTGCAGAAGCGTATCTGTACTATCAAGATTTCCCCAGATTCTGCGAATCTTAGAGTTGACCACGGCCCCGTGTCCGCTGGGAACGCCCCCGTGGTGGGTGATAGAAGCTTCTACAGCTTTGTCTTTTCTGCTGACACTTGGGCACGCCCCCGTGCTCATTGAGCACGGGGCGTGTTCAGCCTTCTGTTCTCTTGTTTTGCTTGGGAAGATGTTGTCGGGGAGGCTGGGCATGCCACGTTTGTTCCTTTTCTTGTATTTATGTTAGATTTAGCTGCCTTTTTGATTCTTTTGATCATTTGAGCTCATTTAATCCTGAAAATACAAAAGGAAGACAAAAGCACACTTTTTCCAACATTAGTACTAAAAAAGGGTTAGTTTTATGCCACAATTGATGTAATTTATATGTTGCATTTTGTGCACATCACCAAAGCATAGTTTTGATATGTTATTTACAAAACCAAAGTATACTTATGATATACTACCGAAAACTATTATTTTAACAACTAAAGTATATTTGATATACTATCTGTTTAACTGTTTTGAAACTAAAATATATTTTAATATATTACTTATCCGACTTTCTTAAAACCAAGGTATATATTTTTATATATGCTACAAACATTTTTATCAAAACATTGTTTTACAAAAAAAAAAACATATTTTATACAAATTCATTTTTACTTGGTTATTCATTTCATTATGCATTTTTCTTTTATATCATCTGATTTCTTATCACTTTTTGTATGAAATATAAAAGAAAATATTTTAAGTCTCATGACTACTTTTGTTAAACATTTTCTTTAAACTTACAAGTCATGAATCCTGCATTAATAAAACCTATGTATCTCACAGGCATTTTTATGCTGACGTACCTATTTTCACATGTGTTACAGGTGCTGCTATGTTATGATTATTTGATGCATGCTATACATAGGATGGACTCGTGCCTTAGCGACTTTAAAATTTGAAAGACAATATTTGTATTTATCTGATTTGTAATAAAACAATGAGTTCAATAATTCAATAAAACGAAACTATTTAATCCATGGTTGTGAAACAATGATTCTGTTACGACACTCCCCGACGTTTCCGCCATGATTTGTTGTTTTACGTGGTCGGGGTGTGACAATATCATGGTTTCTGGGACTCATTCTGTGTCTTAAACATACTGCCTGCCTGAGTACTGAACTCCTGTCAGTGCTACTAGTTTACCTGATACGTGTGCTAGTTATGTCTGTGTATTGTTTAACTGTTTCGAGTCGCATTCAACAATAGTAAGTAACATGCATCATGTAATGTATTTATGAGTCCTTTGAAAGTAAAGCAGGAGATTAGACATATCAAAGTTCAAAATGCACAACCAAATATCACAAATTACTGTTCACACTGTACGGAATTACATGAAAAGTGGCAGTTGTCACATTAGGAACCATGCCAACAAAAGTTCTAGCAGGTACAAAGAATGAGTAAAGAGGTTACATGACATGAGATTGAGAGACCATAAGGATTTCCGCGTCGGAGACCTTGTCTTGCTATATTCCTCACGACTGCGTTTATTCCCTGGGAAGTTAAGATCTAGATGGACGGGTCCGTACACGGTCAAAGAAGTATTTTCGTACGGGGCCGTAGTTATCGAAAATTCAAATGGGGAAACTTTCAAAGTCAACGGTCATAGACTCAAAATTTATATCAACGGACCGGTTGAGTCGGTGGAGGAAATATTCGAACTCCACGTCCCACACATCTAAAACAAGTATGGGGAGAATGAGTCTAGCTATCGACTCGCTGACAAATTTAGCGAGCTTGTTTTCACACGCGAGGGGTATTTTTGTACATATTAAATTTACCGCATTTATTTCCTAGTTAGTTATTTTTTCCTGTTTAGCTTAGGTACGGACAAGTTTGATTCATGACTTTTGAATTTTTGAAGTTGGGTTACAGTTAAATTAGACAAAACCATGCAAAAATGGAAAAAATTGGTGAAAACACGGAGTTAAAAGCTTATTGTTACTTCTGTCTGCAGAATACACAGATACCGCATGATCGTGCACTTGGCTGCACAGCCATGCATTCCGTGATTGCACCTGACCAGAACAAACATGCACAAGGTAGTCATCGGACACGCATGCCCGTGCGGACCAACTGCACTACTGTGCACAGCGGCAGCACGCAGCGAACCGGACTGCATCACCTGAACCGCACGACCGTGCACATCACCGCACGGCCGTGCAAGAATTTTTTGCAACAGTAAATCTGAGGGTATAAAAGGGACTTCACGATAAAAATTTCATGATTTTGAAACCCTAACAGCCGCACCACCGTTCTTGGTCGCCCTAATCTTAAAAATAACCAATTTTTGCAAGGGTTTAACTCCAATCTTCAGTCAAGGTATGATTCCTACTTGTTTTTCTGTTTTTCATCTAGATTAGTAGTAGATTTAGAGTTTTCATTCAAGAACATTTGGGGGTTTTCTTCGTAGACTCAAATCAACCCTAGTTCTTGAATGTTTGGTGCTAATCTTTTGTTCTAGTCACTGATTTGATGACCATTCATTAGAGAAATGTTTTAAATTGTGTTAGAAAAGTTAAAATCAATGAATGAAACTGATTTTTCAAAGTTTAACGTCGTGCACGGTCATGCACTTGACAGGCATGGCAGTGCTGATTGAATAACACAGCCAAATCAGTGATTCAGAACAATGATTCCGAGATACACGATAGTGCAACAATCCACACGGTAGTGCAAGTTCAATTTTGAGACACTGATCGAGCACCAATCTCGGACACGCATGGCAGTGCAGTTCAACCGCACGACCGTGCGTGTGCTGAAACGACAACAGAACGTCGTTAAAACACTGTTCCGGTGGCGGCACTTAAATTCTTTGAATCCGCTCTTATTTTACTGTATTCCTGTATGCAGATGAACCACCGATTTCTCCAATTCGACCAAAATAAATCAAAGGATCGTCCATGCGTTAACAAAATGGAAGCCTTATAGAACCGAAGGGGACAAATCAGGGAACCAAGAAGACTAAGTTGGACTGTCATGACAGCCCTGAACCAAGAAGAAAGACTATCCGACATGATCTCATATCCAATGTCTAGGTTGTTGAACATTCGACAACCCGTGTACCTTGAGCTCACACTAGAGTTTTTCGCTTCCTATACTTATGACAAGCCGAGAAGCGATAATCCAGATTTTAAAAATACACAGATGGTACAATTCAGATTGGGTAGGAAATGGCACAAATAGTTCGTTTTTAAGCTCGTAAGAAAGCTATGAGTTTACACTGACGAAGAAATCAACACCGAGCTTTTTACCAACATATACAAGTTTAGCAGTGACCAACAAAGAGCCGAATTTTGGGCACAGGCGACTTTTGGGCACAGGTGGCAGACGGGCCACCATATGATGATAGGAAAGCAAGCTTCAAGGCTACGAGACCCGCTTTTCAGGGTCCTTCATCAGGTTATGAGCCACACGATCTGTGGACGCATGGACAGTTCTGGAAACTATCCCACTCCAGATGTACTTTTCTTATATTCTATAGTTAATGGAGTGCATGTGAATCTTGTCGCCCGAATGGCTGAGTTTTTTTTGAACGGCGCAGGAAGGACCACCATCAGCGAGATCCACAGAGGCGAATACGTGACTCAACTAGCCTATGCCCTGGGGATCATGACAGATGAGGTAGTCGATGGTCTTACATTAGTTCATGTAGGAGGGGATGTGGAACTTAAGTCCTTAAAAGCAATGGGTTTAGTAGTAGACACCCAACATGGCCCAAGATTGAGGGGCCTTAATGGAGAAATATGGGATCCACTACCACCACAGGACGAAGACATCCAAATGGACCATGAAGAGGAGGTTCATGAGGCACAATATGTATTAGGACCACCACCAGAACACGAGCATCAGCAGCACCAACACCAACACCAGTACGGTTATCAGCCACAACAGGATTAGCCTCCTGGTATCCCTTCAAATCCAGAGTTCTACCAGCAGTTTCAACAGATGCAGGTGACTCAGAACACTATGAGAGAGGAGATGCACATAGGTTTTGCTTACATCTTCGGAGGGCTACACAACGCCTATCCGAACTACTTCGGAGATCCTCCACAGTTCCCATTCGGGAACTCAGGCGCCCACGAGGCGGGTTCATCTGGAGCACACCGCCACGCCGATGATGACGAGGAGGATTAGGAGGAGTTGGAGCGCACCATTCAGAGACACTACTGTTTTATCTTCGGATTTAAATTTAGTAGTTTATTTTATTTTAGGTTTTTAAAACTTTTTGTTTGTTTTTAAAACATTTTAGTAGTGTGTTTGTTTTTGTTTAAATAATGGATTTGGTGTCACACCCCAACCGATGGCGGAAACATCGGGGTGAGGCACTGAGCGAAACAGATTGTCCAGGAGAATCCATAACAACTATAATTACCAAATATTTAACGTTATGTCCCATACCATAATATATCGAGCAAAACAGTTATTACAGACATATTTTCTCAAAGACAATAACATTGTTCTGACAACTCAATATTATTTAATTTGTTTCTAGATTCCCCTAGCTTGATTCCACAGAGTTTAGCAAAACACAGCATCCTAAACACCTGTCACATACGTTAAAATAGGTCAATACACATAGTGTAAAGGTGAGCATACAAGTTTAATAGTATAATAGTAGCGAAAAAGCGATTTACGCATAACCAGCATGTAACACGTAGAAATGTGAAGCATGTAAGCTATCGAAAATGAAATATGCACAGACATGACTGCGAGTTGTAGAATGAAAAACACATATCACCACTTGGATACGTGAAGAAATACCCTTAACAACCCCTGTCCACGACAGGTGCCGAGTCCAAACTATAGTACTATTGTTGCTAAGGTGTCAGGCAACAATCACTGTGTAAACATAACATACAAGCATTCATTGAATAACATGTATAACATGCAGAGCAGTTAGCATATAAAAGTGGTTGTGTTGTGTAACACCCAAAAGTGCGTTAAGCAAAAAAGGATCTAGTATACTCATAGATCGTGTTTAATGAATAAACACAGTCTTAGATTGAAGGGAGTGCTGGAGGGTTAGCCTGATCACAGTACGATAGTATAAGCGATGAACAGTGCATTAAACAGTGCGTCGAGTGAGACGAGGGACGGATAGTGATCCGATTGGATGACCGTCTGGACGGATGACCATTCGGTCGGAGGGTCATTCGTTTGGGAAGGATGTGTTTGTGAATTGTTTAAACTTTAAAGTTTTTGTTGTAGCATTTTAAAAATTGTGAAGTGTTTCTAAATATTAGGTCATCCGGTCGGATGGTCATCCAGATGGATGACCGTTCGGTCGGATGGCATTTCGCTTGAAACTGAAATTCATTGAAACTAGCAAAAATTGATTAAGTATTGAATCTTGCAAAAGTGACTTCACCTAACCGGATCATCGTTCGATCGGATGGTAGTCCGATCGGATGGCAGTTCGATCAAGCAACTGTTTGTTTGAGTGCTGTAAAATCAGAGTTTAGAAAAAAGTATACAGTTTGACCGAGACGGTGTGACAACGTGTCAAACAACGGGAACCACATCAAGTCCAAGTCATCTGATCGGATGAGAACCACCCCGTTCGATCAGTAACTATTCTTGATGGAGTTTCATGTTCAACCCGTGAATCGGTTGTCTCTTTGATAGTAATCCGTTCTCAGACTGGCACTTCACTAGAGAGTGAGTAGAAGTCCTGAACGAGCTCAGATTTTATCGGTTTCGAGTAAAAGTGAAGAATGTTTGAAGGAAAGTTTGAAGCACTTGAAAAATGTTTAGATCTAGGTGAAATCAGTGTTTAAACATGTAAAAATCCATTAGATCTGAAGCATTTTTGATGAGATGAGGTCACACTTCAATGTTCATAAGAACTCCATGATAACGTCACCTTAGAACAGCCCGAATCAGAGGATTTCACGGTGGAAATGCAAGATTCGATGGTGAAGATGATGAGAAAGTGTGTTTAGATGATAGAAGTACAAGATTTGGAGTGAAAACTTACAAGAATCGCGAGGAATCGAGAGAAAATAGCTTGGGAGTGCGTGGGTCGGAGGGAGTTGTCACATCAGGTGAACAGTGATGTGACATGTGAGGTATTTATAGTGAGAGGAGAGAAAGGCGGTGGTGGTTAAATGGGTCAGAGGGCCTTTCGATCGAATGGTCCTTCGATCGGAGGGCTTCTGCGAGGTGGTTTTCCGACTTTCATTCGTGCGTTGAGCGTTGTGTTGCGTATAATCGAATTGAGAGTAGGCGAGACGATAGTATTACACATTAGTTACACAAATAACATAACTACTAATAATCACAAAAGGTACACTTGCGTTTCAAGTTCGTGATGAGATTGCGGTGCGATAGAGTTGCGATTGCGTTTGCGATTACTCACCACAAAACAAAAAATAAACATGCACAAGTAACACATAATGGCACACACACATAAAAAAATACCAATACCTGCGGTTCGAGTTGCGATGCGTTAGCGATGAGATAGCGTTTAAGTAGATTAGCGTTTAATTGCGTTTATCACGTTGTTACTTCACATAATACAAATCGTAAAACAAAACAGCGTAAACTAAAGTATCGATTATCGAGGTTCAAGAGTACAAGCAATGATTAAGTTAGAAATGACAGATCTGATTAGCAATCTTTTCTTCGTTTGACTTTGACTTTGACTTGTACTTTGACTTCAAAAGTCGGGTTGTTATAGCCTCCCCTACTTTAGGGAATTTCGTCCCGAAATTAAGGCGCAGGCGTAACGAAAAGTTGTGGATACATAGCCTTCATTTCACTTTCGAGTTCCCAGGTGAACTCGGCGCCGCGTTTGCCTTCCCAGCGAACCTTCACTATGGGAATGCGTGAGTTTCGGATTTTCTTGGTCTCTCGGCCCATGATCTCGACTGGCTTTTCCACGAAGTGTAATGTTTCGTCCACTTGTAGATCCTCAAGAGGTACATGTAAATACTGCTCGGCTAGAAACATTTTGAGGTTCGAAACATGGAAAGTCGGGTGGACGTTGCTGAGTTCCTCCGGTAGTTTGAGTCTGTAGGCCACTTTGCCAATTCTTTCCAGAATCTTAAAGGGTTCAACATATCGAGGCGCGAGCTTTCCTTTCTTGCCGAATCGGATCATCCCCTTCCAAGGTGAAACCTTTAGGAGTACGTGATCGCCAACGCCAAATTCAAGAGGCTTGCGGCGTTTATCTGCGTAACTCTTCTGATGACTCAGATTTTTGAAGAGATTGTCTCGTATCTGGAGGATCTTGTCAGTCGTTTCTTGCAATAACTCAGGACCGGTGATTTGTGCATCTCCGATCTTGTGCCATACAATAGGCGATCGACATTTCCTTCCGTATAGCGCCTCAAATGGTGCCATTTGAATGCAAGAATGATAACTGTTGTTGTACGAGAATTCGACTAAAGGTAAATGCGAATCCCAATTACCACCGAAATCTATGACACACGAGCGAAGCATGTCTTCTAGGGTACGAATCGTGCGCTCAGTCTAACCGTCGGTTTGGGGATGGAAAACGGTACTTAGATTAAGAGTAGTACCGAGAGCAGATTGAAAAGTTTCATAAAGACGCGAGGTAAACCGACCATCACGGTCAGAAATGATGTTACGAGGGGTCCCATGTCGACAAATGACTTCGTCGGTATAGATCCGTGCTAATCGTCCTACCTTAAAGTCTTCTCGTATCGGCAGAAAATGAGCAGATTTTGTTAGATGATCAACGATAACCCAAATGCTATCGTGATCTGATGGCGTGCGGGGAAGTTTCATTATGAAGTCCATAGCTATACTCTCCCATTTCCACATAGGGATCTCGGGTTGCACGAGTAAGCCAGAGGGTCTTTGTTGCTCAGCCTTAACTTTCGAACAGGTCAGGCACTTCGAAACATAGATAGCGATATCCTTCTTCATTCTGGGCCACCAATACCTAAGACAAAGGTCGTGGTACATCTTGTCGGCACCGGGATGAATGGAATATCGAGACTTGTGGGCTTCGGTCAACAATAATCCGTGCAAGTTATTGCGACTGGGGATCCAGATGCGATCGAGAAAGTAATAGATACCGTTCGATTTGGTGACAAGTTGGGTTTCAGCACCACACTTCTTCATTTCCTCTCTCAAGGTATTCTTAATAAAGCAGGCGTGCTGAGCGTCATGAATTAGAGCTTCGAGGTCGTGATGGGCGTGAGTATTACGAACGCTATGCAAGTAGATTTGTCGGCTTAGAGCGTCGACAACGAAATTTGCCTTGCCAGGGTGATAACGAATCTCACAGTCGTAATCGTTGAGGAGTTCAACCCATCGATGTTGGCGCATATTCAATTCCTTTTGGTTCAAGATGTGTTGCAGGCTCTTATGGTCGGTGAAGACCGTACACTTGGTACCGTAAAGGTAGTGTCGCTAAATATTTAAAGCAAAAATAACTGCTCCAAGCTCAAGGTCGTGGGTTGTATAGTTCTTCTCATGGATCTTGATCTGTCGAGAGGCGTACACGATAACCTTGTCCCATTGCATAAGAACACAACCGAGACCGAGGTTAGAGGCATTGCAATAGACTACGAAGTCATCATTTCCGTCGGGTAAAGCGAGGATAGGAGCATTGCAGAGTATATGCTTGAGAGTTTGAAAGGCAGTCTCTTGTTCAGTTCCCCAAACAAAAGACTTGTCTTTATGCATCAAAGAGGTAAGCGAAACGGTGATTTTAGAGAAGTCAGCAATGAATTAACGGTAATAGCCCGCAAATCCGAGGAATGAACGAACTTCGGGTGGGGATTTTGGCGTAACCCAACTCTTAACAGCTTCAATCTTCGTGGGATCGACGTGAATACCTTAACTATTGACGATATAACCGAGGAATTGAACCTCCTCTAGCCAGAATTCACACTTGGAGAACTTGGCATAGAGTCGATTCCCTTGGAGTAATTCGAGAACAAAATGAAGATGTTGCGCGTGTTCGACTTTCGACTTCGAATAGATAAGGATATCATCGATGAACACGTTGACGAAGTGGTCGAGAAAGGGTTCACACACGCGATTCATCAAATCCATGAAAACCGTGGGTGCATTGGTTAAACCAAAGGGCATAACGACGAACTCATAGTGGCCGTATCGGGTTCGGAAAACGGTTTTAGGGATATCTTCCTCTTGGATTCGTAACTGGTGGTAACCTGTGACACCTGTGCCTCCACGGCCATCAAAAAATACCAAACCAATGAAATATTGTATTTCATACTTGGGATTTGTATAAATATGTGTATCATTTGCACATATCAATTCTTGTTCAATTTCGAGCTCTAAATCGCTTTCTGAGAAGTTATACGCGAACTGATGCATAAACGTAGTCAGTTTAACGCAAAAAACACTCCGGAACAGTGACATGGGCTTAACATACCTTAAATAACCTTTACATAACTTAGAAATAAGTTTTGTAGGCTTTGGTATGGCAAAATCAAGTTTATTCGCTTATAGGGACTAAATTCGACAAACTGCGAAAGTATGCCAATTCGTACTGTAACGGACATTCCGGAACTTGATCATAAGTTAAACATACCATAAATGTCCTTTACATAGCTTAGAAATAGGCTTTGAGGGGTTCGGTATGCTAAAATAAACTTTTAGATCAAACAGGGACTAAAAGCGTCAAAAAGTGCATAAGTTTGCATTTTCGCGCATATCTTACGTTCTGAATACATCCGGACATCCAAAAATTTATGTAATCATTAAAATATTTTATTTTAGTGATTGGCATGATAAAATTCCAATCGTCGCGTAATTTGGATCATTTTTCACGTCCGTTCGTGTTTTGTCGTAATTAACCGAACAACGCAACCGTACGACCAAACGAACCGACATCCAGGATATTTTTGAGCATATTTTAAGTTCCCTATACTTTAACTTCATTTTAGAGCCTTGAAATGGGGTTAACGGGGCTTAAACGTGCCAAAAATACGTCGAAAACCAAGTTTTTGCATTGCAGGGACCAAAGTTGACATTTCTGCCAAACTTCCTTCAGGCGGGGCGCGTAAGCCAAGAGCCTCACCTTACACGGCCCGTGTAAGCAGCCCAGATCAGAAAAATCTGATTTCCAGCTTGTTCCAGCTGTTCCCCTCATTTGCACATGGTATTTTTTATTCTAGGGCTATTTTGGGGCACCCATGGTATTCTAAAACCATGGGCACACTTGTACGGCTCAGATCGAAGCTCGGTTTTCGAGGAATGATCTTAACGGTTACCCAAAATCTATATAAACCCACTTCCTTTCACTCCAAACTCACACTTGATCTGCTCATATTCTCTAAGTTGAAGTGTATACACTTCATACCTGAGAATTTGCAGATCAAACCTCCATTTCTTGGACCTCTTGTAAGTATTCTTTCGTTCTTTTACGCATTTTAAGCACGAAAGTCAAACAGAGTTTGACTTTCAGCTTTGACCAGTCTATGGTCAATACGAAGTTCGTTTGAGCTTCGCAACGTGAGCGTAATCACGATGGTTATAGTCCCTTGTGACTATACCTACTGATTACCACGTTATTTAGGCATAGTGACGAGTCATAGTTTCGGTCAAAATGCGCGTTTATGCGTATTTTGTAACCAAACTATTCTTGGGTATCAAAACCCTTTGTTTTGATATCAAACCTGTTTTTAAACTTCGTTAAACATGTTTTAACATGGTTAACTCGTCACTTTAGGTTTAGTGCTTATATAGGGTCGTAAGATAAGCGGTCTAAACAACCGCTTAGACTTTCGAACCCGACCCGTTTGGTCGATCATTAGGATCTGACCAAACACATTAGGTGACCATAGTTGTATAGGGAATAACCTTCCGAGGTTATACCTTATGGTCACTTCGTTTAGTTAGTTGTATGATAGGTAGTTTATATGCCTTAGGAAAATGACCAAAATGCCCTTTTTGCGCATAAATTCATTTTAAGCATATGTAACCTAAATTTTGACATCTAAACTGATTAGGTAATATTATTAGACATGTTAAGGCATATAATACTTGTCATAGGACTAGTTAGGCGGTCTGAACGCATTTTACGCGAACGACGCGTTAAAGTAGCGTAAGCTACCTAAACGAGTCGTAATGGGTCGTAAGCACTTAGGTTAGGTTTCGATTTAGTATGTAGGCTTTGTTAAACCATATCACATGAGTTCCAATACTCATTTGGTTTACGAAACCTCATTCTATCCGATCTTCCGATTTAGGTCCGGTTATTAATGTAGTTATCTATATTAGGTGCCGTTTGATTTCCGTGATCCCTCTTGCTTTGCTTGGTTGTTATTCAAGACTTCTAAGCACCCTCAAGTGAGTACATAGACCCCTCTTTCACTGTCTTTCAAACATTTTGGGGTGAAACACATGTGCCTACTTGTTACTTTCGTGCTTTCCATGTTTTTATATCATACTTGCTATGTTCATTAGTACACTTATAGTACATGATTTTATCCGTGTTTTTGCTATGTATGTTCATTTAGTGCATACTTAGTACATTGTTTTACATCACATTTCATGCTATGTATGTTCATTTAGTGCATACTTAGTACATTGTTTTACATCACATTTCATGCTATGTATGTTCATTTAGTGCATACTTAGTACATTGTTTTACATCACATTTCATGCTATGTATGTTCATTTAGTGCATACTTAGTACATTGTTTTACATCACAATTCATGCTATGTATGTTCATTTGTTGCATACTTAGTACATTATTTTCATAAAACATGCTTACATTTTGGTATGACATTTGGTTTGTTTAAATTGGACAAAAATACATTCATTAACATTGATCACGCCGCTTGGTAGTAAGTAATGGTACCATAGGAATTGACAACTCCCGTTCCTGGAATCCTAGGTTTGTTTGGGTGGAAGGAATGACTGAATCCAATATACATAGTTTAGATAGACCTTTAACTTCGTTTAAGGGTTTGTCGCCACAGTCGCAAGGCTTGGATGGATGCATTTAACATTACCGCATAGATGTTTGTATCAGTAAGGCATGCATGGATTTTACAAAACATAACTTTTGATTTATTTCAATACTTTGTTTTGTGCATTTTTACATATGGTTTAAGTAGTCACTTCTTTTACTTACCATACATGACATTTGTTTACACATTACATGATTTACATTTGACAATAGACATGGTTTACACATGAACATTTGACAATTGGTTTAAACATGACAATTTTGGTGGTTTGTTTGGGTAAGTGATTTAAGTAACGAGGCGTGTGTAATATGATAAAAGCATGGTGGATACGCCGCTGATACTTCCAATATATAAGTGCTTTTATGGTATTACATATCGTAGCATTATTTAAACCATTTCAAGAAAGACATAATACATTTTACATCATAACTTCATGAAACATTGTTTTACAAACAACATATTTTATACAAACTCATTTTACTTGGTCATTAATTTATCTGTGCATCTTTCTTTTATATCATCTGATTTCTTATCACTGTTTGTATGATTTATAAAAGAAAACATTTTACAAGGTTCATGACTAACTTTTGACAAACATTTTCTTTAAACTTACAAGTCATGAATCCTATTTTAATAAAACCTATGTATCTCACAGGTATTTTTATGCTGACGTACCTATTTTCACATGTGTTTTCAGGAGATGACGCATAGGATTGATCAAGATACACTTAGGCGGACTTGGGCCTTAGTGACAATAAAAGAAGCAAGACTAGTTAATTATGTTATGTTTACTTTGATTTTAAGACATTGTAACTTCTTTTAATCAATAAAACAAAATTTCAATTTCCATGTGTTATGAAACAATGATTCTGTTGCTACACTCCCCGATGTTTCCGCCGCGGTTTGTTGTTTTACGCGGTCGGGGTGTGACATAACCTGACCATAAATCAATCTTCGAGAAGCACGTAGCGCCTTGTAACTGATCAAAAAAATCATCAACTCGGGCAGGGGATAGCGGTTCTTGATAGTAAGCTTATTCAGTTCCCTATAATCGATGCACATCCGGAACGATCCGTCCTTCTTTTTAACGAAAAAGACAGGCGCGCCCCTAGGAGAGGTGCTAGGGAGAATAAAGCCTTTATCAAGCAATTCCTGGAGTTGACTCGAATGTTCGCGCATTTCGGTCGGAGCGAGGAGATAGGGAGCTTTAGCAATAGGGTTAGCTCCAGGAATGAGGTCGATACGGAAATCAATATCATGGCTCGGGGGTAAACCAGGTAAATCCTCAGGAAAGACAGCTGGAAAATCACGAACCACAGGCACCTTATCCATTGCCTTCTTTTCATTTTCCTCCGCTACTACGATGTGCGCCAAGAAAGCTTTGTATTCCTTTCGGAGATACTTGCTCGCTTGTATGCATGACATGAGGTTGAGATCCTTCGATGAGACTTCGCCATAGACACAGAGTTGATCACCATTCGCGAGAGAGAAACGAATCATCTTATCAAAGCAAACGACTTCAGCATGATTTTCGCGAAGAAAATCCATGCCTACTATGATATCAAAGCTACCAAGCTGCATCGGAATAAGGTCGATCGGGAAGACGTGATTGTTGAGTTCAAGCGTACAATCACGTAGAACATAACTAACAGTGACGGTTCTTCTAGTGGCAACTTCTACGTCGAACGTCGTAGGGAGATTAACGCATTTACGTTTTAGGAGCTTTTCGAATTCTAACGATACAAAACAGTTATCGGCTCCAGTATCAAATAAACACGAAGCATATATACCGTTGAAAAGAAACGTACCATTAACCACATTGTTTTCAGCTTGGGACTGGCGGACATTGATGTTGAATGTTCATCCGTGGGCTGCTGACTGTTGTTGCTGCTGCTATTGATGTTGTTGCTGCGCTGGTTGCTGATGTGGCTCTTGCTTCACCACTCGGTTCGGGAAGACATTCGCGAAATGGTTGGGATCACCACACGCGAAGCAGGCTCTTGCATGAGCAGCGGGGGCAGGAGCTGCTTGTTGTCCCTGAGGAACGGGAAGAGGAGCTGGAAATGCAGGAGCTGGAACTTGAGCTTGAGCTTGGCGGGGACCAGTACAGCAGTTGGCAGTAAAGTGGCCGTAAAGGTTGCAGTGAACACAAAATGGACAAGCGATCCTTACAGGATGATGATAAGTACAAGTAGGGCACAGTGGGTGCGGACCAGTATATGCACGTTTCGCGGGAGGTGCATTGGTCACAGGTGCAGCTACTTGGTGGTTCTGGTTCTGGGGTTGAGCAGGGATAACATTGAGAGGAGCGGCGGTGACTGCACAGTTCTTGTTGCTGTTGTTGTTCTTACGCTTGCGGCGTGAAGACTTGGAAGCTTGCGGTGCGGTGATTTCGGGAGCGGGAGAAGCAGTAACTTGATGGAGACTCTTGGTGGTGTTCTTGAAGTAACCAGCCCTAACTCGCTTGTCATTGATTTCTGCAGTGAGTATATAAGTCTCTTCGATGGTAGTCGTCTTTGCAGCTTGCACGAAATAAACACAATCCGGTAAAGCACGGATGTATTTCTTGATTGTGATGTCAGGAGTGGAGACTTGGCCGGGACAAATGATGCTAAGTTGCTTAAAGCGCGCAGTAAGGCCAACATTGTCACCACCTTCTTGCTTAATGTTCCAAAACTCATCCTCCAGCTTCTGAAGCTCATGTGGGGGACAAAATTCTTTCATCATGATTTCCTTCAATTCCTCCAAAGTAAGCCCATAGGCTGCGTCGTTCCCTCGCCTGTTCCTTTCAGCGGTCAACCAATCCAGAGCCCTAGACTGGAAAACGCCAGTTGCATTGACAGTGCGGAGGTTATTGGGACAACCGCTTTAGCGCAGAGTGACTTCAATCAAATCGAACCATTGAAACATGGCAGTAGGCCCGTCTTCACCAGTGAAATCTTTGGGGCCGCAAGCCTTAAACTGCTTGAAGCTAAAAGTAGACTTAGGCGAGTCAGTCCTAGATTCCTCAGAGGACTTGCTACCGATTTCATTAATTTCGCTGACGATTTGCGGAATGACCTTGGCCATTTCCTTGGCGACTAGCAAGGCGATGCGTTTGTCAGCGTGGTTGCGGCGGGTAGCACGGGAAGTATGAGATCCAAACGATGACATTGTCTGCAACAGACATCGTCATAGGACTTAGATGCGATTAAATCGAGTATAGTCTATAGTATCATCTCACGCTACCTTATATAAAGCATAGGAACACGTTCACACATAGGCACGTAATCACGTAGACACTTAAATCACGTAGGCACATAAGTACGTAAGCACATAGTCACATAACACGTAGATCACAGAAACACATATTCAACTATATTTTACACGTATTCACCTACATATATTGCACGTATTCACCTATCATTCAAGTTCGCGAAGCGCGTTCGAGAGTAGCGAGTGCGAGTAGTGAGTAGCATAGCATACGAGAGTCCATCGATTGACTGCGATTTGTTAGCGTTTTGAGGTAAATGTGCAGTGCGAGTTGTGCGTGTTTATCAAAGCGAGAAACGAAAAGCGTATAAATCTCCAAAATCAAAACACATAAACATGTAAAACCACATAAAACACATAAAAGCGATAAATCACAAAGTCAGCGGCTGCGAGCTCAGAATCGAAACAGAGTGTCTGGGTGTTGAGACATCTACTACCCAAAGTGATTCGACTACTCTCAAGGACTTCGAGTACATGCTTTGGCCTAATAGACTGTGCTCTCTCACCGACAAACGGTGAACGGCACACATCCTTTCGGCTATTCACATAACTCGAGTCTTTGGAATCCATAGCTATTCACATAACTCGAGTCATTGGAATCCATCGAGACTTTGGTGAGAGTTTTTTATAAAACCAAAATAGAGAGCGGAACAAGTCATCAAGATTCGGGTTTCACCCCTAACTTAACGACTGCATTCCTATTTGTGTGATGGAATCACGAGATAGAGAGAGAATCTCGTCGAAGTATGGATTTCACTCCTGATTCAACGCAAATTCTCGTGTTTATAGTAAAAAATGCGCGTCGAGCGAGCGATCTAATTGAGAGTTTGCGGTTTTCACACCTAGTCTCGATCTAATCACTCGTTCATTTTTGAAAAATCGTGTGTCGCTAGCCTTAGGAAAGGCTAAGTGATAGTGCTCGTCCTTAGGAAAGGCCGATAGAGTGTAGCGTGTTCGCGAGTCGAGAGAGAGTAACAGAAATAGCGTGCACAAGGCAGTCTGTTGGTGCTTAGACTATAGACTAGGTCGTTTCTAAGACATCGACCCAGACTAGGTCGAGTCTTGCTAATTCCCTATAGTTATGGCTCTGATACCAATCTGTCATACCCCAACCGATGGCGGAAACATCGGGGTGAGGCACTGAGCGAAACATATTGTCCAGGAGAATCCATAACAACTATAATTGCCAAATATTTAACGTTATGTCCCATACCATAACATATCGAGCAAAATAGTTATTACAGACATAGTTTCTCAAAGACAATAACATTGTTTCGACAACTCAAATATTATTTAGTTTGTTTCTAGACTCCCATAGCTTGATTCCACAGAGTTCAGCAAAACACAGCATCCTAAACACCTGTCACATACGTTAAAATAGGTCAATACACATAGTGTAAAGGTGAGCATACAAGTTTAATAGTATAATAGTAGCGAAAAAGCGATTTACGCATAACCAACATGTAACACGTAGAAATGTGAAGCATGTAAGCTATCGACAATGAAATATGCACAGACATGACTGCGAGTTGTAGAATGCGCAACACATATCACCACTGTGACACGTGAAGAAATACCCTTAACAACCCCTGTCCACGACAGGTGCTGAGTCCAAACTATAGTACTATCGTTGCTAAGGTGTCAGGCAACAATCACTGTGTAAACATAACATACACACATTCATCGAATAACACGTATAACATGCAGAGCGGTTAGCGTATAAAAGTGGTTGCGTTGTGTGTCGCTGTGATTTGATATAAGTAACGTATGTAACACCCAAAAGTGCGTTAAGCAAAAAGGGATCGAGTATACTCATCGATCGTGTTTAATGAATAAACACAGTCTTGGATTGAAGGGATCGCTGGAGGGTTAGCCTGATCACAGTACGATAGTATAAGCAATGAACAGTGCGTTAAACAGTGCGTCGAGTGAGATGAGGGACAGATAGTGATCCTATCGGATGACCGTCCGGACGGATGGTCATCCGGATGGATGGCCATCCAGACGGATGACCATTCGGTCAGAGGGTCATTCGTTTGGGAAGGATGTGTTTGTGAATTGTTTAAACTTTGATGTTTTCGTTGTAGCATTTTAAAAATTGTGAAGTGTTTCTAAATATCAGGTCATCCGGTCGGATGGTCATCCAGACGGATAACCGTTCGGTTGAATGGCCTTTCGCTTGAAACTGATATTCCTTGAAACTTGCAAAAACTGATTAAGTATTGAATCTTGCAAAAATGACTGTCTCCTAACCAGATCATTGTTCGATCGGATGGAGGTCCGATCGGACGGCAGTTCGATCAAGCAACTGTTTGTTTGAGTCCTGTAAAATCAATTAAGTTTAGAAAAGTATGCGGTTTGACCGAGACGGTGTGACAACGTGTCAAACAACGGGAACTACATCAAGTCCAAGTCATCCGATCTGATGGGAACCACCCCGTTCGATCAGTAACTGTTCTTGATGGAGTTTCATGTTCAACCTGTGAATTGGTCGTCTCTTCGATAGTAATCTGTTCTCATACCGGCACTTCACTAGAGAGTGAGTAGAAGTCCTGAACGAGCTCAGATTTTACCGGTTTCGAGTAAAAGTGAAGAATGTTTGAAGGAAAGTTTGAAGCACTTGAAAAATGTTTAGATCTAGGTGAAATCAGTGTTTAAACATGTAGAAATCCATTAGATCCGAACCATTTTTGATGAGATGAGGTCACACTTCAATGTTCATAAGAACTCCATGATGACATCACCTTAGAACAGCCCGAATCAGAGGATTTCACGGTGGAAATGCAAGATTCGATGGTGAAGATGATGAGAAAGTGTGTGTAGATGATAGAAGTACAATATTTGGAGTGAAAACTTACAAGAATCGCGAGGAATCGAGAGAAAATAGCTTGGGAGTGCGTGGGTCGGAGGGAGTTGTCACATCAGGTGAACAGTGATGTGACAGGTGAGGTATTTATAGTGAGAGGAGAGAAAGGCGGTGGTGGTTAAACGGGTCGGAGGGCCTTTCGATCGGATGGTCATCCGGTCGGATGTCCATTCAATCGAATGGTCCTTCGATCGGAGGGCTTCTGCGAGTTGGTTTTCTGACTTTCGTTTCGTACGTTGAGCGTTGCGTTGAATTGAATCGAATTGTGAGTAGGCAAGGCGATAGTATTACACACTAGTTACACAAATAACATAACTACTAATAATCACAAAAGGTACACTTGCGTTTCCAGTTCGCGAAGAGATTGCGGTGCGATAGAGTTGCGATTGCGTTTGCGATTACTCACCACAAAACATAAAATAAACATGCACAAGTAACACATAATGGCACACACACATAAAACAATACCAATAACTGCGGTTAGAGTTGCGATGCGTTAGCGATGAGATAGCGTTTAAGTAGATTAGCGTTTATCGCATTGTTACTTCACATAATACAAATCGTAAAACAAAACAAAAAAGCGTAAACTAAAGTATCGATTATCGAGGTTCGAGAGTACAAGAAATGATTGTCAGAAATGACAGATCTGATTAGCAATCTTTTCTTCCTTTAACTTTGACTTCAAAAGTTGGGTTGTTACATTTGGTTTTAGTTATCTAACGTTTTGATCAATAGTATTGTTTATTGTTTTAGTTAGTGACGTACTTGGCAGGTTTGTAAGGAATGCACACAGAGTTGAGAAGACTTATATTCAAAAGTCTATTCATACGAGTCTACTTCAACTCTGAGGGAGTACCTCTATCCCTTTTCACATTATTAGTTTAGCTCTTCATAATCGCTTAACTAATACGTGTTTCACATTGAGGACAATGTGAAGTTCAAGTGTGGGGAGGGATTTAAAGGTTTAACTTTGTTTGTCTTCCTTTTTGTACATATTTTGGAAAATACAAAAATAGGTCAGTGTGTTCTTTAGAAAGCATCAGATTTGATCAAAACTGACAAGCCAAATTGATTCTGAAAAAGATAACTAAAAGTGTGACAAAACAAAAAGAAAGACTTGCATATTTATCTTTATATTCATACTCATTCCTTCCGTTTTCGTGAGCATATTTTTTGAGCCCTTTACTGGTTTCTTAACATGCTTCTTGTTTTTGCGGAAAATGAGTGACCTAGATACTTCATGTAATTTAGAACTTGTCAAATAGCATACTTTTCAAGATCATAAATATGTGAAATTGCATAAATATGATAGAGGCACTTAGGATACCCTTCTTGTGTTAGCCTTTTTCTTTGTTTATATCCCGTACCCAACATTATCCATTAGTTCGCCATGTTGAGCCTATTTTCCATATTTTTTAAAATTTTACCCAACTATTTAGCCTACTTAACCAAATTTAGCCTTCTCATTTTTAAACCTTTGTGTTAAAACTCGGTCAAAGCTATTATCTAACTAGTTTGTTTGTAATTATTTCAATTGAAAAAAAAACACGTCTGTTGAATTCTCTATGGAGATTATGGAAAATATTAGAAAGAAGAAAACAAAGAGTAGAAGTGTAAAAAGCATAAACTCTGAACACAAATAGCTTAGCAACGTGTTTATAAACCTATAAAAATAACCGCCGAGTTTTAACCCCTTTAACCACTTCCAAATACCCATTCCATACCCTTAACCATAGCCTATCATTACAACCATCAAAGACCTCTTGATTTATGCTTTTCATATGTTAATTGGTGGAGATTAGATCTTTTGACAAGCTTATGATATTTCATGATTCATTGATGTGGCATCGAGTGTTACACATACACATTACATGTATGATTCAGAAATATAACCGAGTGTGTGTGAGCATTGTGAGAAATGTAAAATATTTGCATGCTAAGCCAATCGGAAGTAGAATCATTGCTTTTCGGTTATCTTTTCATACATCCGTATAAGCTTGTTTGGTTTAAATCTTTGATGATGACTTCTTGAAGACCAATTAACCACCAAATAAATTAGTAACTTTGTAAATATTTAGATTTATTTCCTTGCCTTATTTTAAGTTTGCTTGAGGACAAGCAAAGTTCAAGGGTGTGGATGTTTGATATTCATTAAATTATACATGTTTTAGCCCCACAATTTGTGACACCCGGCTTTTCAGGCCGTACCGTACAATTGTAACACGTGTTATGAATAGATAAAAGGCCATATTTGATTGATTATGATGTTTATACGTGAAATTTAATGAGTTGGTAAATTTAAACCTCGGTAAAAACTATGTTGGCAACGGTAAGAAAAACGCATATCGCGTAACGGTTAAAATGCGAAACGAACGTTGGTGACCACCCGATCAGTGTTAAAATCCTAAAAATAGTCTGTTATGATTAGAATAAAAATTTTAATCATATTCGTGAGGAAAAATAAATTAAAACGCTAAGAAACTCTATTTTTCGAGTTTAAGTGCGCACCGCGCGATGCAGCGCGTGTACCGACAAAATACTGTCAACACAGCCTGTCAAGGCAACTGATAATCATTTTAGTAATATTTTGATGAGTTAATTACTATAGAATGATAAAAATAAATAAAAACATATAAATCCTTATTTTTGCGATTTTAAACGCGTACCGCGCAACACAGCGCACATACTGCCAAATACCGATAACGTAGCTAGTTCAGGCAAACAAAATATTGTTCAATAATATTTTGGTGAGTTTATTTTTATAGAGCGTTAAAAATAATTTAAAACGCACTAAAACGAGATTAAAACGCTAGATAAAATACCCGGTATCCAGTTAAATACCCGTTTTTAACCTATATATGACATATATATGTATTTTATTGCATATGTATGTGTGTATTTCGTGTATAAGGGAGGGGGGAGACACCTCTTACATCTCCTTGCCACATGTAAGCCATGCACAATGCATGGAAGCTTTGAAAACCTCCAAATCTTGATAAATCCAAGGAAATCTTCTCAAACCAAGATTCAAAATCACTCCCCTTTCTCTCTCTAAAAGAAATCGGCCGAACACCCCCTATCTCCTTCCAATTTTTGAAAATTTCAACCATTTCTTCAAGATTCAAGTTCATTCCAAGCTTGTTTCAAGCACTTTTGAAGATCCAAAGGTGATTTGAAGGTGTTTCAAGCAAGAACTAAGCTCCATATCATCACACTTTGTCAAGAAACCCATCAAAATCTTGTAGGTATAAAATTTACTTTAAAAATCATAATCTTGACTCGTGATGATGTTGATGATGATAGAAGTTTCTCAAAGTTCTTGGATAATTCACAAAGTTGAAAACTAATAAGAAATGGGTTTTTATACAAAATAAAAATGGGTGTGTATATGTGTGTGTTTATGGCCGATTATGTGTGTATGTATGTGTATATGTTGTATTTGATTTTTGATGAAAGAGTTCTTGATTTATTTGATTTCTTGAAAAGTATGATGCATGAAGGAACTTTTAAGTGTCATACAAGAATGTTCTAAAGTGAATTAGAGATTGAAAGTGATATATTGAAAAGTGAAATTTTGGAAGTATGTGTGTATATGTGTGTCGTATATATATATATATATGTATATATGTATGCATGCATGTCAAAGTTGTTGTGTAATCATAAAAGTGAAGGATCTAAGTATGAATGAACATGAATGATTGAAGGATTAAAGTGTTATGTATGATATTTGAAAGAATAAGATGTTAGTAAGGTTTTGATGTATTGAAATCATATTAGATGATAAAGTTGTGATATGAACATATTAGATGCATATACTTAGACATGCATGATATATGATCTTAAAAAGATGATTTGAGTATGATTGAGTAAAAATCAGTTATGAGCAGATTATAAACACTAAAATGAAGTTATTTTAAAGTGTTTAGTGACTTATAACTTTGTCATAATGTTTTCTAGCTTTGCATGTTGTACTTGATGCATTAAAAGTTGTAAAATACGTGAAATCGCATGATTTATGTGACTTACACAAAAACTGCACTAATCTGATTATAACCAATATTTAAATCAGTAAATAACATGTATTGTGTTAAAATCTCAAGTCGTTTCGAGTTGGGATGATTATAGTAACGTTTAACGCAAAACTATGCGATAAAACGGTCAAAAATCAGCTTTTTGAGTGATTTTTATAAAACTGATTTAAATCAGTAAGTAAACTGATATTTTTAGTTTAAAAATAATTATTTTAACTATTTTTAAGTTTACTTGGTGTTTGGTTGGTCATACGTGACTTCCGATGCCCGAAAACGTTACCGAATCGCTAAAATACGCATTTTTCAATGTACACTAGTGTGGGTAAAATTTTGGGTAAACTTTATGTGGCAAAATGTGTCATGTGATTTAAACATAAGAATATGAAAAATATGTTAAGTTTTTAACATGATGTTAGAAATCTAGCTTACGCATGTATGCATGTACGTTTTGTGCGGTAGAAACGGTAAAAATTGCATTAAACGTGAAACTTGTTTGTTGAGCATGAAATTTGATACATATAAGATATTTTATGTATATTTGCTTTAAAAATGATGAAATAGATAAGTTAAAAAGATTTCGCGTGTTTCGGTGTTAAAATTATGTGAGCGTTTATGTATATAAATTACGACGCGCAAATCGTAGATATATTGCGTATAAACGGGAGAGTTAACGGATTTACACAATAATGGTCACCAATAAAACCGTTCAAGTCGCAAAATCATAAAAAAATATATATATATATATATATATGGACTCATATATATATTAACGTGCCAACATAATCAAAAATGATAATTTTTCGAGAAAATCTCAAAGTTATGTGATAATTCTAAGAAACTGAGAAACTTAGGATTTTTGTGTTATGTGTACTGATTTAAAATCGTTCCTATATATATAATAGGACGTATAGAAATCAATCTCTGGGATTGCGCTATTTAAAATACGCACCCAAAGGTGAGTGTCACTAAACCCCTCTTTTTACTGCTTTGTATATATTTTGGGGGTAGAACACGTCAATAAAAGGGTTTAATAATGTTTTTGAAATAAAACATACCTTTTAATATAAAATATATATTTTCGATGAAAATATATGAAATTTGATAAGTCATACGTTTCAAAGTAAAAACGTTTTTGATGAATAAATGTTGGACATTGGGATGATACGGTATTTCCTAGGCGAAACATGACCGTATAGTTGGGACGGATGCCAGCCTGGGTCTCGAATGATGGAGATTCAGGGGATTCGTACAACATCGTGTATTAAATTGTCATATTAGTAGGATATATATATTGTACGTGAGGAAGACATCATTTTGTCCTTCAAGAGGACCCTGCGCCCATGATGTCGTTTAATCATTTAAGTATTGCACGTGAGGAATTGTTGGTAGAGCTATCGGGTTGACAACCACGTCGTGACCAGTCGCCCCGTGTCAAGTCAAACGACAAATTGATATTCTGTTTATTGTCTAGCATTGATTATCCCTGCATGGTTAATATATAGTTCGTATTGTCTAGCTAACATACGAGTCTGAAAGTTGACGCAATAATTTAATATACAAAACCTGGGCAATATTACTGTTGTCGGATTGATGAACCGACGGAAGGCCCATGGATTTTATTAAGGAAGTAAAATGGACTTTCTAAAATTATATGGATGTTTTAAAATAAACACCAAATCAGAAAGTTTTCCTTTGGAATAATATTGTTTGTATGTGAATATGTGAACTCACCTTCCTTTGTGTTGACACTTGATTTTTAACGTGTTCTACAGGTACTTGAGTTCGGCTTTGGGAAATATGGCGTATCTTGTGTTTGTCGATGCATGTTTTGTCACTTAAAATGTTGGATTGACTTTTAAACTTTCTGGGACTAATGTAATAAGATCCGTGAGGATCAAAACAACTTAACTATGTCGTGGTTGTGTCGTGTTTAAAAACAAAATGTTTAAAACTTAGGTTTTAAATAAGATGATATGTCCAAATCAGGTACTTTTCTATTTTCAGGTCTTAAACAAAGTGCAAAAGACAAATATGGGGAAAACGAGGCGATTTAAGGACTATTGTGCGGCCAGATGCACGACGGTGCAGATCTGAATGACTGAGACCAACTTGTCCGCTAGTCCACTTGTCTGACCCAAATGGAAAATGACGTCACCCGACAATTATACGTGCATGACCGTGCAAGTACACAGCCGTGCGGATCGGAAATTTGCCTATAAATAGCATCATTCACTACTGGTTAAAGTGTTGGGTTTTTCTCCAAGTTTCTAGGCGATTTCTGTCACACCCCGACCACGTAAAACAACAAAACGTGGCGGAAACGTCGGGGAGTGTTGTAACAGAATCATTGTTTCATAACACATGGAAATTGAAATATTGTTTTATTAAATAAAAGAGTTACATTGTCTTGACAATCAAAGAAACATAACATAAATAACTAGTCTTGCATCTTTTATTGTCACTAAGGCCCAAGTCCGCCTAAGTGTATCTTGATAAATCCTATGCATCATATCCTGAAACAGATGTGAAAATAGGTACGTCAGCATAAAAATGCCTGTGAGATACATAGGTTTTGTGAAAATAGGATTCATGACTTGTAAGTTTAGAAAAATGTTTAGTCATGAACCTTGTAAATTGATTTGTTTTGTAAATTGTATGAAAAACAATAAGTTCAGAAGATATGTATAAATAAGAGAATAATGTATGGTTAAATGAATAACCAAGTAAAATGAGTTTGTATAAGATAAGTTGTTTGTAAAAAACAATGTCTTGTGAAAAGTATGTTATTTGTATAAAATGTTATATGTCTCAAATTGAAATGATTCAAATAACGCTACGATATGTAATACCATACAAACACTTATATATATAGGAAGTACCAGCGGCGTATCCACCATGCTTGTATCATATTACACACGCCTCGTTACTTAAATCACTTACTCAAACCAAACCACCAAAGTAAAATGTTTATGTATAATCAAATGTCTAATGTCTATGTCTAATGTTTATGTCAAATGTATGTCAACCAACCAACAATGTATAATGTCTATGTTTAAACCAATTGTCAAAAGTCCTTGTATAAACCATGTCAAATGTTGATAGTCCAAAAGTAGTCAAGTAATGTGTAACAAATGTTTATGTATGGTAAGTGAAATATATCAACTAAACCATATATAAAATGCACAAAAACAAGGTATTGAAGTAAAACATGGTTTAAATCAAAGTTATGTTTTGTGTAATAAATGCATGCTATACTGATATAGACATTTATGTGGTATTGTGAAAATTCATACATCCAAGCCTTGAGACAGTCGGATAACCCTTTCAGTTAAGGTTATCAAAAAAATGTATTCGGATTCGGTCATTCCTTACGTCCAAACAAACCCGAGATTTCAGGAATGGGATTTGTCAAGTCCTATGGTACCACTACTTACTACCGAGCGGCATGATCGGTGTTAATGAATGTACAGTATAGTTTAAACAAACCAAATGTCATACCAAAATGTAAGCATAAAATGTAACGTAAAATAATGTACTAAGTATGCTAAGTTAACATACAAAGCAGAAAAGTCATGTAAATCAATGTGCTAGCATGCTATCAGTCAACATACATAGCAGAAATGAAATGTAAATTATGTACTATAATGTACTAACGAACATAGCAGGTATATGATGTCAAAACAGGAAAGCATGAAAGTAACAAGTAGGCACATGTGTTTCACCCCAAAACAGTTTGGAAAACAGTAAAAGAGGGGTCTATGTACTCACTTGAGATTGCTTAGTAGCCCTTGAGTAACAACCAAACAATGCTAGAGATCACGGATATCAAACGGCACCTAATATAGGTAACTATGTTAATAAACCGGACCTAAATCGGAGGATTTAGATAGAATGAGGGTTCGTAAACCAAACGAGTGTGGAGACTCGTGTAATATGGTTTAACAAAGCCTACATACTAAATGAAACCTAACCTAAGTGTTTACGACCCATTACGACCCGTTTAGGTAGCTTATGCTACTTTAACGCGTCGTTCGCGTGAAACGCGCTCGGAATGTCTAACTAGTCCTATGACAAGCGTTATATGCCTAAACATGTTACATAATCAGTTTATGTGACAAAAGTTTAGGTTACATATGCTTAATTACCAGTTATACATGAAAAGGGTATTTTGGTAATTTACCTAAGGCACATAAACTACTTATCATACAACTACCTAAACTAGGCGACCATAAGGTATAACCTCGGAAGGTTATTCCCTATGACACTAAACATGTTTGGTCGGATCATAAGATCGACCAAACGGGTCGTGCTCGAAAGTCTAAGCGGGTGTTTAGTCCGCTTGACTTACGACACTACACAAGCACTAAACTAAAGAGTGACGAGCTAAACATGCTAGAACATGTTTAGAAAATATGTTTTGATATCAAAACAAACGGTTTTGATATCCTAGAGTAGTTTGGTTACAAAATACGCGTAAATGCGCATTTTGGCCGAAACTACGACTCGTCACTGAGCCTAGATAACGTGGTAATCAGTAGGTATAGCCACTAGGGACTATAACCATCGTGATTACAATCACGTTATGAAGTTCAAACGAACTTCATGTTGACCATTGACTGGTCAACGCCGAAAGTCAAACATAGTTTGACTTTCGGACTCGAAAAGCAATAAAAGAACGAAGGAACACTTACAAAGGGTCCCCGCAAGCAAATCGTGATCGAATAGCTCAGGTATGAAGCAAAAGCCTCAACTTAGAGCATTTAGATCAGATTTGGTGGGTTTTGAATGGAAGGGGGGTTGGGTATTTATAGTGTTTCTCGAACCGTTAGGATCGTTTATCGGGAAACGTGCTTCAATCTTGGCCATACACTTGCACCCATGGTATTGTAATACCATGTGCACCATTGAAATGGACCAGATCCAATGTTCCTGCAATGTTTCTGCTATCTGGGGACTGACGCGGGCCGCGTAAGGATACACATAAACCTTACGCGGGCCGCCTGGCCATGTCTGATCAGAAACAAGTTTCAGAAATGACAGTTTTGGTCCCTGTTGTGTTTTAAGGCCATTCCCGACACTTCTAAGGCCCGTAAAGCCAACTTTAAGGCCCTAAAATGATTCCTAAACATTGTGGACATGAAACATGCTCAAAAATATATGCCGGATGTTGATTCGTTTGGTCGCACGATCGCGATGTTCGCTTAATTACGACGGAATGCGCATAAGCGCGAAAAACGATACAAATGACGCGACGAATGGATTTTTCTTATGCCAAACACTAAAATAAAATGTTTTAGTGCTTACATAAATTTTTGGATGTCCGGATGTATTCAGAACGTAAGTTATGCGCGAAAGTGCAAACTTATGCACTTTTTGACGCTTTTAGTCCCTGAATGACCCAAAAGTTTATTTTAGCATACCGAAACCCTCAAAGCCTATTTCTAAGCTATGTA
The DNA here is from genome assembly GCA_030545235.1 of Helianthus tuberosus. Lineage (NCBI taxonomy): Eukaryota > Viridiplantae > Streptophyta > Magnoliopsida > Asterales > Asteraceae > Helianthus > Helianthus tuberosus. Next base: position 54,425,560 of record CM060402.1, read on the forward strand.
AAGGATATTTATGGTATGTTTAACTTATGGTCATGTTCCGGAATGTCTGTTACAGTTCAAATTGGCATACTTTCGCAGTTTGTCAAATTTAGTCCCTGTAAGCGAATTAACTTGATTTCGGCATACCAAACCATACAAAACTTATTTCTAAGTTATGTAAAGGTTATTTAAGGTATGTTAAGCCTATTTCACTATTCCAGAGTGTTCGTTGCGTTGAACGGGTTATATTTCCGCATCAGTGCGCGTATAACCTTCCAGAAAGCGATTTAGAGTTTGGAATAGAACAAAAATTGATATGTGCAAATGATACACATATTTATACAAATCCCAAGTATGAAATACAATATTTCATTGGTTTGGTATTTGTTTGATGGTCGCAGTGACCCAGGTGTCACAGTCTCCCCTACTTTAGGAAATTTCGTCCCGAAATTTAATCAGAGGAAACTTGTGAGAGCTTGAAAACATGAAGTTGAAAAGATTGAACAACATTGGTTAGGGTTCTGAACTTCTAGTAACTTTAATAACATCATGATTGCAATGTAAGAGGGATACTTATATACAAGTATATGAAGCGTCATTGGTGCGTCCACCGTACCTCCATTACATCGTTCTCATTTTGTTATTGTTGTCACTATCGGTTCTTACACATAATAAATCCTACTGGGTTCCTGTGCACTAAATTTCATAATTATGTACGCGTCCATAATTAGACAATTCCTTGCATAGTTCACACAGTCTATTTTATAATGTGTAGGGTAAAACCAAATGAACAAACCTGTGATGAGTGTGACTAGACCACCATAGAGTCCTTTTAATTGAATCAATAAATGATCTAAATAGACTATCAAGGAGGCTGTTCAGCTACATCACTAGATGTCGTTCTTAACCAGATTCTGAATCAATCTTTTTTACTAGACCACTAAAAGGGTCTCTTCGAATCATGGAGGGGTACTATATAATCCAAGGGTCTTAACTATTACATAGAAGCCCATTAAGGATTTAAGGTAGTACCTTTTGAATATCCTGCTACGAATCCCTCATATGAAGATATGAAAGATTCTGCGAGGATTTGGATAACGAATATCCAGAGTATACAAAAACACAAAATATATAAACACATAATCACATAACCACAAAATTGTTGGTTAATTTGCCTTGTTAATTGCGTACATGCATTTAAAGCACACTAGGAATCCATTCCGTGGATTTCATTTGGTACTTTAAACGTTATCAAGAATCTAACTATAAAGATAGAAAGATTCAAAAAGAAAATTCGATTTCGATTGTAAGGAACCGAAATGTTCGAATTAAGGTACATAAGGAATCCAATTAAGGACTCTGATTTGTATGACAATTATCCACAAGGATCTAATTGTGAAGATAAAAAGATCCCCTATGGATTTTAGAAGTTGAAGATGTTTTGAAACTTTGCACTGGATGTGCTTATGTCAAAACATGAACTAAGAATGCTTATGAAGTTGAGATGCTTGATATGTCAAGGCGATATATGAAGCAGAATTTGAAAGTTAAGTCAATGTATGAGGAAAATATTTTTGAAAACTATGCATGGGGTTCTTTTAAGAAAAATGTGTTTAACGTTTTTGAAACCTTATATATAATACTTTTGAAATCATGAAGTAGGTGTATTAGGTAGATATATTTACAAAAATGTTTTAAAATCATGCAAGATAAATTTTGAAATTATGTATAAGGTTTTTGAAAACATGAATGATGCTTTTGAAGTCATGCATTTGATATATATTGTATTAATAACATTTCGAAGTCATGAAGGTTATTTTTGAAATGTAGTTCGATGTTTTTGAAATCATGGAGGTTGTTTTGGAAAACTTATGTTATGCATGTTGAAGAAATCAGAACATAATGGGTATGAGATTGAAAATATCCTTAGTTATCTAATCAAGGATTTAATGGCATAGATGTGCAAAAAGCACGATTACTCATAATTTCCCTTTATTTCTTGTACTTCGTCTCCTGGAATGAAACGAGTACTAAATTTTTTTTTTTCGAGGGAATCATGAGTAAACACAAAAATGGGTAATTCACAAAAGTAGTTTGTAAGGAACATAGTTCCTTAATGTAGGTATTATAGGTAATGACATACACATATGTAACTACAATTGTACATCAGAATTTGTGAACAACAATTTATTTATAAACAAATAAGATTGTTTCACATTACAAGAAAACAAAAGAACAAAAGCATAAGTCAGCAACATCTTCTAGTCAGCCAACTGCTCATCCGTGGGTTGAATTTGCATTAGCAAGCTTTGGGCATTTGTTCCTAAAATGGCTCGTATCGCCATAGTTGTAGCACGATCCAGGCGGAAAGCGAGCTTGAGCAGGATTGACTTGTGGTTGGTTTGGACCACTTTGGTTTGGGGTAAATCGACAAGCATTTGCCAGGTGACCGAGTCGCCCACATGATGCACACAAACGACACTGTAAGTGAGCTAAGTGATGTGCATTACATTTGTCGCATATTGGGGCTGTTCCCTTGTATTGCTTCTTAACAGGTGGTGTTGCCACCCGGATGGGTCCTGCTTGATTTGGTACTGCTGCAGTTGGACAAACCCTTGCCGTATGACCTATAAGTCCACAAGTTTGGCATTTGCGGCACTTCACACTAGCCTGATGATGAAGGCTACATTGGTTGCACAAGGGTGCAGTTCCGTTGTATGGCTTCCTGGCTGGTAGTGCTGTCACTTGGCTAGGTCCCGCTTGATTAGGTGTAACTGTTGCGGGTTTCCTTGAAGCCTTACGCTTCCTTGATTTTGGTGCTGGCTTGACTTCTGCTTCTTTCGGTGATTCTTGAGTAGCTTCATCCTGGAGACGATACATGGCAGTAGCTAATTCAACAGTCTTCAGGATGACTTCGCCTATTCGCTGAGCGAATTTGGCAGTTTGCTCAGATATCTGGGCGTCATCGTGATGAAGAGACATTCTAGAAGAAAAAGAAAGACATAGGGAGAAACAAGTGAAACGTCATCGGATAAACAATACAGAATGGCAATGCATAAGAATTTGCGATCATTTGTTTGTTACCTAAGGCAAGCAAATGAGATGGTGACTAATCAAAGTGAGCGGATCATATTAATGTATCACTGAAGACATGCTCGCCTATAAGTGAACACTCACCCCAAGAGTTCCCAGGTAAGAGTGACTGGTCCGATACTGCGGATTTGTACGAACACTCTAGCCTTCGACAGAAAACTCAGGGTACAGGCATTCACTCTTCCAGTTTGCACGTGTTCACATTATATGACCCAAACTTTGACGAGATTTTGAAAATCCAAAGGGGTTCAAAACCATATAACAGAGGGTTCAAAACCTTACAATAGAGGGTTCAAAACCTAGTAATCTATCATCCTAGAACAGATGATTAGTTTTCAAAGCGGTTTTGAAATTTATGTTCTGGTTGTCGCCTAAGGATAGGTGACAGTATTGTTTTATGACTAAACACAAGTAAACTTGCGTTAGGGTCCTAAGAAGGTTATAGACTAGGTCAAAGTATTACTAATAACCTAATTCCCTATAACCATGAGCTCTGATACCAACTTTTCTGTCACACCCCGACCACGTAAAACAACAAAACGTGGCGGAAACGTCGGGGAGTGTTGTAACAGAATCATTGTTTCATAACACATGGAAATTGAAATATTGTTTTATTAAATAAAAGAGTTACATTGTCTTGACAATCAAAGAAACATAACATAAATAACTAGTCTTGCATCTTTTATTGTCACTAAGGCCCAAGTCCGCCTAAGTGTATCTTGATAAATCCTATGCATCATATCCTGAAACACATGTGAAAATAGGTACGTCAGCATAAAAATGCCTGTGAGATACATAGGTTTTGTGAAAATAGGATTCATGACTTGTAAGTTTAGAAAAATGTTTAGTCATGAACCTTGTAAATTGATTTGTTTTGTAAATTGTATGAAAAACAATAAGTTCAGATGATATGTATAAATAAGAGAATAATGTATGGTTAAATGAATAACCAAGTAAAATGAGTTTGTATAAGATAAGTTGTTTGTAAAAAACAATGTCTTGTGAAAAGTATGTTATTTGTATAAAATGTTATATGTCTCAAATTGAAATGATTCAAATAACGCTACGATATGTAATACCATACAAACACTTATATATATAGGAAGTACCAGCGGTGTATCCACCATGCTTGTATCATATTACACACGCCTCGTTACTTAAATCACTTACTCAAACCAAACCACCAAAGTAAAATGTTTATGTATAATCAAATGTCTAATGTCTATGTCTAATGTTTATGTCAAATGTATATCAACCAACCAACAATGTATAATGTCTATGTTTAAACCAATTGTCAAAAGTCCTTGTATAAACCATGTCAAATGTTGATAGTCCAAAAGTAGTCAAGTAATGTGTAACAAATGTTTATGTATGGTAAGTGAAATATATCAACTAAACCATATATAAAATGCACAAAAACAAGGTATTGAAGTAAAACATGGTTTAAATCAAAGTTATGTTTTGTGTAATAAATGCATGCTATACTGATATAGACATTTATGTGGTATTGTGAAAATTCATACATCCAAGCCTTGAGACAGTCGGATAACCCTTTCAGCCAAGGTTATAAAAAAAATGTATTCGGATTTGGTCATTCCTTACGTCCAAACAAACCCGAGATTTCAGGAATGGGATTTGTCAAGTCCTATGGTACCACTACTTACTACCGAGCGGCATGATCGGTGTTAATGAATGTACAGTATAGTTTAAACAAACCAAATGTCATACCAAAATGTAAGCATAAAATGTAATGTAAAATAATATACTAAGTATGCTAAGTTAACATACAAAGCAGAAAAGTCATGTAAATCAATGTGCTAGCATGCTATCAGTCAACATACATAGCAGAAATGAAATGTAAATCATGTACTATAATGTACTAACGAACATAGCAGGTATATGATGTCAAAACAGGAAAGCATGAAAGTAACAAGTAGGCACATGTGTTTCACCCCAAAACAGTTTGGAAAACAGTAAAAGAGGGGTCTATGTACTCACTTGAGATTGCTTAGTAGCCCTTGAGTAACAACCAAACAATGCTAGAGATCACGGTGTCAAACGGCACCTAATATAGGTAACTATGTTAATAAACCGGACCTAAATCGGAGGATTTAGATAGAATGAGGGTTCGTAAACCAAACGAGTGTGGAGACTCGTGTAATATGGTTTAACAAAGCCTACATACTAAATGAAACCTAACCTAAGTGTTTACGACCCATTACGACCCGTTTAGGTAGCTTATGCTACTTTAACGCGTCGTTCGCGTGAAACGCGCTCGGAACGTCTAACTAGTCCTATGACAAGCGTTATATGCCTAAACATGTTACATAATCAGTTTATGTGACAAAAGTTTAGGTTACATATGCTTAATTACCAGTTATACATGAAAAGGGTATTTTGGTAATTTACCTAAGGCACATAAACTACTTATCATACAACTACCTAAACTATAGGCGACCATAAGGTATAACCTCGGAAGGTTATTCCCTATGACACTAAACATGTTTGGTCGGATCATAAGATCGACCAAACGGGTCGTGCTCGAAAGTCTAAGCGGGTGTTTAGTCCGCTTGACTTACGACACTACACAAGCACTAAACTAAAGAGTGACGAGCTAAACATGCTAGAACATGTTTAGAAAATATGTTTTGATATCAAAACAAACGGTTTTGATATCCTAGAGTAGTTTGGTTACAAAATACGCGTAAATGCGCATTTTGGCCGAAACTACGACTCGTCACTGAGCCTAGATAACGTGGTAATCAGTAGGTATAGCCACTAGGGACTATAACCATCGTGATTACAATCACGTTATGAAGTTCAAACGAACTTCATGTTGACCATTGACTGGTCAACGCCGAAAGTCAAACATAGTTTGACTTTCGGACTCGAAAAGCAATAAAAGAACGAAGGAACACTTACAAAGGGTCCCCGCAAGCAAATCGTGATCGAATAGGTCAGGTATGAAGCAAAAGCCTCAACTTAGAGCATTTAGATCAGATTTGGTGGGTTTTGAATGGAAGGGGGGTTGGGTATTTATAGTGTTTCTTGAACCGTTAGGATCGTTTATCGGGAAACGTGCTTCAATCTTGGCCATACACTTGCACCCATGGTATTGTAATACCATGTGCACATCAAACCAGCCCATAGTATTGAAAAATACCATGTGCACCATTGAAATGGACCAGATCCAATGTTCCTGCAATGTTTCTGCTGTCTGGGGACTGACGCGGGCCGCGTAAGGATACACATAAACCTTACGCGGGCCGCCTGGCCATGTCTGATCAGAAACAAGTTTCAGAAATGACAGTTTTGGTCCCTGTTGTGTTTTAAGGCCATTCCCGACACTTCTAAGGCCCGTAAAGCCAACTTTAAGGCCCTAAAATGATGCCTAAACATTGTGGACATGAAACATGCTCAAAAATATGCCGGATGTTGATTCGTTTGGTCGCACGATCGCGATGTTCGCTTAATTACGACGGAATGCGCATAAGCGCGAAAAACGATCCAAATGACGCGACGAATGGATTTTTCTTATGCCAAACACTAAAATAAAATGTTTTAGTGCTTACATAAATTTTTGGATGTCCAGATGTATTCAGAACGTAAGTTATGCGCGAAAGTGCAAACTTATGCACTTTTTGACGCTTTTAGTCCCTGAATGACCCAAAAGTTTATTTTAGCATACCGAAACCCTCAAAGCCTATTTCTAAGCTATGTAAAGGATATTTATGGTATGTTTAACTTATGGTCATGTTCCGGAATGTCTGTTACAGTTCAAATTGGCATACTTTCGCAGTTTGTCAAATTTAGTCCCTGTAAGCGAATTAACTTGATTTCGGCATACCAAACCATACAAAACTTATTTCTAAGTTATGTAAAGGTTATTTAAGGTATGTTAAGCCTATTTCATTATTCCGGAGTGTTCGTTGCGTTGAACGGGTTATATTTCCGCATCAGTGCGCGTATAACCTTCCAGAAAGCGATTTAGAGTTTGGAATAGAACAAAAATTGATATGTGCAAATGAAACACATATTTATACAAATCCCAAGTATGAAATACAATATTTCATTGGTTTGGTATTTGTTTGATGGTCGCAGTGACCCTGGTGTCACAATTTCAGAGGTCAATCTTGAAAGCTTAACCAATCCAACCCATCAATTCCTTGCTTTTTTATGGTTTGATTCCTTGTTCTTAAACATGTATTCTAATCATTCTGCAAGTATTGAGCTGATGTTAGTTTATGTTCATTGTAGTATTATGTAATAGTAGTAATGAACTTGTTTCTTGAATAATCTTTAGTTTGTAACCTCATTGGTATGAATCTTTAGTACCTTTTCATGTTTGAATCTTCATGATTATATGATGAATGTTTCATTGATGTTGGATTCTTGATTATGTTTGATTGTCCGGGATAATGAATCGGTGGTTAGTGAAGATTGTTAACAAGTCCTTGATTAATCACTTGTTTGTAAACTTTTTTACACCATGAGACTCAAGAGGGGTATTGGTTTTGTCACACCCCGACCGCGTTAAAACAACGAAACCGCGGCGGAAACGTCGGGGAGTGTTGCAACAGAATCATTGTTTCACAACCATGGATTCAAAAGTTTCGTTTTATTGATTCATTAAGTAATTTACATTGTCTTAAACAAAACAAACAAACTAAACATCGTCTATCATTGTTATTATGTCACTAAGGCCTCGTCCAGATCCTATGTGAGCATGCATCTTAGCAATAAACATCATTCAACAACACCTGAAACATATGTAAAAACAAAGTCAGCAAAGAAATGTTGGCGAGCACATAGGTTTTATGAGACTGTCGGATTCATGGCTAGTTTACATGTTGCAACACCACATTTAAAAACCTTGTTTTGGAAAGTGTATAGTATTGCAACCTAATTAACTAACTCAAATCAAGTGGATTATAGTTTATAAAATCTCGTAGCCATGATTCTTAACCCAAAACATTTGTTTAATTAAACCAAATTGTAAATCATCTCGATAGTAAAACTCGTATGGTTTATATTATTTAGAAAACATCGTTGTGTGACATCTGTCACACCCCGACCACGTAGAATAACAAGACGTGGCGGAAACGTCGGGGAGTGTTGTAACAGAATTAATTGTTTCACAACCATGGAAATTAAAGTTACGTTTTATTTATCAAACAAGAGGGTTACATTGTCTTAAAACAAGAAACAAAGAGTACATAACATAATTTAACTAGTTCTTGCTTCGTTTTAAGTCACTAAGGCACAGGTCCGCCTAAGTTTGTCTCGATCATCCTATGTAACAGCTCCTGAAAACACACGTGAAAATAGGTACGTCAGCATAAAAATGCCTGTGAGATACATAGGTTTTGTGAAAATAGGATTCATGACTTGAGTTTAAAGAAACTGTTTAATAAAAAGTAGTCATGAATCTTGTTGAGTGTTTTCTTTCATATATCATTTGAAAAGCAATGAATAAATCAAATGATATGTATATAAAAGAATACTGTATGGTTAAGTGAATAACCATGTAAAGTGGGTTTGTATAAGTTAAGTTATTTGTAAAACGATGTTTATGTGAAGATTGTATTGTAGATGTAATATGTATAAACTGAAATGGTTTAAATAATGCTACGATATGTAATACCATAAAAGCACTTATATATAGGAAGTACCAGCGGTGTATCCACCATGTTTTTATCGTATTACACGTCGCCTCGTTACTTAAATCACTTACCCAAACAGCCACCAAGATGAAATGTTTAATCAATTGTAGAAATGTTTATGTATGGTCAAATACAGTTCACACGGTTCAACAGTTACAAACGGTTCATATAATCAAATGGTTACAACGGTTCACATAGTCAAATAGTTATTAACGGTTCAAAATGTAATATAATGTGTTCATATGCTGGATGAGCATATGTAACAAAATGTAATGTAAAACAATGTGTCCATATGTTGAGTAAACATATGCAACTAATGTAATGTAAATCAATGTGCTAGCATGCCCAGTCAACATAAATAGCAGAAATGTAAAGTAAAACAATGTACTAAGTATGCTAAGTAAACATACATAGCGAAACAATGTAATGTAAATCATGTACTAATAGTGTACTAATGAGCATAACAAGTATATGATGTGAAAACATGGAAAGCATGAAAGTAACAAGTAGGCACGTGTGTTTCACCCCAAAACAGTTTGGAAAATAGTAAAAGAGGGGTCTATGTACTCACTTGAGATTGCGTAGAAGTCCTTGTGTAACAACCAAACAATGCTAGAGATCACGGAAATCAAACGGCACCTAATATAGGTAACTATGTTAATAAACCGGACCTAAATCGGAGGATCAGATAGAATGAGGGTTCGTAAACCAAACGAGTATGGGAACTCGTGTAATATGGTTTAACAAAGCCTACATACTAAAATGAAACCTAACCTAAGTGCTTACGACCCATTACGACCCGTTTAGGTAGCTTATGCTACTTTAACGCGTCGTTCGCGTAAAACGCGTTCGGAATGCCTAACTAGCCCTATGATAAGTAAAATATGCCTTAACATGTCTAATATTGTTGCTAAATCAGTTTAGATATCAAAAATTATGTTACATATGCTTAAAATGAATTTTGGCGTAAAAAGGGCATTTTGGTAATTTACCTAAGGCATATAAACTACCTATCATGCGACTAATCAAACCTAAGTGACCATAAGGTATAACCTCGGAAGGTTATTCCCTACGCTACTATGGTCACTTAACATGTTTGGTCGGATCCTAATGATCGACCAAACGGGTCGTGTTCGAAAGTCTAAGCGGGTGTTTAGTCCGCTTGACTTTCGGCTCCACACAAGCACTAATCTAAAAAAAATGACGAGCTAAACATGCTAGAACATGTTTAGTTAAGTTAGAAAACAGGTTTTGATATCAAAACAAACGGTTTTGATATCCTAGAGTAGTTTGGTTACAAAATACGCGAGAAAACGCATTTTGGCCGAAACTACGACTCGTCACTGAGCCTAGATAACGTGGTAATCAGTAGGTATAGTCACTAGGGACTATAACCATCGTGATTACGCTCATGTTATGAAGTTCAAACGAACTTCGCGTTGACCATAAACTGGTCAAAGCAGAAAGTCAAACGCAGTTTGACTTTAACGACAAAAACGAATGAAAAGAACGAAAGAATACTTACAGAAGGTCCCCGCAAGCTCTTGATCCGATTTACTCTCAGGTATGAAGCATAAACTTCAACTTAGAGAGCCAAAATCAGATTCAAGTGTGCTTTGGGAGGAAGTGAGGGTGGGTATTTATAGGAATTCAAGAACCGTTAAGATCGTTCATCGAAAACTGAGCTTTGATCTGGACCTTACATGTGTGCCCATGGTTTTCTAAAACCATGGGAGCCCCTAATATGGACTATGTTCATTGAATACCAGTCCATGGTTTTGCAAAACCATGGGTTAAAACCATCAACACTTCAAAATGGACTAGGTTCATTGAATCTGCCAGAAATTTCAAAAATGGTCCCTGCACTTGTAAAACTTGATTTTTGGCACTTTTAAGCCCCGTTAACCCTATTTCAAGGCTCTAAAATAAAGTTAAAGTATAGGGAACTTAAAATATGCTCAAAAACATCTCGGATGTCGGTTCTTTTGGTCGTACGGTTGCGTTATTCGCTTAATTACGACGGAAGTCATAACGAACGCAAAAACGATCCAAATTAAGCGACGAATGGAATTTTATCATGCCAAACACTAAAATAAAATATTTTAATGCTTACATAAATTTTTGTATGTCCGGATATATTTAGAACGTAAGATATGCGCGAAAATGCAAACTTGTGCACTTTTTGACGCTTTCAGTCCCTGAATGACCCAAAAGTTTATTTTAGCACACCGAACCCCTCAAAGCCTGTTTCTAAGCTATGTAAAGGATATTTATGGTATGTTTAACTTATGGTCATGTTCCGGAATGTCTGTTCTAGTACGAATCGCCATACTTTCGTAGTTTGTCGAATTTAGTCCCTGTAAGCTATTTAAACTTGATTTTGCCATACCAAAGCCTTCAAAACTTATTTCTAAGTTATGTAAGGGTTATTTAAGGTATGTTAAGCCTATGTCACTATTCCGGAGTGTTTGTTGCATTAAACTGGTTATAATTACGCATCAGTGTGCGTTTAACCTTCCAGAAAGCGATTTAGAGCCCGAAATCGAACAAGAATTGACATGTGCAAACGATACACATATTTATACAAATCCCAAGTATGAAACACAAATTTCATTGATTTGGTTTTTGTTTGATGGTCGCAGTGACCCAGGTGTCACAGTCTCCCCTACTTTAGGAAATTTCGTCCCGAAATTTATTCGTAAGGAGTCTGTCTGTGACTTTGTGTTAAACGATCATCAAAGATATGCAAGGCATAATCCTGTCATTTTCCTCAACGGATATTCTTCAGAAGTGAAAATGAACGAATGGAGTCATTTTCCTCAACGGGTTCTTCGGAAATGGAAAATGAAGGATTTAACAAACGGATATTCATTTCCCTCAACGGATATTCTTCAGAAGCGAAAATGAATGGATGATTCATTTTCCTCAACGGGTTCTTCGTCAGAAACGGGAATGAAGGAATAATCAACGGATATTCATTTCCCTCAACGGATATTCTTCAGAAGTGAAAATGAACAAACGGAGTCATTTTCCTCAACGGGTATTCTTCAGAATTGGGAATGAAGGATTAAACAAACGGATATTCATTTCCCTCGACGGATACTCTTCAGAACGAAAATGAACAAACGGAGTCATTTTCCTCAACGGGTATTCTTCAGAATTGGAAATGAAGGATATAACAAACGGATATTCATTTCCCTCGACGGATACTCTTCAGAACGAAAATGAACAAACGGAGTCATTTTCCTCAACGGGTATTCTTCAGAATTGGAAATGAAGGATATTAACAAACGGAGTCATTTTCCTCAACGGGTATTCTTCGGAATTGGAAATGAAGGATATTAACAAACGGATATTCATTTCCCTCAACGGATATTCTTTCAAAAGTGAAAAATGAATAGCTAGTTCATTTTTCCTCAACGGATGCTTTATCGGAAATGGAAATGAATAGGGTTAACTCTAGACACATGACAGAACTTGCTGTGATTTCTATTCACTAAATTCCATAATTATGTATGCATCCATAATTACGTAATTCCTTGCATAGTAATCACAGTTTGTTTTATAATGTGAAGGGGATAGAATTTGAACAAGGTCGAGGAAACCTATAATTAGGTCAACACATCAACACACAAGCACATAATTGTTTTCTTGGATATAAATTTGTTATCATCTTGTTATTAATTGTTATTAACTTGATGTCGATTTGAACATGGGTATTCAAGGTTCACCAGGAACCCAGTCGATGGACTTCAACGTCCTCAAGAATCTATCTGAAAATAGGGTGATCTTCCAAAAATTCGATTTCTGATTACCAGGAATCATAACATTCTAATTAAGTACACAATAATTACGGACTTACGGAAATACCCTTAGGTACCCTATTAAGGATTTATAGTGGTATATTGGGTATTCGCCCAGTGTTGTAACTTGCGCCTTGTACTTTGTTTTCTTTGGAAGAAACGTGTACTTAGGTTCTTCGTGGAAATCGCAAGAAATCAAAAGATGGGAGGAATGCGGTTCCTTGATTGCCGGTATCGTAGGGGATATGTCGTTTATTCATGCAACCACAATTGTACATTGCAATGTAAATAAAGGATTTATTTATAAACAACAATAATAATAACAACAACTGTTTCATGGATCGTGACAACAAAAGAAAATAATACACAAGGCTTGATTATTTTCTAAACAGCGTTGTCTCCTGTCGGTCAGATACTCATCCCTGCGCTGGATTTGCATTAGCAAGCCTTGGGCAATTCCTACGGAAATGGCCCATCTCGCCACAGTTGTAGCAAGACCCCGGTGGAAAACGAGCTTGAGCAGGATTGTTGCCAGCTTGATTTGGTGCAGCTGCGGTTGGGCAAACCCTTGCTGTATGACCTATAAGTTCACAAATTTGGCATTTGCGGCACTTCACACCAGCATGATGATGAAGGTTACATTGATTGCACAAGGGTGCAGTTCCGTTGTATGGCTTTCTAGCAGGGGTTGAGCTGGTTGGTTGGGGATGGCTTGATCATTGTGTGCAACTAAGGCGAAGTTCTGAGAAGCCTTTCGCTTCTTTGACTTCTTAGGGGATCCAGTCTGTTCATCCATGGTCTTTGATTCCTCAATTGGTTTCTTGTCACCCTTTCGAAAAAGTTTACCTTTCCTGATCTGAGATTCAGTCAAGGTTGCAGATAGCTCAATGGCCTGTCTAACTGTAGTAGGGTTGCTACCAGTCACAATGTCTTGTACTGAGTCAGGGAGGCCATCAATGTATTTTTCGATTGCCTTATCCAAAGGCGTGACCATGTTTGGGCATAACAGACTTAACTCCTCATAACGGTCCGTGTAGGCTCGATACTCACCGCTATCTTGCTTAAGATCATCAAATTCCCTTTCTAGAGCCCTTAGCTCATGACGAGGACAGAATTCCTTCATCATAAGAGCCCTAAGCTCGGCCCAAGTCTGTGCTAAAGCAACCTCAGCACCACGGTCTCTCATCACCCCGTTCCACCATGTAAGATCCCTCTTCAGAAACACACTGGAAGCAAACTCGACCTTGCGATTATCAGGACACTGAACGTGACGAAACGTACTCTCAGTGCTCTCGAACCATTGTAGGAGCCCAGTTGCTCCTACAGAACCACTAAACTTGAGTGGCTTAGCCGAATTGAAACTCTTGAAATTGCATGGAGCATTATTGTTGTTGTTGGCTTGGTTCAGTTGAGCAATAAGATTTGGGAAAGCAGCAGCCATTTGCTGCGCGATGATTTCTGCCAGTTCGGCATTCGCTATCTGATTGTCGCGTCGAGGAGGCATTCTAAAAGGAGGGAAACATGAAAGGAAACGAGCGAGATGATTAGATGAAAAGGATGAGGTGATACAAAATTTGACAAAAGCAAAGATGGTGGTCATTTGTTTATTACCACAAGGCAAACAAACGACACATTTTGACTAATCAAAGTAAATGGGTCAAAAATAATGTATCGCGAAGACATGCTCGCCTATAAGTGAACACTCACCCCAAGAGTTCCCAGGTAAGAGTGACTGGTCCGATTATGTGGATTTGTACGAACACTCTAGCCTTAGACAGAAAACCCAGGGTACAGGCATTCACCCTTCCAGTTTGCACGTGTTCACGCTATTTAGGACCCAGAACTTTGACGAGATTTTGAAAACTCAAAGGGGTTCAAAACCTTATAACAGAGGGTTCAAAACCTTATAATAGAGGGTTCAAAACCTTACAACAGAGGGTTCAAACCCTAGTAATCAATCATCCAAGAACAGATGATTAATTTTCAAAGCGGATTCGGAATTGATGCCCCCGTTGTGGTTATCACCTAAGGATAGGTGACGGTTTTTTGTTTTAAAAAAAAAAATCTAAACGCAAATCTTCTTGCGTTAGGGTCCTAGAAAGGTTATAGTCTAGGTCAAAGCATTACTAATAACCTAATTCCCTATAACCATTGGCTCTGATACCAACTTTTCTGTCACACCCCGACCACGTAGAACAACAAGACGTGGCGGAAACGTCGGGGAGTGTTGTAACAGAATTAATTGTTTCACAACCATGGAAATTAAAGTTACGTTTTATTTATCAAACAAGAGGGTTACATTGTCTTAAAACAAGAAACAAAGAGTACATAACATAATTTAACTAGTTCTTGCTTCGTTTTAAGTCACTAAGGCACAGGTCCGCCTAAGTGTGTCTCGATCATCCTATGCAACAGCTCCTGAAACCACACGTGAAAATAGGTACGTCAGCATAAAAATGCCTGTGAGATACATAGGTTTTGTGAAAATAGGACTCATGACTTGAGTTTAAAGAAAATGTTTAATAAAAAGTAGTCATGAATCTTGTTGAGTGTTTTCTTTCATAAATCATTTGAAAAGCAATGAATAAATCAAATGATATGTATATAAAAGAATATTGTATGGTTAAGTGAATAACCATGTAAAATGGGTTTGTATAAGTTAAGTTATTTGTAAAACGATGTTTATGTGAAGATTGTATTGTAGATGTAATATGTATAAACTGAAATGGTTTAAATAACGCTACGATATGTAATACCATAAAAGCACTTATATATAGGAAGTACCAGCGGCGTATCCACCATGTTTTTATCGTATTACACGTCGCCTCGTTACTTAAATCACTTACCCAAACAGCCACCAAGATGAAATGATTAATCAATTGTAGAAATGTTTATGTATGGTCAAATACAGTTCACACGGTTCAACAGTTACAAACGGTTCATATAATCAAATGGTTACAACGGTTCACATAGTCAAATAGTTATTAACGGTTCAAAATGTAATATAATGTGTTCATATGCTGGATGAGCATATGCAACAAAATGTAATGTAAAACAATGTGTCCATATGTTGAGTAAACATATGCAACTAATGTAATGTAAATCAATGTGCTAGCATGCCCAGTCAACATACATAGCAGAAATGTAAAGTAAAACAATGTACTAAGTATGCTAAGTAAACATACATAGCGAAACAATGTAATGTAAATCATGTACTAATAGTGTACTAATGAGCATAGCAAGTATATGATGTGAAAACATGGAAAGCATGAAAGTAACAAGTAGGCACATGTGTTTCACCCCAAAACAGTTTGGAAAAAAGTAAAAGAGGGGTCTATGTACTCACTTGAGATTGCCTAGAAGTCCTTGTGTAACAACCAAACAATGCTAGAGATCACGGAAATCAAACGGCACCTAATATAGGTAACTATGTTAATAAACCAGACCTAAATTGGAGGATCAGATAGAATGAGGGTTCGTAAACCAAACGAGTATGGGAACTCGTGTAATATGGTTTAACAAAGCCTACATACTAAAATGAAACCTAACCTAAGTGCTTACGACCCAATACGACCCGTTTAGGTAGCTTATGCTACTTTAACGCGTCGTTCGCGTAAAACGCGTTCGGAATGCCTAACTAGCCCTATGATAAGTAAAATATGCCTTAACATGTCTAATATTGTTGCTAAATCAGTTTAGATATAAAAAATTATGTTACATATGCTTAAAATGAATTTTGGCGTAAAAAGGGCATTTTGGTAATTTACCTAAGGCATATAAACTACCTATCATGCGACTAATCAAACCTAAGTGACCATAAGGTATAACCTCGGAAGGTTATTCCCATCCGCTACTATGGTCACTTAACATGTTTGGTCGGATCCTAATGATCGACCAAACGGGTCGTGTTCGAAAGTCTAAGCGGGTGTTTAGTCCGCTTGACTTTCGGCTCCACACAAGCACTAATAAAAAAAAATGACGAGCTAAACATGCTAGAACATGTTTAGTTAAGTTAGAAAACAGGTTTTGATATCAAAACAAATGGTTTTGATATCCTCGAGTAGTTTGGTTACAAAATACGCGAGAAAACGCATTTTGGCCGAAACTACGACTCGTCACTAAGCCTAGATAATGTGGTAATCAGTAGGTATAGTCACTAGGGACTATAACCATCGTGATTACGCTCACGTTATGAAGTTCAAATGAACTTCGCGTTGACCATAAACTGGTCAAAGCAGAAAGTCAAACGCAGTTTGACTTTAACGACAAAAACGAATGAAAAGAACGAAAGAATACTTACAGAAGGTCCCCGCAAGCTCTTGATCCGATTTACTCTCAGGTATGAAGCATAAACTTCAACTTAGAGAGCCAAAATCGGATTCAAGTGTGCTTTGGGAGGAAGTGAGGGTGGGTATTTATAGGAATTCAAGAACCGTTAGGATCGTTCATCGAAAACTGAGCTTTGATCTGGACCTTACATGTGTGCCCATGGTTTTCTAAAACCATGGGAGCCCCTAATATGGACTATGTTCATTGAATACCAGCCCATGGTTTTGCAAAACCATGGGTTAAAACCATCAACACTTCAAAATGGACTAGGTTCATTGAATCTGCCAGAAATTTCAAAAATGGTCCCTGCACTTGTAAAACTTGATTTTTGGCACTTTTAAGCCCCGTTAACCCTATTTCAAGGCTCTAAAATAAATTTAAAGTATAGGGAACTTAAAATATGCTCAAAAACATCTCGGATGTCGGTTCTTTTGGTCGTACAGTTGCGTTATTCGCTTAATTACGACGGAAGTCATAACGAACGCAAAAACGATCCAAATTAAGCGACGAATGGAATTTTATCATGCCAAACACTAAAATAAAATATTTTAATGCTTACATAAATTTTTGTATGTCCGGATATATTTAGAACGTAAGATATGCGCGAAAATGCAAACTTGTGCACTTTTTGACGCTTTCAGTCCCTGAATGACCCAAAAGTTTATTTTAGCACACCGAACCCCTCAAAGCCTATTTCTAAGCTATGTAAAGGATATTTATGGTATGTTTAACTTATGGTCATGTTCCGAAATGTCTGTTCTAGTACGAATCGCCATACTTTCGCAGTTTGTCGAATTTAGTCCCTGTAAGCTATTTAAACTTGATTTTGCCATACCAAAGCCTTCAAAACTTATTTCTAAGTTATGTAAGGGTTATTTAAGGTATGTTAAGCCTATGTCACTATTCCGGAGTGTTTGTTGCATTAAACTGGTTATAATTACGCATCAGTGTGCGTTTAACCTTCCAGAAAGCGATTTAGAGCCCGAAATCGAACAAGAATTGACATGTGCAAACGATACACATATTTATACAAATCACAAGTATGAAACACAAATTTCACTGATTTGGTTTTTGTTTGATGGTCGCAGTGACCCAGGTGTCACAACATCGCTTCAAAATCGTTTACCCAAGGGAACTAAATAACGCCACGGTATGTAATATGATGAAAACTACTTTTGGTCGTCTCGCTAATAACATCCAAACCTTCGCAACTCGTCCATCGCCAATTCTCACATTAATAAACCAACAAAGGGTAAATTAACAATCACAAATTCAGTCGTTACCCACATAACCCCCACACATCACCATGGGTGCAGTCTGATAACGGGATTTGTCAGATCTTATGGTACCATAACCTAATACTGGTCGGTTCGGCCAAAACTAATGAATGTTATTTGTTATGTAATTACGCCCAACAAGTTTGTTCACATTATCGAAATCGTTATTAATTTGATATAAACCATATTTATCATTTCGAAAACCATCGTTAAAAACATCGAAATCATTTAGCACATATGAATCACCCCAAAACAATTTAAAACAGTAAAAGAGGGGAACTACGTACTCACTTGAAGTGCAAAGTATCCTCAATCAAAAGAACTCAACAAGCTCAAGCAAAACAAGGAAATCAAGCAGTACCTAGAAATCGGATCACTAGATAAATAATCGACACCTAAATCGGAAGATCGGATAGAATGAAGTCTTGTAAACCAAATGAGTATTGGGACTCATGTGATATGGTTTAACAAAGCCTACATCCTAAATCGGTACCTAACCTAAGTGCTTTCGACCCGTTACGACCCATTAAGGTAGCTCACGCTACTTTAACGCGTCGTTCGCGCAAAGCATGTTCGAGGCGCCTAACTAGCCCTATGACAAGTATTATATGCCTAAATATGTTTAAATATGTTGCATAATCAGTTATGTGACAAAAGTTTAGGTTACATATGCTTAAAATTCAATTATGGATGAAAAGGGCATTTTGGTCATTTACCTAAGGCATATAAACTACCTATCATACAACTAATTAAACCTAAGTGACCATAAGGTATAACCTTGGAAGGTTATTCCCTATACAACTATGGTCACATAATATGCTTGGTCGGATCCTAATGATCGACCAAACGGGTCGAGTTCGAAAGTCTAAGCGGTTGTTTAGACCGCTCGACTTATGACTCTACACAAGCACTAAACTAAAAGTGACGAGCTAAACATGTTAAAACATGCTTAACTAAGTTAGAAAACAGGTTTTGATATCAAAACAAACAGTTTTGATACCCAAGAATAGTTTGGTTACAAAATACGCATAAATACGCATTTTGACCGAAACTATGACTCGTCACTACACCTCATCAACGTGGTAATCAGTAGGTATAGTCACACGGGACTATAACCATCGTGATTACGCTCACGTTGAAAAGTTCAAACAAACTTTGTGTTGACCAAAGACTGGTTAAAGCAGAAAGTCAAACACTGTTTGACTTTTGCTTGAAAAACGCATAAAAGCACGAAATAATACTTACAAAGGGTCCAAGCTAGGAAGATCTTGATTCAAGTTGCTCAGGTATGAAGTGCTAGACCCCAACTTAGAGCAATTGAATTAGATTTATGAGGAATGAATGAAACTTGGGAGGGAATTTATAGAAAACCCACAACCGTTAGGATCGTTCCTCACAATTCGTGCTTCGATCTTGACCCTCCATGTGGGCACATGGTTTTAAAATACAATGGGATCACTAAAAACCATCAAATTCATCAAATGGTAATGAAAAACCATGGACAAAACCATCAAAAACAGCCTGGAAAGCCAGATTCAATGTTTCTGATCTGGGCTGCTGACGCTGGCCGCGTAAGAATAGGACCAGGCTTACGCGCCCCTCCTGGTAAGTTTGGCAGATTTACACTTTTAGCCCCTGCAAGCCCAAAACTTGGTTTTTGATGCATTTTTTACACGTTTAAGCCCCGTTAACCCCATTTCAAAGCTCTAAAATGAAGTTAAACTATAGGGAACTTAAAATATGCTCAAAAACATCTTGGATGTTGGTTCCTTTGGTCGTACGATTGCGTTATTCGGTTAATTACGACGGAAGTCGTAACGAACGCAAAAACGATCCAAATTAAGCGACGAATGGAAATTTATCATGCCAATCACTAAAATAAAGTATTTTAATGATTACATAAATTTTTGGATGTCCGGATATATTCAGAATGTAAGATATGCGCGAAAATGCAAACTTATGCACTTTTTGACGCTTTTAGTCCCTATTGATCAAGAAAGATAATTTTTGCGCACCAAACACCTCAAAGCCTATTTCTAAGCTATGTAAAGGATATTTAGGGCATATTTAACTTATGATCAAGTTCCGGAATGTTCGATAAAGAATGAATCGGCATACTTTCGTAGTTTGACACAAATAGTCCCTGCGATAGAATAGACTTGTTTTCAACACACCAAACCATCCAAAACTTATTTCCAATTTATGTAAAGGTTATTTAAGGTATGTTAAGCCTATGTCACTATTCCAGAGTGTTTGTCGCATTAAACTGACTGCGTTTACACACCAGTTTGCGTATAACTTTCCAGAAAGCGATTTAAAGCTTGAAATGTAACTCGAATCAAATCAAAAAATCATCAAACACAAATACACATATAATAACACCAAAACACATTGTTTTATTAATAATTGATATTGTTTACATTGTACATCGATTACAGAGCACAGTTGTCACAATCTCCCCTACTTCAGGAAATTTCGTCCCGAAATTTTAACTAGAGGAAGCTTGTGAAAACAACTGCGGATATTTTGCCTTCATCTGGTCCTCATGTTCCCAAGTAAACCCTGGGCCACGTTTGGACTCCCAATAAACTTTGACCAACCGAATTCGTTTGTTCTTCAACTGTTTGACTGCACGGTCAATTATCTCCACAGGTTTCTCGACAAAGTGCATAGTCTCATCAACTTGAATTTTGTCGAGTGGAATATGAAGATCAACATCGACCAAACATTTTTGCAAATTGGACACTTGGAATGTTGGGTGAATATTCCCTAGCTCTGGAGGTAGCTCTAATCGGTAGGCAACCTTTCCGACTCTTTCAACAATCTTAAATGGTCCAACATATCGAGGTGCAAGTTTTCCTTTCTTTCCAAATCTCACCACTCCCTTCCAAGGTGACACCTTGAGTAGGACACGGTCTTCGACTTGAAATTCTAGGGGCTTGCGTCGCATATCCGCATAACTCTTTTGACGGCTTCTTGCTGTCTCAAGATTATCGTGGACCTTCTTGATTTTGTCTGTTGTTTCCAGAATGAGCTCAGGTCCAGTAAGCTGAGCTTCACCGATCTCATTCCAACAGACAGGTGAACGGCATTTTCGACTGTATAGAGCTTCGAATGGTGCCATATTAATGCTAGCATGATAACTGTTGTTGTAAGAGAACTCGATCAATGGTAGATGAGAATCCCAATTACCACCAAAGTCTATCACGCATGCTCTAAGCATATCCTCCAAAGTTTGAATCGTCCTCTCAGATTGTCCATCTGTTTGGGGATGATAAGCAGTGCTTAGATTTAGTTGGGTTCCCATAGCAGATTGCATGGTCTTCTAGAAATGAGATGAAAACCGAGCATCACGATCGGAAATGATATCCACAGGAACACCATGTCGTGATACAATTTCATCAACATAAATCTTTGCAAGTTTATCAGCAAATAGATCCTCGTGAATCAGAATAAAATGTGCTGACTTCGTTAATCGATCGATAACAACCCAAATAGCATCATGACCTTTAGACGTACGCAGTAACTTTGTGATGAGATCCATAGCAATGTTCTCCCACTTCCAAACCGGTATCTCTGGTTGTACAAGCAAACAAGAAGGTCGTTGATGTTCAGCCTTGATTTTGAGACAAGTTAGGCATTTCGATACATACAAGGCAACATCCTTTTTCATACCAGGCCACCAATACTGAGTACGAAGATCCTTGTACATTTTATCAGCACCAGGATGGATAGAATATCGAGACTTATGAGATTCGTCCATCACTAAAGTGCGGAGATCATCTTGCTTCAGAATCCACAAACGATCCTTGAAATAGAGTAACCCATCGCCTTTCGTTTCGAGTTTAAGCTCGAGTTGAAGCGGTAGCTCATATTTCAATAAGCCTTTGATCACACAAGATCGTTGAGCTTGAAGGACACGAGATTGAATATCCGATAGAGTTTGAACAGAATGAAGCTTGACTCGATCCTTTCGACTAAGCGCATCGGCTACGACATTCGCCTTACCAGGATGGTAGCGAATTTCGTAATCATAGTCGTTTAAGAGTTCAACCCATCTTCGTTGCCTCATGTTCAGCTCCTTCTGATTAAGAATGTGTTGGAGACTTTTGTGGTCTGTGAAAACCACACACTTCGTGCCATAAAGATAGTGTCTCCAGATTTTTAGAGCAAAAACTACGGCACCCAATTCAAGATCATGAGTGGTGTAGTTCTTCTCGTGAACTTTCAGTTGTCTAGACGCGTAGGCTATGACTTTACCTCGTTGCATAAGAACGCAACCAAGTCCTAGATTCGACGCGTCACAATAGACAACGAAATCATCATTTCCATTGGGCAATGACAAAACAGGAGCATCACACAGCTTCTGTTTCAGCGTTTGGAATGCTTCTTCTTGTTTGGGTCCCCATTTAAAAGGCTTATTCTTCTGAGTCAAAGCAGTGAGTGGAACCGCAATCTTCGAGAAGTTCGAAATGAAACGACGATAATATCCAGCAAGACCAAGAAAAGAACGAACTTCTGTAGGTGTCGTTGGTGTATTCCAATCCTTAATTGCAGCAATTTTGGATGGATCCACATGAATACCCTGCTCGTTGACTATATGACCCAAAAACTAAACTTCTTTAAGCCAAAATTCACACTTGGAGAATTTAGCAAAAAGTTGTTCCTTCTTTAGGAGTTCCAGTGTCAAACGAAGGTGTTGCTCGTGATCGGCTCGAGACTTCGAATAAATGAGAATATCATCAATGAACACAATGATGAACTTGTCTAAATAAGGTTTACAAACCCTATTCATTAAGTCCATGAAGATAGCTGGGGCATTTGTCAAACCAAAAGGCATAACAGTGAACTCGTAATGCCCATATCTCATACGGAAGGCAGTTTTGGGAATCTCTTCTTTGAGTACACGAAGTTGATGATACCCAGAACGCATATCGATCTTGGATAAACATGAAGCACCTTGCAGCTGATCAAAGAGATCATCAATTCAAGGTAGGGGATATCGATTCTTGATGGTAAGCTTATTAAGCTCACGATAATCGATACACATTCAAAATGATCCATCTTTCTTCTTCACAAACAGGACAGGAGCGCCCCAAGGTGAATAACTTGGTCGGATGAATCCTTTATCAGATAACTCTTTAAGATGTTTAGATAATTCTTGCATCTCCGACGGTGCAAGACGATAAGGTGCTTTCGTAATCGGGTTGGCATTGGGTACAAGGTTAATATGAAACTCGACTTGACGAACTGGAGGCAAACCAGGCAGTTCATCGGGAAACACCTCTGGATAATCTTGGACAACCGGAATATCTTGAATACGCTTGCTCTTGCCTTTCTCCTCGGTGACATGTGCCAGAAAAGCAACATATCCTTTTCGTAAATAACTTTGGGCTTTCGTACACGACATGAGTTTCAATCCACCAGATGGTTTCTCACCACGAACTTCCAGAACATCGTTAGACGAAAGAGGAATACGAACAATTTTATCAAAACAAATCACCTCAGCGTGATGTTTGGTCAACCAATCCATTCCAATGATAATGTCGAAACTCCCAAGTTGCATCAGCACTAGGTCAATAGGAAAAATATGGTTATCGAGGTTCAACTGACAATTGCGAATAACAGAATCGAGTACAAGAGGTTTACCAGTAGCAACTTCGACAGATAAGGGTTTCCTCAGTTTAGTTCTAGGTATCGCAAGTAAAGGCTCAAAAGATAACGAAACAAAACTTCTATCGGCACCATAATAAAAAAGAATAGATGCAGGTTGATGGTTAACAAGGAACGTACCATTAACAACCTCGGTATCAGCATGCGCTTCGTTTTCATTCAAATTATACGCTCGTCACGAGCGGGATTCACATTCGCATTTGCATTTGCATTTTCATTTGCATTCGCGTTCACCAACATCGGGCAGTTGTTGCGGAAGTGACCAAACTCTCCGCAATTATAACACGAACCAGGTGGGAATCTAGCAGCATTCCCCTGAACCTGTGCTGGATTCTGAACAGCTTGATTCTGACCCAAACTGTGACACTCTAGGTTTTCCCGAGCAACTTTCTTGTATTAGCATTATGTATACGTATATTATTAATTGAAAGTTTGTGAAGTATCGTAATGTGCTATGTGATCCTTGTATCTAGTTATGTGTACGTAGTATATATATGTATATGCGTGTATTGGTGAGCCGAGACCATAAGAACTCGACTCGAGACCACTCGGTCTCGAGTGAACCAAACCAGTTGGGCCACACACACCCGAGAAGCCCACTCGGAAACCCTTTTAGGGTGCACGGCCCTTGAATGGAGTATAAAACCCCTACCCAAGCCAACATTTCCCCTTTTTTGGACACTCAATCATTTGCTCAAATCCCCAAACATTCCCTCACACTCACTCCCACACTCCCCTACTTCCTCTCACTAAAACCCTAGCCACACCATTCTTCTCCCTCTCGGATCCAACCGGTATCATTGAAGGTCCTCGGATCAGCTCGTGTCATTCACTCAAGAACTTCCTTTCGACGTTCTTACTCACCTTCATACTCTCGATTCTTAATCGGTTAGTGTCTTTTGCTTGTAGATGAAAATATTAAATGTGTTGCTTGATGACTACATGCATGTTGAAAGTGTTCATCTTGAATGGTTGATGATGTGCAAATTGCTTATATGTTTACTCATGTTCTTCATTATTGGGAGATGCAAAATGATTGATGTTTTGGATAAGAGTAGCTTAATATGTTCATAACTAGTTGATTCATGATAGAAAATGTGGTGTTGCAAAATCATATGTTTAGGTGATAGAAGGCCAGTTATGATTCATAGTTGTTCACCTAAATGGATGAAAGATGGGATGGTTGGAGTTCATTTGTGTAAGAATCTAGAAAATCCTAATGATGAACCGTATGAACATGTGATGAATATGTGTTGAATGTGTTTTGAATATTTGAAATGGTTGGGTTTTGATCTGTTTTGATTAGTGTAGAATAATGAAAACATGTTTGTGCATTGTTGATTGGCCATACATAAAATCATGAATATGCAATCCTATTGGTTAGTACAAAAAGCTGGCACATGTTCTAGAAGGATCTCCTCATCAGACATGCGAGTCGAGACCCCCGGTTTTGACTCGAGACCATCTAAGTGACGACTCGAGACCAAGCAGCAGACATTAAGGACTCGAAACCAGCAAGATCTCGACTCGAGATCTCATGATCTCGACTCGAGACTGAACTCGAGACCTCCGAGGTTGCGACTCATGCCTGCACCACTCGAGACTGCCCATCCACAACTCTAGACCTCTTGGTCGCGACTCAAGACCCCGTGTTCTCGAGTCGAGACCACCTGGTCTCGACTGGGCTGTCCGACTCAGTTATTGGGCCACAATATGTGACAACCTGTTTTGGGCTGTGCGTGTTTGCCTGCTACTGTTCGATTGGATTATGTGCTGCCATGATGTAACTGTTTTAACTGTTAGAACCGGCCCAATAACGTATAGGGTACTGGTATGATTTGTATGCTACGCGTTAGATACGTATAAGATCTACGTGACTTATTTGTACCCGAGCCTAACCCATACTGGTAACCATGTTAGGTCATGGTGACCAGCGTGCCTGACCAAGTAAACTAATCTGCCGAGCAACCCAAGGTGAGTTCATAACTTTTAAAGCATGCGTTCCCAGTGGTTGGGAAACGGAACTTAAAACAACGCTATCCCCTTGTGAGGGATACAAACCTACTTTTCTCCCCTTATGTGGGACCTTTAGTTAATTACTATTTATATTAGATGCAACGAGCAATACTAAACGAAACTCTATCACTCAAGTCCCTACTACTTAATACCGATTAGTCGCTAGGGCCTGGCGAACGGGTTATTAGTTGATAGCGCTATTTAGGTCTTACCAGCCTCACCTCGTGCCCGCGTATAGGATCGGGCGTGAACTAATAGACTCTGGCAAACCGTCAATGACGATAGACATTGACAAACGGGGCACTCTACGAAAACGTACGGTCGCATAGTATTCGGTATTGTAAACAGTTTAGTAGCTTACTTTTGGGGTAGCTCCCCATGGCATGGTATAAATGAGTAAATTAACAGTTAAAACAAGTTTTTGGAAGCTTTGAAAACCTCCAAATCTTGATAAATCCAAGGAAATCTTCTCAAACCAAGATTCAAAATCACTCCCCTTTCTCTCTCTAAAAGCAATCGGCCGAACACCCCCTATCTCTTTCCAATTTTCGAAAATTTCAACCATTTCTTCAAGATTCAAGTTCATTCCAAGCTTGTTTCAAGCACTTTTGAAGATCCAAAGGTGATTTGAAGGTGTTTCAAGCAAGAACTAAGCTCCATATCATCACACTTTGTCAAGAAACCCATCAAAATCTTGTAGGTATAAAATTTACTTTAAAAATCATAATCTTGACTCGTGATGATGTAGATGATGATAGAAGTTTCTCAAAGTTCTTGGATAATTCACAAAGTTGAAAACTAATAAGAAATGGGTTTTTATACAAAATAAAAATGGGTATGTATATGTGTGTGTTTATGGCCGATTATGTGTGTATGTATGTGTATATGTTGTATTTGATTTTTGATGAAAGAGTTCTTGATTTATTTGATTTCTTGAAAAGTATGATGCATGAAGGAACTTTTAAGTGTCATACAAGAATGTTCTAAAGTGTATTAGAGATTGAAAGTGATATATTGAAAAGTGAAATTTTGGAAGTATGTGTGTATATGCATGTATGTAAAAGTTGTTGTGTAATCATAAAAGTGAAGGATCTAAGTATGAATGAACATGAATGATTGAAGGATTAAAGTGTTATGTATGATATTTGAAAGAATAAGATGTTAGTAAGGTTTTGATGTATTGAAATCATATTAGATGATAAGGTTGTGATATGAACATATTAGATGCATATACTTAGACATGCATGATGATATATGATCTTAAAAAGATGATTTGAGTATGATTAAGTAAAATCAGTTATGAGCAGATTATAAACACTAAAATGAAGTTATTTTAAAGTGTTTAGTGACTTATAACTTTGTCATAATGTTTGCTAGCTTTGCATGTTGTACTTGATGCATTAAAAGTTGTAAAATACGTGAAATCGCATGATTTATGTGACTTACACAAAAACTGAACTAATCTGATTATAACCACTATTTAAATCAGTAAATAAAATGTATTGTGTTAAAATATCAAGTCGTTTCGAGTTGGGATGATTATAGTAACGTTTAACGCAAAACTATGCGATAAAACGGTAAAAAATCAGCTTTTTGAGTAATTTTTATAAAACTGATTTAAATCAGTAAGTAAACTGATATTTTTAGTTTAAAAATAATTATTTTAACTAATTTTAAGTTTACTTGGTGTTTGGTTGGTCATACGTGACTTCCGACGCCCGAAAACGTTACCGAATCGCTAAAATACGCATTTTCAATGTACACTAGTGTGGGTAAAATTTTGGGTAAACTTTATGTGGCAAAATGTGTCATGTGATTTAAACATAAGAATATGAAAAATATGTTAAGTTTTTAACATGATGTTAGAAATCTAGCTTACGCATGTATGCATGTACGTTTTGTGCGGTAGAAACGGTAAAAATTGCATTAAACGTGAAACTTGTTTGTTGAGCATGAAATTTGATACATATAAGATATTTTATGTATATTTGCTTTAAAAATGACGAAATAGATAAGTTAACAAGATTTCGCGTGTTTTGGTGTTAAAATTATGTGAGCGTTTATGTATATAAATTACGACGCGCAAATCGTAGATATATTGCGTATAA
The DNA here is from genome assembly GCA_030545235.1 of Helianthus tuberosus. Lineage (NCBI taxonomy): Eukaryota > Viridiplantae > Streptophyta > Magnoliopsida > Asterales > Asteraceae > Helianthus > Helianthus tuberosus. The sequence continues at coordinate 54,453,501 of CM060402.1, forward strand.
ACGGGAGAGTTAACGGATTTACACAATAATGATCACCAATAAAACCGTTCAAGTCGCAAAATCATAAATATATATATATATATATATATATATATGGACTCATATATATATTAACGTGCCAACATAATCAAAAATGATAATTTTTCGAGAAAACCTCAAAGTTATGTGATAATTCTAAGAAACTGAGAAACTTAGGATTTTTGTGTTATGTGTACTGATTTAAAATCGTTCCTATATATATAATAGGACGTGTAGAAATCAATCTATGGGATTGCGCTATTTAAAATACGCACCCAAAGGTGAGTGTCACTAAACCCCTCTTTTTACTGCTTTGTATATATTTTGGGGGTAAAACACGTCAATAAAAGGGTTTAATAATGTTTTTGAAATAAAACATACCTTTTAATATAAAATATATATTTTCGATGAAAATATATGAAATTTGATAAGTTATACGTTTCGAAGTAAAAACGTTTTTGATGAATAAATGTTGGACATTGGGATGATACGGTATTTCCTAGGCGAAACATGACCGTATAGGTGGGACGGATGCCGGCCTGGGTCTCGAATGATGGAGATTCAGGGGATTCGTACAATATCGTGCATTAAATTGTCATATTAGTAGGATATATATATTGTACGTGAGGCAGACATCATTTTGTCCTTCAAGAGGACCCTGCGCCCATGATGTCGTTTAATCATTTAAGTATTGCACGTGAGGAATTGTTGGTAGAGCTATCGGGTTGACAACCTCGTCGTGACCGGTCGCCCCGTGTCAAGTCAAACGACAAATTGATATTCTGTTTATTGTCTAGCATTGATTATCCCTGCATGGTTAATATATAGTTCGTATTGTCTAGCTAACATACGAGTCTGAAAGTTGACGCAATAATTTAATATACAAAACCTGGGCAATATTACTGTTGTCGGATTGATGAACCGATGGAAGGCCCATGGATTTTATTAAGGAAGTAAAATGGACTTTCTAAAATTATATGGATGTTTTCAAATAAACACCAAATCAGAAAGTTTTCCTTTGGAATAATATTGTTTGTATGTGAATATGTGAACTCATCTTCCTTTGTGTTGACACTTGATTTTTAACGTGTTCTACAGGTACTTGAGTTCGGCTTCGGGAAATATGGCGTATCTTGTTTTTGTCGATGCATGTTTTGTCACTTAAAATGTTGGATTGACTTTTAAACTTTCTGGGACTAATGTAATAAGATCCGTGAGGATCAAAACAACTTAACTATGTCGTGGTTGTGTCGTGTTTAAAAACGAAATGTTTAAAACTTAGGTTTTAAATAAGATGATATGTCCAACAATTTAATGCATCGATCATCAAGATATAAATGGGCACCAGCTTCCGTCACCACTACGTTTTATATTCCGCTATGACGTATTTTGGGGTGTGACACAATTTACTTCCGTTTTAAACATTTTTGACTGAAACTTCGATGTTTAGGTACCAAATCAGGTACTTTTCTATTTTCAGGTCTTAAACAAAGTGCAAAAGACAAATATGGAGAAAACGAGGCGATTTAAGGACATTTATGGTGAAATTTGCAAGATTCTGGTGAACTGCCAGATAGTGCACGACCATACGTCCACATGCACGACCGTGCCTGGTCTCAGACCTCGGAAGCACTACCGGTGCAAATGACAGTGCCATTATTTCTTGGACCGCACGACCGTGCGAGCCAAGTGCACTCTCGTGCACTACCTGGACCACACATTCTGATGACACCGCACTATTGTGTGGCCAGATGCACGACGGTGCAGATCTGAATGACTGAGACCAACTTGTCCACTAGTCCACTTGTCTGACCCAAATGGAAAATGACGTCACCCGACAATTGTACGTGCATGACCGTGCAAGTGCACAGCCGTGCGGATCGGAAATTTGCCTATAAATAGCAGCATTCACTACTGGTTAAAGTTTTGGGTTTTTCTCCAAGTTTCTAGGCGATTTCAGAGGTCAATCTTGAAAGCTTAACCAATCCAACCCATCAATTCCTTGCTTTTTTATGGTTTGATTCCTTGTTCTTAAACATGTATTCTAATCATTCTGCAAGTATTGAGTTGATGTTAGTTTATGTTCATTGTAGTATTATGTAATAGTAGTAATAAACTTGTTTCTTGAATAATCTTTAGTTTGTAACCTCATTGGTATGAATCTTTAGTACCTTTTCATGTTTGAATCTTCATGATTATATGATGAATGTTTCATTGATGTTGGATTCTTGATTATGTTTGATTGTCCGGGATAATGAATCTGTGGTTAGTGAAGATTGTTAACAATTCCTTGATTAATCACTTGTTTGTAAACTTTTTTACACCATGAGACTCAAGAGGGGTATCGGTTTTGTCACACCCCGACCGCGTTAAAACAACGAAACCGCAGCGGAAACGTCGGGGAGTGTTGCAACAGAATCATTGTTTCACAACCATGGATTCAAAAGTTTCGTTTTATTGATTCATTAAGTAATTTACATTGTCTTAAACAAAACAAACAAACTAAACATTGTCTATCATTGTTATTATGTCACTAAGGCCTCGTCCAGATCCTATGTGAGCATGCATCTTAGCAATCAACATCATTCAACAACACCTGAAACATATGTAAAAACAAAGTCAGCAAAGAAATGCTGGCGAGCACATAGGTTTTATGAGAGTGTCGGATTCATGGCTAGTTTACATGTTGCAACACCACATTTAAAAACCTTGTTTTGAAAAGTGTATAGTATTGCAACCTAATTAACCAACTCAAATCAAGTGGGTTATAGTTTATAAAATATCGTAGCCATGATTCTTAACCCAAAACATTTGTTTAATTAAACCAAATTGTAAATCATCTCTATAGTAAAACTCGTATGGTTTATATTATTTAGAAAACATCGTTGTGTGACATTGCTTCAAAATCGTTTACCCAAGGGAACTAAATAACGCCACGGTATGTAATATGATGAAAACACTTATATATAAGAAGTGCCAGCGGCGTATCTACCATGTTTTCATCACATTACACCCGTCCCGTTATCTAAACACTTAACCAAAAACCAATCGTTTGTTCAATTCGTTTAACTCATTTAAATCGTGTCAAAATCGTTTAACTCGTTTAAATCGTTCCAAAATCGTTTAATTGTTCCAAAATCGCTCTCGTTTTAATTGTGAAAACTACTTTTGGTCGTCTCGCTAATAACATCCAAACCTTCGCAACTCGTCCATCGCCAATTCTCGCATTAATAAACCACCAAAGGGTAAATTAACAATCACAGATTCAGTCGTTACCCACATAACCCCCACACATCACCATGGGTGCAGTCTGATAACGGGATTTGTCAGATCCTATGGTACCATAACCTAATACTGGTCGGTTCGGCCAAAACTAATGAATGTTATTTGTTATGTAATTACGCCCAACAAGTTTGTTCACATTATCGAAATCGTTATTAATTTGATATAAACCATATTTATCATTTCGAAAACCATCGTTAAAAACATCGAAATCATTTAGCACATATGAATCACCCCAAAACAATTTAAAACAGTAAAAGAGGGGAACTATGTACTCACTTGAAGTGCAAAGTATCCTCAATCAAAAGAACTCAACAAGCTCAAGCAAAACAAGGAAATCAAGCAGTACCTAGAAATCGGATCACTAGATAAATAATCGACACCTAAATCGGAAGATCGGATAGAATGAAGTCTTGTAAACCAAATGAGTATTGGGACTCATGTGATATGGTTTAACAAAGCCTACATCCTAAATCGGAACCTAACCTAAGTGCTTTCGACCCGTTACGACCCATTAAGGTAGCTCACGCTACTTTAACGCGTCGTTCGCGCAAAGCGCGTTCGAGGCGCCTAACTAGCCCTATGACAAGTATTATCTGCCTAAATATGTTTAAATATGTTGCATAATCAGTTATGTGACAAAATTTTAGGTTACATATGCTTAAAATTCAATTATGCATGAAGAGGGCATTTTGGTCATTTACCTAAGGCATATAAACTACCTATCATACAACTAATTAAACCTAAGTGACCATAAGGTATAACCTTGGAAGGTTATTCCCTATACAACTATGGTCACATAATATGCTTGGTCGGATCCTAATGATCGACCAAACGGGTCGAGTTCGAAAGTCTAAGCGGTTGTTTAGACCGCTTGACTTATGACTCTACACAAGCACTAAACTAAAAGTGACGAGCTAAACATGTTAAAACATGCTTAACTAAGTTAGAAAACAGGTTTTGATATCAAAACAAATAGTTTTGATACCCAAGAATAGTTTGGTTACAAAATACGCATAAATACGCATTTTGACCGAAACTATGACTCGTCACTACACCTCATCAACGTGGTAATCAGTAGGTATAGTCACACGGGACTATAACCATCGTGATTACGCTCATGTTGCAAAGTTCAAACAAACTTTGTGTTGACCAAAGACTGGTCAAAGCAGAAAGTCAAACACTGTTTGACTTTTGCTTGAAAAACGCATAAAAGCATGAAAGAATACTTACAAAGGGTCCAAGCTAGGAAGATCTTGATTCAAGTTGCTCAGGTATGAAGTGTTAGACCCCAACTTAGAGCAATTGAATCAGATTTATGAGGAATGAATGAAACTTGGGTGGGTATTTATAGAAAACCCACAACCGTTAGGATCGTTCCTCGTAATTCGTGCTTCGATCTTGACCCTCCATGTGGGCACATGGTTTTAAAATACAATGGGAATTCTAAAAACCATCAAATTCATCAAATGGTAATGAAAAACCATGGACAAAACCATCAAAAGCAGCCTGGAAAGCCAGATTCAATGTTTCTGATCTGGGCTGCTGACGCTGGCCGCGTAAGAATAGGACCAGGCTTACGCGCCCCTCCTGGTAAGTTTGGCAGATTTACACTTTTAGCCCCTGCAAGCCCAAAACTTGGTTTTTGATGCATTTTTGACACGTTTAAGCCCCGTTAACCCCATTTCAAAGCTCTAAAATGAAGTTAAACTATAGGGAACTTAAAATATGCTCAAAAACATCTCGGATGTCGGTTCCTTTGGTCGTACGGTTGCGTTATTCGGTTAATTACGACGGAAGTCGAAACGAACGCAAAAACGATCCAAATTAAGCGACGAATGGAAATTTATTATGCCAATCACTAAAATAAAATATTTTAATGATTACATAAATTTTTGGATGTCCGGATATATTCAGAACGTAAGATATGCGCGAAAATGCAAACTTATGCACTTTTTGACGCTTTTAGTCCCTATTGATCAAGAAAGTTTATTTTTGCGCACCAAACACCTCAAAGCCTATGTCTAAGGTATGTAAAGGATATTTAGGGCATATTTAACTTATGATCAAGTTTCGGAATGTTCGATAAAGAACGAATCGGCATACTTTCGCAGTTTGACACAAATAGTCCCTGCGATCGAATAGACTTGTTTTCAACACACCAAACCATCCAAAACTTATTTCCAATTTATGTAAAGGTTATTTAAGGTATGTTAAGCCTATGTCACTATTCCGGAGTGTTTGTCACGTTAAACTGACTGCGTTTACACACCAGTTTGCGTATAACTTTCCAGAAAGCGATTTTAAGCTTGAAATGTAACTCGAATCAAATCAAAAAATCATCAAACACAAATACACATATAATAACACCAAAAAAAATTGTTTTATTAATAATTGATATTGTTTTACATTGTACATCGATTACATAGCTGTGACAACCCGCACTAAACCAGGTATCCGTACGACTTAATTAATGATTAATTACTGCTTAATTACTGTGCTTGCTGGAACTAGCTGATAAACTGCTACTTGAATACTGATACATGTACTTACTTGCATCATACTTGCTTGCTGTCACTACAATACTTACATACTGAACCATAGTGACAAACATGATGCACAAAAAGCACAGTAGCACGATAACGGATAACCTATTGAACATGCTGATAAAGCCAGCATCAGGCAGACACTGCCTCTAAGGCCTATAAGAGCCTGAGATATTTTGCTACACCAATAGTGAGTGTAGGATACAAGGGTTGTAGAACTGCGCCTCTAGGAATAAGATACACTGATTGGATGTGCCTAAAACGTACTTTAAGTACAAAACACAGCACTTTAATAAATAATCCAGCTTCTAGCTGACTAGTAAAGTGCCAAAATATGGGGAAAATACTACTAGACACTTTCTAAAGTGTTGGAAACAAGATGTGTCACTAAAAATAATATAACGACACTTTAAAGCTTTTGTAACGCTTTAACGGATTACTATCCAACCAAACAACCGGACTATACCCGGAACATGAAAATATTATTATTTTCCTTATTTACTTTTTCTGAGCCAGTTAGGGTCCCTGATTACCCTAACACCCGCCATAACGCATAACATACAAGTAACGGGGTTAAATACTTAACTAGCCTATTTAACCTAACTAAACATCAACTAACCCACTTGAAATCGGACTAGGACCCCCCCCCCCATCCTAACCGGCCTAACTATGGGGGAACATGTTTAGTACTTGCTTGATTAAAATAATCTACATTGTCTAATATCCTACATACACATAATCCTTTGGTCCATAATCACTAGAATTATCTATAAGTATAACACATTACACTTATGATCATTCACAACAACACACCCCACACAAAACTCTCTCTCTCTTTCCCTTTGGCTCACGGCCGAACCCACATCCACACAAGCAACCATTTTCGGTTTTTGATCTTCAAGTTTCAAGCACATTCAAGTGTTACGGGTCACATACGAGGAGTCTTGGAACAAACGGAACGCGAAGGACCTCTCCACTTTGCTTTTATCCACTCGTTTTTCGCCAAGAATCTTCCCTAGCCTTGAGCTAGAGGTATATTGTTTACAACTCATTTTTGAACTTATCTAAGGTGGTTAAAAGGATTTGTGTCGGTTAAATATCGTTAACATACAAGTTGAAGCATTAAAGTCTACTAAAAGTATGAAAAATGGTGGTTAATAGCTCATGTGTTATGTAAAAGTTGTAGTAATTGAAATATGTGGTTATTTAGACCCGATCTATGTTGTGGTAACTCGGATCACCATTTAACCCGGTTTGGTAAGATCATGAATCTTAACATAAAGCTATTTTAGAAGTAACAAGGGTTAAAAGGTGAAACCCTACCACACATAAACTATGAACTTGTGTAAAAATGTTTTACTTGTGTAAAAGTGTTTTAACATGTACAATAGTGTTTAAAACTAGCAGATCTACGTATCTGCAAGTGGTATTTTCAAAGGACCACATATCAAGGAAACCATGTATTTTTGAAAGATGGATCTTACAATAATAAGCGTATTTTATAAACCACAAGTGTGTAAACACTTGTGAAATAAAAAGATCCGACAAAGAACTAGTTTTGTCAAAAGTTACTAGAAGTTGTAAAGATGGATTTTCTCTAAAAACGAGGTTTTTACGAAATCGGATTATTTACACGAAAGATCCATTAAAAGTAAAGAGATTTACTACATATTTTAGACAAACCACAAGTTCGTATATTTTTGCGATTATGTCTATCTGTGACTGGTTAAAATGTTGAAAAGTTGTTAGATAATGTTGAGAACATTGATTGATTGATTTGTTAAAAGAAAATGATACGCTTGAAAGCGTGGCCACCTCCAGTTACAGAGGAAACTCTGGCGAAATTTTTCTAAAAACCTAACACTTAGAATTATTTACACAACAAGTGTTAGAATTATTTTTGACATATTTTCGAAATATAAATTTCGCCATGACTTTATTTACTAAATATTCGGAGGTGGGATTTTCACAAAAATTAACGTGATAAATGTATATTTTTCACACACTGTTTATGATTATTTTGTGAAAATACATAAATATTATTTTTAGAGTAAAAATAATATTTACAAGCGTTAACGATTCCAAAATAATACAAACGCTTTCACATGAATATATAAGTTACACCGGTAATTATATTACCACTCGTTTATTAAAACGTAACTTACGCACATATATTGTATCCCCCATCCTTGGGAAGGAAATTAACTACCAAGTATATACAAAAATGTAAACACGAAATAGTTGTCTAACTATTTCCCAAAAACTTAAACTATAAAGCTAAGGCACGGCCGTCCGTCTAATAGAATTAGCACTTGTAGGTCGTCGCACAGCTTTCTGATTGGAGATACTTGGTAGAGACGCATTCACTGTGAGTTCATGTCCCCCTTTTCTCTAACTGTTTTCAGTTTTCTTAACTACGGGGGTGAAATACATGTTACTATGATTACGAATGTTTCTTACATGGTATGGTCAGCTAAGGAAGGAACTGTTAGGTTATGTGATTGGGTAGGTGAAACCTTAAGAACATTAGTCCTCGTAGTGCGATCGAGGGATACGAGTGATAGGCCTATTTGAGCCTAACAAACACCACCCATGCGCCCGCAGCTTGGACCATGTGGTGACCTTGTCTTAACACCACCCATGCGCCCGCAGGTTGGACCATGTGGTGACCCCGTCTTAACACCACCCATGCGCCCGCAGGTTGGACCATGTGGTGACCTTGTCTTAACACCACCCATGCGCCCGCAGGTTGGACCATGTGGTGACCCCGTCTTAACACCACCCATGCGCCCGCAGGTTGGACCATGTGGTGACCTTGTTGTAACACCACCCATGCGCCCGCAGGTTGGACCATGTGGTCACCTTGTCCTATCCCCTCCCATGCGCCCGCAGGTTGGACCATGTGGATACACAATAACTGATATGTTTCCTTATTTGCTTTCATACCAGAGCTTACAAAACATTCATACTTGCAATGATTACAAAGGTTTATTCGCGCGCACATACTAAACACATGAACTCGCTCAACATTATTGTTGATTTTTCAACTTACATGTATTTCAGGAAATTAACGGATCTGGCACGGTGTGGCACGTTTTCCCGCTGCACTAGTTACGAGATCATCTGGGTTTGGGGAAATGTGACTCTTTCCTGGACAAGTCACAATCCTTAAACTGTGTTTATGATATGTTGTTGAACAATGTCGTTAGAATGCGTTTCGTTAAGACAATGTTGTTGTATTTGGTTTTTAAAACTTGAATCTATGGATGATCTTGCATGATTTTATTTCATATAGCTTTGTTATGGTTAAGCTATGGTATTAAGAAGTCACACCAAATTAACCACACTTCCGCAAAGCCAGGGTGTGACAGCTTGGTATCAGAGCTCTGATCATAGCGAACTAGGATTCCTTCTCGAGTCTAGACTATGATCACTAGGGCTCTAACGAAAACATTTTTTTTGCATACCACTTAAGTCCAGATCCAAAACTTTTTACAAACAAATGTTGAGCACATTTTATTCATTATTAGAGGCTCGGTCTGAGAGATCGAGGTAGTTGGCTAGTGAGACTAGGAGAATTGGCTAGTGAGATTAGGAGGATTGGCTAGTGGGACTAGAAGAATTATTTGATTGCTTGGTGACTAATATGATTATATGATTGATTGTTATACGTATATGTGTTTGTGCTACAAACGTCATGCTTTCATCATGTACTAGAAAGATGAACACTACGAATCCCATGGCCATAATATCAGACGACATAGTTTCATCGAAGCACGAGGTGTACATTTCCGATACTACCGGCACAGACAACGACGACTTTCAGCCCTTTGTGCGCTGCCTGAAGTCGTAGCAGAGCCTACTAATGGCCACCTTGTTGGGAATTTGCCCCCTTACCGCGTATCCTGTTGCTGATATGCCCCCTCCCGACGGGGCCTCTGACGTAGACAACGACCTACTGGAGGAGGACCTATTCGAGGGCAGGGCCCTATTGCTGCTGGTATTAGACTACTGCATGCGGACGCTCCTATAGGGGAAACTCATGTCCATTCCCCTATCCCAGACTCATTTGAGTTTCTGACATCCGCATCTTCGCACACACAGGGAATGCAGCACCACTCACACGACGCCGACCCTGATATGGCATCATCAGCTGCACCGGATCCCGCCCACAGCTTTGAGTTTGATCACGACATGAGGACTGATCCTACTTTCCATCTGGTTTTGATCCAGACCATGACCTTGAGTTCATACACCTAGACCAGCCCTCGGAGGATCCTGTAACCCCTGTGATTGTTGATCCAGCTGATTTTGAGATGGAGTTTTTGATTCGGAGCTAGCCGTGGCCCCTGAGCCAGGCGTTGCTCCTGATCCCGCATTGGAACATGACCCTGTTCATGACGATGCACCTGCTGTTACTCCTTGATTGATCATTTGCTTGGATGAGAGAAAATTTGGGGTAACTGTGCAAGACAATTTATTATTACGGGGGCCCACGTAATAACGATTTGTAGTGCACAAGGAATCCTGGTGGACTCTGCAGGTCAAGCTAATGATAACCAAGGCAGCATGAAATAACTTAAACACGAATGACCTAGGCGATGTAGCCTCGAGTTCATTCTATTACGAGCAACAAGCCAAATTGGCAAGCCTATGTGAAGGCTCAGAAATTTACTTCCCCACTCATACAGTGAGTATATTTGCGTGTGAAATTGGGTGATTACATGATGGCTTATGTTGCTATATACACCTCATAGACAATTGAAACGTTGTCTAACCCATTTCACACCACTTCGACAAAAGGGAATGTCACCCAGGTGTGACACAAACACCAGTACGTTGCCAAGAACAGAAGCCGAGCTGCAAGGACGCATCTCACAGATAAATGCACGACATAAAGCCCTCCGCTCTAAGTACAACGATGACATTACTGGAGATAACCCTCCAACTGGCTGCACCTATAAACAGTTCCTGAACTACAAGCCTTTGAACCTTGACGAAACAGGAGGCGTCGTGGCATTTGTTCGTTGGTCCGAAAAGACCGACTCCATTCTAAGAATGAGTAACTGTTCGCCCCAACAGGGTGTTACTCATATCTCGGGGTTATTTCTAGATAGCACACTCTCATAGTGGAACCTCCAGGTTCAGACCCTTGGTACAAGATACTGTTAATGCACTGAGCTGGGACGAGCTCAAAGGAATGATGGAGAAGAAATACAATTCTAGGGCGGGAAACCAGAAGCGTGAGGTAGAGTTCCAGAGATTCCTGAATACATCCAGCAATCTCACGACTTGTCTAGGGTCGTCCCCTACTTAGTCAAACCGGAGTTCAAAAGGATGGAACGATTCATTTGGGGACTTGCGCCCCAGATCAGGGGCATGGTTACTACCTTGAAGCCCTCAACCATTGCAGAGGCTATCAATATGGGTGATTGATTTATAACATGAGATGTTATGTGATTGATTTATTTATAGCATGAGATGTTATGTGTTGATATTGTTGAATGCATACGTGTGTTTTATTTGCGATGACCTAACCTACGTGAAACATCTTTTAGAAAATGCCTCCAAAACGGGGTGTACGCATACCCACCAACGAGGCGGAACTTCAGGGAATCATCGCTGCAGTCATCGCACAATACGAGGCCCATCGCTCCGAGCACAACGGAGATACCTCAGGAAGTAACCCACCCAACGGCTGCACTTACAAGCAGTTCTTAGGCTGCCAGCCCCTACATTTTGACGGCACTGGGGGTGCCGTGACCTTCGTACGCTGGATTGAGAAGACAGAAACTGTTTTGCGTGCGAGCAAATGCGCCCCAAGAGATCAGGTCACGTACATTTCCGGGCTGTTCCGAGATGGGGCTCTGTCATGGTGGAAGCTTTAGGTTCAGACAATGGGCGAGGCTGCTGCGTATGCTCTATCATGGGACGAGCTGAAAGAGCTAATGCATAAAAAGTACTGTTCGAGAACAGAAAGCCAGAAGGTAGAAACTGAGTTCTGGAACTTGAAGATGGAAGGTCCAAAAATAGCTGAGTATGTGGAGAAGTTCCAAGTTCTATCGCGTATCGTTCCTTACATGGTTACACCAGAATACAAGCGAATCGAGCGCTTCATTTGGGGTTTAGCTCCTCAAATCATAAGTATGGTAACCTCCTCCAAGCCTGCGACAATCACTGAGGCCATCAATCTAAGTATAGCCTTGACGGAAGAGGCAATCAGGATGAACAAATTTTCAACCTCTGAGGAGAAGTAGGAGACTCATGTAGAGTCATCTGGGGACAACAAGAGGAAGTTGGCAAATTGCAAACAGGGTACCCAGTCGAGTAGCAACGACAAGGCCAAAAAGAGAAAAGAGTACACGGGTATCCTACCAAAGTGCGACAACTGTCGACGACCCCATAATGGGCGGTGTAGATATGGAAAATGTGGCAACTGTGGCAAGGTGGGACATGTCAAGGAAACGTGTCGACAAGGTACTAAACATGGAAATAGAGGTCAAGATGGTAACGGAAATCGCGGAGGAAATAACGACGACAACAACTATCAAGGCGGGGAAGCTGACGATCAAGACTGTGGCCAAGCATGTTTTCATTGCGGTGATGTGGGGCATTTCAGGCAGTATTGCCCTAAGAACACTCAGGCACGTGGATGAAAGCTCAACAGCGGGGATAGAATCCAAGCGTGAATATCGGTACGTCTCATAATAGTCAATGTTATGCTCTATTTGACAGTATTGTCAAATTTTATCTTCAGAAAATATAGTTGTTTTAGTAGTAAGTAACCTAGATACCCAGTTCTCGATAGAACAAGCCTAACGAAAGCTTCGATGAGATAATTGGGATGGACTGGTTGTCGAACAACCCGGCGGAGATTGTCATCCGCGCCCCGACGACGAACGGAGAAATGATTGTGATTCATGGAGCAGGATACGCTCCTACGGATTATCAGGCAAAGAAGACACGAAAATTTTCGCACACAGGATGTGTTGCATTCTTGGCTCATGTCGTGGAAAAAGAAGCCGAAGAACCGAAACTCGAAGATATCCCTGTGATTGGAAGATACCCCGAAGTCTTCTTCGAAGACTTGCCGGAATCGTCTCCTCAACGATTAGTCGAATCCCGCGTCGATCTAATTCCAGGCACTGCACCCGTAGTCGTTGCATCGTAGCAACTTACATTTTCGGAGATGCAAGGATTGACAGAGAAGTTTTAGAAATGGGTAGAGAAGGAAGATAACAGACCAAAAATTCCCTTTTGGGGTAATCCCATTTTTACCCATCAAAAAGAAGGATGATGATTTTCAAATAAACATCAACTACCGGGAGCTGAACAAGCTGACGATCAAAAATTGATGATCTGTTTGATCAACTGCAAGGTTCAAGTTTTTACTCAAAGATCGACTTGCGATCTGGATACCGTCAGTTAAGGATACAAGAGGAAAGTATCCCGAAGACAGCCTTCAGAACTCGTTATGGACACTACGAGTTCCTTGTTATGCCGTTTGGTTTAACAAACACACCTGCGGTCATTATGGGCTTGATGAATAGAGTTTGCAAGCCGTACTTGGTCAAGTTCGTGATTGTGTTTATCGACGACATCTTGATTTATTCAAGGACAAAGACCGAGCACGAACAACATCTAAAAGCTAATTTGGAGCTGCTGAAGAAGGAACAGCTGTATGCTAAATTCTCCAAGTGCGAATTTTGGCTACGAGAGGTCCAATTCCTTGGGCACGTGGTAAATGGAGATGGAATCCACGTGGATCCAACCAAGATCGAGGCGATCAAGGATTGGGAAACACCAAAGACGCCAACCGAGATTCGGCAATTCTTGGGTTTGGCTGGCTATTATCGAAGGTTCATTGAGGATTTTTCAAAAATCGCTCAACCTTTGACGCTCCTCACCCAGAAAGATAAGACGTTTGATTGGGGAATCAAACAGGAAGAAGCATTCCAGATACTGAAGGATAAGCTTTGTAACGCGCCAATATTAGCTCTACCAGAAGGTACAGATGATTTTGTGGTATACTGCGACGCATCGCGTCAAGGACTGGGTTGTGTGTTAATGCAACGCCAGAAGGTTATTGCTTACGCATCGCGTCAGTTGAAAGTGCACGAAAAGAACTATACCACACACGATTTGGAGCTCGGCGCAGTGGTTTTTGCTTTAAAGATCTGGAGACACTACCTTTATGGTACAAAGTGCACAATCTTCACAGATCACAAGAGCCTACAGCATATATTCAACCAGAAGGAGTTGAATATGAGGCAAAGACGATGGGTTGAGTTGCTGAACGACTACGACTGCGAGATAAAGTATCATCCAGGGAAGGCGAATGTGGTCGCCGATGCCCTAAGTCGAAAGGAAAGGATCAAGCCCATAAGGGTTAGGGCTCTAGAAATGATTATTCGAACCGATCTTTCCTTGCGCATTCGTGCTGCACAAAAAGAAGCCCTTAAGGAAGGAAACCGTGAAGAAGAATATCTCCGTGGGATGGAGAAGCTACTGGTGCCAAACGAGGAAGGAACATTATGTTTTGAGAAAAGGATTTGGGTTCCTCTGTTTGGTGATTTAAGGAAAGTTATTTTTGACGAAGCTCACAAATCACGGTACTCTATCCACCCTGGATCGGATAAGATGTACCAGGATCTCAAAGATTACTACTGGTGGCCTAGGATGAAGGGCGACGTAGCTGTCTACGTGAGCAAATGTTTAACGTGTGCTAAGGTTAAGGCGGAATATCAGAAGCCTTCAGGGCTGCTGCAACAACCGGAGATTCCCAAGTGGAAATGGGAACAAATCTCAATGGATTTTGTTACAAAATTGCCAAGAACGCCAAGAGGCCATGATATGATTTGGGTAATAGTGGACCACCTAACAAAATCCGCACACTTTCTGCCAATCAAGGAAAAAGACAGCACTAGTAAACTCGCGGAAATTTACATGAGAGAGATCGTCGCACGTCATGGAGTGCCTCTCTCAATCATCTCTGATAGAGACGGAAGGTTTGTGTCAAGGATATGGCAATCCTTCCAAGAAGCCTTTGGCTCACAGTTGAATCTGAGCACTGCGTTCCATCCGCAAACTGACGGCCAGAGCGAGCGAACGATACAGACTTTGGAAGACATGCTGAGAGCGTGTGTTATGGATTTAGGCGGTAGCAGGGATAAACATTTACCTTTGGTTGAATTCTCATACAACAACAGCTACCACACCAGTATTGGTGTCGCGCCATTCGAAGCCCTATACGGACGCAAGTGCCGATCACCCCTATGTTGGTCTGACGCAGGTGATAGGCAGCTTGCTGGTCCCGAGATCGTCCAAGAGACGACAGACAAGATTGCGCAAATTCTTAAACGCATCGAAGCAGCTCGCCACAGGCAAAAGGCCTATGCGGATCCAAACCGAAAACATGTGGATTTTCAAGTTGGAGAAATGGTGTTATTGAAAGTTTCACCCTGGAAGGGGGTGGCACGCTTCGGAAAGCGTGGGAAGTTAAATCCGCGCTACATTGGTCCTTTCAGAATTCTGGAAAGAATAGGACTAGTAGCATACAAGTTGGACCTACCTGCTGAACGGAATGGTGTTCACGATACATTTCATGTGTCCAATCTAAAGAAAAGTCCAACTCAAGTTGACGTTGCCATTCCCATCGACGAGATTCATATTGACGACACGCTCCACTTCGTTGAAGAACCTGTCGAGGTCACGGATTGGAAAGTTAACAAGACCCGCCGGAGCAGTGTCAAACTCGTCAAAGTGCGTTGGAATGCCAGACATGGTCCTGAGTTCACCTGGGAGCGTGAGGACCGGATGAAAGAGAAATGCCCCCACCTTTTTCCTAAGAACCCTGCTTCTATAAGCAGAACTTAAATTTCGGGACGAAATTTATTTAACGGGGGGAGAATGTGACAACCCGCACTAAACCAGGTATCCGTACGACTTAATTAATGATTAATTACTGCTTAATTACTGTGCTTGCTGGAACTAGCTGATAAACTGCTACTTGAATACTGATACATGTACTTACTTGCATCATACTTGCTTGCTGTCACTACAATACTTACATACTGAACCATAGTGACAAACATGATGCACAAAAAGCACAGTAGCACGATAACGGATAACCTATTGAACATGCTGATAAAGCCAGCATCAGGCAGACACTGCCTCTAAGGCCTATAAGAGCCTGAGATATTTTGCTACACCAATAGTGAGTGTAGGATACAAGGGTTGTAGAACTGCGCCTCTAGGAATAAGATACACTGATTGGATGTGCCTAAAACGTACTTTAAGTACAAAACACAGCACTTTAATAAATAATCCAGCTTCTAGCTGACTAGTAAAGTGCCAAAATATGGGGAAAATACTACTAGACACTTTCTAAAGTGTTGGAAACAAGATGTGTCACTAAAAATAATATAACGACACTTTAAAGCTTTTGTAACGCTTTAACGGATTACTATCCAACCAAACAACCGGACTATACCCGGAACATGAAAATATTATTATTTTCCTTATTTACTTTTTCTGAGCCAGTTAGGGTCCCTGATTACCCTAACACCCGCCATAACGCATAACATACAAGTAACGGGGTTAAATACTTAACTAGCCTATTTAACCTAACTAAACATCAACTAACCCACTTGAAATCGGACTAGGACCCCCCCCCCCCCCATCCTAACCGGCCTAACTATGGGGGAACATGTTTAGTACTTGCTTGATTAAAATAATCTACATTGTCTAATATCCTACATACACATAATCCTTTGGTCCATAATCACTAGAATTATCTATAAGTATAACACATTACACTTATGATCATTCACAACAACACACCCCACACAAAACTCTCTCTCTCTTTCCCTTTGGCTCACGGCCGAACCCACATCCACACAAGCAACCATTTTCGGTTTTTGATCTTCAAGTTTCAAGCACATTCAAGTGTTACGGGTCACATACGAGGAGTCTTGGAACAAACGGAACGCGAAGGACCTCTCCACTTTGCTTTTATCCACTCGTTTTTCGCCAAGAATCTTCCCTAGCCTTGAGCTAGAGGTATATTGTTTACAACTCATTTTTGAACTTATCTAAGGTGGTTAAAAGGATTTGTGTCGGTTAAATATCGTTAACATACAAGTTGAAGCATTAAAGTCTACTAAAAGTATGAAAAATGGTGGTTAATAGCTCATGTGTTATGTAAAAGTTGTAGTAATTGAAATATGTGGTTATTTAGACCCGATCTATGTTGTGGTAACTCGGATCACCATTTAACCCGGTTTGGTAAGATCATGAATCTTAACATAAAGCTATTTTAGAAGTAACAAGGGTTAAAAGGTGAAACCCTACCACACATAAACTATGAACTTGTGTAAAAATGTTTTACTTGTGTAAAAGTGTTTTAACATGTACAATAGTGTTTAAAACTAGCAGATCTACGTATCTGCAAGTGGTATTTTCAAAGGACCACATATCAAGGAAACCATGTATTTTTGAAAGATGGATCTTACAATAATAAGCGTATTTTATAAACCACAAGTGTGTAAACACTTGTGAAATAAAAAGATCCGACAAAGAACTAGTTTTGTCAAAAGTTACTAGAAGTTGTAAAGATGGATTTTCTCTAAAAACGAGGTTTTTACGAAATCGGATTATTTACACGAAAGATCCATTAAAAGTAAAGAGATTTACTACATATTTTAGACAAACCACAAGTTCGTATATTTTTGCGATTATGTCTATCTGTGACTGGTTAAAATGTTGAAAAGTTGTTTGATAATGTTGAGAACATTGATTGATTGATTTGTTAAAAGAAAATGATACGCTTGAAAGCATGGCCACCTCCAGTTACAGAGGAAACTCTGGCGAAATTTTTCTAAAAACCTAACACTTAGAATTATTTACACAACAAGTGTTAGAATTATTTTTGACATATTTTCGAAATATAAATTTCGCCATGACTTTATTTACTAAATATTCGGAGGTGGGATTTTCACAAAAATTAACGTGATAAATGTATATTTTTCACACACTGTTTATGATTATTTTGTGAAAATACATAAATATTATTTTTAGAGTAAAAATAATATTTACAAGCGTTAACGATTCCAAAATAATACAAACGCTTTCACATGAATATATAAGTTACACCGGTAATTATATTACCACTCGTTTATTAAAACGTAACTTACGCACATATATTGTATCCCCCATCCTTGGGAAGGAAATTAACTACCAAGTATATACAAAAATGTAAACACGAAATAGTTGTCTAACTATTTCCCAAAAACTTAAACTATAAAGCTAAGGCACGGCCGTCCGTCTAATAGAATTAGCACTTGTAGGTCGTCGCACAGCTTTCTGATTGGAGATACTTGGTAGAGACGCATTCACTGTGAGTTCATGTCCCCCTTTTCTCTAACTGTTTTCAGTTTTCTTAACTACGGGGGTGAAATACATGTTACTATGATTACGAATGTTTCTTACATGGTATGGTCAGCTAAGGAAGGAACTGTTAGGTTATGTGATTGGGTAGGTGAAACCTTAAGAACATTAGTCCTCGTAGTGCGATCGAGGGATATGAGTGATAGGCCTATTTGAGCATAACAAACACCACCCATGCGCCCGCAGGTTGGACCATGTGGTGACCTTGTCTTAACACCACCCATGCGCCCGCAGGTTGGACCATGTGGTGACCCCGTCTTAACACCACCCATGCGCCCGCAGGTTGGACCATGTGGTGACCTTGTCTTAACACCACCCATGCGCCCGCAGGTTGGACCATGTGGTGACCCCGTCTTAACACCACCCATGCGCCCGCAGGTTGGACCATGTGGTGACCTTGTTGTAACACCACCCATGCGCCCGCAGGTTGGACCATGTGGTGACCTTGTCCTATCCCCTCCCATGCGCCCGCAGGTTGGACCATGTGGATACACAATAACTGATATGTTTCCTTATTTGCTTTCATACCAGAGCTTACAAAACATTCATACTTGCAATGATTACAAAGGTTTATTCGCGCGCACATACTAAACACATGAACTCGCTCAACATTATTGTTGATTTTTCAACTTACATGTATTTCAGGAAATTAACGGATCTGGCACGGTATGGCACGTTTTCCCGCTGCACTAGTTACGAGATCATCTGGGTTTGGGGAAATGTGACTCTTTCCTGGACAAGTCACAATCCTTAAACTGTGTTTATGATATGTTGTTGAACAATGTCGTTAGAATGCGTTTCGTTAAGACAATGTTGTTGTATTTGGTTTTTAAAACTTGAATCTATGGATGATCTTGCATGATTTTATTTCATATAGCTTTGTTATGGTTAAGCTATGGTATTAAGAAGTCACACCAAATTAACCACGCTTCCGCAAAGCCAGGGTGTGACAATAGCACAGTTGTCACAATCTCCCCTACTTCAGGAAATTTCGTCCCGAAATTTTAAATAGAGGAAGCTTGTGAAAACAACTGCGGATATTTTGCCTTCATCTGGTCCTCACGTTCCCAAGTAAACTCTGGGCCATGTTTGGACTCCCAATAAACTTTGACCAACCGAATTCGTTTATTCTTCAACTGTTTGACTGCACGGTCAATTATCTCCACAGGTTTCTCGACAAAGTGCATAGTCTCATCAACTTGAATTTCGTCGAGTGGAATATGAAGATCAGCATCGACCAAAAATTTTTGCAAATTGGACACTTGGAATGTTGGGTGAATATTCCCTAGCTCTGGAGGTAGCTCTAATCGGTAGGCAACCTTTCCGACTCTTTCAACAATCTTAAATGGTCCAACATATCGAGGTGCAAGTTTTCCTTTCTTTCCAAATCTCACCACTCCCTTCCAAGGTGACACCTTGAGTAGGACACGGTCTTCGACTTGAAATTCTAGGGGCTTGCGTCGCATATCCGCATAACTCTTTTGACGGCTTCTTGCTATCACAAGATTATCGTGGACCTTCTTGATTTTGTCTGTTGTTTCCAGAATGAGCTCAGGTCCAGTAAGCTGAGCTTCACCGATCTCATTCCAACAGACAGGTGAATGACATTTTCGACTGTATAGAGCTTCGAATGGTGCCATATTAATGCTAGCATGATAACTGTTGTTGTAAGAGAACTCGATCAATGGTAGATGAGAATCCCAATTACCACCAAAGTCTATCACGCATGCTCTAAGCATATCCTCCAAAGTTTGAATCGTCCTCTCAGATTGTCCATCTGTTTGGGGATGATAAGCAGTGCTTAGATTTAGTTGGGTTCCCATAGCAGATTGCATGGTCTTCTAGAAATGAGATGAAAACCGAGCATCACGATCGGAAATGATATCCACAGGAACACCATGTCGTGATACAATCTCATCAACATAAATCTTTGCAAGTTTATCAGCAGATAGATCCTCGCGAATCAGAATAAAATGAGCTGACTTCGTTAATCGATCGATAACAACCCAAATAGCATCATGACCTTTAGACGTACGCAGTAACTTTGTGATGAGATCCATAGCAATGTTCTCCCACTTCCAAACCCGTATCTCTGGTTGTACAAGCAAACAAGAAGGTCGTTGATGTTCAGCCTTGACTTTGAGACAAGTTAGGCATTTCGATACATACAAGGCAACATCCTTTTTCATACCAGGCCACCAATACTGAGTACGAAGATCCTTGTACATTTTATCAGCACCAGGATGGATAGAATATCGAGACTTATGAGATTCGTCCATCACTAAAGTGCGGAGATCATTTTGCTTCAGA
Source organism: Helianthus tuberosus (assembly GCA_030545235.1). Classification (NCBI taxonomy): domain Eukaryota; kingdom Viridiplantae; phylum Streptophyta; class Magnoliopsida; order Asterales; family Asteraceae; genus Helianthus; species Helianthus tuberosus. The sequence continues at coordinate 54,474,104 of CM060402.1, forward strand.
ATCCACAAACGATCCTTGAAATAGAGTAACCCATCTCCTTTCGTTTCGAGTTTAAGCTCGAGTTGAAGCGGTAGCTCATATTTCAATAAGCCTTTGATCACACAAGATCGTTGAGCTTGAAGGACACGAGATTGAATATCCGATAGAGTTTGAACAGAATGAAGCTTGACTCGATCCTTTCGACTAAGCGCATCGGCTACGACATTCGCCTTACCAGGATGGTAGCGAATTTCGTAATCATAGTCGTTTAAGAGTTCAACCCATCATCGTTGCCTCATGTTCAGCTCCTTCTAATTAAAAATGTGTTGGAGACTTTTGTGGTCTGTGAAAACCACACACTTCGTGCCATAAAGATAGTGTCTCCAGATTTTTAGAGCAAAAACTACGGCACCCAATTCAAGATCATGAGTGGTGTAGTTCTTCTCGTGAACTTTCAGTTGTCTAGACGCGTAGGCTATGACTTTACCTCGTTGCATAAGAACGTAACCAAGTCCTAGATTCGACGCGTCACAATAGACAACGAAATCATCGTTTCCATCGGGCAAAGACAAAATAGGAGCATCACACAGCTTCTGTTTCAGCGTTTGGAACGCTTCTTCTTGTTTGGGTCCCCATTTAAAAGGCTTATTCTTCTGAGTCAAAGCAGTGAGTGGAACCGCAATCTTTGAGAAGTTCTAAATGAAACGACGATAATATCCAGCAAGACCAAGAAAAGAATGAACTTCTGTAGGTGTCGTTGGTGTATTCCAATCCTTAATTGTAGCAATTTTGGATGGATCCACATGAATACCCTGCTCGTTGACTATATGACCCAAAAACTAAACTTCTTTAAGCCAAAATTCACACTTGGAGAATTTAGCAAAAAGTTGTTCCTTCTTTAGGAGTTCCAGTGTCAAACGAAGGTGTTGCTCGTGATCGGCTCGGACTTCGAATAAATGAGAATATCATCAATGAACACAATGATGAACTTGTCTAAATAAGGTTTACAAACCCTATTCATTAAGTCCATGAAGATAGCTGGGGTATTTGTCAAACCAAAAGGCATAACAGTGAACTCGTAATGCCCATATCTCGTACGGAAGGCAGTTTTGGGAATATCTTCTTCGAGTACACGAAATTGATGATACCCAGAACGCAGATCGATCTTGGAGAAACATGAAGCACCTTGCAGCTGATCAAAGAGATCATCAATTCGAGGTAGGGGATATCGATTCTTGATGGTAAGCTTATTAAGCTCACGATAATCGATACACATTAGAAATGACCCATCTTTCTTCTTCACAAACAGGACAGGAGCGCCCCAAGGTGAATAACTTGGTCTGTTGAATCCTTTATCAGATAACTCTTGAAGATGTTTAGATAATTCTTGCATCTCCGACGGTACAAGACGATAAGGTGCTTTCGCAATCGGGTTGGCATTGGGTACAAGGTTAATATGAAACTCGACTTGACGAACTGGAGGCAAACCAGGCAGTTCATCGGGAAACACCTCTGGATAATCTCGAACAACCGGAATATCTTAAATGCGCTTGCTCTTGCCTTTCTCCTCGGTGACATGTGCCAGAAAAGCAACATATCCTTTTTGTAAATAACTTTGGGCTTTCGTACACGACATGAGTTTCAATCCACCAGATGGTTTCTCGCCACGAACTTCCAGAACATCGCTAGACGAAAGAGGAATACGAACGATTTTATCGAAACAAATCACCTAAGCGTGATGTTTGGTCAACCAATCCATTCCAATGATAATGTCGAAACTCCCAAGTTGCATCGGCACTATGTCAATAGGAAAAAGATGGTTATCGAGGTTCAACTGACAATTGCGAATAACAGAATCGAGTACAAGAGGTTTACCAGTAGCAAATTCGACAGATAAGGGTTTCCTCAGTTTAGTTCTAGGTATCGCAAGTAAAGGCTCAAAAGATAACGAAACAAAACTTCTATCGGCACCAGAATAAAAAGAATAGATGCAGGTTGATGGTTAACAAGGAACGTACCGTTAACAACCTCGTTATTAGCACGCGCTTCGTTTTCATTCAAATTATACGCTCGTCCACGAGCGGGATTCACATTCGCATTTGCATTTGCATTTGCATTTGCATTTGCATTCGCGTTCACCAACCTCGGGCAGTTGTTGCGGAAGTGACCAAACTCTCCGCAATTATAACACGAACCAGGTGGGAATCTAGCAGCATTCCCCTGAACCTGTGCTGGATTCTGAACAGCTTGATTCTGACCCAAACTGTGACACTCTAGGTTTTCCCGAGCAACTTTCTTGTATTAGCATTATGTATACGTATATTATTAATTGAAAGTTTGTGAAGTATCGTAACGTGCTATGTGATCCTTGTATCTAGTTATGTGTACGTAGTATATATATGTATATGCGTGTATTGGTGAGCCGAGACCATAAGAATTCGACTCGAGACCACTCGGTCTCGAGTGAACCAAACCAGTTGGGCCACACACACCCGAGAAGCCCACTCGGAAACCCTTTTAGGGTGAACGGCCCTTGAATGGAGTATAAAACCCCTACCCAAGCCAACATTTCCCCTTTTTTGGACACTCAATCATTTGCTCAAATTCCCAAACATTCCCTCACACTCACTAGTCACTCCTACACTCCCCTACTTCCTCTCACTAAAACCCTAGCCACACCATTCTTCTCCCTCTCGGATCCAACCGGTAGCATTGAAGGTCCTCGGATCGGCTCGTGTCATTCACTCAAGAACTTCCTTTCGACATTCTTACTCACCTTCATACTCTCGGTTCTTAATCGGTTAGTGTCTTTTGCTTGTAGATGAAAATATTAAATGTGTTGCTTGATGACTACATGCATGTTGAAAGTGTTCATCTTGAATGGTTGATGATGTGCAAATTGCTTATATGTTTACTCATGTTCTTCATTATTGGGAGATGCAAAATGATTGATGTTTTGGATAAGAGTAGCTTAATATGTTCATAACTAGTTGATTCATGATAGAAAATGTGGTGTTGCAAAATCATATGTTTAGGTGATAGAAGGCCAGTTATGATTCATAGTTGTTCACCTAAATGGATGAAAGATGGGATGGTTGGAGTTCATTTGTGTAAGAATCTAGAAAATCCTAATGATGAACCGTATGAACATGTGATGAATATGTGTTGAATGTGTTTTGAATATTTGAAATGGTTGGGTTTTGATCTGTTTTGATTAGTGTAGAATAATGAAAACATGTTTGTGCATTGTTGATTGGCCAGTACATAAAATCATGAATATGCAATCCTAATGGTTAGTACAAAAAGCTGGTACATGTTCTAGAAGGATCTCCTCATCAGACATGCGAGTCGAGACCCCCGGTTTCGACTCGAAACCATCTAAGTGACGACTCGAGACCAAGCAGCAGACATCAAGGACTCGAAACCAGCAAGATCTCGACTCGAGATCTCATGATCTCGACTCGAGACTAAAATCGAGACCTCCGAGGTTGCGACTCATGCCTGCACCACTCGAGACTGCCCATCCATAACTCGAGACCTCTTGGTTGCGACTCGAGACCCCGTGTTCTCGAGTCGAGACCACCTGGTCTCGACTGGGCTGTCCGACTCAGTTATTAGGCCACAATATGTGACAACCTGTTTTGGGCTGTGCGTGTTTGCCTGCTTCTGTTCGATTGGATTATGTGCTGCCATGATGTAACTGTTTTAACTGTTAGAACCGGCCCAATAACGTATAGGGTACTGGTATGATTTGTATGCTACGCGTTAGATACGTATAAGATCTACGTGACTTATTTGTACCCGAGCCTGACCCATACTGGTAACCATGTTAGGTCGTGGTGACCAGCGTGCCTGACCAAGTAAACTAATATGCCGAGCAACCCAAGGTGAGTTCACAACTTTTAAAGCATGCGTTCCCAGTGGTTGGGAAACGGAACTTAAAACAACGCTATCCCCTTGTGAGGGATACAAACCTACTTTTCTCCCCTTATGTGGGACCTTTAGTTAATTACTATTTATATTGGATGCAACGAGCAATACTAAACGAAACTCTATCACTCAAGTCCCTACTACTTAATACCGATTAGTCTCCGGGGCCTGGCGAACGGGTTATTAGTTGATAGCGCTATTTAGGTCTCACCAGCCTCACCCCGTGCTTGCGTATAGGATCGGGCGTGAACTAATAGACTCTGGAAAACCGTCAATGACGATAGACATTGACAAATAGGGCACTCTACGGAAACGTACGGTCGCATAGTATTCGGTATTGTAAACAGTTTAGTAGCTTACTTTTGGGGTTGCTCCCCATGGCATGGTATAAATGAGTAAATTAACTGTTAAAACAAGTTTTTGGAATTAAAAACTGGATAAACTCGTGAACTCGCCAACATTATGTTGATACCCTACTGCATGCTTTGCAGGTACCCAGTGACTCAGGAGCTTGCAGCTTGGGGATGTGTAGTGGTCGTCATAACCCATGTGTTGGGTTCTATAATAAACTTGAACTATGAACTTTGTTTTAAACTGTTTTGCCTATGCTTCCGCTACTTACTTAAACTATCGTTTGAACTTAAAATCTTTTGAACTTTAACTATGGTAGTATCAACCCTTAGGGTTGGAGAACATTCTTATTAGTAACTAAATGCTCAGTATAATTGGTGGCTGGATCCTGGTCAGTCACACACCTCGCGGTAGTACTCCGCATGTGGATTTGAGGGTGTGACAAATTGGTATCAGAGCCATTGGTTATAGTGAACTCGGTTTTAAAAAGAAAGCCTTTTTGAGAAAAACCAGACTATAACCCGTGACTCGTGACAACACTACACTCTAAGTGCAAGACTCAAAGTATTAGACCTCATGGCTCGGACTTGTGTTTACTTGCTTGTTTATTTTATGTCTATGCTCTACTATACGTAGTAGTGTGCCTAGTTAGATAGATACACCTCCCTCTTCTATCTCCTTCTCGCTACGTTATGACATCGCACTCATATTGTGTTTTCTGGTTGTGAAGACAATGAGTGGACGCGGAAGAGGAAACGTTAACATGACTCAGGCTCAGTTTGCTAACCTGATCAACACGGTGGCTGCAGCTTTCGCAGCTCACCCTAGAGGTAAACTCGTTATTTTAGGATGTTTAGATCCTACTCCCGCATCGTCTTTTCACCTCTAAGCCTATTCGCTTCTCTTCTTGCAACAGGTCAGCCTGCACCTTCGCAACCATGTGTTTGTACCTTCAAAACCTTTATGGATTGCAAGCCTCTCCCTTTCAATGGCACTGAGGGTGCCATAGGTCTTCTGCACTGGATTGAGAAGGCCGAAGCTGTGTTTGCTATCTGCGAGTGTCCCCCTGCTAATTGGGTGAAGTTTGCTACTGGTACGCTTGAAGGAAACGCGCTTTCATTTTGGAAAGCGCAGATTCAGATGCTTGGTTAGGAAACTGCTAATGCTACTGCTTGGGAAGATTTCAAGAACATGATCAAGGAGGAGTACTGTCATAGGGATGACATCCACAAGCTTGAAAACGAGTACTACGAGCTTAAGATGGTTGGGTCAGAGATTGAGACCTACACCAAGCTGTCTAACGATTACGCTGCTCTCTGTCCAAACATGTCTCGGCCTATTTATCGAAGGATCGAACTGTACATCAAGGGTTTGGTTCCAGAAATCCAGAGCTTGGTCACTTCAGCTAACCTCACTACCATTAAGCCAGTCATTCGTCTTGCTCACAAACTCACTGATCAGGCTGTGGAACAGGGCAAGTTGCCCAAAAGGATCAGTGCTACTGCTGGAACTTCTAGTGATAACAAACGTAAGTGGGATGGAAATCAGGGTAAGGATGCTAACCCCACTCAGGCCCTAGTTCAGCTAAGGAAGACTGAAAACAACAAAGGCCCTCAGCAACAGGGTGGCTATCGAGGGAACCACCCCAAGTGTAACAAGTGTAACCGACACCACAGTGGGCCATGTGGAAAGGGCCAATGTCAGTGATGCAACAAGATGGGGCATGAAGCCAAAGACTGCAGAAGCCAGCTTCCAGCTAGGCAGAACCAGCAACAACCTCAGCAACAGCAGCAGTAAGGGAATAACCATGGATGCTTCAAATGTGGAGCAACAGGGCACCTGCGAAGGGATTACCCTGAACTGAACCTGAACCACAACAACAATCAGGGCGCTGGAAACAACGATCAAAACAACAACAATGCTGGAAATGGTGCTAGAGGAAGGGCTTTTGTGATTGGAGCTGGAGAAGCTAGGAATGATCCCAACGTTGTGGTGGGTAAGTTCCTACTCGATGATCGTTATGTTTCTGTATTGTTTGATTCTGGAGCCGATGCTAGCTATGTATCCCTACGTATTAGTAAGAAGCTTAAGCGTACGCCTACGTTATTAAGTTCTAAGCATATCGTCGAGTTAGCTAATGGTAGAAACATCGACGCTTCACACGTTATCAGTAACTGCAAACTAGTATTGTCTGGTCAGACCTTCTGCATCGATCTCTTCCCTATCATTCTTGGAAGCTTTGACGTCGTCATTGGTATGGATTGGTTATCCAAACATCGGGCTGAAATCCTCTGTCAAGAGAAAATGGTACGTATTCCCCGTCCTTCTAGCGAACCCCTCATCATTCAAGGTGACAAAGGAGGAGTAGTCACAGGTATCATCTCATTCTTAAAGGCCCAAAAGTGTTTACGAAAGGGGCACACCACCATCTTAGCGTTTCTCACCGACACACATGAAAAGGAAAAGAGGATCGAAGATTTTCCAGTTGTAGGCGACTATCCCGAGGTATTTCCTGAAGAATTACCTGGACTCCCTCCTCACCGTCAGGTCGAATTTCAAATCGAGCTAACCCCTGGAGCGGCACCTATAGCTCGTGCGCCTTACCGACTAGCCCCCGCTGAACTGAAGGAACTGTCTACGCAACTGCAAGAACTTTTGGATAAAGGATTTATCCATCCTAGTTCGTCGCCGTGGGGAGCACCAGTGCTCTTTGTCAAGAAGAAGGATGGCACATTCTGCATGTGCATCGACTACCATGAGCTGAACAAGGTTACCCTCAAGAATCGTTACCCACTCCCGCGTATCGACGATCTATTTGACCAGTTGCAAGGATCGAGCTACTACTCCAAGATTGATCTGCGATCAGGTTATCATCAGTTGAGAGTCTGCGACGAGGACATCTCCAAAACTGCGTTCAGAACTCGTTATGGTCATTATGAGTTTCTCGTCATGCCTTTTGGGATGACCAACACGCATGCGGTATTTATGGATCTCATGAACCGAGTGTGCAAGCCTTACCTCGACAAATTTGTGATTGTGTTCATCGACGACATCCTGATCTACTCGAAAAGTCAAGAGGAGCATGAACAACACCTGCGTCTTATTCTCGAGCTCCTTCGCAACGAGCAACTATACGCCAAGTTCTCGAAATGTGACTTCTGGCTTCGAGAAGTTCACTTTCTTGGGCACGTGGTCAATCAGGACGGAATTCACGTCGATCCAGCTAAGATTGACTCTATAAAGAATTGGCCTACACCGAAGACTGCGATCGAAGTTCGCCAATTCTTGGGATTGGCATGATACTATCGTAGATTCATCAATGGATTTTGGAAGATCACACAACCTCTCACGACTGTCACTCAAAAGGGTATTGCTTACAAATGGAATGATGCTCAGGAGTCCGCTTTCCAGAAGCTAAAGGATAACCTTTGTAGTGCTCCTATTCTCTCGTTACTTGAAGGTACCGACGACTTTGTGGTTTACTGCGACGCGTCTATACATGGGCTCGGTTGCATGTTGATGCAACGCCAGAAAATTATCGCTTACGCTTCACGACAACTCAAGATTCACGAAAGGAACTACACGACGCACGACTTGGAACTCAGAGCGGTCGTATTTGCACTCAAGATTTGGATACATTACTTGTACGGTACCAAGTGCACGATTTACACCGATCACAAGAGTCTCCAGCATATCTTGGATCAAAAGGAGTTGAACATGAGGCAACGTAGATGGGTAGAACTCCTTAAAGACTACGAATGCGCAATTAAGTATCATCCAGGCAAGGCTAATGTGGTGGCCGACGCCCTTAGCAGGAAGGAAACCAAACCTAAGCGTGTTCGTGCTTTACAGCTCACTATCCACTCGAACCTCCCTAGTCAGATCCGCAATGCCCAAGATGAAGCACTCAAGGCTGAAAACCTCCCAGCCGAATCCCTGCGGGGTATGGAGAAACGGTTGGAACTCAAGGACGATGGTATTCGTTATGTTGTTGGTCGCATTTGGATTTCCTCCTATGGAAATCTCCGAGAACTTGTGATGGATGAAGCGCACAAGTCACGCTACTCGATACATCCTGGTGCCGATAAAATGTATCACGATCTCAAGATTCTGTATTGGTGGCCTAACATGAAGGTCCTCATAGCTAGGTACGTTAGCAAATGTTTGACCTGTGCTAGGGTCAAAGTCAAATACCAGAAGCCGTCGGGCTTGTTGCAACAACCAGAGCTTCCAACATGGAAATGGGAGCAGATTTCCATGGATTTTGTTACAGGCTTACCTAGGTCCCAAAGCGGGAACGACGCCATTTGGGTCATCGTGGACCGCCTAACCAAGTCTGCGCACTTCCTTGCGATCAAGGAAACATATAAGTATTCGAAGCTCGTCGCTATCTACTTAAAGGAAATAGTTGCTAGGCACGGAGTGTCAATCTCTATCATATCTGATCGTGACCCACGCTTTACATCCGAGCTATGGCAAGCTACCCATAGATCCTTTGGCTCACGTTTGGATATAAGCACTGCTTACCACCCAGACCGATGGTCAAACAGAACGTACCATCCAAACGCTTGAAGACATGCTGAGAGCATGTGTTATTGATTTTGGAAACAGGTGGGAATGACACTTACCGTTGGTAGAGTTCTCCTACAACAACAGCTACCACACCAGCATTCTGGCAACACCCTTTGAGGCATTGTACGGTCGCAAATGCCGATCACCTCTATGTTGGGCGGAAGTTGGCAAAAGCCAAATTACTGGCCCGGAACTTGTAGTCGAGACTACGGAAAAGATTACCCAGATCAGACAACGCATAGCGGTTGCTCGTGACCGTCAAAAAAGCTACGCTGATAAGCGTAGGAAACCGCTAGAATTCCAGGTCGGTGACCGGGTTCTACTTAAAGTCTCACCCTAGAAGGGTGTTGTCCGTTTTGGAAAGCGGGGCAAGCTTAATCCGCGATATGTCGGACCATTTGAAATTACCGAAAGGATCGGTAAGGTTGCATACAGATTGAATATGCCTGAAGAACTGAGTGCCGTGCACAACGTCTTTCACGTGTCTAATCTGAAGAAGTGTCTGTCAGATGAAACACTCATAATTCCTTTCAAGGAACTCACTTTTGGCGATCACCTACATTTTACTGAGGAACCGATTGAGATCATGGATCGAGAGATCAAAACCCTCAAACGTAGCCAGATACCTATCGTACGAGTCCGTTGGAACTCGCGCCGTAGCCCAGAGTTTACCTGGGAACGGGAAGACCTGATGAAGCGCAAATATCCCCAGTTGTTCCCTAACGAAACTTCCAGCACTGAAGCTACAACTAAATTTCGGGATGAAATTCCAAACTAAAGGGGGGATGATGTGACACCCCGTTGAAACGTTCTCACTCATACTAGCTTGTCAGTGGCTGCACTTTAACTTTCGGGACAAAAGTTCTTAAAACTTGGGGATAATGTGACACTCTAGGTTTTCCCAAGCAGCTTTCTTGTATTAGCATTATGTATACTCATATTATTAATTGAAAGTTTGTGAAGTATCATAACGTGCTATGTGATCCTTGTATCTAGTTATGTGTACGTAGTATATATATGTATATGCGTGTATTGGTGAGCCAAGACCACAAGAACCCGACTCGAGACCAGTCGGTCTCGAGTGAACCAAACCAGTTGGGGCACACACACCCGAGAAGCCCACTCGGAAACCCTTTTAGGGTGCACGGCCCTTGAATGGAGTATAAAACCACTACCCAAGCCAACATTTCCCCTATTTTGGACACTCAATCGTTTTCTCAAATCCCCAAACGTTCCCTCACACTCACTCCCACACTCCCCTACTTCCTCTCACTAAAACCCTAGCCACACCATTCTTCTCCCTCTTGGATCCAACCGGTAGCATTGAAGGTCCTCGGATCGGCTCGTGTCATTCACTCAAGAACTTCCTTTCGACATTCTTACTCACCTTCATACTCTCGGTTCTTAATCGGTTAGTGTCTTTTGCTTGTAGATGAAAATATTAAATTGCTTGATGACTACATGCATGTTGAAAGTGTTCATCTTGAATGGTTGATGATGTGCAAATTGCTTATATGTTCACTCACGTTCTTCATTATTGGGAGATGCAAAATGATTGATGTTTTGGATAAGAGTAGCTTAATATGTTCATAACTAGTTGATTCATGATAGAAAATGTGGTGTTGCAAGATCATATGTTTAGGTGATAGAAGGCCAGTTATGATTCATAGTTGTTCACCTAAATGGATGAAAGATGGGATGGTTGGAGTTCATTTGTGTAAGAATCTAGAAAATCCTAATGATGAACCGTATGAACATGTGATGAATATGTGTTGAATGTGTTTTGAATATTTGAAATGGTTGGGTTTTGATCTGTTTTGATTAGTGTAGAAAAATGAAAACATGTTTGTGCATTGTTGATTCGCCAGTACATAAAATCATGAATATGCAATCCTATTGGTTAGTACAAAAAGTTGGCACATGTTCTAGAAGGATCTCCTCATCAGACATGCGAGTTGAGACCCCCGGTTTCAACTCGAGACCATCAAAGTGATGACTCGAGACCAAGCAGCATACATCAAGGACTCAAAACCAGCAAGATCTCGACTCGAGATCTCATGATCTTGACTCGAGACTAAACTCGAGACCTCCGAGGTTACGACTCATCCCTGCTGTCACACCCCCAAAATCCACCTGCGGAGTATCACCGCTTGGAGGCGTAACTGACCAGGATCAAGCCACCAATCATATTGAACATAACAAGTAATAAGTAAAATTCAACCACACAATATGAAAGGTGTTTCAAATAAAAAAATAGTTTAAGTTGCAAGCGGAAGCATAATGTCGAAAACCAAAGCATAAGTTAATAATGTTTAAGTTCATCATGAACACTCAATGTCCATGCTCCACAACGACTCTTCCCCATGCAAGCTCCTGCTAAACCTAGTGACCTGTAAAGCATGTAGTAACGAGTCAACAACAAAGTTGAGCGAGTTCACAGTTGGGTGTTGGTTTAAGTTAATCCAAAAAAATAGTTTCCTTTAACTGGCATCCTTGCCGTGGGGGTTACCCCATAGTTGAAAACGTGTTTTGTTTAATCTCGTTTACTCTGGCAATCCAGCCGTGGGGGCTACCCCATGTTTATACTACTAGACTCGTTACCATATCGACCACTAACTTTAGTCATGTTTATGTGCCCTTAGCGTCAATGTCTATCATCATTGACGTGCCCAGATCCATTTGTTCACGCTCGTCCTCTGCGGCACGGTGTGAGGCTTGTCAGACCTAAATAGCGCTATCTAACTAATGACCCGCACGCCATTGGCCCAGCGATTAAGTCGATATAAAAAGGAGGGACTTCGTGATAGAGTTTGGTCTAGTGAAATTTAAAATGTCCAAGAGGACGAGGAATTACATTCCTTAACCCGTACTGTCCTACCCAAGAAGGACGAGGAATCCCTATTCCTTAACCCATTCCCAACCCACCGGGAATTTCCATGCTTTGTAGAAAGTGTGAACTCACCTTAGGTTAGCTCGGCAGATAAGCGAAAGGTCAAATCGAGCTACTTGAGGCTAACCACGTCCTAACATGGTTACCACACAAGTCAGGTCTAGGTTCAAGTAGTACACGTATGTTTACACAGTTTTAGCAAATCAAGAACACGTAATGATCATGGCAAACACATAATACATGTTAACATATTAACAGTAGCAGTCAAGTACTCATCATGTCCAAACTTGTGCGACCCGAAAGATAAAGCCCAATAAACCGGCGGCCCAACCTATTGTGCGATCAGCATAACTTGTGCGATCAGATCAGAACTTGTATGATCTGATCTTGTGCGACCGACAAGCTTGTGCGATTAGTTTAAATATCCGAAACTTGTGCTAGTTAGTTATATCATTCAACAGTTTCCTTCTTTACACACAATCAATCAACACAATTAACAGTTTTAGATCATGCAAATCATCGATCAAACAAGCATATTCTAACCGATTTCTCATGAACCCTAATTATGAATAACACATGAACAATAATCATCACACTTAAACATATTAACATAGTTCATGTTCTTGACCACAACTCATCAATCACTCGAACATGACACATCACAGCCGAATATCCTCAATCAACATAACATCATCAACCCTTATTTTGATCCGTGAATACTACACATGTACCGATTTCATGAACATTATTTCTATTCGGTTCCTACCCATCTAAATCAACATCAAGCATATATCAAACCTTATAGTGATCAGACAGTTTGTTCATCCTATCAAATCCCGAATAACATAAATTCGATCATATGATAACATCAACCAAAACGAAATCAAACAATAACATAACACTAACCGGTTAAAGAATGGAACGAGGATTGATCCGAATAGAAAGTCTTCGATGGAGAAGGGATGTAGCTGCCGTCAAGTTCGTGAGGGAGAGAGAGAGAGAGAGATTAGGGTTTGGTGTGTTTTCTTGTTTTGTAACAAATGAGAAACAAAACTCCCTAAGGATATGTGTATGCGTATGGAAGAGTGGGCCGAACCCAAACTTGGGCTACCCTTTTGATTCGATTACAAGTTGTGCGGCCCAACAGGGCTTGTGCGATCGGGTTGTGTTGTTGTGTGATCGGTTCGTTTATATACAATATAATTCGTTACACATAAACACATAACATAACATTCAATTAATCAACCAAGTTCATATAATCACATAACGTTCTCACTAGTTACATCAAGGTACAAAGAGAGGTTTGAAATACGAGTTGTCACATTATCCCCAAGTTGAAAGAAATTTCGTCCCGAAATTTGGTACGTACTCACTGAGGAAGCTAGTTAAGTTGCATGGTTTTCCTGGTTTTCCTGGGGTGTCACATCCTTCCCCCGTTGGTTTGGAATTTCATCCTGAAATTCCGCAGTAGCTTCAGCCTCAGTAGTGGTTGTACTATTGTCGAACAATTGGGGATACTTTTGTTTCATCAGATCTTCGCGTTCCCAGGTGAACTCTGGGCCACGACGGGAGTTCCAACGAACTCGAACGAGAGGTATTCTGGTGTGCTTGAGAATCTTCACATCTCGGTCAGTAATCTCTACTGGTTCCTCAACGAATCGTAACTGATCGTCGATAGTGAGCTCCTTCAAAGGAACTATGAGGGTCTTATCTGACAGACACTTCTTCAGATTCGACACGTGGAAAACGTTGTGAACTCCACTGAGTTCTGTTGGTAGGTTCAGTTTGTAGGCCACCTTGCCTATCTTCTCTATAATTTCGAAAGGTCCGACGTATCGTGGGTTAAGTTTGCCTCGTTTGCCAAAACGAACCACACCTTTCCAAGGTGAGACTTTGAGTAGTACTCGATCCCCAACCTGGAACTCGAGTGGTTTCCTGCGCTTATTTGCGTAAGCTTTCTGATGGTCGCGAGCTGCCGCCATGCATTGTCGTATCTGAGCAATCCTTTCTGTTGTGTCTACCACAAGTTCTGGGCCAGTGATCTGGCTGTCGCCAACCTCTGCCCAACATAGAGGTGATCGGCATTTACGCCCGTACAATGCCTCAAACGGAGCGGCTTGAATGCTGGTGTGGTAGCTGTTATTATACGAGAATTACACAAGTGGCAGATGCTTTTCCCAGCCGTTGCCAAAGTCAATCACACATGCCCTAAGCATGTCTTCAAGGGTTTGGATGGTTCGTTCAGACTGCCCATCCGTCTGTGGATGATATGCGGTGCTTATGTCTAAACGAGAGCCAAAAGATTTGTGCATTGCTTGCCACAGTTCAGAAGTAAAACGTGCATCATGATCGGAAATAATAGAGGTTGGCACCCCGTGCCTCGAGACAACTTCCTTAAGGTAAACGTTTGCTAAAGTAGAGAACTTGTCTGTTTCCTTGATAGCCAAAAAGTGTGCAGACTTTGTGAGTCGATCCACGATCACCCAAATAGTATCATTTCCACGTTGAGATCTAGGCAGGCCAGTAACGAAATCCATGGAAATTTGCTCCCATTTCCATTGTGGTATCTCTGGTTGTTGGAGTACGCCTGATGGTTTCTGATATTCTGTCTTGACTCTCGCACAAGTCAAACATTTGCTAACGTAGGTTGCTATGTGAGCTTTCATGCTAGGCCACCAATACGTAGTTCTTAAGTCGTGGTACATCTTATCTGAACCAGGATGTAATGAGTAACGAGACTTATGTGCTTCATCCATCACAAGTTCGCGTAAGTTTCCATAAAGTGGGACCTAAATGCGCCCTGTTACGTAGTATGCGTCGTCTTCCTTTTGTTCTAATCGTTGCCTTGAGCCACGTAGGGCTTCAGCCCTAACGTTTTCTGGTTTCAATGCTTCAACCTGAGCATCTCGTATCTGGGAAGGAAGACTAGACTGAATGGTAAGTTGTAATGCTCGCACGCGTTTAGGCGTAGTATCCTTTCGACTGAGGGCGTCAGCCACGACATTGGCTTTGCCTGGATGGTACTTGATCGCGCATTCGTAATCGTTCAATAACTCGACCCATCGACGTTGTCGCATATTCAGTTCCTTTTGCTTGAAGATATGCTCGAGACTCCTGTGATCGGTGTAGATGGTGCACTTGGTACCGTACAGGTAATGTCTCCATATCTTAAGTGCGAAAACAACAGCTCCCAGCTCCAGATCGTGTGTAGTGTAGTTCCTTTCATGAATCTTAAGTTGACGCGAGGCGTAAGCGATGACTTTATCCCGTTGCATTAGCACACAACCAAGACCCTGAATTGACGCGTCGTAATAAACCACAAAATCATCTGTGCCCTCTGGCAATGAAAGGATAGGTGCGCTACAAAGTCTATCCTTTAAGTGCTGAAATGCTGATTCCTGTGCATTACCCCAACGATAGACAACGCCTTTCTGAGTTAGTGAGGTGAGGGGTTGTGCAATATTGGAGAAGTCTTTGATGAACCTTCTATAATAGCCCGCCAAACCCAAGAATTGGCGGATTTCCGTTGATGTACGGGGTGCAGGCCAGTTCTTGATCGAGTCTACCTTGGATGGATCAACATGAATCCCATCCTTGTTTACCACGTGGCCTAGGAAATGGACTTCACGAAGCCAGAAGTCACATTTCGAGAACTTTGCATAGAGTTGCTCTGTACGTAGAAGTTCCAAGATAAGTCGCAAATGCTGCTCGTGTTCCTCCTGATTCTTGGAGTAGATCAAAATGTCGTCGATGAATACAATCACGAACTTATCCAAGTAAGGCTTGCACACTCTGTTCATAAGATCCATGAAAACTGCAGGTGCATTTGTTAACCCGAATGGCATGACCAGAAACTCGTAGTGGCCATAGCGAGTTCTGAATGCTGTTTTGGAGACGTCCTCGTCCCGGACTCTTAGTTGATGGTAGCCTGACCTCAGATCGATCTTTGAATAGTAGCTCGACCCTTGCAGCTGGTCGAACAAGTCGTCAATGCGTGGAAGAGGATAGCGATTCTTTACGGTCACCTTGTTTAGTTCACGGTAATCTACGCACATACGGAAAGTACCGTCTTTCTTCTTCACAAAAAATACGGGAGCTCCCCAGGGCGAAGAACTAGGACGAATGAAACCCTTATCCAAGAGTTCTTGCAATTGCTTGGACAGTTCTTCCAATTCGGTTGGAGCTAAGCGATAAGGTGCTCGAGCTATGGGTGCTGCTCCAGGAGCTAGCTCGATCTGGAATTCGACTTGACGGTGAGGCGGTAGCCCAGGTAAATCTTCAAGAAACACTTGAGGAAAATCGCGTACAACTGGAATATCCTCTATTTTCTTCTCTTTCATAGATGCATCAGTAACGAGAGCTAGTATAGCAGTGTGCCCCTTTCGCAAACATTTCTGGGCCTTTAGGAAAGAGATGATGCCCACAACAGCACCACTCTTGTCACCTTGAATCATGAGAGGTTCTTTACCAGAACGGGGAATACGAACAATCTTCTCTTTGCATAGGATCTCTGCTTGCTGTTGTGATAACCAATCCATCCCAATGACGATGTCGAAACTACCCAGAACTATAGGAATGAGATCGGTAGAGAAAGTCTGACCAGCGAGGATAATATTACAACCCTGAACTATGTGTGTGGCCTCTAGACTTTTACCATTTGCTAATTCTACGACATGCTTGGTGTTCAAAAGTGTGGGTGTGCACTTGAGCATTTGACTAACTTTTAGAGACACATAACTGGTATCGGCACCCGAATCAAATAAAACAGTAACATAAAAGTCATCCAGTATAAACTTACCCATCACGACGTTGGGGTCATTCCTAGCATCACCCTGACCAAGCACGAACACGCGGCCCCAGGCGCCATTGTTTCCATTGTTTCCCCCGTTGTTATCCCCATTGTTGTTCCCATTGCCCTGATTATTGTTGTTGTTGTTCTGATTCTGGTTTAACTGAGGGCAGTTCCGCTTGAAGTGGCCTTCAGCACCACACTGAAAGCACCCCCTGTTTCCTCGCTGTTGCTGCTGCTGGTTCTGTGGAGCGGGTGGTTGTTGTTGATGGTTCTGATTCGCAGGTCGTGAGCTCCTGCAATCCTTAGCTTCATGACCCATCTTGAGACACCGCTGACAAGGACCCTTGTTGCACTGACCATTGTGGTGTCTGTTGCATTTGTTGCACTTTGGGAGGTTTCCTCGATATCCACCCTGCCCTTGACTACCAGAAGATTGCTGACCAGGACTCTGGTAGTCATCAATCTTTCGCTGCTGCACCTGGAACTGAACTGAAGTCGAACCTTTGCTGGAGGCTCCATCCCATTTTCTCTTGTTATCACTGGGAATAGCAGAAGTAGTAATGGTAGTAGCACCGATACGCTTAGGCAGCCTGTTCTGTTCCACTGCCTAGTCTGTGAGACGATGAGCAAGACGAGTAACATCCTGGATGGTAGCAAGGTTAGCCGAAGTCACATGGCTTTGAATTTCTGGTACAAGACCCCTGAGATACAGCTCGATACGCTTAATGGGAGGTTCCACCATAGTTGGATACAAGATGGCCAGCTCGTTTGACCTTTTTGTATACGCCTCTATCTCTGACCCTGTCATCTTCAGGTTAAAGAACTCCACTTCCAACTTGTGGATGTCATCACGACTACAGTATTCCCGCTTGATCAGTTCCTTAAAGTCGTTCCATGGGGTGGCATTGGCAGCTACCAGCCCCAACATTTGCACTTGTGCGTTCCACCAAGTCAATGCAACGCCTTCGAGAGTACCAGTGGCGTACTTCACCCTACGAGCCTCAGGGCATTCACACATTTCGAAGACTGACTCGAGCTTCTCGAACCAGTGGAGGAGTCCAACGGCCCCTTCAGTGCCACTAAAAGTACCAGGACGACAGTCCATGAAAGTTTTGAACGTGCACGCAGGCGGCTGAGCATGCTGGCCTGTTGTGTAAACAAGAATAGGACAAGTTAAACACAAGAGTTGGTTTAGGAGTGTAGGATCTAAAGATCCTAGAGTGAGTTGCGACTGCAGGATATACCTCCTGCTTGGGCGGCTGCAAGTGCCGCAGCAACTTGTTGGTTAATCAGAGTCGTCAACTGGGCTTGAGTCATGTTAACGCGTCCAGCCATGATTTTCATATCAAGGGAAACATGAGTGAGAGGGGTTCGCGAAAGTGCGATGACAGAAGAGAGTAAGCACACATGTGTTTCAATCAACAGTTGTTACGTTTATCTAAGCATACCATGTGCAAAGTTCTATGTAATCTAGCAAGTAGGCAATGTAAACATAAATCATATTACCTAGGATGTTGAGTCTTGCACGTGGAGCGAAGCGTCGTTGTGGATCGTTGAGCACTGTTCTGGTTATAGTCTGGTTTTAACAAAAACTTTTTCCCTTATTAAAACCAAGTTCACTATAACCAATGGCTCTGATACCAATCTGTCACACCCCCAAAATCCACCTGCGGAGTATCACCGCTTGGAGGCGTGACTGACCAGGATCAAGCCACCAATCATATTGAACATAACAAGTAATAAGTAAAATTCAACCACATAATATGAAAGGTGTTTCAAATCAAAAACATAGTTTAAGTTGCAAGCGGAAGCATAATGTCGAAAACCATGGCATAGGTTAATAATGTTTACGTTCATCATGAACACTCAATGTCCATGCTCCACAACGACTCTTCCCCATGCAAGCTCCTGCTAAACCTAGTGACCTGCAAAGCATGTAGTAACGAGTCAACAACAAAGTTGAGCGAGTTCACAGTTGGGTGTTGGTTTAAGTTAATCCAAAAACGTAGTTTCCTTTAACTGGCATCCTTGCCGTGGGGGTTACCCCATCGTTGAAAACGTGTTTTGTTTAATCCCGTTTACTCTGGCAATCCAGCCGTGGGGGCTACCCCATGTTTATACTACTAGACTCGCTACCATATCGACCACTGACTTTAGTCATGTTTATGTGCCCTTAGCGTCAACGTCTATCATCATTGACGTGCCCAGATCCATTAGTTCACGCCCGTCCTCTGCGGCACGGTGTGAGGCTTGTCAGACCTAAATAGCGCTATCTAACTAATGACCCGCTCGCCATTGGCCCGGCGATTAAGTCGATATAAAAAGGAGGGACTTCGTGATAGAGTTTGGTCTAGTGAAATTTAAACTGTCCAAGAGGACGAGGAATTACATTCCTTAACCCGTACTGTCCTACCCAAGAAGGACGAGGAATCCCTATTCCTTAACCCATTCCCAACCCACCGGGAATTTCCATGCTTTGTAGAAAGTGTGAACTCACCTTAGGTTAGCTCGGCAGATAAGCGAAAGGTCAAATCGAGCTAGTTGAGGCTAACCACGTCCTAACATGGTTACCACACAAGTCAGGTCTAGGTTCAAGTAGTACACGCATGTTTACACAGATTTAGCAAATCAAGAACACGTAATGATCATGGAAAACACATAATACATGTTAACATATTAACAGTAGCAGTCAAGTACTCATCATGTCCAAACTTGTGCGACCCGAAAGATAAAGCCCAATAAACCGGCGGCCCAACCTATTGTGCGATCAGCATAACTTGTGCGATCAGATCAGAACTTGTATGATCTGATCTTGTGCCACCGAAAAGCTTGTGCGATTAGTTTAAATATCCGAAACTTGTGCTATTTAGTTATATCATTCAACAGTTTCCTTCTTTACACACAATCAATCAACACAATTAACAGTTTTAGATCATGCAAATCATCGATCAAACAAGCATATTCTAACCGATTTCTCATGAACCCTAATTATGAATAACACATGAACAATAATCATCACACTTAAACATATTAACATAGTTCATGTTCTTGACCACAACTCATCAATCACTCGAACATGACACATCACAGCCGAATATCCTCAATCAACATAACATCATCAACCCTTATTTTGATCCGTGAATACTACACATGTACCGATTTCATGTGTCACACCCCGACCACGTATATCATACAAGACGTGGCGGAAAAAGTCGGGGAGTGTTGTAACAGAATTAATTGTTTCAAATCCATGGCAAACAAAGTTGTATTTATTTATCAACATAAGTGTTACATTGTTTCAAACAGGAAATACAGAGTTTATAACATAATTAAACATCGTCTAGTTTCGTTTTAAGTTTCTAAGGCACAGGTCCGCCCTAGTGTCATGATCGTCATCCTACGGAAAAGCACCTGAAAACACATGTGAAAGTAGGTACGTCAGCATAAAAATGCCTGTGAGATACATAGGTTTTGTGAAAATAGGATTCATGACTTAAGTTTAAGAAAATGTTTAGTCATGAACCTTGTAATTTGATTTGTTTTGTAAATTGTTTGAAAAACAATAAGTTCGGATGATATGTATAGATAGGTGAATAATGTATGGTTAAATGAATAACCATGCAAAATGAGTTATATAAAATAAACTGTATTGTAAACCAAAGTCTTGTAAAAACATGTCACTTATGTAAAATGTATAAGTCCAAAATGAATGATTTAAATAACGCTATGATATGTAATATAATACAATCACTTATGTATAGGAAGTACCAGCGGCGTATCCACCATGATTGTATCATATTACTCACATCTCGTTACTTAAGTCACTTAAACCAACCAACAAAGTATAATGTCTATGTTTTAAACCAATAGTCAATAGTCCTTGTATAAACCATGTCAAATGTTGATAATCCAAAAGTAGTCAAGTAATGTGTAACAAATGTTATGTATGGTAAGTAAAATAAGACTACTTAAACCATAAGTAAAATGTACAAAACAAAGTATTTTGAATATATCAAAAAGTTATGTTTTGCAAAGTGATGCATGATACACTGATACAAACATTTATGTGGTAAGTTAACGCATACATTCAAGCCTTGAGACAGTCGGATAACCCTTTCAGTCAAGGTTATCAAAAGAATTGTATTCGGATTCAGTCATTCCTTACATCCAAACAAACCCGGGATGTCAGGAATGGGATTTGTCAAGTCCTATGGTACCACTACTTACTACCGAGCGGCGTAGCAAATGTTAATGAACGTAATAAAGACCCGTTTGTGCAAACCAAATGTCATAGAAGTTGTATACATGTCATATGAAAACAATGTACTAAGTATGCTTAGTTAACATACAAAGTAGAAAAGTCTTGTAAATCAATGTGCTAGCATGCTATCAGTCAACATACATAGCAGAAATGTAATGTAAAACAATGTACTAAGTATGCACACAATGGACATACATAGCATGAAATGTAATGAAATCATGTACTATAATGTACTAACAAACATAGCAGGTATATGATGTGAAAACAGGAAAGCACGAAAGTAACAAGTAGGCACATGTGTTTCACCCCAAAACAGTTTGGAAAACAGTAAAAGAGGGGTCTATGTACTCACTTGTGATTGCTCAGATGTCTAAAGATAATCACCAAGTAATGCTAGAGATCTCGGAAATCAAACGGCACCTAGTATAGGTAACTATGTTAATAAACCGGACCTATCTCGGAAGACTGGGTAGCATTAGGGTTTGTAAACCAAATGAGTGTAAGAACTCACGTGATATGGTTTAACAAGGCCTACATGCTAAATGAAACTTAACCTAAGTCTTATTGACCCATTATGATCCGTTTAGGTAGCTTATGCTACTTTAACGCATCGTGCGCGTGAAACGCGTTCGGACCGCCTAACTAGTCCTATGACAAGTATTATATGCCTAAACATGTTACATAATCAGTTACGTGACAAAAGTTTAGGTTACATATGCTAAATTACCAATTATGTATGAAAAGGGTATTCTGGTAATTTACCTAAGGCATATAAACTACCTATCATACAACTACTTAAACGTCGTGACCATAAGGTATAACCTCGGAAGGTTATTCCCTACACTATGGTCACCTAATGTGTTTGGTCGGATCCTAATGATCGACCAAACTGGGTCGGGTTCGAAGGTATAGGCGATTTATTAGATCGCCTACCCTACGACCCTAGACAACGTGGTAATCAGTAGGCATAGTCCCAAGGGACTATGACCATCGTGATTACAATCACGTTGCGAAGTTCTAACGAACTTTGCATTGACCATTACTGGTCAACGCTGAAAGTCAAACAAAGTTTGACTTTCTGACTCGAAAAGCAGTAAAAATAAGGAAAAGAACGAAAGAATACTTACGAAGGGTCCCCGAATGCTAAACTCGATTCGAAAATCTCAGGTATGAAACTAATGTTTCAACTTAGAGTTTCTCAAATCAAATTTCTAGTGATTATGAACAATGGGGGGTGGGGTATTTATAGATTTCGGGTAACCGTTAAGATCGTTTGTTGAATATCGTGCCTTAATCCAAGCCGTACAAGTGTTGGAACCTTATGGTGACTAAAAT
Source organism: Helianthus tuberosus (assembly GCA_030545235.1). Lineage (NCBI taxonomy): Eukaryota > Viridiplantae > Streptophyta > Magnoliopsida > Asterales > Asteraceae > Helianthus > Helianthus tuberosus. Next base: position 54,496,214 of record CM060402.1, read on the forward strand.
TCCATCCTTATCAGCTGACTAGACTAATTAGAACATGTGGTGGAGGATCAACCAGCTGCAATCTGTTGCTAAAAACATTTAATCTGGTCCAGAAGTCGGACGCGGCCCGCTTCAGGATTACCAGAAGCTCAGGCGGGCCGCCTGACAGTTGCAGATCAGAATTAAGTTTCAGAAGTTACAGATTTGGTCCCTGCACGTGTTTTAAGGCATTTCCGACACTTCCAAGGCCCATAAAGCCATCTTTAAGGCCCTAAAATGTTGCCTAAACATTGTGGACATGAAACATGTTCAAAAATATGTCTGATGTTGGTTCGTTTGGCCGTACGAACGCGATGTTCGCTTAATTACGACGAAATGCGCACAAGCGCGAAAAACGAACCAAATGACGCAACGAATGGATTTTTCTTAAGGCGAACACTAAAATATAATGTAGTCATGCTTTCATAAATTTTTTGATGTCCGGATGTATTCAGAACGTAAGTTATGCGCGAAAATGCAAACTTGTGCACTTCTTGACACTTTTAGTCCCTGAATGTCCCAAAAGTTTATTTTAGCACACCAAACCCCTCAAAGCCTATTTCTAAGCTATGTAAATGATATTTAAGGTGTGTTTAACTTATGGTCATGTTCCGGAATGTTCGTTACAGTTCAAATTGACATACTTTCGCAGTTTGTCATATTTAGTCCCTGTAAGCGAATTAACTTGTTTTTGCCATACCAAAGCCTTCAAAACTTATTTCTAAGTTATGTAAAGGTTATTTAAGGTATGTTGAGTACATGTTGATGTTCCGGAGTATTTGTCGCATTAAACTGAGTACGTTTACGCACCAGTTTGCGTATAACTCTCCAGAAAGTGATATAGAGTTTGAAATTGGATAAAAGTCAAAACATGAAAAATGTAAAATATAACAAAACAAACATTGTGATCAAATAACATTGTTTTATTGATAATAGAACTGTTCATAGTGATTACAAGCACAGTTGTTACAGTCTCCCCTACTTGTGGAAATTTCGTCCCGAAATTTATTTAGAGGAAACTCGTGGAAAAAGATGTGGATATTTCGCCTTCATTTGATCTTCGCGTTCCCAAGTAAACTCAGGTCCACGTTTAGCTTCCCAGCGAATTTTGACCAAAGGAATGCGCTTGCGTTTAAGCCACTTGACTTCACGTTCCATGATTTCCACTGGTTTCTCAACAAATTTCAGTGTTTTGCCAACACGAATTTCGTCAAGCGGTATGGAGAAGTTCTCATCAGCTGTACACTTCTTGAGATTGGACACGTGAAAAGTTGGATGAACATTTCCAAGTTCAGGAGGTAACTCAAGTCTGTAGGCTACCTTTCCGATTCTTTCGACGATCTTGAATGGTCCAACGTATCTAGGTGCAAGTTTTCCTTTCTTTCCAAATCTGATCACACCTTTCCAAGGTGAGACCTTAAGTAATACTCGATCACCGACTTGAAATTCCAAGGCTTTGCGTTTTGGGTCCGCGTAAATCTTCTGACGGCTTCTAGCTGCCTGAAGGTTATCACGAACTTTCTTGACCTTGTCAGTTGTCTCTAAAATGAGGGCAGGTCCAGTAAGTTGAGCCTCGCCAATTTCATTCCAGCAGACTGGTGAACGACATTTTCGACCATAGAGAGCTTCGAAAGGAGCCATTTTGATGCTAGTGTGATAACTGTTGTTGTAGGAGAATTCAATCAATTTAAGATGTGAATCCCAGCTACCACCAAAATCGATCACACAAGCTCTTAGCATATCCTCCAGAGTCTGGATTGTTCTCTCAGATTGACCATCCGTTTGCGGATGATAAGCTGTGCTCAGATTAAGTTGGGTCCCCATGGCAGATTGCATGGTTCTCCAAAAATGAGAAGTGAAACGAGCATCTCTGTCAGAAATGATGTTCAAAGGAACACCATGTCTAGCCACAATTTCATCTACATAGATTTGAGCAAGTCTGTCAGTAGGAAAATCCTCGCGGATTGGCAAGAAATGTGCTGACTTTGTAAGACGATCAACGACCACCCAGATGGCATCATGACCTTTCTTTGTGCGCGGGAGTTTGGTAACAAGATCCATAGTAATGTTTTCCCATTTCCAAACTGGGATCTCTGGTTGCTCCAATAAACCCGAAGGACGCTGATGTTCAGCCTTAACCTTTAGACAAGTAAGGCATTTGGATACGTATAAGGCAATGTCTTTCTTCATACCAGGCCACCAATAGTGAATACGAAGATCCTTATACATTTTATCTGAGCCCGGATGAATAGAATAACGAGACTTATGGGCTTCATCCATAAGCAAGGTACGAAGATCATCCTGGCTTGGGACCCACAAACGGTCCATGAAGTAATATGATCCATTGTCCTTCAGTTCCAGAGCAGGTGTTATGTGGTAAGGAAATTCCTTATCCATCAATTCTTGTGAAACACAAGATTGTTGAGCTTGAGAAATGCGTGCTTGAATATCGGATCGAGCTTGAATAACAGATTGAATACGTACACAATGAAGCTTAGTACGTTCCTTACGACTCAATGCATCAACTACGACATTCGCCTTACCAGGATGGTAGCGAATTTCGCAATCATAGTCGTTTAAAAGCTCAACCCAACGTCGCTGTCTCATGTTGAGTTCCTTCTGGTTGAAGATATGCTGAAGACTTTTGTGGTCAGTGAAAACCACACATTTTGTACCGTACAAATAGTGTCTTCAGATCTTGAGAGCAAAGACAACTGCACCCAACTCAAGATCATGAGTGGTGTAGTTCTTCTCATGTATCTTCAACTGCCTTGATGCATAAGCTATGACTTTGTTCCTTTGCATAAGAACGCAGCCAAGACCCAATTTCGATGCATCACAATATACGACAAAATCATCATCACCCTCAGGCAATGATAGAACAGGCGCATCGCAAAGCTTCTGCTTCAGGTGTTGAAAAGCTTCCTCTTGTTTGAATCCCCAGTAAAAGGGCATTTTCTTCTGAGTTAGAGCAGTTAGAGGAACTGCAATCTTCGAGAAGTTTTCTATGAAGCGGCGATAATAACCCGCTAGACCAAGAAAAGAACGAACTTCAGTAGGAGTAGTAGGCGTATCCCAATCCTTAATCGCACTGATCTTGGAGGGATCTACATGAATACCCCGTTCGTTGATAACATGCCCCAAAAATTGAACTTCTTTAAGCCAAAATTCGCACTTGGAGAATTTGGCGAAAAGTTGCTCTTTCTTTAGGAGTTCTAGGGTAAGACGAAGATGTTGCTCGTGATCAGCTTGCGTCTTAGAATAAATCAAGATGTCGTCAATAAAAACAATGACGAACTGATCCAAATAAGGTTTGCAGACCCTATTCATTAAGTCCATGAAAACAGCAGGAGCGTCACACCGAATGGCATGACTGTGAACTCATAGTGCCCATATCGAGTACGGAACCCTGTCTTGGGAATATCTTCTTCTTGCACGCGAAGTTGATGATATCCAGATCGCAGATCAATCTTCGAGAAATAAGAAGCGCCCTGTAACTGATCAAAGAGATCATCTATGCGAGGTAGGGGATATCGATTCTTGATGGTAAGCTTGTTAAGCTCACGATAATCGATACACATCCTAAAGGATCCATCCTTCTTCTTGACAAAAAGAATGGGAGCACCCCAAGGTGAAAAGCTAGGACGGATAAAACCTTTGTCAGAGAGCTCCTGAAGCTGCTTAGACAACTCCTGCATCTCAGACGGTGCAAGACGATATGGAGCTCTGGCAATGGGATTTGCACCAGGTACGAGATCAATGCGGAACTCGACTTGGCGTGCTGGGGGTAGACCAGGTAAATCTTCAGGGAATACTTCAGAATAATCCCGAACGACAGGAATATCTGAAATAGACTTACCCTTGCCTTTATCTTCTGTAACATGTGCTAAGAAAGCCACATAGTTCTTCTGCAGATACTTTCGAGCTTTAAAACAAGACATGAGTTTGAGACCACCGGTAGGCTTCTCACCTTGAACCTGCAGAATCTCTCCTGTCGAAAGCGGCATACGAACAATCTTCTCCGAACAAACTATCTCTGCGTGATGCTTGGATAACCAATCCATACCCACTATAACATCGAAGCTTCCAAGTTGCATAGGCGTGAGGTCGATAGGAAAAAGATAATCATTAAGGTTCAACTGGCAGTTGCGTAGAACAGAATTAAGAATAATTGGTTCACCACTAGCAACCTCTACTGTCAAAGGTTTACCTAGTTTCGTTCTAGACACGCGAAGCATAGGCTCAAAAGACAAAGACACGAAACTCTTATCGGCACCAGAATCGAAAAGAACAGATGCAGGCTGATTATTAATAAAGAACGTACCGTTCACCACATTATCGTCAGCCTGTGCCTCTTGGGCATTCATGTTAAAGACTCGACCTCGAGCTGGAGCTTGATTCTGATTCTGGTTCTGGTTGACTAGCCTTGGGCACCGGTTCCTGTAGTGGGTCAGATCCCCACAATTGTAGCACGAACCAGGAGGAAAATGAGGTCGTGCAGCTTGACCCTGTTGCTGAGCAGGAGGCTGAGCAACCTGTTGAGCTTGGTTATGAACTGCCTGGTTCTGATTGACAGGAATGCGGCAGTTGACAGCAAGATGACCAGATCTTCCGCAGTTGGTGCACTGACGACACTGGAGGTGTGGTTGATGATGGCCGTTACACCTATTGCACAAAGGTGCATTGCCAAAATAAGGCTTCTTGGCTAGTGGCTGCGCAGGCTGATTTGGTGCAGCCTGAGCCTGTGCAGTAACGGCAAAATTTTGGGAAGCCTTTCGCTTCCTAGAATTCCTTGAGGAGCCAGAATTCTTCCCATTCTTGTTTTCACCCTTCTTACCATCCCCTTTGCCAGATGCCTGCTTCTTACCCTTGTCACCCTTCTTATGCAGCTTTCTCTTACGAACTTGCGACTCAGTCAGTGTCGCTGATAACTCTATCGCCTGACGGAGTGTGGCAGGGTCACTACCAGTAAGAATATCCTGCACTGAGTCAGGTAGGCCGTCGATGTACCTTTCGATGGCCTTGTCGAGTGGGGTAACCATAGTCGGGCAAAGCAGACTCAACTCTTCAAATCTGTCAGTATATGCCCTGTGCTCTCCACTATCTTGCTTCAAATTATCAAACTCTTTCTCCAAGGCTCGCTGCTCATGACGAGGACAGAATTCCCTCATCATAAGGGCTCTAAGTTCAGCCCATGTCTGTGCGAGAGCAACTTCCGCACCTTGGTCCCTCATAACCCCGTTCCACCATGTCAAAGCCCTCTTCTGAAATACGCTCGAAGCAAACTCGACTTTGCGATTTTCGAGACACTGCACGTGGCGAAAAGTATTCTCTATGCTCTCAAACCACTGAAGAAGCCCAGTCGCTCCCTCAGAACCACTAAACTTGAGTGGTTTAGCCGAGTTGAAATCCTTGTATTTGCATGGAGCATTGTTGTTGTTGTTGGCTTGTTGCCATTGAGCAAAGAGATTTGGGAATTGAGCAGCCATCTGCTGCGCAATAATTTCTGCCAGTTCGGCAGTTGCTATCTGGTTCTCGCGTCGAGGAGGCATTCTAAAAGAGGAAAACATGAAAAGAAACGAGTGAGATGATTGGATGAAAAGAATGAGATGATAAAAACAAGAATTGCAAACAGCATAGATGGTGGTCATTCGTCCGTATCACAAAGCAAACAACGACACACAGTGACTAATCAAAGTAAATGGGTCAAAAATAATGTATAATGAAGACATGCTCGCCTATAAGTGAACACTCATCCCAAGAATTCCCAGGTAAGCACAACTGGTCTCGCGTCTGGTTGAGATGTATACGAAGTGCTTGCCTAGACAGAAAACTCAGAATACAGGCATTCACCCTTCCAGTTTGCACGTGTTCACATTATTTATAACCCAAAACCTTGACGAGATTTTGAAAATTTGAAGGCACAAGGCCAAAAAATTTAATCAAACTGAAAAGGGTTCAAAACCATATAAAAGAGGGTTCAAAACCTTACAATAGAGAGTTCAAAACCTTGTAATAATTTATTCAAAAACAGATGATTGTTTTTCAAAAATCGTTTCGGAAAAATTTTGGTTCTTGTTTTGATAATCACCTAAGGATAGGTGAGGTACATGTTTTAAGATCTAAACACAAGATAACTTGTGTTAGGGTCCTAGAAAAGTTATAGTCTAGGTCAAAGCATTACTAATAACCTAATTCCCTATAACCATTGGCTCTGATACCAACTCTTCTGTCACACCCCGACCACGTATATCATACAAGACGTGGCGGAAAAAGTCGGGGAGTGTTGTAACAGAATTAATTGTTTCAAATCCATGGCAAACTGTTGGATCGTTGTATGACCCGATTGAGTCGATCAGAAGAGTTTAAGTCCAGTTCAAAGGCGGAATCAGAGAACTAGACACGAACACAGCTTGTTAATCTTTAATCTGTCAATTATATTGCTTTTAACACTGATTACAACCTGACAGAAAACCGGCAGCACTTCGTTACACTTTCGGAAGTCGCGTACCAAGTGAAATGACAAGTGCACTATATATAGAGGAGAAGATTTCGCTTGAAAGCTTGAAGCGAAATCTGTTGTGGATGATTTCGCTTGAAGGCTTGAAGCGAAATCTGTTGTGGATGATTTCGCTTGAACAGTTTCAAGCGAAATCTTCACTTAAACCTCATTTCTTAATTTCTCGAACCTCGTGCACTGATAATCCTATCCTATTACATGATACAAGACGAAGTCAATAGACGTAGTGCACTAACAGACTCCCCCTCGGATATTGACGCAGTCTTCAGTGACTATTCTTGCAATATGACACATCTTCAGTCTTGATCATTCTGCATCCTCACTTAGATTGTAACAGTGTAAGCATCCAACTATCTCTTCTTCTATCAGCTTCAGGCTCCCCCTTTCATCAAGCTTCCGTGCTTTGGGATCGACACCTAGCTTTCCAGATATAAGCTCCTAACTTTCAGCTTGTCTTCAGACTCCCCCTAAGACTCTGCTCTCGGGATCGTAGTCTGGACTATCTGCAATTACTCATACGTTTATAAGTAATAACATTTTAGACTATCCAGGAATCGTAACCTGACAATTCCAATCAAATTCTCTAATTCACTTCCCCTATCAACAAACTGTATAGATTTAGCAATATTAAAGAATCCAACTCCCTCACAGTTAATCATCCAAGTCCAACTTAATGACCTTGGAGATATCACAAACTGTTTTTGAAATTTTTGATTTTAAATTCAAGTTTCAATTTAATGAACTTGTTTTATTTTCAGAAACACAATCAGCTTACTTAGATTTTGAAACTCAGCACTCAGACATCGATTGTCGAAAATAAAGCAGAATCAAAATCTTTTTGTATTTTCTGAAAATATAAAGCAATAAAGAAATATGTACAAACATATTTACATACAATATTTTTGTTTGAGTATGCGTCAGAGGATCATATCAGTTTTTGACATGTCACAAGTACCGTTGAGCTTAAAATCACATTATGCATTAAACAACTCACTTAGATTGTCGATATATTGATCCACTTAAATTTTCACACAAATTTCAACTTAAACAGGATACGAATTAGATGTTTTAAGAACTTAAACTCATTCATGTGTCCCACCTCTTGAATATACTCCCGTATCCAGAATCCCAATAATCAGTCTTACAGGTGAGAATACTACAATGATATCTGTATATAAATTAGGTATGCGAGGGCCGAGGGATCTCAGGTCGATACTTCCGTATACGCAGAGAGATATCAGCTTCGACTTTAAGATATGTCCCCTTTAGAGGATCTTTTTGCTTACAACAGCAGCGACTATCAATTTTATTGTTTCATCAGCATGCTGAGGGTTTAATGCTGTGTTTCAAGCATTGCAGAAAGTATTAGCCAGGGACTAGGTCAGAACTTCCATTCAGCAGAAGTCCCGGAATAATACCCCAGACATCATTGAGTATAAAGACCTAGTATATCAGATTAAGAAACCTTTCAAACGAGATTTCAGGGGTTACCTATATATCCAAGTAGTGTTCCCCACGAAATAAGCAAGTTTGAATTTAGGTTTATATCCCGAAAAAGTTTACTAAATGTATAAAAACCTACCGACACATCCACGGTGAGATCGTTTAACACATTTAAACTTTCCATTTCTTTAGCATACTGTAACTGTCTACTGATGTACTATCATTTCCTCTTTCTACGCAAAAACTCAATTTTTTTTTAAATTTTATCATGTTTTTGACTTTTTCAAATTTTCAAATGTTTTTGTATTTTCTAACAACATTTATCCCCCTAAAATGCAAAACCATTTAAAGAAAATTTGACAACCAACACTGATAGCCTTGTCTCGCCATCCATTTTCTGCTTCAAATGCTCTGATTTGCAGAAAATATAACGTACCCCCATGATTTACAACACATTGATTTTTACAGTTTGAAAACCGTTTTTCAATCTGGTGAAAGTAATCATGTTTGTTCAGCCGTGAGGGTTTCGGCGTATTCAATCAAAACTTCCCCTTACAACAAACTATTTTCCCATAATGATTTCAAAACACTTAAGTTTGTTTTAATCAGAATGGTTTTTCCGGAAAAATTAGTTTGTTTACCCATCACTTGTGAGTTTGGGGTTATCTCATCACCTTTTTCTCTTTAAAACCTTCTTGTACAGATTTTAACAATATAAGATCAAACACCACTAACACTTGTAGAAAATCAAGTACAACTTAATGTCCCTGATTTACCACATGTAAGTCGAAATATCACAGTTACCATCCTGTGAATTTCTCAAGAATGATGCCGATACCTGCTTCACACTTACCCACCTGGAAGCTCCGGCAAGTCAGATTTTTCTATTTGAAAAGTTTCACCCAAGCCTGACTGTCCTTGGGTGTATTTTGAGCTTTTCTCTTTTCTTCATAGAACTCTTTCACTCCTTTTTCCTTACCATCAACCATTTTACTAAAAATATGTTTAACATTGCTATTAAACATTTTTCCAGCATCAACACCTTTTGATTTTGTGTTTGTGGCTTGTAATGGAGGAAATTTTTCATCATTCATCAAAAGAACACTTTCTTCCTTCTTTACCTCAACTTGTGGCTCCTCTGATTTTATGGAATCAGATTCATTGCCCGAACTTGGCTTATCTGACTTAGATGAGTCAGATTCATCGCCTGATGGTGGCTTGTCTGACTTTGAAATATCAGATTCATCGCCGACCATTTTCTTCTTTTCCTTTTTCTCTTTTGTCCTCAGATTTGTATCTGAAGAATTCGATTTGCTTGGCTTTGCAGTTGAGTGAATCGATTCATCAGAACTTTTATTCGAACCAACCGGTGAATCCGAAGACAAAATTTTCTCCAAATACTCTCTTGCCTTCTTCCTCTTCTTCCTTAGTCTGTCTCTCTGCCCCTGTGAAAGCTTCACTTTTTGTTCTAGAACCTTCTGTTCTTTGGGCTTGACAGTAACTGTTTTCTTTACTGTTCTCTGAGATTCAACCCTCAATCTTCCCATCGATCTCTTTGGGCAATCTCTTGCAATATGTCCTCTGATATGGCAATTGTAGCATCTTCTTGTTTCATAATTCCAATTCTGGCAATTAACAGCAATGTGTCCTCTAACACCACAGGTGTAGCACACTCTGTTATCATACCATCCACTTTTGTCAGTCCAAACCTTCAAATCATAACATTGTTTGGCTTGGTAATAATCATTTTTCCTCTTCAATGCTGGATTTGTCTTTTGAGCACTGTGGTCAAACCTGCACCACTTATTACCAACATTTTGTGAGTATTCATTTTTAAATTTTTGTGATTTTTGATAATGATTGGATGATTTATCTGATGAGCTTTTAATTTCAATTTTAGAATTTTTCAAATTTCTATCTTTTTGTTTCTGTTCTGCATTCTTCTTAACAGGTTTTTGTTTAGAACATTCACCTGTTTCAGTAGATTGCAGAACAGTATGTTGAAATTTTTCTTGTAAATCTAAAAATCTTTTCTTCTCTTTTTCATCATCAGATATCTCATCACAATCTTCAACTTTGACATTTTCAATGTTGAAATTGATTGGTTTTGAACAAACATGTGATGTAGAAGTCACAAAACCTTTCAATTTCACTTCAAGCTCTTTGATTTTCATCCGAGCCTTTTCAGCTCCTTTTTCAAGCTGAATGATTTTAGCAAGATGAGAATTGATTTCAATTTGTTTTTCAAGATTATCTTTACCAAAAACATCTCTCTCATCTTCTAAAATCTTTAACTGACTTTTGAAATCATTTTCAAATTTTAATTTTTCATGTTCAACATTTTCAATTTTTTCTTTTAAAATCTTGTTTTTTGATGTCAAACTGTTCAAATCACTAAGCAGTTTGACATTTTCAGACTTCAAATTTTCACAAATTCCCTGCAATATAAGAATCTGATTATCATCAGTTTGCTTTTCATCTCTCAACTTCTTGACTTCTGATGTCAAACTTTCTGCATCCTTCAAAAGTTTGTCATTTTCAACCTTAAAGTTGTCACATTTAGAGCACACTGATTCTGAACTTGAAGATCCAAGCTTCAAAGATTCTTCGTTCTTTGGAATATCCTTTGTTTCCATCTTATATGTTCCTGCACAAAAAAGTTTAACGAAATCAAAAGGATTCATATTTTCATCAATATAACATTTCCTTTTAATATCATATTTCAGAATACTCTTTGTTGCAAGACACATACGAATTCTATTATCAATTTCAGTAATAATATCCAATTCCAATTTTTGTAAATTCTTTTCCATTTCGGTCAAAATTTCCTTCTTTTTCCTATTTTCATTACAAAACTCTCCATTAACCTCATTAAAGAACTGTGTTGGATAAAGTTCTTGAAAAAAATCTTCCCTTTTTAAATCAACCAAGAATTTATCCCATTTAGCAGGTAATGCATTTGCCAATTTCGATATCTGTTCATCATTTGATATTCTAATATTCTTGTTTCTCAAACTGTCCATTAAATTTTTAAACCGTATTTCCAACTCATCCAACGTTTCATCCTTTCGACACATGAAATATTCAAATCTTTCAACTAAAACCTCCTTTTTCTCAGAAGAAGAACAACAAGTCCAATTGTTCATTCTTTCAAATTTAGTGTTTTCCAGTTCATCAAACATTTTGAATTCTTGATATTTGTGCCGTGTAAATCACCTGCAAACAAACAAACAAACAATCAGTATACACAATAATATCCTGAAATAGATTGATACCCTGTTGATGTGAAATAATCTTGACACGAAATTTCACTTTTCAATCGAACTATGAAATTCAAACGAAATCTCAAGACTTCAAGTGAAATCTGCTAACAAACTTGATTCAAGCGAAATCAGCTATTTTGCTTCAGCTGATTAGAACCTTCAAGCGAAAACCCACAAGATCTAATTCGCATCAACCGTTCAAGCGAACACCACTATTTCGCTTCAGGAAATCTATATCGCTTCAGAGTTTCAAGCGAAATCCAAGAACATAACACTATTTCGCTTCAGATGTTCAAGCGAAATAGTCCAAACAGTCTCTTTTGAAGCGAAATCAACCCAATATCTACGAACTCTTTCAAGCGAAATCTATCTTCTGTCCAGTTTTTGTCATATTTACTTTGAATTTTGTCGTGAAACTTTCAAGGATTTGTTAAACTGTTGTTTTGCATGTTCGGTGAGAAGTTCAATCCATTTTGACCATAAAATCTCGTCCAGATTGAAAAAGAAGGTGTAGAAGTCAGAATCTAATTGCAATCGAGCTAAACTCTTCCTCCTGAGCTCTGATACCACTTGTTGGATCGTTGTATGACCCGATTGAGTCGATCAGAAGAGTTTAAGTCCAGTTCAAAGGCGGAATCAGAGAACTAGACACGAACACAGCTTGTTAATCTTTAATCTGTCAATTATATTGCTTTTAACACTGATTACAACCTGACAGAAAACCGGCAGCACTTCGTTACACTTTCGGAAGTCGCGTACCAAGTGAAATGACAAGTGCACTATATATAGAGGAGAAGATTTCGCTTGAAAGCTTGAAGCGAAATCTGTTGTGGATGATTTCGCTTGAAGGCTTGAAGCGAAATCTTCACTTAAACCTCATTTCTTAATTTCTCGAACCTCGTGCACTGATAATCCTATCCTATTACATGATACAAGACGAAGTCAATAGACGTAGTGCACTAACACAAACAAAGTTGTATTTATTTATCAACATAAGTGTTACATTGTTTCAAACAGGAAATACAGAGTTTATAACATAATTAAACATCGTCTAGTTTCGTTTTAAGTTTCTAAGGCACAGGTCCGCCCTAGTGTCATGATCGTCATCCTACGGAAAAGCACCTGAAAACACATGTGAAAGTAGGTACGTCAGCATAAAAATGCCTGTGAGATACATAGGTTTTGTGAAAATAGGATTCATGACTTAAGTTTAAGAAAATGTTTAGTCATGAACCTTGTAATTTGATTTGTTTTGTAAATTGTTTGAAAAACAATAAGTTCGGATGATATGTATAGATAGGTGAATAATGTATGGTTAAATGAATAACCATGCAAAATGAGTTATATAAAATAAACTGTATTGTAAACCAAAGTCTTGTAAAAACATGTCACTTATGTAAAATGTATAAGTCCAAAATGAATGATTTAAATAACGCTATGATATGTAATATAATACAATCACTTATGTATAGGAAGTACCAGCGGCGTATCCACCATGATTGTATCATATTACTCACATCTCGTTACTTAAGTCACTTAAACCAACCAACAAAGTATAATGTCTATGTTTTAAACCAATAGTCAATAGTCCTTGTATAAACCATGTCAAATGTTGATAATCCAAAAGTAGTCAAGTAATGTGTAACAAATGTTATGTATGGTAAGTAAAATAAGACTACTTAAACCATAAGTAAAATGTACAAAACAAAGTATTTTGAATATATCAAAAAGTTATGTTTTGCAAAGTGATGCATGATACACTGATACAAACATTTATGTGGTAAGTTAACGCATACATTCAAGCCTTGAGACAGTCGGATAACCCTTTCAGTCAAGGTTATCAAAAGAATTGTATTCGGATTCAGTCATTCCTTACATCCAAACAAACCCGGGATGTCAGGAATGGGATTTGTCAAGTCCTATGGTACCACTACTTACTACCGAGCGGCGTAGCAAATGTTAATGAACGTAATAAAGACCCGTTTGTGCAAACCAAATGTCATAGAAGTTGTATACATGTCATATGAAAACAATGTACTAAGTATGCTTAGTTAACATACAAAGTAGAAAAGTCTTGTAAATCAATGTGCTAGCATGCTATCAGTCAACATACATAGCAGAAATGTAATGTAAAACAATGTACTAAGTATGCACACAATGGACATACATAGCATGAAATGTAATGAAATCATGTACTATAATGTACTAACAAACATAGCAGGTATATGATGTGAAAACAGGAAAGCACGAAAGTAACAAGTAGGCACATGTGTTTCACCCCAAAACAGTTTGGAAAACAGTAAAAGAGGGGTCTATGTACTCACTTGTGATTGCTCAGATGTCTAAAGATAATCACCAAGTAATGCTAGAGATCTCGGAAATCAAACGGCACCTAGTATAGGTAACTATGTTAATAAACCGGACCTATCTCGGAAGACTGGGTAGCATTAGGGTTTGTAAACCAAATGAGTGTAAGAACTCACGTGATATGGTTTAACAAGGCCTACATGCTAAATGAAACTTAACCTAAGTCTTATTGACCCATTATGATCCGTTTAGGTAGCTTATGCTACTTTAACGCATCGTGCGCGTGAAACGCGTTCGGACCGCCTAACTAGTCCTATGACAAGTATTATATGCCTAAACATGTTACATAATCAGTTACGTGACAAAAGTTTAGGTTACATATGCTAAATTACCAATTATGTATGAAAAGGGTATTCTGGTAATTTACCTAAGGCATATAAACTACCTATCATACAACTACTTAAACGTCGTGACCATAAGGTATAACCTCGGAAGGTTATTCCCTACACTATGGTCACCTAATGTGTTTGGTCGGATCCTAATGATCGACCAAACTGGGTCGGGTTCGAAGGTATAGGCGATTTATTAGATCGCCTACCCTACGACCCTAGACAACGTGGTAATCAGTAGGCATAGTCCCAAGGGACTATGACCATCGTGATTACAATCACGTTGCGAAGTTCTAACGAACTTTGCATTGACCATTACTGGTCAACGCTGAAAGTCAAACAAAGTTTGACTTTCTGACTCGAAAAGCAGTAAAAATAAGGAAAAGAACGAAAGAATACTTACGAAGGGTCCCCGAATGCTAAACTCGATTCGAAAATCTCAGGTATGAAACTAATGTTTCAACTTAGAGTTTCTCAAATCAAATTTCTAGTGATTATGAACAATGGGGGGTGGGGTATTTATAGATTTCGGGTAACCGTTAAGATCGTTTGTTGAATATCGTGCCTTAATCCAAGCCGTACAAGTGTTGGAACCTTATGGTGACTAAAATTCCATCCTTATCAGCTGACTAGACTAATTAGAACATGTGGTGGAGGATCAACCAGCTGCAATCTGTTGCTAAAAACATTTAATCTGGTCCAGAAGTCGGACGCGGCCCGCTTCAGGATTACCAGAAGCTCAGGCGGGCCGCCTGACAGTTGCAGATCAGAATTAAGTTTCAGAAGTTACAGATTTGGTCCCTGCACGTGTTTTAAGGCATTTCCGACACTTCCAAGGCCCATAAAGCCATCTTTAAGGCCCTAAAATGTTGCCTAAACATTGTGGACATGAAACATGTTCAAAAATATGTCTGATGTTGGTTCGTTTGGCCGTACGAACGCGATGTTCGCTTAATTACGACGAAATGCGCACAAGCGCGAAAAACGAACCAAATGACGCAACGAATGGATTTTTCTTAAGGCGAACACTAAAATATAATGTAGTCATGCTTTCATAAATTTTTTGATGTCCGGATGTATTCAGAACGTAAGTTATGCGCGAAAATGCAAACTTGTGCACTTCTTGACACTTTTAGTCCCTGAATGTCCCAAAAGTTTATTTTAGCACACCAAACCCCTCAAAGCCTATTTCTAAGCTATGTAAATGATATTTAAGGTGTGTTTAACTTATGGTCATGTTCCGGAATGTTCGTTACAGTTCAAATTGACATACTTTCGCAGTTTGTCATATTTAGTCCCTGTAAGCGAATTAACTTGTTTTTGCCATACCAAAGCCTTCAAAACTTATTTCTAAGTTATGTAAAGTTTATTTAAGGTATGTTGAGTACATGTTGATGTTCCGGAGTATTTGTCGCATTAAACTGAGTACGTTTACGCACCAGTTTGCGTATAACTCTCCAGAAAGTGATATAGAGTTTGAAATTGGATAAAAGTCAAAACATGAAAAATGTAAAATATAACAAAACAAACATTGTGATCAAATAACATTGTTTTATTGATAATAGAACTGTTCATAGTGATTACAAGCACAGTTGTTACATCATGAACATTATTTCTATTCGGTTCCTACCCATCTAAATCAACATCAAGCATATATCAAACCTTATAGTGATCAGACAGTTTGTTCATCCTATCAAATCACGAATAACATAAATTCGATCATATAATAACATCAACCAAAACGAAATCAAACAATAACATAACACTAACCGGTTAAAGAATGGAACGAGGATTGATCCGAATAGAAAGTCTTCGATGGAGAAGGGATGTGGCTGCCGTCAAGTTCGTGAG
Organism: Helianthus tuberosus; assembly: GCA_030545235.1. NCBI lineage: Eukaryota > Viridiplantae > Streptophyta > Magnoliopsida > Asterales > Asteraceae > Helianthus > Helianthus tuberosus. Next base: position 54,512,005 of record CM060402.1, read on the forward strand.
GGAGAGAGAGATATATATATTAGGGTTTGGTGTGTTTTCTTGTTTTGTAACAAATGAGAAACAAAACTCCCTAAGGATATGTGTATGCGTATGGAAGAGTGGGCCGAACCCAAACTTGGGCTACCCTTTTGATTCGAGTACAAGTTGTGCGGCCCAACAGGGCTTGTGCAATCGGGTTGTGTTGTTGTGTGATCGGTTCGTTTATATACAATACAATTTGTTACACATAAACACATAACATAACATTCAATTAATCAACCAAGTTCATATAATCACATAACGTTCTCACTGGTTACATCAAGGTACAAAGAGAGGTTTGAAATACGAGTTGTCACACCTGCACCACTCGAGACTGCCCATCCACAACTCGAGACCTCTTGGTTGCGACTCGAGACCCTGTGTTCTCGAGTCGAGACCACCTGGTCTCGACTGGGCTGTCCGACTCAGTTACTGGGCCACAGTATGTGACAACCTGTTTTGGGTTGTGCGTGTTTTCCTGCTACTGTTCGATTGGATTATGTGCTGCCATGATGTAACTGTTTTAACTGTTAGAACCGGCCCAATAACGTATAGGGTACTGGTATGATTTGTATGCTACCTGTTAGATACGTATAAGATCTACGTGACTTATTTGTACCCGAGTCTGACCCATACTGGTAACCATGTTAGGACGTGGTGACCAGCGTGCTTGACCAAGTAAACTAATCTGCCGAGCAACCCAAGGTGAGTTCACAACTTTTAAAGCATGCGTTCCCAGTGGTTGGGAAACGGAACTTAAAACAACGCTATCCCCTTGTGAGGGATACAAAACTACTTTTCTCCCCTTATGTGGGACCTTTAGTTAATTACTATTTATATTGGATGCAACGAGCAATACTAAACAAAACTCTATCACTCAAGTCCCTACTACTAAATACCGATTAGTCGCCGGGGCCTGGCGAACAGGTTATTAGTTGATAACGCTATTTAGGTCTCACCAGCCTCACACCGTGCCCGCGTATGGGATCGGACATAAACTAATAGACTCTGGAAAACCATCAATGATGATAGACATTGACAAACGGGGCACTCTACGGAAACGTACGGTCGCATAGTATTCGGTATTGTAAACAGTTTAGTAGCTTACTTTTGGGGTAGTTCCCCATGGCATGGTATAAATGAGTAAATTAACTGTTAAAACAAGTTTTTGGAATTAAAAACTGGACAAACTCATGAACTCACCAACATTATGTTGATACCCTACTGCATGCTTTGTAGGTACCTAGTGACTCAGGAGCTTGCAGCTTGGGGATGTGTAGTGGTCGTCATAACCCATGTGTTGGGTTCTATAATAAACTTGAACTATGGACTTTGTTTTAAAATGTTTTGCCTATGCTTCCGCTACTTACTTAAACTATCGTTTGAACTTAAAACCTTTTGAACTTTAACTATGGTAGTATCAACCCTTAGGGTTGGAGAACATTCTTATTAGTAACTAAATGCTCAGTATAATTGGTGGCTGGATCCTGGTCAGTCACACACCTCGCGGTAGTACTCCGCATGTGGATTTGAGGGTGTGACACAAACAACAAATGTTGGCCAGATGCCCAAGTTTACCACACGTAGTGCATTGCTTGCAAGCCTGATGTGCAACATGATGAACGTTGCATCGAGCACAGTGAGGTGCAGTACCAGCATACTGTTTCTTCACAGGAGGTTGAGCTGGTGGGTTCTGAGCAGTAACAGCAAAATTCTGGGAAGCCTTGCGCTTCCTCGACTTCTTGGAAGACTCTATCTTCTTCTTACCCTTACCCTTTTCCTTGCCTGGTGTGGAATCAGCTGACTTCTTCTTGTCACCCTTGTGGGTCAGTTTTCCTTTTCTGACCTGAGACTCGGTCAGAGTAGCAGTCAATTCGATCGCTTGACGAACAGTGGTAGGATTACTGCCAGTCACAATATCCTGCACAGAATCGGGCAGACCATCGATGTACCTCTCAATCGCTTTCTCCAATGGGGTAACCATAGTGGGACACAACAAACTCAACTCTTCATAACGATCCGTATACGTACGTTGTTCTCCCCCATCTTGTTTCAAATCATCGAATTCTCGTTCCAAAGCTCGAATCTTGTGACGGGGACAGAACTCTTTCATCATGAGAGCTCGAAGCTCTTCCCACATTTGTGCCATTGCCACATCGGCACCCCTATCACGCATCACACCATTCCACCATGTAAGAGCACGCTTCTCGAACACACTGGATGCAAACTCAACCTTACGCTCATTCGGACACTGCACGTGTCTGAATGTGCTCTCCAAACTTTCGAACCATTGCATGAGCGCGGTTGCTCCTTGAGACCCAGAAAACTGTTGGACTCTGTATGCCCAAGACACATATTAAATTGATGTGGCTAGTACGTTATGATCCAAGTCGAGTCATACCCAAATACAAGCTAGACAAACACTTAGAATATTTATTTGTGATATGATCAAACAAATAAATATTAACACTTATAATATTTAGAAATTGGTTTTCTAAATAATTGCACTTGAGAAACCAATAAATTATATGGATAATTTATTTTGAGAGAAAATTTTATTTTGTTATTTAATGGGTTAAATAACATAATAAAAGGTTGTATAAGTCTTATAACATATGATGTTATAATTTTATAAAAGTTATAAAATTAATCAAGACTTAAATTTATAAAAGAAAGATTTGAATTTTTTTTATAAAATATAAGTGGGCCGCCCCCTTGGTGTCTTCCCAAGACAATTTTTTGGTCCAATGATGTTCCATGCAAATGTCATAATTAGAAGTGTTTTCATTGGGCAAATTGGGTGGCTATCTCTCTCTTAATTATAATAACATTTTTGTATGACAAAAATGATATTATGAACTTGAAAGAACTTGTAAAATGCTCTCAAGATTTTCGGCCATAGTGTGCCATCCTAGAGGGTTTTTCAAGTTTGTAAAATCAAGTGCAAGAACTCTATTTTCTCCTCTCAATTTTTCGGCCATGTATGGTTGATTATGAGGGATTTTTTAAGTGAGTTCATGAGTATAAAATCCTAGCTAAATCAAAGTGTTTGTTGGAAGGCTTGGGGTATACAAGCTTGAGGTCTTCTACACTTGAAGGCAACCGTTCAAGAAGCATCATCTTCTTCATTTCTTTTTACTCCAAGAAGGTAGTATTCTAAACACTCTATGGTTGTGTTTTAATTTTTGATAGCATGCATATTCGTATATGGATCCGGGTATTGGGTTACACATATAAAATGGGTTTTATATCTTGAAATCAACATGTTTTAAATAATTATTCCGCTGCGTTTTTATTTTATATGGATAAAATACTTTGATAGACATGTGAAAAACCCAACAATGGTATCAGAGCCGCTTATATGAGTGCATGCTTCATGGGATTCAAAATTTTCGGGTTTTCGGGTTTGTAGAAACCCTATGGCCGAAATTTTATCCATGGTTCTCCTTTTATTTTTTCAAGATTTATTTCTTACATGCATAAAGGAATCTTGAAAAAATAATTTCATGTGGATGATTTATTTGTTTGGACAAAAAACCCACTTTTTCGGTTTTTTCATTCTTGACCGAAAAGTAGGTTGTAAAAAGGAAAGCATTTTTGCTTCTTGAATTTTATATATATGTGGATATATATTTTGGTGTTTATAACCTAGCCATGACCTTGTGTGTGAATGTGTTGAATGATTGTGTTATGATTTATATTTAATTATTTCAAAGGTTGTAATAATTAATTATTTTTGTTCTTCCATTTGTAAAGTTATGTAATTTATTTATTTTCATTTGGTATGTAAAATAAATAGATTAGGTGCATTTTATTTTACTAGAAAAATGTATTAGGATATTTTTTTTGTAAAAGAAGATGCACACAAAAATGCGTTTTTGGTTTTGGCTAATTTTGAGCCTAAAGGACTTCATAGTTCTTAACGGGATTTTAGCCCGATAACCAAAACACATTTTTGAAGTCCAAAGGAGTTTGGAGCAGAATATAAAAGACATTTGGAAGCTCAAAGAAAGTGGAGAAATCACAACACAAAAGGAAGACTTGAAGCTTTTGGATGCGGGATCAAGTGGGAGTTCAACGACACATTATTTGTGTCTATATTCACCCTTAGGAAGGACCTTTTGACACACTTGTTTCTGCTAACAAGTGTGGTCAAGATAGTTTTCTATGGTTATGCACCTATTGTTATGTATGTTGTGCTTGTGTGGTTGCTTATTTATATTGTTTTGATGATATTTGGATATGCATGCTTAACAAACTAATAATCAACAACAAGCTTAAAATTGGTTCTTTAAAAATCATTAAAATTGGTTAATAAAATGTTATTAAAAATTAATGATTTTATAATAAAATGGGTTTATTAAAAAGAACCTTGAAAAACTTGTTTTCACAAAAGTACCAAGGATTTGAATGCATGCAAATGTATGGTACATAAAGTTTTCTAAACTAGAATTTTGAAAAACTCAAAAAAATCCCTTTTATAAAACAAGTCAAGCACCATCCTTTTATACAACACTTGAATCACTTGGGAACTCTTATTGTGGGATAAAGGTCACCTAACCACATTTGAGGGAACTTGTATATTCGAGGTGGGTTTACCATGTTTGTGGGATAAAGGTCACCTAACCACTTATGTGTATAAACTCACACGTGTGTGTAAGTTGGACGACTTGATTTGGAAACCATGAACTTAGGGTCACCGAAGCATGGCGAACAAAAGGTGTTGATGGGATTAAACATGCCAACTAAACATAAAGATGTTTAACCGATCCCATATGGCTAGAAGTTGCAAAGGGTTGCAATTGTCAAACGTTGACTACCTTGTTAATTTAAATAGAGGGATAAAGGTCACCTAACCAATATTTAAATGTAACGTTGGATTCTAGATTTTAATTATTAATTGTCTATGAGACACAAAAGGGTATTAATGATTAAAATATAATAATATCAAAAATACTAAAATTGAACCTTGTTAAATTTTGTAGATGGCCGCTAACAATATTACCCAAACCGTCCGTAACCTATCACTAAAAACAATCCTTGATAAGGATCGTTTCAATCATAACACCTCATGGATTAATATTGAAACTTAAGAATCGTTCTCAAGTAAGAAAAGATATCCTATGTGTTGAACGAACCTAATCCCGATGAACATCTTATGGAAGATAAGGATGCCTATAACGATTGGATTAAGTATATCGAGGATACTATGCAAGCCTCTTGCCTCATGTTAGGAATTATGATTCCCGAGATTCAAAAGGATTTTGAACATCATGAGCATACGACATGATTAACCAATTGTAGGAAATGTTCTTAAGGGTAGAACGCTTCGAAACGGTTCGAGCGCTTCATACATGTCGAATGGAGGAAACCCAATCGGTCTCATCTTATATCTTTAAGATAAAAAGCCACATTGATCGCCTCGATAGGCTCAACATGGGTAAAAGGGCTTTACCCATTCTAACGATCAATGAGGGTGGCAACAAGAAAGGGCATCACCCCGACACCAAAGCAAATGTTGCAAATGGTAACGAGAAATTCAAAGGGAAAAAGAAAAGAAAGACTAAAGCAAAACCACCAAAAGAAAAGAAGGCAAAGGTTTCCATGAACGATCCATGCTTTGAATATGGTGAGATAGGGCATTTGAAAAGGAATTGTCCAACCTATCTCAAAGAGTTGAAAAACTAAGAGGAATGCAGGGCAAACCTCAGGTACAATCTTAATGATACATATTGACCTTAATGTTATTTCTTCTAACACATGGGTATTAGCTACCGGATGTGGAACTCATGTTTGCAATTTGTTGCAAAAGGTTCAAAATAAATAAGCATTACAAGAAAGGAGACTATATTTTGAAACTTCCAAATGGTTTGGAAATTGTTTTAAAAATGTTTTGAATGCTCCTAGTTTGACTAGGAACATTATTCAAGTTTCCCTTATAAGACAATATGGTTCTGATTTAAAGTTTGTAAACAATGACATTTATATCGATGAATGACATGTTTTACTTTAAAGCTATGCTTTCAAATGGTATTTATGAATTGGTTCATAATAATACATCATTTGATAGTTCAATGTACCAAGTAATCACCAAGAAACTCAAAATGGATTTGAGTGAGACCTATCTTTGGCATTATCGCCTTGGTCATATAAACAGATGCCGCATGTAAACACTTCGAAAGAATGGTCTTTTGGAGACAAATGAAGTTGATTCATTTGATACATGTGAATCTTGTTTACAACGTATAATGACCAAGAAACCCTATGGTGGTACCAACCAAAGGGCAAAGGATTTATTAGGAATCATACATTTGGATATATGTAATCCTTTTGAGCCAATGACTAGGAATGGTGAAAGTTGCTTCATTACTTTTACCAACAACTATACTAGTTGTGGTTAAATGTACTTGTTAAGACATAAAGTTAAAGTTTTGAAATGTTCAAAGCCTTCAAAAGTGAAGTAAAAAAAATCAACTCAATTAAAGTTCTTCGTTCCGATAAAGAAGGAATCGAACTCTATTTGGATATGGTTCGATCTATGATGGCTAGGAGCGCATTATCTCTATCATTTTGGGGTTACGCTTTGCTCTATGCGGCCTGTACATTCAATGTGGCCCAAACCAAGAAAGTGGATAAGACACCTTTTGCAATATGGCATGGAAGGGCTCCATCATTATCATATTTAAAGGTATGGGATTGTGAAGCTTATGTGAAGCAATACACCCCAAACAAATTTAAAGAACGATCCACTAAGTGTATCTTCGTAGGATATCCTAAAGATGGTATAGGATATTATTTCTACGATCCTACAGGGCAAAAGGTATTTGTTGCTCGAAAGGCTGAGTTCTTGGAAGCTAAGTTCCTTGTGGAAGGAATTAGTTGAACAGTGGAACTTAATGAGGATCGAGAACCACAAGCCGATACACGTTTGGTTAATACTAGCACTCAACAAGAGGTTGTTGAAAACGATCAAGTGGTTGATCAATACACATAAAACGTTCGCAGATCTGGTAGAATTAGTAGTCCACATGAAAGATATGGTTTTTTCATGGATGGATGCTACGTGGTAGATTTGGGTGAACCTACCACATACCATGATGAAATGTCAAAATCCGATTGTGATAAATGGCTTGAAGCCATGAACGTAGAGATGCAATCCATGTATGACAACCAAGTATGGAAATTGGTTGTACAACCTCTTAAGTCCAAAGTAGTTGGAAGTAAGTGGGTTTTCAGGAAGAAAACCGATATGCATGGTAACTTGGATACTTATAAAGCGAGACTTGTAGCAAAAGGTTTCAATCAAACTCAAGGGGTTGATTGTGATGAGACCTTCTCGCCTGTGGCAATGCTAAAGTCAATAAGGATATTATTTGCCATACCTGCATAATATGATTATTAGATTTGGCAAATGGATGTTAAAACGGCTTTCCTTAATAGATATCTTGAGGAAGATGTCTATATGGTTCAGCCTGAAGGTTTTGTCGGTCCAAAACATCCTGACAAAGTATGCAAGTTAAAGAAATCAATCTGTGGATTGAAACAAGCATCTAGAAGTTGGAATCACCATTTTGATGAAGAGATTAGGGAATATGGATTCATCAAGAACGTCGATGAAGCTTGTGTGTATAAAAAAGCTAGTGGGAGCACCGTTACTTTCTTAGTATTGCATGTCGATGACATTCTACTATATGGAAATGATATTCCAACCATGGTATGTGTAAAAGCCTGGCTTGGAAGTTGTTTTTCCATTAAGGATCATGGTGAAGTCGCCTATATTTTGGGAATAAAGATCTATATGGATAGATCAAGGCGCTTGATAGGTTTAAACCAAAGTGCATACATTGACAAAGTCTTGAAAAGGTTCAAGATAGAGAACTCTATGAAAGGTTTGGTACCTATTCAAAGAGGGGACAATATTGAATGCGTTTCAATGTCCAAGCTCAAAGGATGAGCAAGAAAGAATGAAAGGAATCCCATATGCGTCTGCTATAGGATCCATTATGTATGCAATGATATGCACTAGACCGGACATGTCATGCGCTTTAAGCATGACGAGAAGATACCAGCAAGTAACGGTCATTGGGTGACTGTTAAAAATATATTGAAATACCTTAGAAGGTCTAAGGATATATTTCTAATATATGGATCTGGTGAAGAAGAACTCGTTGTAAAGGGTTACAGGGATGTGAGTTTCGGAATTCGTTGTGAAGGGTTACATGGATACGATTTTCCAAACTGATCGAGATGATCTTCGATCACAATCTGGGTAGCATTGTCCACTACAGAATCAGAATACATCGCCGCTTCATTGATCGAAATGATTCATGTGGATCTGCCACTTGAATTATTGCCGATCTAGGGTTAGTCCTTACCATTCATGACCCCTAGAGATCTTTGTGATAACGATGGTGCGATTGCTCAAATCAAGGAACCTCATGCACAACAAAAGACTAGGCACATTGAGCGGAGTTTCAACTACATAAGGGATGAAGTTGAAAAAAGGAAATATATGTATTCGCAAAGTTCACACTGATCAAAATATTGCGCATCCACTCACGAAGCTCCTTGAATGGGCAAAGCATGAAGGGTCATAGTTGTGCATTAGGACTTCGATATTCTAGTGATTGGATTTGATCTATTTTGTATTTGGATATTGGAACAAATGTTATTATAACTCTCACATTGTATGTTGAGTTATGTTCCGTTTTAGCATGTTTAAATCCATGAATAAGTTACTTATTCTAAATGTCCGTAGTCGATCATACTTGTGGGAACAAATATGAATGTAAGACTATTATGAACTTGGATTGGTGGATATTCATTAGGTATGAATATAGAGCAAAGTGTTGCTGGCAAAGTTCATAGATATTTGTGGGATACAAATATTGGACTGACTCGCTCTCAAATGTTACTGCATGGAATCATTTGTGATTGATCATAAGTAAATTTGAGTAAAGGAAAATATCATATTATCCTCTAACCTGAGATACATATTGGGTCTTGATATTCACCAAATATTATACCTTGACTTATTTCTTTGTTGTCTGTAATAAGACAGTACATAAGGCTAAGCTTAGGTGTGGTACAAGGTGATTGTGAGAGACGTATGTAGTCAAGAAGGGATTTGTTCCTCTTATTCGTTGAGAGTAAGATGTCTAAGGCCTGCTAAAGTTAAATCAACAGAGAGTGATCACTCTATGTCTCTGGATTTGACATGACATCTATAACAAAAGGATAAATGATAGATTCACCTAAATCATGTTCAAGTAAGGGACTTGAAGGGGATGATGTAATTGAATGGGACATATAGTCATACGTATTAGGGGTAGTAAACCGTAGTTAGGCGTCATTTACTGCTTGCATCAATCTTCTATGTATCTTGTGCAAGTGTGAGATTGTTGGACTCTGTATGCCCAAGACACATATTAAATTGATGTGGCTAGTACGTTATGATCCAAGTCGAGTCATACCCAAATACAAGCTAGACAAACACTTAGAATATTTATTTGTGATATGATCAAACAAATAAACATTAACACTTACAATATTTAGAAATTGGTTTTCTAAATAATTGCACTTGAGAAACCAATAAATTATATGGATAATTTATTTTGAGAGAAAATTTTATTTTGTTATTTAATGGGTTAAATAACATAATAAAAGGTTGTATAAGTCTTATAACATATGATGTTATAATTTTATAAAAGTTATAAAATTAATCAAGACTTAAATAAATAAAAAAAAGATTTGAATTTTTTTTATAAAATACAAGTGGGCCCCCCCCCCCCTTGGTGTCTTCCCAAGACAATTTCTTGGTCCAATGATGTTCCATGCAAATGTCATAGTTAGAAGTGTTTTCATTGGGCAAATTGGGTGGCTATCTCTCTCTTAATTATAATAACATTTTTGTATGACAAAAATGATATTATGAACTTGAAAGAACTTGTAAAATGCTCTCAAGATTTTCGGCCATAGTGTGCCATCCTAGAGGGTTTTTCGAGTTTGTAAAATCAAGTGCAAGAACTCTATTTTCTCCTCTCAATTTTTCGGCCATGTATGGTTGATTATGAGGGATTTTTCAAGTGAGTTCATGAGTGTAAAATCCTAGCTAAATCAAAGTGTTTGTTGGAAGGCTTGGGGTATACAAGCTTGAGGTCTTCTACACTTGAAGGCAACCGTTCAAGAAGCATCATCTTCTTCATTTCTTTTTACTCCAAGAAGGTAGTATTCTAAACACTCTATGGTTGTGTTTTAATTTTTTATAGCATGCATATTCGTATATGGATCCGGGTATTGGGTTACACATATAAAATGGGTTTTATATCTTGAAATCAACATGTTTTAAATAATTATTCCGCTGCGTTTTTATTTTATATGGATAAAATACTTTGATAAACATGTGAAAAACCCAACAAAAACTTCAACGGTTTGGCCGAATTGAAATTCTTGAAATTACATTGAGCATTATTGTTGTTATTGTTGTATAATTGATGGATCTGGGTTACTATGCCTGGAAGCACAACAGCCATTTGTTGAGAGACAAGGGTTGCGACTTCTTCGTTATTTAGAGGTTGTGCATCACGTCGAGGAGGCATTTTCTAAAAGGAACAAGGAAACATGAGAAACGAGTGAGGTTGACAATTGGATAAGCAAAAGAGGCATTGAAAAAAAAACATCGACAAGACATAAGGAAGGTGATTATTTGTTCGTTACCTTGAACAAATAAACGACACGCGGTGACTAATCAAAGTAAATGGGTCAATATAATGTATCGCGAACACTTGCTTTAGCCTATAAGTGGACACTCACCCCGAGAGTTCCCAGGTAAGAGTGACTGGTCCGATTATGTGGATTTGTACGAACACTCTAGCCTTAGACAGAAAACTCAGGATACAGGCATCCACTCTTCCAGATTTCACGTGTTCACACTATAAGACCTAGACTTTGACAAGATTTTGAAAACTTAAAGGGTTCAAAACCTAGTAATCAATCATCCTAGAACAGATGATTAATTTTCAGAGCGGATTTGTTATTGTGTGTTCTCATTGTGGTTATCACCTAAGGGTAGGTGACGGTATTGTTTTAAAATCTAAACGCAAATTCACTTGCGTTATGGTCCTAGAAAGTTATAGTCTAGGTCAAATCATTACTAATAACCTATTTCCCTATACCCATTGGCTCTGATACCAACTCTTCTGTCACACCCTAACCGTGTTAAAACAACGAAACTGCGGCGGAAACGTCGGGGAGTGTCGCAACAGAATCATTGTTTCACAACCATGGATTCAAAAGTTTCGTTTTATTGATTCATTAAGTAATTTACATTATCTTAAACAAAACAAACAAACTAAACATCATCTATCTTTGTTATTATGTCACTAAGGCCTCGTCCAGATCCTATGTGAGCATGCATCTTAGCAATCAACATCATTCAACAACACCTGAAACATATGTAAAAACAAATTCAACAAAGAAATGCTGGCGAGCACATAGGTTTTATGAGAGTGTCGGATTCATGGCTAATTTACATGTTGCAACACCACATTTAAAAACCTTGTTTTGAAAAGTGTATAGTATTGCAACCTAAATAACCAACTCAAATCAAGCGGGTTATAGTTTATAAAATCTCGTAGCCATGATTCTTAACCCAAAACATTTGTTTAATTAAACCAAATTGTAAATCATCTCGATAGTAAAACTCGTATGGTTTATATTATTTAGAAAACATCGTTGTGTGACATCGCTTCAAAATCGTTTACCCAAGGGAACTAAATAACGCCACGGTATGTAATATGATGAAAACACTTATATATAAGAAGTACCAGCGGCGTATCTACCATGTTTTCATCACATTACACCCGTCCCGTTATCTAAACACTTAACCAAAAACCAATTGTTTGTTCAATTCGTTTAACTCGTGTCAAAATCGTTTAAATCGTTCCAAAATCGTTTAATTGTTTCAAAATCGCTCTCGTTTTAATTGTGAAAACTACTTTTGGTTGTCTCGCTAATAACATCCAAACCTTCGCAACTCGTCCATCGCCAATTCTCGCATTAATAAACCACCACAGGGTAAATTAACAATCACATATTCAGTCGTTACCCACATAACCCCCACACATAACCATGGGTGCAGTCTAATAACGGGATTTGTCAGATCCTATGGTACCATAACCTAATACTGGTCGGTTCGGCCAAAACTAATGAATGTTATTTGTTGTGTAATTACGCCCAACAAGTTTGTTCACATTATCGAAATCGTTATTAATTTAATATAAACCATATTTATCATTTCGAAAACCATCGTTAAAAACATCGAAATCATTTAGCACATATGAATCACCCCAAAACAATTTAAAACAGTAAAAGAGGGGAACTATGTACTCACTTGAAGTGCAAAGTATCCTCAATCAAAAGAACTCAACAAGCTCAAGCAAAACAAGGAAATCAAGCAGTACCTAGAAATCGGATCACTAGATAAATAATCGACACCTAAATCGGAAGATCGGATAGAATGAAGTCTTGTAAACCAAATGAGTATTGGGACTCATGTGATATGGTTTAACAAAGCCTACATCCTAAATCGGAACCTAACCTAAGTGCTTTCGACCCGTTACGACCCATTAAGGTAGCTCATGCTACTTTAACGCGTCGTTCGCGCAAAGCGCGTTCGAGGCGCCTAACTAGCCCTATGACAAGTATTATATGCCTAAACATGTTTAAATATGTTGCATAATCAGTTAAGTGACAAAAGTTTAGGTTACATATGCCTAAAATTCAATTATGCATGAAAAGGGCATTTTGGTCATTTACCTAAGGCATATAAACTACCTATCATACAACTAATTAAACCTAAGTGACCATAAGGTATAACCTTGGAAGGTTATTGTGACAACTCGAGTTTCCAAGATTCTATCTTCGCATTTAGTGCACGTTAATTTTTTTTTTATTTAGTTGTTTGTTATTACGACTCGTTGTTTCACAACGCTTACCAATTGTAATACGTTATATCGTATTTTGATTAATATTTTGTACTTGGAAATCCATGATATTTATTATATGTGAGTGTGTGTAATTAAGGTTTGTATTAATTACATGTTAAAGAAAGATGGAACTTCTACTGTAAACAAGCACTCATGAAATCACACAAGTGATGAAAACACTTTAGTGTTTTCGTCCAGAAGGTTTGGCGAAATCATAAATGGGCTTGGCCCATGGCCCAGTATTTAGATATTTTGTATAATCATTTTATAAACCAATCTTCTCAGAGAAGCCTCACAATTACCAAACCATACCTTATCACTTTGTTCTCTCTCTACATCTGAAAACCCAACAACAGAGAACACATCTTGAAGCAAAACCTCTGTTTAAACCCTTGGTTAGTAATTTCATGATTCAAGTTGCTTCTTGTTGCATATCGTATGATTTCGGATGTTTAATCATGATGTATGAATATATGTGAATATGTGATTTATCATAGTGTGCTTGCTAGATAATTATCATCCACGAAGTGTCCGTATATTTGAAGCTTTGATCAACAGTGGGTGTTTGTTAATGAATGATAAACTGATGAAATTATGTTCTAGATCTCACAAAGTTTTGGTAGAATATTTGTTTCATACCAATAGTTGATTATTGACTTGTTAATGATTCATCATGTAACTGTAAATGGATTTTTGTTACTGGGTTTAACTTACAGTGAGTTGTGGAAGATGATGATGTTTCACGAAATCACCCACAACACTCTAAAGTGGACGAAATCACAAAGAGTGATTTCGGCCCACATATGTTTTCGGCCCAAAACAGATTTCGGCCCATAGGGTGTTTTCGGCCCACTTGTGGTTTTCGGCACACATGTTTGTTTTCGGCACTATTTGGATTTCGGACATAAGGGATTTCGGACATAAGAGGGTTTTCGGCTAAAGGGGGTTTTCGACCCAAACTGTTATGATTTATTAAACTGTTAATCTTGTTAAGTTAAGTTTATAACACTGTTAAGTATGCAATTATATTCAACTAACTAACTGAGTTAAGTTTATTAACTCAGTTGACTTTATAAACCCAGTTGGTCTCATTAACTTTGTTAGATTTATGTATGACACAATGTTAAGTAAATAATCCTGTTAGTTGATAAACTCTAGTAAACTGTTATATTTGTTAAGTATATTAACTGGGTTATATCAACTATGTTAACTCTGTCATAACTATAAATTTAGTTAAGAAAATGCATGTGACACAGTTAGTTATTAAATGTTAACCTTGTTAACTGTGTACCCCTGTTTGAATATGTTAGTTCAGTTAATTAGCTCAATTAACTGTGTTGTTGGTTAATTATGTTTGAATTAACTGTGAAAGCTAATATGGGTAAGATGAATTGACATGAATGGAATTAACTGTTTACATGATACAAGAATGCTAATTTCTAGACACGCTTGGTGATATTACTGTGATGCTAGTTACATGTGAAATATTACGAAGGTGAACTGACTGAACATACGTGCACTATAGGACTTGACTGATTTATTGTGAGCACTTAACTTAGCATACCGAGCAAACAAGGTGAGTTCACACTTTTACTAAGGCATGGGATTTCCAGGGCTTGGGAATGGGATTAAAGGAAAAAGGTTGAATGGATTCGTACAGACACCATTACTAGACTACCATACCATCGTCCTCGGTTGTGAAGGATACTCACGTAAAACCTACGTATACTTATGCTACTCGCTATCCTCGGTTGTGAAGGATACTCACGTAAAACCTACGTATACTTATGCTACTCGCTATCCTCGGTTGTGAAGGATACTCACGTAAAACCTACGTGAACTTATACTTCCTATCCTCGGTTGTGAAGGATACTTACGTAAAACCTACGTAAACTTATATTCATTACTGCCTCGGGTTGTGTCAGGCACTTACGTAAAACCTACGTAAACCCCCGCGTACCCCTATCCTCGGTTGGGAAGGATACTTACGTAAAACCTACGTAACACTAGTACGTATTACTGTTCTCGGTTGTGAAGAACACATATGGTTACAAATAGTCTAGTGGTTATACAACACGGGAAGCCCCCACCAATAGAACTTACTACCGGCCCAGTAGAGCCACATGTTACAAACAAGCTTACTATTACGCATTACTTTCTGTGAACTCGCTCAACTAGTTGTTGACTCTCTGTTACATGCCTTGCAGGACCATAGGTACTATTGGAGCTTGCACGGGAGGCACAGTCGTTGTGGACTTGGATCGTGAATGTGTTGTTAAACATTATGATGTTTTTTACTTAAACTTATGTTGGGTTTTACATTAATGCTTCCGCTACACACTTGTTTATTTTTGGTTTTGGAAACACCTATCGTATTGATGAATGACTTTTACTATATACTTATGTTCAATATGATTGGTGGCTTGATCCTGGTCATGTCACGCCTCCAAGCGGTGGTACTCCGCGTGTGGATTTTGGGGGTGTGACAGATTGGTATCAGAGCCATTGGTTATAGAGAACTCGGTTTTAATAAGGGGAAAACGTTTTTATTAAAACCAGACTATAACCAGAACAGTGCTCAACGATCCACAACGACGCCTCGCTCCACGTGCAAGACTCATCACCCTAGGTAATATGGTACATGTCTTATTGCCTACTTGCTAGAATTGCATAGAACTTTGCTCAGGGTATGCTTAGATTAACGTAACACTATTGCATGAGAACACTTGTGTGATTATTCCCTTTTGTTATCACACTACTCGTGAACCTCTCTCACTTATGTCATAATTTCTATGAAGATCATGTCTGGACGCATTAACATGACACAAACCCAGTTGACGGCTCTCATTAACGAGCGAGTTGCTGAGGCACTTGCAGCCGCACAAGCAGGAGGTCAGCACGCTCAGCCACCTGTTTGCACCTTCAAAACTTTCATGGACTGTCGTCCTACTACCTTTAGTGGCACGGAAGGAGCGGTTGGACTCCTCCATTGGTTTGAAAAGCTCGAGTCCGTATTCGAAATGTGTGAATGCCCTGAGGCTCGCAGGGTGAAGTACGCCACTGGTACTCTAGAAGGCATTGCGCTGACTTGGTGGAATGCGCAAGTGCAGATGTTAGGGTCGAGCTATTACTCAAAGATTGACCTGAGGTCAGGTTATCATCAACTGAGAGTCCGGGATGAGGACGTCTCCAAAACAGCATTCAGAACTCGCTACGGCCATTACGAGTTTTTGGTCATGCCATTCGGGCTAATGAACGCGCCTGCGGTTTTTATGGATCTTATGAATAGGGTGTGCAAACCTTACCTTGACAAGTTTGTTATTGTTTTTATCGACGACATCCAGATCTATTCGAAGAATCGGGAGGAACATGAGCAGCATTTACGACTTATTCTGGAACTCCTTCGAACGGAACAGCTGTACGCAAAGTTTTCAAAATGCGACTTCTGGCTTCGTGAAGTCCACTTTCTAGGCCACGTGGTAAACAAGGATGGGATTCATGTCGATCCATCCAAAGTAGATTCGATCAAGAACTGGCCTGCACCTAGTACACCGACAGAAATACGCCAATTCTTGGGTTTGGCGGGTTGTTACAGACGGTTCATCAAAGACTTCTCAAAGATTGCACAGCCGCTTACATTACTGACACAGAAAGGTGTTGCTTACCGTTGGAGTGATACACAGGAAACAGCGTTTCAGCACTTAAAGGATAGACTTTGTAGCGCACCTATCCTCTCATTGCCTGAAGGCACGGACGATTTTGTAGTCTACTGCGATGCATCTATCCAAGGTCTTGGATGTGTGTTGATGCAGCGGGATAAAGTTATTGCTTATGCTTCGCGCCAACTTAAGATTCACGAACGGAATTACACTACGCACGATTTAGAGCTTGGAGCTGTTGTTTTTGCGCTCAAGATATGGCGACATTATCTGTATGGCACCAAGTGCACCATCTACACCGATCACAGAAGTCTTGAGCATATCTTCAAGCAGAAAGACTTGAACATGCGACAACGTCGATGGGTCGAGTTACTGAACGATTACGAATGTGCTATAAAGTACCATCCGGGCAAAGCCAATGTGGTGGCAGACGCCCTCAGTCGAAAGGATACTACACCTAGGCGTGTACGAGCGTTGCAACTCACTATTCAGTCTAGTCTTCCTTCACAGATACGTGATGCTCAGGTAGAAGCACTGAAACAGGAAAACGTCAGGGCTGAAGCCCTACGCGGCTCAAGGCAACGGTTAGAGCAAAGGGCAGACGGCGCCTACTATGTAACAGGACGCATCTGGGTCCCACTCTATGGTAATTTACGCGAGCTTGTAATGGATGAAGCACATAAGTCTCGCTACTCAGTACATCCTGGTTCAGATAAGATGTACTACGACCTCAGAACTATATATTGGTGGCCTAGCATGAAGGCCCACATAGCAACTTATGTTAGCAAGTGTTTGACTTGTGCGAGAGTCAAAGCGGAATATCAGAAACCATCAGGCCCACTCCAGCAACCTGAGATACCACAATGGAAATGGGAGCAAATTTCCATGGATTTTGTTACTGGCCTGCCTAGATCTCAGCTCGGAAATGATACTATTTGGGTGATTGTGGATCGACTCACAAAGTCTGCTCACTTCTTGGCTATCAAGGAAACGGATAAGTTCTCCACTCTAGCAGACGTATACCTTAAGGAAGTTGTCTCGAGGCACGGGGTGCCCACATCTATTATCTCTGATCGTGATGCACGTTTTACTTCAGAACTGTGGCAAGCAATGCACAAATCTTTTGGCTCTCGTTTAGACATGAGCACAGCTTATCATCCTCAGACAGATGGGCAGTCTGAGCGCACTATTCAAACTCTAGAAGACATGCTTCGGGCGTGCGTAATTGACTTTGGCAAAGGCTGGAAAAAAAAAACATTTGCCACTTGTGGAATTTTCGTACAACAACAGTTACCACACCAGCATTAAAGCTGCTCCATTTGAGGCATTGTACGGGCGTAAATGCCGATCACCTCTTTGTTGGGCAGAGGTGGGTGACAGTCAGATCACAGGTCCAGAAATGGTAGTTGATACTATTGAAAAGATTGCTCAAATACGACAACGCATGGCGGCAGCTCGTGACCGTCAGAAAGTATACGCCGATAAAGACAGGAAACTACTCGAGTTCCAAGTTGGGGATCGAGCACTACTCAAAGTTTCACCCTGGAAGGGTGTTGTTCGTTTTGGCAAACGAGGCAAGCTCAATCCACGATACGTTGGACCATTTGAAGTCATAGAAAAGACAGGCAAAGTGGCCTACAGACTGAACTTACCAGCTGAACTCAGTGTAGTTCACAACGTCTTTCATGTGTCGAATCTGAAGAAGTGGCAGTCAGATGAGACCTTTATAGTTCCTTTGAAGGAGCTCACTATCGACGAACGGTTGCATTTCGTCGAAGAACCAGTTGAAATCATGGACCGGGATGTTAAGGTCCTCAAGAACACCAGAATACCTCTTGTTCGAGTTCGTTGGAACTCCCGTCGTGGCCCAGAGTTCACCTGGGAACGCGAAGACCAAATGGAACTCAAATATCCCCAGTTGTTCGAAAACAATGCAACTACTACTGAGGCTGAAGCTACTACAGAAGTTCGGGATGAAATCCCAACTCAACAGGGGGATGATGTGATACCCCAGGAAAACCAGTAAACGATAGCTTACCTAGCTTCCTCAGTAACCGCATGCTAAATTTCGGGACGAAATTTCTTTCAAGTTGGGGATAATGTGACAACTCGAGTTTCCAAGATTCTATCTTCGCATTTAGTGCACGTTAATTTTTTTTTTATTTAGTTGTTTGTTATTACGACTCGTTGTTTCACAACGCTTACCAATTGTAATACGTTATATCGTATTTTGATTAATATTTTGTACTTGGAAATCCATGATATTTATTATATGTGAGTGTGTGTAATTAAGGTTTGTATTAATTACATGTTAAAGAAAGATGGAACTTCTACTGTAAACAAGCACTCATGAAATCACACAAGTGATGAAAAAACTTTAGTGTTTTCGTCCAGAAGGTTTGGCGAAATCAGAAATGGGCTTGGCCCATGGCCCAGTATTTAGATATTTTGTATAATCATTTTATAAACCAATCTTCTCAGAGAAGCCTCACAATTACCAAACCATACCTTATCACTTTGTTCTCTCTCTACATCTGAAAACCCAACAACAGAGAACACATCTTGAAGCAAAACCTCTGTTTAAACCCTTGGTTAGTAATTTCATGATTCAAGTTGCTTCTTGTTGCATATCGTATGATTTCGGATGTTTAATCATGATGTATGAATATATGTGAATATGTGATTTATCATAGTGTGCTTGCTAGATAATTATCATCCACGAAGTGTCCGTATATTTGAAGCTTTGATCAACAGTGGGTGTTTGTTAATGAATGATAAACTGATGAAATTATGTTCTAGATCTCACAAAGTTTTGGTAGAATATTTGTTTCATACCAATAGTTGATTATTGACTTGTTAATGATTCATCATGTAACTGTAAATGGATTTTTGTTACTGGGTTTAACTTACAGTGAGTTGTGGAAGATGATGATGTTTCACGAAATCACCCACAACACTCTAAAGTGGACGAAATCACAAAGAGTGATTTCGGCCCACATATGTTTTCGGCCCAAAACAGATTTCGGCCCATAGGGTGTTTTCGGCCCACTTGTGGTTTTCGGCACACATGTTTGTTTTCGGCACTATTTGGATTTCGGACATAAGGGATTTCGGACATAAGAGGGTTTTCGGCTAAAGGGGGTTTTCGACCCAAACTGTTATGATTTATTAAACTGTTAATCTTGTTAAGTTAAGTTTATAACACTGTTAAGTATGCAATTATATTCAACTAACTAACTGAGTTAAGTTTATTAACTCAGTTGACTTTATAAACCCAGTTGGTCTCATTAACTTTGTTAGATTTATGTATGACACAATGTTAAGTAAATAATCCTGTTAGTTGATAAACTCTAGTAAACTGTTATATTTGTTAAGTATATTAACTGGGTTATATCAACTATGTTAACTCTGTCATAACTATAAATTTAGTTAAGAAAATGCATGTGACACAGTTAGTTATTAAATGTTAACCTTGTTAACTGTGTACCCCTGTTTGAATATGTTAGTTCAGTTAATTAGCTCAATTAACTGTGTTGTTGGTTAATTATGTTTGAATTAACTGTGAAAGCTAATATGGGTAAGATGAATTGACATGAATGGAATTAACTGTTTACATGATACAAGAATGCTAATTTCTAGACACGCTTGGTGATATTACTGTGATGCTAGTTACATGTGAAATATTACGAAGGTGAACTGACTGAACATACGTGCACTATAGGACTTGACTGATTTATTGTGAGCACTTAACTTAGCATACCGAGCAAACAAGGTGAGTTCACACTTTTACTAAGGCATGGGATTTCCAGGGCTTGGGAATGGGATTAAAGGAAAAAGGTTGAATGGATTCGTACAGACACCATTACTAGACTACCATACCATCGTCCTCGGTTGTGAAGGATACTCACGTAAAACCTACGTATACTTATGCTACTCGCTATCCTCGGTTGTGAAGGATACTCACGTAAAACCTACGTATACTTATGCTACTCGCTATCCTCGATTGTGAAGGATACTCACGTAAAACCTACGTGAACTTATACTTCCTATCCTCGGTTGTGAAGGATACTTACGTAAAACCTACGTAAACTTATATTCATTACTGCCTCGGGTTGTGTCAGGCACTTACGTAAAACCTACGTAAACCCCCGCGTACCCCTATCCTCGGTTGGGAAGGATACTTACGTAAAACCTACGTAACACTAGTACGTATTACTGTTCTCGGTTGTGAAGAACACATATGGTTACAAATAGTCTAGTGGTTATACAACACGGGAAGCCCCCACCAATAGAACTTACTACCGGCCCAGTAGAGCCACATGTTACAAACAAGCTTACTATTACGCATTACTTTCTGTGAACTCGCTCAACTAGTTGTTGACTCTCTGTTACATGCCTTGCAGGACCATAGGTACTATTGGAGCTTGCACGGGAGGCACAGTCGTTGTGGACTTGGATCGTGAATGTGTTGTTAAACATTATGATGTTTTTTACTTAAACTTATGTTGGGTTTTACATTAATGCTTCCGCTACACACTTGTTTATTTTTGGTTTTGGAAACACCTATCGTATTGATGAATGACTTTTACTATATACTTATGTTCAATATGATTGGTGGCTTGATCCTGGTCATGTCACGCCTCCAAGCGGTGGTACTCCGCGTGTGGATTTTGGGGGTGTGACAGTTATTCCCTAAACAACTATGGTCACATAATATGCTTGGTCGGATCCTAATGATCGACCAAATGGGTCGAGTTCGAAAGTCTAAGCGGTTGTTTAGACCGCTTGACTTACGACTCTACAGAAGCACTAAACTAAAAGTGACGAGCTAAACATGTTAAAACATGCTTAACTAAGTTAGAAAACAGGTTTTGATATCAAAACAAACGGTTTTGATACCCAAGAATAGTGTGGTTACAAAATACGCATAAATACGCATTTTGACCGAAACTATGACTCGTCACTAGACCTAATCAACGTGGTAATCAGTAGGTATAGTCACACGGGACTATAACCATCGTGATTACGCTCACGTTGCAAAGTTCAAACGAACTTTGTGTTGACCAAAGACTGGTCAAAGCAGAAAGTCAAACATTGTTTG
Source organism: Helianthus tuberosus (assembly GCA_030545235.1). Classification (NCBI taxonomy): domain Eukaryota; kingdom Viridiplantae; phylum Streptophyta; class Magnoliopsida; order Asterales; family Asteraceae; genus Helianthus; species Helianthus tuberosus. The sequence continues at coordinate 54,533,769 of CM060402.1, forward strand.
ACTTTTGCTTGAAAAATGTATAAAAGCACGAAAGAATACTTACAAAGGGTCCAAGCTAGGAAGATCTTGATTCAAGTTGCTCAGGTATGAAGTGCTAGACCCCAACTTAGAGCAATTGAATCAGATTTGTGAGGAATGAATGAAACTTAGGTGGGTATTTATAGAAAACCCACAACCGTTAGAATTTTTCCTCGCAATTCGTGATTCGATCTTGACCCTCCATGTGGGCACATGGTTTTAAAATACAATGGGAACACTAAAAACCATCAAATTCATCAAATGGTATTGAAAAACCATGGACAAAACCATCAAAAACATGCTGGAAAGCCAGATTCAATGTTTCTGATCTGGGCTGCTGACGCGGGCTGCATAAGAATAGGACCAGGCTTACGCGCCCCTCCTGGTAAGTTTGGCAGATTTACACTTTTAGCCCCTGCAAGCCCAAAACTTGGTTTTTGATGCATTTTTGACACGTTTAAGCCCCGTTAACCCCATTTCAAAGCTCTAAAATGAAGTTAAAGTATAGGGAACTTAAAATATGCTCAAAAACATCTCGGATGTCGGTTCGTTTGGTCGTACAGTTGCGTTATTCGGTTAATTACAACGGAAGTCGTAACGAACGCAAAAACGATCCAAATTAAGCGACGAATGGAAATTTATCATGCCAATCACTAAAATAAAATATTTTAATGATTACATAAATTTTTGGATGTCCGGATATATTCAGAACGTAAGATATGCGCGAAAATGCAAACTTATGCACTTTTTGACGCTTTTAGTCCCTATTGATCAAGAAAGTTTATTTTTGCGCACCAAAAACCTCAAAGCCTATTTCTAAGCTATGTAAAGGATATTTAGGGCATATTTAACTTATGATCAAGTTCTGGAATGTTCGATAAAGAACGAATCGGCATACTTTCGCAGTTTGACACAAATAGTCCCTGCGATCGAATAGACTTTTTTTCAACACACCAAACCATCCAAAACTTATTTCCAAGTTATGTAAAGGTTATTTAAGGTATGTTAAGCCTATGTCACTGTTCCGGAGTGTTTTTCGCGTTAAACTGACTGCGTTTACGCACCAGTTTGCGTATAACTTTCCAGAAAGCGATTTAAAGCTTGAAATCTAACTCGAATCAAATCGAAAAATCATCAAACACAAATACACATTTAATAACACCAAAACACATTGTTTTATTAATAATTGATATTGTTTTACATTGTACATCGATTACAGAGCACAGTTGTCACAGGATTTATCAAAGATATATCGGATTTTGATTAAGAATGCTTTCATGCACGTATGTGACAACTCGTTTCAAGCCTTTTCTTTGTGTTTTGATGTAATTCGTGTGTACGCTACTTGAATAGTTGATGTGTTGATTTTAGTTGAATGCTTATGAGTTTGTTTATGTTTATGTGTTACGTGAATGTTATAAGATGTGTGTACAATGTTTATCCGATCGCACAATCCCCGGGGCCGCACACTATCCATAAGCCGCACACTCCCATTCTCTCGTGCTTATGCTCTCGGCCCAAAACCCTTACCACTCGGACATCGAGTGGCAGCCCACCCGAAGCCCAAAGATGGCCCCGGCTCCCATTGTCCCCGCATAACACCAAGGGTGTTGGGGTGTAACTCCCATAATACTCAAAACACACAAGTCATACCAAACCCTAAGCTCTCCTTCTCCCCTTTGAAACCCGACGGCAACCTCCCCTTATTCGAAGCCCTTGCATCAATCAAACAAACTCATTCTACATTCCGGTTAGTGTCTCATTATTGTTAGCTTGTTTGATACATGATACTTGATATTGTGATGGTTATAATCTTGGATGATGACTTGATGAATCGATGCATGATGTGTGTTTCATTATGGTCTTGCATGATGCTTTAGTGTTTAGGGTTGTATGTTGGTAATATCCGATTACTAGATTGCATGAGTTTAAGGAATGTCTCTTGATGAATAAACTATTAGGATTGAATTGGATGAACATGTAATATAACCGAATGATGGAATGTGTTCATGATTAATTGAGATGAAGCGAATTGGTGCTTGGATCGATAGTTATGGTTGTGTGATGTCAACTAGTGAATGGTTGATGATTAGGGTTTGATGATCTATGAATGTATGATTTAGTGATGGATGCTCGATGATATCCTTGATGGTTTGGTTCGAAATTTACATAATGATCATATAAATAATTGTTACCTGTGATTTAGTTAATGATTAGGGTTCATATGAATTCAAGGAATTAGACTGTTAGATTTTTTTTGAATATTAAATGATAGTGTTTATTGTAATTAATTTTTGGAAATATGGTTAGAATAATTTTAGAAATAATCGACTATCAATTGATTGTAACTGATTGCCATGATTTAAGGAATTTATAACCGAACTCGCACATTTACTAGCCACGTACTAAGCCACTCGCACACTTGTGTTTCGTGTGGTACAACTGCTTAATGCACAAGGTGCAGCCTCTTGATGCTCGGTCGCACACTAGTCATCGCACACTTCAATAAAGTAGACACTTGAAAAATATGTTGTACAAATGGACATTGCATGACCGCACACTATGGGTGGTCGCACACTCTCACGTGGATCGCACACCATAGTGGGCCGCACACAAGTTTCGGGCCGCGTATGTAAAAAGTTGGGCCGCCCACTGAAACTGGGCCGCGTATGTAAAAAGGATCGCACACTCAAGAGATGATCACACACTCTTGAGTGTGGGCCGGAGATAAATGGGCCGCACACCTAATGGACTCGCACACTCACTTAAGAGTCGCACACTCTCAATGGGCCCATACATTGGGCCGAACACTTGAATAGTACACGTCTTGGACTTTTAACTTGCAATTACATGTTGGCTATTATGCTTGTATGCTTCGTGATGATCCTTTTATGTATGCAACGTGTTAGATACGTGTAAAACGAATACGTGTATTACTTGTAAATGAACCTGACTTGTATGGTAACCATAATAGGACGTGGTTGACCACATTAGCTCAAGTGACCATTATCTGCCGAGCTATTCTAAGGTGAGTTCACACTTTTCTTCAAAGCATGAGATTCCCGGTGGTTTAGGAATGGGTTAAACAACAACAACTATCCCCCTTGGGTGGGATACAACCTGCGTATTCTCCCTGGGTAGAATACGTACCTCCGTCCTCCTAGGTGAAGGACGACAACCGTTATAATACATGTCTTAAGCATACTAGACAACAACTCTATCTTATAGTCCCCGCACATTTTATACCGACTTAATCGCCGGGCCAATGGTGAACGGTTTATTAGTTAAATAGCATTATTAGGTTTGACAAGCCTCACACCGTGCCGCAGAGGACGGGAGTGGACTAATATACTTGGGCACTTGGTCAATGATGATAGACATTGACTCAGGGCACTCAATATAACTTCAGTCAGTAGTCGGTATGGTAAGGGTCTAGTGGTTTAAAACAATGGGGTAGCTCCCCATGGCATGTTTTTATAAAGAACAAGGAACTTAACAACTTATGGTTTTGGAACAACATTAAAACAGGCAACCAACTTTGAACTCGACAACTTTTTGTTGACACACTACTGCATGCTTTGCAGGTCGTTAGGTACATGGCTGGAGCTTGCACGAGAAGTGGACGTTGTGGTAGGGAACCAACTGTTGGGTTCCTAATTTTAAACATTATGCTTTTGAACTATTAATGGGTTTTGATCTTTATGCTTTCGCTAACACTTAAACTTGGTTTGGGATATTGCTTTCGTAAACTTTAAACGTTTGGATTGTGATGTTTTACTTTATTTCACTTATCGTTCAGTATGATTAGTGGTATGATCCTGGTCAGTCACACGCCTCGCGGTAATACTCCGCTTGTGGATTTTGGGGGTGTGACAGATTGGTATTAGAGCCATTGGTTATAGTGAACTTGGTTTTAAAAGGGGGAAAATCTTTTTGACAAAAACTAGACTATAACTTATTCAGTGCTCAACGTTCCACAATGACACTTCGCTCCACGTGCAAGGCTCAACACTTTAGGTGGTATGATTTTTGTTTATATTGCCTACTTGCTAGTTTACATTTGCATGGTGTGTTGCTCATGGTATGCCTAGTTAACATAGTAGCATGTTGCCTATTAGCTCTAATGTGCTCTCTTTGACATTCAACTGTTTGCCTGAAACCTTATGTGCTCCCTCTCTTCTGTCATTCCATACTTTTCACACCTCTACGTCACTGTTCTCACTTGTGTTTTCTGGATGTGAAGATCATGAGTGGACGCCTCAACTTGACTCAGGCTCAACTAACGGCCCTAATCAATGAACGGGTTGCTGAGGCTTTAGCAGCAACCCAACCAGAAGGTAAAGCCTGCCATTTTGACCTATCCTAGGATGTTTAGATCCTACTCTCGTGATCCTCTGTCATTCTTAACCTTACCCCTTCTTTCTCAGGTTACAGGTCAACCTGCTCAGCCTCGAGCATGTACGTTCAAGACTTTCATGGACTGTCGGCCTAGTTCCTTTAGTGGTACTGAAAGAAGCCGTAGGTCTCCTCCACTGGTTCAAGAAGATCTAATCCGTCTTTGAGATGTGTGAATGCCCTGTAGCCAATAGGGTGAAGTTTGCAACTGGAACACTCGAAGGTAGTGCGCTCTCTTGGTGGAACGCACAAGTCCAAATGCTAGGGTTGGCAGCTGCTACTGCCACCCCATGGAACAACTTCAAGGAGCTGATTAAGGAAGAATATTGTCATCGGGATGATATTCACAAGCTTGAGGTGGAGTTCTACAACCTCAAGATGGTCGGGTCTGAGATTGAAGCCTAAACGAAAAGATCGAACTATTTGGCTGCTTTGTGTCCCAACATGGCGAATCCTGCTTACAAGCGTATTGAGCTCTACATCAAAGGTTTAGTGCCAGAGATTCAGAGCATGGTAACTGCAACAAACCTCCCTACGATCCAGCAGATCATACGACTGTCTCACCGCCTCACTGACCAGGCAGTTGAGCAGAACAGGCTGCCTAAACGGATTAATGCCACTACTTCTGATGCACTAAGTGACAACAAACGTAAGTGGGATGGAAATTCTAGCAAGGGTTCAAGCTCTACTCAGCCTCAGTCTCAGCATCGAAGGACCAATGACTACAAGAGTCCCAACCAACAGTCTGCTGGTAATCAAAGTCAGTGTGGGTACAGAGGAAATCACCCCAAATGCAACCGTTGTAATTTGCACCACAGTGGGTCGTGCAACAAGGGCCACTGTCAGAGATGCAACAAGCCCGGTCACGCAGCAAAGGATTACAAGAGTCTGTATCCTGCAAATCAGAATCAACAACAGCAACCTGCCCCACAAAACCAGAATCAGCAGCAGCAACAGCAACATGGTAACAACAGGCGGTGTTTCCAGTGTAGAGCAGAAGGCCACTTTAAGAGAAACTTCCCTCAGCTGAATTAGAACCGTAACAACAACAACTAGGGCAATGGGAATAACAACAGGAACAACAACGATGATAATGGTGCCAAAGGGCATGTGTTCGTGATTGGTCAGGGTGAAGCAAGGAACGATCCCAATGTTATGACAGGTAAGTTTCTACCAGACGACTACTTCGTTTCTGTTTTATTTGATTCGGGAGCCGATACTAGTTATGTGTCCTTAAGGGTTAGTCAGATGCTTAAGCGTACTCCAATCGCTCTAAACCCCAAGCATGTTGTAGAACTGGCGAACGCTAAAAATCTTGAGGCCACACACATAGTTAAGGGTTGTAATCTCACTCTAGCCGGTCAGACTTTCTCTATCGATCTCATCCCCATCGTTCTTCGTAGTTTCAACGTTGTAATCGGGATGGACTGATTATCCCAAAATCTAGCGGAAATACTCTGCAAGGAAAAGATTGTCCGCATTCCTCGTTCTAGCGATGAACCTCTCATCATTCATGGTGATAAGAGTGGTGCTGTCGTGGGCATCATCTCGTTCCTTAAGGCCCAGAAGTGTTTGCAAAAGGGCCATACTGCTATTCTAGCCCTCGTTACTGACACCTCAATGAAAAAGAAGAAGATTGAAGACATCCCTATCGTACGCGACTTTCCTGAGGTATTTCCTGAGGAATTACCTGGTCTTCCGCCTCATCGTCAGGTCGAGTTTCAAATCGAGCTAGCTCCTGGTGCAGCACCTATAGCTCGTGCTCCATATCGTTTAGCCCCATCAGAATTGGAAGAATTGTCCACACAACTGCAAGAGCTACTGGATAAGGGTTTTATTCGTCCTAGATAGTCACCCCAGCGAGCCCCTGTTTTGTTTGTTAAGAAGAAATATGGTACTTTCCGTATGTGTATAGACTACCGCGAACTCAACAAGGAGACTGTGAAGAATCATTATCCCTTTCCACGTATCGATGACCTGTTTGGCCAGTTGCAAGGGTCGAGCTTCTTTTCCAAGATTGATCTGAGATCGGCCTATCATCAGCTGAGATTCCGAGATGAAGACATCTCCAAAACTGCATTCAGGACTCGTTATGGACACTACGAGTTTCTGGTTATGCCGTTCAGGTTGACAAACGCACCTGCGGTATTCATGGACCTCATGAACCGAGTGTGCAAACCATACTTGGATAAGTTCGTTACTGTTTTCATTGACGACATCCTGATTTATTCTAAGAGTTAGGAGGAACACGAGCACCATCTTCGTCTTATTCTTGAACTTCTTCGAACAGAGCAACTCTACGCTAAGTTTTCGAAATGTGACTTTTGGCTTCGTGAAGTCCATTTCCTAGGCCACGTAGTCAATGAAGATGGGATTCACGTCGATCCATCCAAGATTGACTCGATGAAGAACTGGCCCGCACCTCGAACTCCAACTGAATCCGTCAATTCTTGGGTTTGGCGGGTTACTACCTAAGGTTTATCAGGGATTTCTCGAAGATTGCGCAGCCTCTTACTTCACTAACATAAAAGGGTGTCACCTACTGGTGGGGTGATGCTCAGGAATCCACATTTCAGTAGTTGAAGGTGAAACTCTGCAGCGCACCCATTCTTTCGTTACCAAAAGGCACAGGCGACTTCGTTGTTTATTGCAACGCGTCGATCCAAGGACTTGGTTGTGTGTTGATGCAACGTGAGGGAGTCATTGCCTATGCATCATGCCAACTCAAGGCTCTCGAAAAGAACTATACTACCCATGATTTGGAGTTGGGAGCAGTAGTGTTTGCACTCAAGATATGGAGACATTACTTGTACGGTACCAAGTGCACCATTTACACCGATCACAGGAGTCTCCAGCATATCTTGGATCAGAAGGAGTTGAACATGCGACAGCGTCGATGGGTCGAACTCCTCAACGTCTACGAGTGCGCAATCAAGTACCACCTAGGCAAGGCCAACGTTGTAGCTGACGTCCTCAGCCGTAAGGAAACCAAACCTAAGCGTGTACGCGCGTTACAGCTTACTATCCACTCCAGTTTTCCTACCCAAATCCGTGATGCTCAGGCTGAAGCATTGAAGGAAGAGAATCTCAAAGCTAAGTCCCTGCGGTGCATGGAAAAGAAACTAGAACGCAAGGAAGACGACACATACTATTTCATGGAACGTATTTGGGTTCCATCCTATGGAAACCTACGTGAGCTTGTAATGGACGAAGCACACAAGTCTCGTTACTCGGTGCATCCTGGTTCTGACAAGATGTACCAAGATCTCAAGACCCTGTACTGGTGGCCCCATATGAAAGCTAACATAGCGACCTATGTTAGTAAATGCTTGACCTATGCTAGGGTTAAGGTTGAATACCAGAAGCCGTCAGGACTGCTACAACAACCAGAGATCCCCACATGGAAATAGGAGCAGATTTCCATGGATTTTGTCACTGGCTTACCTAGATCTCAGCGAGAAAATGAAACCATCTGGGTGATCGTGGATCGACTAACCAAGTCCGTACACTTTCTGGCAATCAAGGAAACTGACAAGTTTTCTACACTCGTAGACATCTATATGAAGGAAGTAGTTGTAACAACCCGACTTTGGAAGTCAAAGTACAAGTCAAAGTCAAGTCAAAGGAAGAAAAGATTGCTAATTGGAATTTGTTATTCCTTGCTTAATTATTGCTTGTACTCTCGAACCTAGTTAATCGATACTTTAATTTCCACTTGTTAGTTGTATTATGTGGAAGTAACAATGCGATAAACGTAACTAAACGCTAATCTACTAAATGCTATCACATCACTATCGCATCGCAATTCGAATTACAGGTTATGGATATTGTTTTACGTGTGTGTGATATTATGTGTTACTTGTGCATGCTTATATTGTGGGATGTTATTCGCAAACGCAATCGCAACTCTATCACAACGCAATCTCATCGCGGACTCAAAATCTAAGGGTTATTTTGTGGTTATTATATGTGTAACTAATGTGTAATACTACCGCATCGCTTACTCATAACACATCGCAACGCTCAACGCACGAAACAAAAAGTCAGAAACCAACTGGCAAAGGTCATCCGATCGGAAGGCCCTCCGACCGAATCACTTACACCGCCTTTCTCTCCTCTTGCCTATAAATACCACCTGTCACATCAGCTTTTCACTGATGTGACAGCTCTCCTCCGACCCAGCTCGTTCTCAAGCTATTTTCTCTCGATTCCTCGCAATTCTTGTAAGTTTCTACCCTAAATCTTGTATTTCTTTGATCATTGCACACTACTTCATCCTTTCCACCAAAAAATTTCAGCTTTTCACCAAGAAATCCATCTGATTTGGACTGTTCAATGGTGATGTCATCACGGGTTCTTATGAACTTCGGAGAATGACTTCATCCCAGCAAGAATGGTTCGAATCTAACAGATTTCTACATGATTTTACACTAAATTCATCTAAATAGAAACACATGTTAAATGTTTCAAACTTTTCTTCAACTTCCTTAACTCTTTACTCAAAACCCGTTAGAATCTGGACTAGTTCGGGTTCACCACTCATTCCCTAGTGGAGACCCGGACTGAGAATGGATTCCTAACGAAGAGACGACCGATTCACGGGTTGAACATGAAATCCCGCCAAGAAAAGTTATCAAACGAACGGGGTGATTCCCATCCGAACGGATGACTAGGCTTGCTGTGGTTTCTATTGTTTTACACGTCGTTATACCGTCTCGGTTCAATCGCACAAATTTCAAAACTTAACGGATTTTACAAGTTGCAAAACAAACAGGTCACCGAACGAATCGCCGTCCGATCGGATCGCCATTCGATCGAATGACGATCTGACCGGATGACTTGTGATGTTCAACATTTAAACAACTTTCAATCTTCAAATGTGTTAAGCCTCCACTTGGATCACCATCCGAGCGAACGGCCATCAGTCCGGATGACCGTCCGACCGGAAAACCTGAGAAGGTGGAAACACTTAATGGTTTTCAAAATGCTACAACGAAAACTTCAAAGTTCCATCATACACAAACACATCCATCCCAAACGGACAACCCTCCGACCGAATGGTCATCCGTCTGGACGATCATCCGATCGGATCACCATCCGCCCCGCATCACTTCAACGCACCGTTTTACACACCGTTCAACGCTCAACCTGTCGTACTATGTCACACCCCAATATTTCCACGTATTACCGGTGGGCCCGGTGGGGAGTATCGTGACGTAGTTGATATCATCATAGTCAAATAATCACAGTTCAATGCACAGCGGAAGTCTAAAGTAATAATAATACAGACCGATTCGAAAGTATAATAAAATATTACAGAACGGATGTATATGGATCCACAGGCGGATCTTAAAACAGAAATATAAACATTGTTCAACAGAATTTAGACGTTTAGAACTTGCAAGATTCCTTATTAACGCCCCGAGCTCCCAGCCAATTACGTACAGTACCTGTCACTTAATCTTTTTGGAAAATACGTCAGTTTACACTGGTAAATACAATTAACTGACTCTTTTGAAAATATTTATGAAAATTGATTTAAATGCACAAGGCATAAATAATCTTTTATAACTTGAGACAACTATGTTAATAATAATCTTGTATCAGATTTACATGTTTGTCCAACATTTAGGGCTGGTATAAAAACCGAACAAGATTAATTGACACACCACAAATATAAACTCACAAGAAGTTTCCTCACGAGTGAGTATATCTTTTACATACGCAACAGACAGGTGTATGCCTACACCCCGTGCTTAAGTTGTGGCCATTTACGCTTTTTAAATGAGCCAAGGATATCCAGGACACGGTCATTAACCCCCAATGTTATATGTTATCAAGCAATACTAATTAAAACGGGATTATGCAATTTAATCATCTCCGATTAAAAGGTTTCTACACCCGACCAAGCGGTAATAATTTACCGTATCCCAAGCCCGTATAAGCGAAAATAAGTTAAAAGTATTTACCTAAGCTAAAAGTAATTTATCCTCAGCCGTATTATCTAATCAGAAAGTGCAAGTACTTCTACCGGGGCTCTCAATCTGGAACGAAGGTTTTATTAACCTATAAGATTCCTAACGGGTCTTATTTAAGTTGTAACTTAGACCGGTTAGTTTTAAAGAGAGGTTTACGGTACGAAACGCAAGATTAAGCGAAGATCGGATTAGAATGTGATTTAGACCCAACAAGTATGAAGACTTGTATAAAATGGGTAAACAAAATATATTCTGGATTTTGAAGTAAAAATGATAATGTTTGACCCGTTTCGGTTAATTTATGCAAACTAGTTACATAAACCGTACCGAACGCGAATATGCATAACGGGTAACCAAATTAGTCATGTACAGGTTCCACAAGTTAATATGCTTTAAATATGATATGATATCAGTAGGATATCTTCCATTATGCCCAAAACGAACTTAAAATCAATTTAAGCCCCGAAAGGGTATTTTGGTCATTTTAAAGTTTATAAAAGAGGTTAAATAGAAATCTGAGGTTCTGGTCTAAAATAATCAGTAAAAATATTTGTTTTAATAAGTTATATCAGTAAGATATCATACATATGTGAATTTTATCATTTATGGCCAAACTATGCACCGTATGGGCATTTTGGTCATTTCACATATGCTTTAAAAGTCAAATTTGAAAATCTGAGTTCAAGACTTAAACTTACTGTTAAAGTATAGAAATTTATCCATAACATCAGTAGGTAACAAGCTTTAGGTGCCAAATATGGTTTTAAACCATACTATGCGCCTAAATCGCATAAAAGTCGATATTTGACGATATTCGGGTTGATTAAGGAAATCTGAGATTTTGATCAGCCTCTACTGATTAAAATAATTTATTTAATGTATAAAATCAGTACAAAAAGGTTTGATATGTAAAGGATGTGTAAAACTCATTTTATTAGCAAAAAGGGCATTATCGTCAATTACCGAATCTATGCAAGAACCCCATGTTATGGTCAGTTTAAAATTCAAAAAAAATTTCCAAAAATCCCTAAATATTATATCTTAACAGTAAGTGGTAAGTTTGATGTCAAAAGTTGAGTTTAAATATGATTTATGCCAAAAATGCCATTAAATTAACAAAAAGCTTTTGTTTTACGATATTGTGCATAACTTCTATTTTAGACCAGATTCGGATGTCAAATTTTTAGGACATACTAATATATCAGTAATAAAGGTTTTTTTCCTCTCACATTTTCAAAAATCTCGTTTTAATATCAAAAGGGCATAATGGTCAACTTTTAAGCATTTAACGGAAACATGCAATGAACTAGGATTTCTACGGAACCAAGTTGTATAACCTCAGAGGGTTATACTAACTTATAATATGGTCCTAAAGGAACCCTAAGGCATATCTAAACTAAGCTAAATCGGTTCAGAACTGAAAGTCAAAGCAAAAGTCTACTTTTGCGACTTTCGGTTGCGAACCGAGCCTAAACTCAGAATTGTCGGGTTGAACATGCCTAGACATGTTCTTATATTATTTACCAAGTTATTTAAGTGTTAAAACATGTTCTATAACTTCAGCATTATCAGTTATGAATTATTTTGCAAAAACTGACTCGTTTGACTTTTTATTAATATGTTTGACCCGACAATTGACTGAGATAACGTGATAATTAGGAGGTGCCCTTTTAAGGGTTTATCACCTACATAATTACCAACATATAGCCACTTTCATTACGAAAAGTGGCTGGACCGATAGTGATTAATCACAAAGTCAAAGCATAATTACGATATCTTTGACTTTGGCACGAAGATTTAGACTTGAGAAGCTTCCTAGATAACCAGGATGCTCAGAGAAACTCCAAAGCTTGAGAAACTTTGAGAGTATGAAAATTTTGAAGTGTGAGGAATGAGCTCCAAACATGGCCCCTTTATATCGGTTTTTGAATGCTTTATGATCAAAGCAAGTGTCCCCTAGGTGTAATCTTGAGCATACAAGTGTCTAAGTGGTTTTTAAAACCATCAAACAGCCCTAGGTTTCGAGTTATGTGAGTGTGGAAGTAGTTTGGAGAAGATAACATGCTGAAACCTGCACCTGTGCAGTGATTCTGTCCATTTTAGGCCGTCGCGTCGCGTGACGGCAGAGGACATTTGTCGTGGCGAAGCGCCACCACAAGGGTACCCATTCATACAAGTTTCAAACTTGGCAGAATTGACCCCTGGACCTTTAAGACCTCATAACTTCAATTTTAAGCACATTCAACCCATAAAATTTATTTTTTTATGATCCTTAGGATATAACCAAACTTTTTTAGGTCCGGTGTCGTTAAATGATAACCGAAAACACAAGTTTTGCCTCGTTGACGCTTTTAACCCTTTAATCATGAAAGTTAGCGTATTTATCTCAAACGGCATCGAAACCTTGTGAAATTTTCGTCACTTATTCTTGGGAGTCTAATTAATTGTTATGAAGCTTCGGGTTCATTAAAAGGTCACTCAGAGGTATTAATTAAACATGTTGACACATTTAACCCTCGAGCCTTGTAAACTTTCACTTTCTTCCACAAACGGATTCGTGCGCTTCACAAATTATTCATTTAAGGATATAAACATCATGTAGGGTTGTTGAAAGGCAAAATTTTCAAATGTTGGTACTTTGGATCCTTCTACACATAAACTTTCTTCGTTTGTCAACTTTAGTCCCTTGAATTTACTTCGTTACACGTTTAAAGTCCATGACACGTGTCGTTACTATATTGGACATGATTTTGCGAGGTGTTACATCCTCACCCCCTTAAAAGAAATCTCGACCTCGAGATTTGCTAAAAAGATGGAAGTACTTTCTGTCTTATAATGGACTTGATCTTCCACAGCATATCTGGGGCCTCTACAGGAACCCAAGTTGACCCTTATACTAGGTACACGTATTCTCTTAGAGCTTCTAATCTTGTCGATCCTCAATCGATGCTGATTTCTCCACAAACTATAAGTTTTTATTAATTCGCACATCATTATGTGACAATGCTATTGACCTATTGTCTAGCCATATCTTTAAATCACAAGTGTGGATCACATTGCGAGTTCCATCAAGCTCCTTAAATAAGTTTTAGCTTATAAACTACTGATCTTGACGTATTCAATTTTTCTCGAATGGTACAATTTACTTGGATTTACCTAGTCCATTACATCAAAATGTGGTACACCTTTCTAGGGTGATACTTTCCGTTGAATCTTATTCCTTATCAAGAACTTAAGGGGTTTGCGACTCTTATCAATCATTGATTTTTCTGCCATTAATTGGCAACTTTCAGACAGTTACGGATTCGCATGATCTTATCCGTTGTTTCCATGGTAATTTCAGGTCCTGCTAATTTGGACTTACCAAACTTTTGTCCAACAACGGACTTATCATCTATACAAGGTCTCCAAAGGAGCAGCCAACTACTGCTTAAACCAATCTTAAAGATTAGCCAACCTCATGGTTAGTTGAACAAGTCGACGATCCTGGGTAGCTAATAGCGATTCTCCATTGATACCTAAGTAGGGTTGTGGTAATCAATGAATAAGCATAATGAACCGTATTTCCTAACTAATAATATCGGAGCTCTCAGAATTATGAATTAGGCTTTATGAACCTTTATCTTAAAACTCATTTAATTAGGGTTTCGATTCTTCCACTGTTGTTGGTGCTAATCGACACGGAGATTCCACAATACTACAGCCCTAAGCAGGATGTTAATCTTAACTCTACTTTTCTTAGGAGGTAAACAGGGTACTTCTTTAGAGAAGATAATCAAGACACAAGGAGATTACAGAGATTTTCCAAATCTCAAGCTTCGGTTCTTCTATCTTTGCCTGTGTCAGATAAATGACACATTTTTCTTTACGAATCCATGGATATCTTAATCAGTGACACTTAATTGGACATTTCAGTTCTGGATATCTTCTTTGAATACCATTAGCTGACTTTAGTACAATATGACCATTGGGATATCTCAGTGGTTACATGCATTAAACCTCCATACTGATCAGGCATGGAAGCAATCTATGGAACATGTTAAGATACACCAATCCTCATATGGCGCTTTTATCATACAGTCTGGTATTCGCAGTTGATAGAAATCAATGAGATAACAAAATAACATATACTGTCGTGTACTCCATCTGGAGAGAGAGAGAGTACTCTAGAATTTTTGAATGAAGATTTCTGATAGGAATAGAAGAAATGGTTCCTATGATTTTTTTTTTTTTTTGCATGTAAGTTTTACCTTACACTTAATATATGGGGTTCTTATGGAAAATCTTAAAAGTTTGCTTATGCCTACAATTTATGAAGGATTTATGGTATCAGAATCAAAACAGAACTCTTAGCATTTATATTTCTGATAAATGATAAGGAATGTACCTGATGTTATTATTGATATGAACTGCCTCTGGCATTCATCAAGAGAGTTTAAGCGCTATCATTCTTAGGCTTTCTATTCTTAGCCGAACCTCCCTTGACAGATTTAGGGCATGTAGTCTTGATGTGGCCTTTCTCACCACAGCCGAAACAGGCTGCATTCTTTATGTCCTTACATTCAAGAGAATGATGACCAGTGCTTTTACAGATGCCACACGGTCTTGGCTTTCGATCCATTCGACATTGCCCCAGGTGTCTTTTACAGCAGGTCTTGCATACAGGTTTCTTATTGGACTTTTGTTGGATCTCATTAAGCTCAAGCTTACCCTTTTTCTTAGAAGTCTGGGAGTTACCTCCCTCTCTTTTCCTTTTTGGTTCATTCTTTGCATTCGAGGTATGAACAAGATCCTTCTCGTGAGTAAAGAAGTGTGGTTTTAATTGGGATTTGGAGCAAGTAGCATTGGGCTCTTTGAACTTTTTCATGACCTTTCTCACAGCTTTTCCAACAGCTGCGTCAATCATAGCTTGGAGAACATCTCTATTAATTTTGAGGTTCACAATTTTAGCATCATTAGCATGTGTCGCATCATCAATGACGCGATTGACGGTTGTCTTATCCGAGTTTGTCATACTCTAGACTTGGTCCCTAACACCAAATGAAACAATTACTTAGTTGCACTACGACAGCTATTCATCATCCCGATGACCTAACATATACTAACCATGGTATCATTAAACCATACAGGCTAATATGGTATGAAACATTCCCAATGAATGTTATTTAAATGTATATCAATTATATTTAGCCTAGGTCACAAAAGGACCATCAATGGCATTTAAGGCTTGGACCTAGTCCATTACCTTTTTGACAGGGCA
This sequence comes from Helianthus tuberosus, assembly GCA_030545235.1. NCBI lineage: Eukaryota > Viridiplantae > Streptophyta > Magnoliopsida > Asterales > Asteraceae > Helianthus > Helianthus tuberosus. The sequence continues at coordinate 54,549,420 of CM060402.1, forward strand.
TCAAAATGTCACATCTGTCTTTGTCATATTGATGATTTTGGATAGATTGAAAGCTCGCCGCAAGGACATAGGAAAAGAGTGATTCCTAATGGATATAAAGCATCCATCTAAAATTGTTGAAGCAATCTCTAAGGTATCATCGGCCAATTCTACCTCATGTTTTATGTCTAGAGTTCTAACAGGCAGATTCAATAATTTACAAAATTCTTGTCTACAAAAGACTTATTTGTGCCAGAATCAAACAAAATTCTAACATAACCTCATTGATAAGGAAGGTACCTGTTATGACGTTCTCATCCTGTACTGCCTCCTGGGCATTCATCTAGAAGACTCGCGCGTTTGTTTTCTTGGCCTCTTCAGGCTTCTTTGCAAGCTTTGGGCAATTGGTTTTGATGTACCCTTCCTCGTTACAGTTGTAACAAGTCGCGTTCTTCAACTCCTTGCAATCTAAAGTCTTGTAACCCTTGGTCTTGCAAATTCCACACAGTTTAGCACGTGGGCCGATCGTACATTTTCCAGAATGACGCTTCTGCAGTTACTGCATTTGGGTCTGTTATTAGACTGACTCGAGTTTTTCCTGAACTCGGAATCTTTCCTGTGCTCAGAACTTCTCTTTTTCTTCTTGTCAGATCGATGAGAGTTCTCCTCATCTCCTTTCCTTTTTCCTTTGTCAGAAGTCTTGACAGACTTATTCCTGATTGCATCTAAAGTGAGGGATAAGGATAAGTCCACCACGGACCTATATGTGGTATTCCTAGATGCTTTAACATTTCCCTTAATTTCTGGTGCTAGACCTCCAATAAAACGCGCTATGCGTTTTGGTTCAGGGGTGACTAGATAGGGAACCAGGCGGGACATGGTGTTGAAACTCGTCACGTATGCCTGACAATCTAAATTTTTCATGACCAGAGTCAAGAAGTCTGTTTCGATCCTTTCTACCTCATGCTGAGGATAGAAGTTTTCCTTGATTAGTGCAACAAATTGCTCCCAAGACAAGCTATAAAGTGGGATCTTCCCCGTGGCTTGGATCAATGATCTCCACCATGCCAACGCTTCTCCTTTGAATGATTGTGAAACAAATTTCACAATATCCTGCTCAGCACAACCACTGATGTCTACTACAGTATCCATCTCATCAAGCCATGTCATACAATCGATGGCTCCTTTTTCTCCTGTAAAGTCCCTTGGTTTGCAAGAGACAAAGTATTTATAAGAGCAGGTCTTAACACGTGGCTCCTGATTGAGCATAATTTGTTTGAATGGGACACTCCTCTGCTTTGACGAATGATGAGAATCATCCTTATGAGATGTATGAGTCTTGGAAGGTGGCTTCGAATGAGGTACAGACTGGGTTCTAGAGCGAGTACCACTTGGTTCTTTGAACTGTCTGTCCATGGCTCTAGTGACAGCATTGTCTATCATTGCTTGTAGATCTATACCCGTTATATTCATTCTGGTGTTGTCATTCCTCATATTGGAATGACTGCTAACCTCATCTGATTCAGGCATGCTGAAGCTTGCTTTCTATAAAACAATTGTCAATAATTTTGCTTAGAAGTCTATTTTGGAATCATCATCTTCGATGATTCATTAACCATGGTATAAATAGACCATATTTGGTTAATTTGATAATCAGGTTTATTTTAACTTTTCATTATAGTTAATCCAGTTATAAACTATTAAGGATATTGAAATGGCACAAAAGGCCTTGTCACGAGAACAAATTTTGAATTTTATAAGCCATGATCTTATAGGATCGAGGCATTAAGGTTTGAACATAGTTCATTACCTTTCTTGCCAGGGAGTCAAAGACCACAACTGTCTTTTGTCTTTTAGGACATTAGATATAGCCCATAGGTACTTCATCACTAATGGATGTTTATGATATGATCATTTTATTTGATGATTTGAGCCATGATTTCTAAATCACTTGGCTAGATAAGAAATTGGAAGAATTCAATATAAGGATGACTATTGTGGTTTTCTCGAACCACATTTGTCAAGAGTGCTAACACGTTCTTAGGTGTTAACAAGGATGTATCATCTTAAAAAGGCTTTACCATTATATCCATGTCTAAAATGACATATAGGCTAGGTTATACCTTTAAGATTTTCTTTGAGATATAAAGGCAGAGCAATCATAAATTGAAATGATATTCTGATTTAGGACATAATACATATGTATATTGTTTAATACCAAAGTAAATTTCAAAAAGGAAACTTCTCATAGAAAGCCCTAAAGAATTACTATAATTGCCCTAAACGGGTCTTAAACCAAGAAATTCGCCCATGCAGGGACTTGAAAGATATATTTGTCCTTATAAGGATTACTAGAGAAATGAAATATAACAAAAGGGAGTTTCTTCTTCATTTTATTTCTGAAAGTTTTCTCCTTGGTTCACTGAGTGCGGTATGGATACTAAAGGTTTTGGTGGGTAGTCGGAATCTTCCATATTAGGAGTCTTTGCAAAAGTGGAATCCAAGGATTTTATGGTTAATGAATAATATGGATCATAAATAAGGTCAGGACATGTATAATCCAAGTTTGGGATTCCAAGACTTGGAGGTAAGAGATATGGGTCTTTTGGGTCCATAGGTATTATCTTTGGAGTGGGAGCTTCAGGGATAGCTAGTATGAACTCTTCCGATGTTGGCTTCTCATTTGAAGTTTCAAAAGTCTTGGGTACAGAAATTGAAATATGGTTAATGGGTTCAACTGGTTTGATTTTTTTTTTTTTTTTTTTAGGAATGGGTTCAAAAAGGTCCTTTCTCCATACTGGTCGTATGCTAATTCGAGCTGTGGTACGAAGCTTAACATTCTTAGGCTTTGGGTTTGGAGAGCTTCCACAAATGGCAGCTTTGCTCAGCGACACTTTCCTGAAATACACAAATATCGAAAACAATACATACATATAACAGGGATGAGATCATTCCTAATTCATGTCTAGACTCGGGAGTTAAGGAATGTGCTACTGTGTCATTGAGATTAAACACAAAAGGCTAGTGTTTAATTCACACAATGTTGGCTCTGATACCAACCTGTCACACCCCGATATTTCCACGTATTACCGGTGGGCCCGGTGGGGAGTATCGTGACGTAGTTGATATCATCATAGTCAAATAATCACAGACCGATTCGAAAGTATAATAAAATATTACACAACGAATGTATATGGATCCACATGCGGATCTTAAAACAGAAATATAAACATTGTTCAACAGACTTTAGACGTTTAGAACTCGCAAGATTCCTTATTAACGCCCCGAGCTCCCAGCCAATTACGTACAGTACCTGTCACTTAATCTTTTTGAAAAATACGTCAGTTTACACTGGTAAATACAATTAACTAACTCTTTTGAAAATATTTATGAAAATTGATTTAAATGCACAAGACACAAATAATCTTTTATAACTTGAGACAATTATATTAATAATAATCTTGTATCAGATTTACATGTTTGTCCAACATTTAGGGCCGGTATAAAAACCGAACAAGATTAATTAACACACCACAAATATAAACTCACAAGAAGTTTCCTCACGAGTGAGTATATCTTTTACATACGCAACATACAGGTGTATGCCTACACCCCGTGCTTAAGTTGTGGCCATTTACGCTTTTTAAATGAGCCAAGGATATCCAGGACACGGTCATTAACCCCCAATGTTATATGTTATCAAGCAATACTGATTAAAACTGGATTATGCAATTTAGTCATCTCCGATTAAAAGGTTTCTACACCCGACCAAGCGGTAATAATTTACCGTATCCCAAGCCCGTATAAGGGAAAATAAGTTAAAAGTATTTACCTGAGCTAAAAGTAATTTATCCTCAGCCATATTATCTAATCAGCAAGTGCAAGTACTTCTACCGGGGCTCTCAATCTGGAACGAAGGTTTTATTAACCTATAAGATTCCTAACGGGTCTTATTTAAGTTGTAACTTAGACCGGTTAGTTTTAAAGAGAGGTTTACGGTACGAAACACAAGATTAAGCGAAGACCGGATTAGAATGTGATTTAGAACCAACAAGTATGAAGACTTGTATAAAATGGGTAAACTAAATATATTCTGGATTTTGAAGTAAAAATGAAAAGGTTTGACCCGTTTCGGTTAATTTATGCAAACTAGTTACATAAACCGTACCGAACGCGAATATGCATAACGGGTAACCAAATTAGTCATGTACAGGTTCCACAAGTTAATATGCTTTACATATGATATGATATCAGTAGGATATCTTCCATTATGCCCAAAACGAATTTAAAACCAATTTAAGCCCTGAAAGGGTATTTTGGTCATTTTAAAGTTTATAAAAGAGGTTAAATAGAAATATGAGGTTCTGGTCTAAAATAATCAGTAAAAATATTTGTTTTAATAAGTTATATCAGTAAGATATCATACATATGTGAATTTTATCATTTATGGCCAAACTATGCACCGTAGGGGCATTTTGGTCATTTCACATATGCTTTAAAAGTCAAATTTGAAAATCTGAGTTCAAGACTTAAACTTACTGTTAAAGTATAGAAATTTATCCATAACATCAGTAGGTAACAAGCTTTAGGTTCCAAATATAGTTTTAAACCATACTATGCGCCTAAATCGCATAAAAGTCGATATTTGACGATATTCGGGTTGATTAAGAAAATCTGAGATTTTGATCAGCCTCTACTGATTAAAATAATTTATTTAATGTATAAAATCAGTAGAAAAAGGTTTGATATGTAAAGGATGTGTAAAACTCATTTTATTAGCAAAAAGGGCATTATCGTCAATTACCGAATCTATGCAAGAACCCCATGTTATGGTCAGTTTAAAATTCAACAAAAATTTCCAAAAATCCCTAAATATTATATCTTAACAGTAAGTGGTAAGTTTGGTGTCAAAAGTTTAGTTTAAATATGATTTATGCCAAAAATCCCATTAAATTAACAAAAAGCTTTTGTTTTACGATATTGTGCATAACTTCTATTTTAGACCAGATTCGGATGTCAAATTTTTAGGACATACTAATATATCAGTAATAAAGGTTTTTGTCATCTCACATTTTCAAAAATCTCATTTTGATATCAAAAGGGCATAATGGTCAACTTTTAAGCATTTAACGGAAACATGCAATGAACTAGGATTTCTACGGAACCAAGTTGTATAACCTCAGAGGGTTATACTAACTTATAATATGGTCCTAAAGGAACCCTAAGGCATATCTAAACTAAGCTAAATCGGGTCAGAACTGAAAGTCAAAGCAAAAGTCTACTTTTGCGACTTTCGGTTGCGAACCGAGCCTAAACTCAGAATTGTCGGGTTGAACATGCCTAGACATGTTCTTATATTATTTACCAAGTTATTTAAGTGTTAAAACATGTTCCATAACTTCAGCATTATCAGTTATGAATTATTTTGCAAAAACTGACTCGTTTGACTTTTTATTAATATGTTTGACCCGACAATTGACTGAGATAACGTGATAATTAGGAGGTGCCCTTTTAAGGGTTTATCACCTACATAATTACCAACACATAGCCACTTTCATTACAAAAAGTGGCTGGACCGATAGTGATTAATCACAAAGTCAAAGCGTAATTACGATATCTTTGACTTTTGGTCATTACACTAATAAAACCTTAACTACGGAGACTAAGAACACTTACAAGAGTCCTTAGCACGAAGATTTAGACTTGAGAAGCTTCCTAGATAACCAGGATGCTCAGAGAAACTCCAAAGCTTGAGAAACTTTGAGAGTATGAAAATTTTGAAGTGTGAGGAATGAGCTCCAAACATGGCCCCTTTATATAGGTTTTTGAATGCTCTAGGATCAAAGCAAGTGTCCCCTAGGTGTAATCTTGAGCATACAAGTGTCTAAGTGGTTTTTAAAACCATCAAACAGCCCTAGGTTTCGAGTTATGTGAATGTGGAAGTGGTTTGGAGAAGATAACATGCTGAAACCTGCACCTGTGCAGTGATTCTGTCCATTTTAGGCCGTCGCGTCGCGTGACGGCAGAGGACATTTGTCGTGGCGAAGCACCACCACAAGGGTACCCAGTCATACAAGTTTCAAACTTGGCAGAATTGACCCCTGGACCTTTAAAACCTCATAACTTCAATTTTAAGCACATTCAACCCATAAAATTTATATTTTTATGATCCTTAGGATATAACCAAACTTTTTTCGATCCGGTTTCGTTAAATGATAACCGAAAACACAAGTTTTGCCTCGTTGACGCTTTTAACCCTTTAATCATGAAAGTTAGCGTATTTATCTCAAACGGCATCGAAACCTTGTGAAATTTTCGTCACTTGTTCTTGGGAGTATAATTAATTGTTACGAAGCTTTGGGTTCATTAAAAGGTCACTCAAAGGTATTAATTAAACATGTTGACACATTTAACCCTCGAGCCTTGTAAACTTTCACTTTCTTCCACACACAGATTTGTGCGCTTCACAAATTATTCATTTAAGGATATAAACATCATGTAGGGTCGTTGAAAGGCAAAATTTTCAAATGTTGGTACTTTGGATCCTTCTACACATAAACTTTCTTCGTTTGTCAACTTTAGTCCCTTGAATTCACTTCGTTACACGTTTAAAGTCCATGACACGTGTCGTTACTATATTGGACATGATTTTGCGAGGTGTTACATCCTCACCCCCTTAAAAGAAATCTCGACCTCAAGATTTGCTAAAAAGATGGAAGTACTTTCTGTCTTATAATGGACTTGGTCTTCCACAGCATATCTAGGGCCTCTACAGGCACCCAAGTTGACCCTTATACTAGGTACACGTATTCTCTTGGAGCTTCTAATCTTGTCGATCCTCAATCGTTGCTGATTTCTCCACAAACTGTAAGTTTTTATTAATTCGCACATCATTATGTGACAATGCTATTGACATATTGTCTAGCCATATCTTTAAATCACAAGTGTGGATCACATTGCGAGTTCCATCAAGCTCCTTAAATAAGTTTTAGCTTATAAACTACTGATCTTGACGTATTCGATTTTTCTCGAATGGTACAATTTACTTGGATTTACCTAGTCTCATAAAGACATACAAATAGATGAAAGCCTGAGGTTTGTTGAAAGACCTATATCGATCGAGGATCGTCAGGTTAAAAAGCTCCGAAGAAAGCACGTGCCTATAGTAAAGGTCAAGTGGGATGCCCGTAGAGGTCCCGAATATACGTGGGAAGTTGAGTCCACTATGCGACAGAAGTACCCTCACTTATTCCAGTAAATCTCGGGGTCAATATTTCTTTTAAGGGGATGAGGATGTAACACCACGTAAAAACGTGTCCAATTATGTAAAAACACGTGTCCTAAACTCTAATTATTTGAAGGATTGAGTTTGAAGGACTAAAGTTATCAGACAGTGAAAATATGAAACCACAGGGACTTAAAGTGTCAACATGCCAAACTTGTGCCTCTGAATGACCATACGTGATGAATATATTCTTAAATGAGTGATTGATTGGATATAAGAAGCTGTTTGTGAAAATAATCGGAAGATTATAAAATTACAAGGGTTAAACGTGTCAACATGTTAATTCTGACCTCTAAGTGACCTTTTAACAAACTCGAAGCTTCGAAATATTCAAATATACTCTCAAGAATAAGTTGTATAAATTTCACGTGGTTTCGAGATCGTTAAGCAACTTTTCAAGACTTTGGGTGAAAAGTGTCAACTTGACGAAACTTGCATTTATAGTGATATTTTAACGAAACCGAGCCTAACGAAGTTTGGTTATACTTCCTTGAGTCCCTACAAACTAACTACAAGGACCTTATATGCCAAAAATAAGGTTAAAAGGGGTTTTGAATGGCCAGGGGCTGAATTGGACAAGTTTAAAACTAGTTTAACCTGTTTCCCGGTTCCAGGCGGGCCGCGTAGCCCTCAAAGAACCCTTACGCGGGCCGCGTAAAAGTCCCCAGCTCAGAAAAACCTGCCAGGTGCGGGTTATCAGCTATTGCACCGCCTTAACTTCATTTGTATCGATCCCAGGGGCTGTTAGACGGTATTATTAAACCACTAGGACACCTGGGGTGATCCTAGGATGTCCCATAACAGCTGGAAGTGATCCATGAACTTGGGAATTACTATATAAGAGGCACTAGTGTTGTGTTCTTTGGCACTTCAATTGCAACAACTTCAAAGGGACACTCATCTGGAGCTTGCAAGCAATTGGAGAAGACTTAGAAGTGTAGAAAAGATAGCAAGGACCATTAGTAAGAGTCTTAACCCCTGTTTAGTCCTTTTAATTAGCTTAATTACCGAAAAGTCAACATATCGTAATTTAGCTTTGACTTTCGGTTTAATCACATATGGTCCAACCACTGACCGAAACGAAAGTGGTTATGGAACCATATTAAGGTAGGTGATTAACCCCTAAAAGGGCACCTTCTAATTATTTCGTTTGACTAGTTAATTGTCGGGTCAAACTAATTTGACAAAAAGTCAAACTGGACAGAAAGTTTAAAAATGAATTAAATTAATTAAACAGAGGTTCTAAATTATATTTTAACATTCTAATGACTTAGTAATTAATATTAGCACATGTTTTATCAGTCCTAACCCGACAATTATCAGTCTAAGGTCAGTTTATAACCGCAAGTCGCAAAAGCTTGACTCTTGCTTTGACTTTCAGTTCTGACCCGTTCAAGCTTAATTCTCCCATGTTTTAAGCTTCCATTAGGACCACATTACTCAGTAGTATAACCCTCTGGAGTTATAGTGCATGGTTCTTAGTGGTTTGAATTATATGCTCTTGATCGTTAATATGCTTATAAATGCCAAAAATGCCCTTTTGACAAAAAAATGAGATTTTTATAAATGTGAGAGGACAAAAACCTTTGTTACTGATTTATAAACTTGTCCTAAAAATTTGACATCAGTTTGAGGTCTAGATTAAGAGTTATGCTCAATAGCGTAATTAGAAAGCTTTTTATTAATTAAACGGCATAAGTAGCATAAAGCCTATCTAAACCCAAATTTTAACACCAAACTTTTTACCCACTGATGTAATATAATATTTTGAGATTTTTGAAGATTTTTATTTATTTTTAAACTGATCATATCATAGGGTTCTAGCTTTGATTCGGTAATTGTCGGTTATACCTTTTTCGTGAATAAAATGAGTTTTACATAATATTTTGATACCAAACTTTTTACTACTGATTCTATATGATAAATAAAATATTTTGAACTTTATAAACTGATCAAAAACTCAGATTTCCTATTATGACCCGAAAATCGCTTAAAACCGACTTTTACGCGTTTTAAGCGCATAGTATGGGTTAAAACTATTTTTAACATATAAGACTTGATACCTACTGATGTATTTAGTAAATTTCTATACTTTAACAGTAAGCAAAAGATTTAAACTCAGATTTTCAAAATTTACCTTTAAAGCTTATGTGAAATTACCAAAATGCCCCTTCGGTGCATAAATTGGTTATAAATGATAAATTTCATATATAGGCAATACCCTACTGATATAACTTATTAAATTAAATATTTTTACTGATTTCAAAAGACCAGAACTTCAGCTTATTATAAAATCTCTTTTATAAGTATTAAAATTACCAAAATGCCCTTACGGGACTTAAATTGGTTTTAAATACTTTTTGGGCATATATATTAACATCTTACTGATGTATTAACATATTTTAAGCATAATAAAAATTAAGACCTGTATATAATTCATTTGGTTACCCGTTGCGCGTTTATGCGTTCGGATCGGTTTATGTGACTAGTTTACATAAAATAGCCGAAACGGGTTTAACCTTATCATTAAATCCTCAAATTCCAGAATGTGTTTAGTTTGCCCATATTATACAAGGATCCAAGCTTGTCGGGTCTAAACCACATTCCATTCCGGTCTCCGCTTAATCTAGCGTTCAGAACCGTAAAGTTTCTTTCTAGCTAGCCGGTCTAAGTCCTTGACTTAACTAAAGACCCGTTAGCATCCTAATAGGTTATTAAACCTTCTAATACATATTAGTAGCATCCAGTAGAAGGTACCATCATAAAGCTTTAGGCTTTACGGCTGAGTTATCTTCACTTTTAAGCTCAGGTAAATACTTTTAACTTATTTTCCCTTATACGGGCTTGGGATATGGTATTATAATAATACCACTTGGTCGCGGTATGAAATCATTTAATCGGATTGTGATTAATAAATTTACATAACCTGTTTTAATATGTATTGTTTGATAACATAAACATTGGGGGTTAATTCGACCGTGTCCTGGATATCCTCGGCTCATTTCATTTGAAAATGGCCATGACCTATGCACGGGGTGTAGGCATACACCTGACAGATGCAAATGCTAAAATATAAACTCACATGTTGGGGATAACTCCTTTGTGGGTTCTATAAGTGGTGAGTCGGTTAATCATGACCGGCTTCCAACCGGCCACAATTGTAAGACAAACATGTAAATCTGTATACAAGATTATATTTAAATAATTGTCCCAAGTTATAAATGATTTGTGCCATGTGCACTTAAATCAATTTTTATAAATGTTTTTCAAAAGAGTCAGTTAATTGTATTTACCAGTGTAAACTAACGTATTTTCCAAAGATTAATTGACAGGTACCTCTCGTAATAGGCTGGAGCTATTAGGTGTCGTATAAGAGGATCTTGCAAATTCCTAAGATACCTGAAGTCTGTTATTTTGTTTCTTTGTATTATTTATGATCCGCCTGTGGATCTTATTACATTCCAGTCTGTATAATCTTTCACTCGAACACTCAGACATTATGGTTTGTAATAGTTTATTCACCAAGCCTTTCGCTGTGCTTTTATATTGTGTGTATTGACTATGATGATATCAACTACGTTACGATACTCCCCGCCGGGCCCACCGGTAATAAGTAGAAATATCCGGGTGTGACAGGTTGGTATCAGAGCCAACATTGAGTGAATTAAACACTAGCCTTCTGTGTTTAATCTCAATGACACAATAAGCACATTCCTTAGACTTCCGAGTCTAGGCTAATGACCTAGGATTTATTCTTAACTTTCCTTTTATTATTTATATTATATTTACTTGTTTTGACAGGTTAACTTCTTGGAAAATGCCGCCACGAGTGAGAGGCAAAGGAAAGGGACCAATGCGAGGAGGGCCATCAGGCCACGCGGGACCATCCCATCGACGTACCCCATCAGCGACTTTCTCCAGTTCTGACTCTCGGGACAATTGGAGTCATAACTTCGAGCCAGCGAGACATTCTGTTTCGCTAGGATCCTCACCATCCGACCCTCCATACTTTGGGTTACCCATTCCTAACCAGCCCCAACATTCTCAAGAATCGCACCATTCAAACCAATCTCACCGCTCCCTTCACTCCCATTCCTTTCACCACTCCGATTCCATTTATTCTCCAGGACAGTTCAATCCGAATGACTATGTCAACAATCTTTTTGGTTTCAACCCTTTAGGACCTCAAGATCACTTCTCCCAGGAGATTGAAATGGACGACGACCCAGACCCTGAAATGCAAACCGGAACACCGGGCCACCCTATTAGCATCTCGAGCGGTTCTCCATATCAAGGATCGCCGTACCGAGGGCCTGATTCGTATGCTGAGAGGATAGCTCAGTATGATTGGTTCTTTACCCCTTCATTCCATAACTCGCCTGCTCAACCTCCTTTGGTTGAACCACAGCTTCAAGCCGTTTCTCCACCACCTCTTCCTGTTGAGGAACCACCGCAGCAACCACCTCAACCACCTCCCGAGCCGCCTAGGCGAAGGAGGAACGCACGAAAGTCTGTGCGTGGGGGACCACGGTTCGCATCCCCTCATGGTTTAAGTTCTTACCCTCCTATTCCTGAGGACCCCCAAATGGGTGGACCCTCACACGTGGTGCCGGAAGTCAACCCTCCGCCAGTTTCTCATGCACCACCGCAGCCGCCATTGGATTTCGACAACCCGATCCCGACATACCCAGGTTCATCTGGGTATAATCCATCTGGATACCCATCAGATTATGGAAACCATGATCCATACCTTACAACTGCTCAGTACAATGCACTTTATCCTTCTTCTTACCCTCCAGTTTACCCAACTGGATATCCGGTGCAGGGATACCAATACCCACCTTACCAGCAACCTCCTCCTCACCAACAGGAACAAACTCAGGAGATTCTGCAGAGGTTAGACCGGGTTGAGCGTGAAGCCAATGAAACTAAGAAGAAACATAATGGCTTTCTCAAGGGCCTTGCGAGCCTCATTAAAGGCAAGAAGAAGTAGGAAGTTATTATTTTATCTGTATTGTCTTTTAATCAAGTCCCTGCGAGGACACTATTTTTATTTTCAGTACCAAGTCCCTGCGTGGACTTACTTTCTGTTTCTGTAGCCCCTGCGTGGGCAGTGTGTGTTGTTTTAAGTCCCGCTTAGGGCAACGTTGTACTTGTTTCGTGATTTAATGAAGTTATTTTCGATTTTTAAATATGTATTTTATTACATCATCATGTTATATCATTTCAATTTTATTAATCAGCCAAAGAAATTCTTAAAGGTATAACCTAGCCAAAATATTAATGGCTATGATGGTACAACCTTTTTAAGAAAATAACTCCCTGTTAGCATCTGAAAACATGTTAACATTCCTGATTGTGTGATATGAAAAACCACACAAGCTTCCAGATGTACTTGAATCCTTCCAAGTCATTTCATAAGCCTATATGATCAATGTGAATCATGGCCAATAAACATCAATATGATGTATACACCTACAACATCCATTTGAGATGTATGCTTCAAGCAAAGGTGTAATAATGACAAGAATAGTTTTATTTTTAAACTTCTTGTCAATAAGGCGATGAACTATGTTTGACCCTTAAAAGATCACTGATCCAGGAGATCATTGATTATAGTTAAATCGTCCCTTGTGACATGGCCTTTTGTGCTATCTAAATATCCTTCGAGACGGGCCTTGTGCTGAATTAAAAATGTCTTTCATGACATGGACAGTTGTAATTTATATTCCCCTGTCTAATAAAATATAAAGAATTATATCCCAATGATTATTATTATTTGCTTAAAATGGTCTATATGGTTTAATAATACCATGACCGTCTAATCATCAATGTGATGATTTATTGCATAATTTAAATATAAACATTATTGTTTCATATAGAACCCAAATCATGGCTGGATCTGATGAAGTAAACAGTCATCCACGGGAAGAAAACAATAATGAGGCCAGAATAAATCTTACTAACGCTGAACTGCAAGCCATGATTGACACCGCGGTTGCTCAAGCGGTAGATAAGATATTCAAGGAACCGAGTAATGTTCGGTCCAAAACTCACTCAAAACCCTTATCACAGTCACATGCATCAAGAAGGGATGAATCTCAGCATTCATCCAATCAAAGATCTGAGTCTCAAAAAGTGGTGCTAAACCAGGCTCCTAAGTACAAAAAGAGTTGTACTCATAAGTACTTTGTCTCCTGTAAACCGGGGGATTTTACAAGAGAAAAGGGAGCAATCGATTGCATGAAATGGTTGGACGAAATGGAGACTGTGATAGACATCAGCGGATGTGCCAAGGAAGATATAGTAAAGTTTGTGTCACAATCTTTCAAGGGCGATGCCCTTACTTGGTGGAAGGCATTAGTGCAAGCCACTGGAAAGGTTCCTTTGTACAACCTCTCATGGAACAAGTTTGTTGATTTGGTGAAGGACACTTATTGTCCTCAGCATGAAGTTGAGAGGATAGAGACTGATTTCCTCACCTTGGTAATGAAGGATTTAGACTGTAGATCCTATGTGACCAGCTTCAATTCGATGTCAAGGCTAGTACCATATTTAGTCATTCCTGAACCCAAACGCATTGCGCGTTTCATCGGCGGTTTAGCTCCTGAAGTGAAAGGAAACGTCAAGGCTTCTAAGCCTACTACATATAGATCTGCTGTGGATCTGTCTTTGTCTCTCACTCTTGATATTGTGAGGAATAGGGCAAAGAAAGCTGCTGATGGTGGGAAGAGGAAGAGAGAAGAAGACAAGTCCCCTCAGTCTAACAAGAAGAGTAAAGGGAACTTTAGTTTTAAGAAGGGGCAGTCAAATGACAAGCCCAGGTGCAAGACTTGCAACAAAAGGCACTTTGGAAAGTGCAGCCAAGACTCACAAGCTAAACCATGTGGGATTTGTAAAAAGAAGGGGCACAAGTCTGTGGAGTGCCGGAACATAAAGGATGCAACCTGTTATGGTTGCAATAAGAAGGGGCATATCAAGACAAATTGCCCCAAGAATACCAAGAAGCCCGAGGAGGCAAAGAAAAACAATGCGAGAGTTTTCCAGATGAATGCAAGGGAAGCGATGAATGACGAGAACGTCATAACAGGTACCTTCCTCATTAATAATAATTATGCTAGAGTCTTATTTGATTCAGGTGCTGATAAGTCTTTTGGAGACCATAAGTTTTGTAAATTACTGAATCTGCCTATTAAGACTCTAGACATAAAATATGAGGTAGAGCTTGCTAATGGTACCTTAGAAACAGCCTTAACTCTTCTTGATGGATGTTTCATATCCATTAAGAATTATTCTATACCGCTATCCCTCTTGCCAATGAAATTGGCTGGGTTTGATATTGTTTTGGGCATGGATTGGTTGTCGCATAACCAAGCCCAAATCGCTTGTGATAAAAAGCTAGTTATTATCAAAACCCCTTCTGGTGAATCCGTCACTATCCAAGAAGATACACAATATGGATTGCCCAGCAATGTGTCTATTCTCAAGGTATCGCAGTGTTTAAAGAGCGGATGTGTCATCTACATGGCATAAGTGACTGTGAATGATCTGAAGCCTAAGATTGAAGACATCCCAATCATCTCTGAGTATCCTGATGTCTTTCCTGATGAGTTACCTGGATTACCTCCTGAGAGGCAAGTAGAGTTTAGGATAGACATTCTACCAGGAGCTGCACCGATTGCATGAGCTCCTTATCGTCTAGCGCCTACTGAAATGAAAGAGCTCAGGACTCAATTAGACGACTTACTGGAAAGAGGTTTCATTCAGCCCAGCTCTTCGCCTTGGGGAGCTCCAATATTATTTGTAAAAAAGAAGGATGGATCAATGCGCTTATGCATTGATTATCGTGAGCTGAATAAGGTAACGATCAAGAATCGTTATCCCTTACCCAGGATCGACGACTTATTTGATCAGCTCCAAGGAGCGAGCTTCTTTTCAAAGATTGACTTGAGATCCGGATATCAACAACTTAAGGTCCGAACTGAATATGTGCCTAAGACGGCATTCAGAACGAGATATGGACATTACGAGTTTTTAGTGATGCCTTTTGGGCTCACTAATGCACCAGCAGCATTCATGGACCTCATGAATAGATTCTGCAAACCATACTTGGATAAGTTTGTCATCGTCTTCATAGATGACATACTTATCTATTCCCATAGCCAAGTCGATCACGAGAAGCATCTTCGATGTATCTTAGAATTCCTTCGACAGGAGAAGTTGTATGCAAAATTCTCCAAGTGCGAGTTCTGGCTTCGTGAAGTCCAATTCCTTGGTCATGTTGTTAGTGAGCGTGGCATCCAAGTTGATCCCGCTAAGGTAAAAGCCGTAATGAATTGGGAAGCACCAAAGACTCCAACAGAAATTCGCAGCTTTCTGGGTCTAGCTGGATATTATAGAAGATTCATTGAGAACTTCTCAAGAATAGCTGCACCATTAACTGCCTTGACCCGTAAGAATGTGTCACACCCCGACCACGTAGAACATACAAAACGTGGCGGAAACATCGGGGAGTGTTGTAACAGAATTAATTGTTTCAAATCCATGGCAATTGAAGTTTCGTTTTATTGATTAAAAGTGTTACAATGTCTTAACAAACAAGGAAATACAACATAATTAACTAGTCTTGTATCTTTTATTGTCACTAAAGCCCAAGTCTGCCTATGTGTATCTTGATCATCTTATGCAACAGCTCCTGAAAAACACATGTGAAAATAGGTACGTCAGCATAAAAATGCCTGTGAGATACATAGGTTTTGTGAAAATAAGTTTCATGACTTATGTTTGAGAAAATGTTTAGTCATGAACCTTGTACTTTGCTTTATCTTGTAAATTGTTTGAAAAACAATTAGTTCAGATGATATGTATAAATAAGTGAATAATGTATGGTTAAATGAATAACCATGTAAATGAGTTTGTATAAGATAAGTTGTTTGTAAAACAATGTCTTGTGAAAAGTATGTTATTTGTATAAAATGTTATATGTCATAAACTGAAATGATTCAAATAACGCTACGATATGTAATACCATACAAACACTTATATATAGGAAGTACCAGCGGCGTATCCACCATGCTTGTATCATATTACACACGCCTCGTTACTTAATCACTTACTCAAACCAAACTATCAAGATGAAATGTTTAACAAGTGTAGAAATGTTCATGTATAGTCAAATACGGTTCACACGGTTCACAGATACAAACGGTTCACAGATACAAACGGTTCACAGATACAAACGGTTCACAGATACAAACGGTTCACAGATACAAACGGTTCACAGATACAAACGGTTCACAGATATCAACGGATCACATAGTCAAATGATTACAACGGTTCACATAGTCAAATGTTTACAACGGTTCACATAGTCAAATGTTTACAACGGTTCACATAGTCAAATGTTTACAACGGTTCAATATGTAGTATAATGTGTTCATATGCTGGATAAGCATATGCAACAGAGAAGCAATATAAAACAATGTACTAAGTATGCACACAATGGACATACGTAGTATGAAATGTAATGTAGAACGATGTACTAAGTAATGCACACAATGGGCACACCTAGCATGAAAGGTAATGAAATCATGTACTATAATGTACTAACGAACATAGCAGGTATATGATGTGAAAACAGGAAAGCATGAAAGTAACAAGTAGGCACATGTGTTCCACCCCAAAACAGTTTGGAAAACAGTAAAAGAGGGGTCTATGTACTCACTTGAGATTGCTCAGTAGTCCTTGAGTAACAACTAAACAATGCTAGAGATCGCGGATATCAAACGACACCTAATATAGGTAACTATGTTAATAACCGGACCTAGATCGGAAGATCGGGTAGCATTAGGGTTTGTAAACCAAACGAGTGTAGAGACTCGTGTCATTTGGTTTAACAAAGCCTACATACTAAATGAAACTTAACCTGAGTGCTTTCGACCCATTACGACCCGTTTAGGAAGCTTATGCTACTTTAACGCGTCGTTCGCGTGAAACGCGTTCGGACCGCCTAACTAGTCCTATGACAAGTGTTATATGCCTAAACATGTTACATAATCAGTTATGTGACAAAAGTTTAGGTTACATATGCTTAATTACCAATTATACATGAAAAGGGTATTCTGGTAATTTACCTAAGGCATATAAACTACCTATCATACAACTACTCAAACGATGTGACCATAGGGTATAACCTCGGAAGGTTATTCCCTACCTACTATGGTCACCTAATGTAATTGGTCGGATCCTAATGATCGACCAAACTGGGTCGGGTTCGAAGGTATAAGCGATTTATTAGATCGCTTACCCTACGACCCTAGACAACGTGGTAATCAGTAGGCATAGTCCCAAGGGACTATAACCAACGTGATTACACTCACGTTGCGAAGTTCAAACGAACTTCGCATTGACCATTACTGGTCAACGCTGAAAGTCAAACAAAGTTTGACTTTCGGACTCGAAAAGCAGTAAAAATAAGGAAAAGAACGAAAGAATACTTACGAAGGGTCCCCGAATGCTAAACTCGATTCAAAAATCTCAGGTATGAAACAAACGTTTCAACTTAGAGTTTCTCAAATCAAATTTCTAGTGATTATGAACAATGGGGGGTGGGGTATTTATAGTTTTCGGGTAACCGTTAAGATCGTTTGTTGAATATCGTGCCTTAATCCAAGCCGTACAAGTGTCGGAAACTCATGGTGGCTAAAAATGATGTTTATCAACAGATTAGGCAAGTGGGAAATGTGTGGGTATGGATCAAACAGCTGGAAATCTGCTGACTGTTAAGTCTGATCTGTTCAGGAGAACCCCTACGCATCGTAGGGCAAAAAGTGCTACGCATCGTAGGGCTTAACTTTGGCAGATTTACACTTTTGGTCCCTGCAGTGCAATTAGCCCATTTTCGACACGTTTAAGGCCCGTTAACCCCATTTCAAAGCTCTAAAATGAAGTTAAAGTATAGGGAACTTAAAACATGCTCAAAAATATCTCGGATGTCGGTTCGTTTAGCCGTACGGTTGCGATGTTCGGTTAATTACGACGGAATGCGCATAAGCGCGAAAAACGATCCAAATGACGAAACGAATGGATTTTTCTTAAGGCGAACACTAAAATATAATATATTCATGCTTACATAAATTTTTGGATGTCCGGATGTATTCAGAACGTAAGTTATGCGCGAAAATGCAAACTTGTGCACTTTTTGACACTTTTAGTCCCTGAATGACCCAAAAGTTTATTTTAGCACACCGAACCCATTAAAGCCTATTTCTAAGCTATGTAATGGATATTTATGGTGTGTTTAACTTATGGTCATGTTCCGGAATGTCTGTTACAGTTCAAATTGACATACTTCCGCAGTTTGTCAAATTTAGTCCCTGTAAGCGATTAAACTAGATTTTGAAATACCAAAGCCTTCAAAACTTATTTCTAAGTTATGTAAAGGTTATTTAAGGTATGTTAAGCCTATTTCACTATTCAGGAGTGTTCGTTGGATTAAACTGGTTATATTTACGCATCAGTGCGCGTATAACCTTCCAGAAAGCGATATAGTGTTTGAAATCGAACAAAAATTGATATGTGCAAATGGTACACATATTTTTACCAATCCCAAGTATGAAATACAATATTTCATTGGTTGGGCATTTGTTTGATGGTTGAAATGACACAGGTGTTACAGTCTCCCCTACTTTAGGAAATTTCGTCCCGAAATTAATTCGTAGGAGTCTATTTGTGACTTTGTGTCAGATAACCACCAGAGATATGTAAAGCATAATCCTGTCATTTCCTTAACGGACATTCTTCAGAATGAAAATGAACAAACGGAGTCATTTTCCTCAACGAGTATTCTTTAGAAGCGGAAATGAAGGAATAAACAAACGGGGATTCATTTCCTTAACGGACAATCTTCGGAAACGAAAATGAACAAACGGAGTCACTTTCAACAGATGCTTCCTCAGAAACGGAAATGAAAATGATAGACAAACGGATATTCATTTCCTCAACGGACAAATCTTCAGAAACGAAAATGAACTAACGGAGTCATTTTCAACTGTTGCTTCCTCAGAAATGGAAATGAAAAATGATAGACAAACGGATATTCATTTCCCTCAACGGATAATCTTCAGAAACGAAAATGAACAAATGGAGTCATTTTCAACGGTTGTTTCCTCAGGTTCGGAAATGAAGGATTAAGCAACGGATAATCATTTCCCTCAACGGATAATCTTCAGAAACGAAAATGAACTAACGGAGTCATTTTCAACGGTTGTTTCCTCAGGTTTGGAAATGAAGGATAAACGGATATTCATTTCCTCAACGGATATTCTTCAGAAGTGAAAAATGAATAGCTAGTTCATTTTTCCTCAACGGATACTTCATCAGAATTGGAAATGAATAGGGTTAACTTCTAGGTACATGACAAAGCTCGCTGTGGTTTCTGTGCACTAAATTCCATAATTATGTATGCATCCATAATTACGTAATTCCTTGCCCAGTCCGCACAGTTTGTCTTGTAATGTTCATAAGCACATAATCACATAGTTGTTTAATTGTTATTATCTTGTTATTGATTGCAATTAACTTGGCACCTCGTACTTCGTTTCTCTTGGAAGAAACGGGTACTTAGGATTTTCGTGAAAAACGCAAGAGATCATACAATGGAAGAAATTTGGGAGTAGTCTGTTCTTCAAGGAATGCGGTTCCTTGATTGTCGGTATTGTAGGGGATATGTTGTTTATACATACAATCACATAAATACATTGCAATGTAAAAAGATTTATTTATAAACAACGATAACAACTGTTTCTTGGATCTTGACAACAAAAGAAAATAATACATAAGACATGATTATTTCTAAACGATGTTGTCTTCTGATTGATCATATGCTCATCCCTGCGCTGGATTTGCATTAGCAAGTCTTGGGCAATTCCTACGAAAATGGCCCATCTCGCCACAGTTGTAGCAAGATCCCGGTGGAAAACGAGCTTGAGCAGGATAGTTGCCAGCTTGATTTGGTGCAGCTGCGGTTGGGCAAACCCTAGCTGTATGCCCTATAAGTCCGCAAACTTGGCATGTGCGGCACTTGACCCCAGCATGATGATGTAGGCCACATTGGTTGCACAAGGGTGCAGTTCCGTTGTAGGGTTTCCTGGCAGGGGGTTGAGCTGGTTGGTTGAGGACGGCTTGATCATTGTGAGCGACCACAGCGTAGTTCTGAGAAGCCTTTCGCTTCTTTGACCTCTTAGGGGATCCAGTCTGTTCATCCATGATCTTTGATTCTTCGATTGGTTCCGATTCTTCGACCGGCTTCTTGTCACCTTTTCGGAAAAGTTTACCTTTCCTGATCTTTGATTCAGTCAAGGTTGCAGATAGCTCAATGGCCTGTCTAACTGTAGTAGGGTTGCTACCAGTCAAAATGTCTTGTATTGAGTCAGGGAGACCATCAATGTACTTTTCGATTGCCTTATCCAAAGGCGTGACCATGTTTGGGCATAACAGACTTAACTCTTCATAACGGTCCGTGTAGGCTCGATGCTCACCGCTGTCTTGCTCAAGATTGTCGAATTCCCTTTCCAAAGCCCTGATCTCGTGTCGAGGACAGAATTCCTTCATCATAAGGGCTCTAAGTTCAGCCCATGTCTGTGCTAAAGCAACTTCTGCACCACGATCTCTCATAATCCCGTTCCACCACGTAAGGGCTCTCTTCTGGAACACACTCGAAGCAAACTCGACCTTGCGATTGTCAGGACACTGCACATGGCGGAAAGTATTCTCAATGCTCTCGAACCATTGAAGAAGCCCAGTCGCTCCCTCAGAACCACTAAACTTGAGTGGTTTCGCCGAGTTAAAACTCTTGAAATTGCATACACCATTGTTGTTGTTGTTGGCTTGATTCCATTGAGCAAAGAGGTTTGGGAATTGAGCAGCCATTTGCTGCGCAATGATTTCTGCCAATTCGGCAGTCTCTATCTGGCTTTCGCGTCGAGGAGGCATTCTAAAAGAGGAAACATGAAAAGAAACGAGTGAGAGAGTTAGACGAAACGAATGAGGTGAAACAAATCTGATGAACGCAAGGATAGTGGTCATTTGTTTGTTACTACAAAGCAACAAACGACCCCGGTGATTAATCAAAGTAAATAGGTCAAAAATAATGTATCGCGAAGACATGCTCGCCTATAAGTGAACACTCATCCCAAGAATTCCCAGGTAAGCACAACTGGTCTCGCGTCTGGTTGAGATGTATACGAAGTGCTTGCCTAGACAGAAAACCCAGAATACAGGCATTCACCCTTCCAGTTTGCACGTGTTCACATTATTAAAAACCCAAAACCTTGACGAGAATTTGAAAATTCAAAGGGGTTCAAAACCATATAACAGAGGGTTCAAAACCTTACAATAGAGGGTTCAAAACCTTGTAATAAATCATCCTAGAACAGATGATTAGTTTTCAAAGCGGTTTTGAAATTTATGTTCTTGTTGTGGTAGTCACCTAAGGATAGGTGACAGTATTGTTTTATGTCTAAACGCAAGTAAACTCGCGTTAGGGTCCTAAGAAAGTTATAGACTAGGTCAAAGCATTACTAATAACCTAATTCCCTATAACCATTGGCTCTGATACCATCTTTTCTGTCACACCCCGACCACGTAGAACATACAAAACGTGGCGGAAACATCGGGGAGTGTTGTAACAGAATTAATTGTTTCAAATCCATGGCAATTGAAGTTTCGTTTTATTGATTAAAAGTGTTACAATGTCTTAACAAACAAGGAAATACAACATAATTAACTAGTCTTGTATCTTTTATTGTCACTAAAGCCCAAGTCTGCCTATGTGTATCTTGATCATCTTATGCAACAGCTCCTGAAAAACACATGTGAAAATAGGTACGTCAGCATAAAAATGCCTGTGAGATACATAGGTTTTGTGAAAATAAGTTTCATGACTTATGTTTGAGAAAATGTTTAGTCATGAACCTTGTACTTTGCTTTATCTTGTAAATTGTTTGAAAAACAATTAGTTCAGATGATATGTATAAATAAGTGAATAATGTATGGTTAAATGAATAACCATGTAAATGAGTTTGTATAAGATAAGTTGTTTGTAAAACAATGTCTTGTGAAAAGTATGTTATTTGTATAAAATGTTATATGTCATAAACTGAAATGATTCAAATAACGCTACGATATGTAATACCATACAAACACTTATATATAGGAAGTACCAGCGGCGTATCCACCATGCTTGTATCATATTACACACGCCTCGTTACTTAATCACTTACTCAAACCAAACTATCAAGATGAAATGTTTAACAAGTGTAGAAATGTTCATGTATAGTCAAATACGGTTCACATGGTTCACAGATACAAACGGTTCACAGATACAAACGGTTCACAGATACAAACGGTTCACAGATACAAACGGTTCACAGATACAAACGGTTCACAGATATCAACGGATCACATAGTCAAATGATTACAACGGTTCACATAGTCAAATGTTTACAACGGTTCACATAGTCAAATGTTTACAACGGTTCACATAGTCAAATGTTTACAATGGTTCAATATGTAGTATAATGTGTTCATATGCTGGATAAGCATATGCAACAGAGAAGCAATATAAAACAATGTACTAAGTATGCACACAATGGACATACGTAGTATGAAATGTAATGTAGAACGATGTACTAAGTAATGCACACAATGGGCACACCTAGCATGAAAGGTAATGAAATCATGTACTATAATGTACTAACGAACATAGCAGGTATATGATGTGAAAACAGGAAAGCATGAAAGTAACAAGTAGGCACATGTGTTCCACCCCAAAACAGTTTGGAAAACAGTAAAAGAGGGGTCTATGTACTCACTTGAGATTGCTCAGTAGTCCTTGAGTAACAACTAAACAATGCTAGAGATCGCGGATATCAAACGACACCTAATATAGGTAACTATGTTAATAACCGGACCTAGATCGGAAGATCGGGTAGCATTAGGGTTTGTAAACCAAACGAGTGTAGAGACTCGTGTCATTTGGTTTAACAAAGCCTACATACTAAATGAAACTTAACCTGAGTGCTTTCGACCCATTACGACCCGTTTAGGAAGCTTATGCTACTTTAACGCGTCGTTCGCGTGAAACGCGTTCGGACCGCCTAACTAGTCCTATGACAAGTGTTATATGCCTAAACATGTTACATAATCAGTTATGTGACAAAAGTTTAGGTTACATATGCTTAATTACCAATTATACATGAAAAGGGTATTCTGGTAATTTACCTAAGGCATATAAACTACCTATCATACAACTACTCAAACGATGTGACCATAGGGTATAACCTCGGAAGGTTATTCCCTACCTACTATGGTCACCTAATGTAATTGGTCGGATCCTAATGATCGACCAAACTGGGTCGGGTTCGAAGGTATAAGCGATTTATTAGATCGCTTACCCTACGACCCTAGACAACGTGGTAATCAGTAGGCATAGTCCCAAGGGACTATAACCAACGTGATTACACTCACGTTGCGAAGTTCAAACGAACTTCGCATTGACCATTACTGGTCAACGCTGAAAGTCAAACAAAGTTTGACTTTCGGACTCGAAAAGCAGTAAAAATAAGGAAAAGAACGAAAGAATACTTACGAAGGGTCCCCGAATGCTAAACTCGATTCAAAAATCTCAGGTATGAAACAAACGTTTCAACTTAGAGTTTCTCAAATCAAATTTCTAGTGATTATGAACAATGGGGGGTGGGGTATTTATAGTTTTCGGGTAACCGTTAAGATCGTTTGTTGAATATCGTGCCTTAATCCAAGCCGTACAAGTGTCGGAAACTCATGGTGGCTAAAAATGATGTTTATCAACAGATTAGGCAAGTGGGAAATGTGTGGGTATGGATCAAACAGCTGGAAATCTGCTGACTGTTAAGTCTGATCTGTTCAGGAGAACCCCTACGCATCGTAGGGCAAAAAGTGCTACGCATCGTAGGGCTTAACTTTGGCAGATTTACACTTTTGGTCCCTGCAGTGCAATTAGCCCATTTTCGACACGTTTAAGGCCCGTTAACCCCATTTCAAAGCTCTAAAATGAAGTTAAAGTATAGGGAACTTAAAACATGCTCAAAAATATCTCGGATGTCGGTTCGTTTAGCCGTACGGTTGCGATGTTCGGTTAATTACGACGGAATGCGCATAAGCGCGAAAAACGATCCAAATGACGAAACGAATGGATTTTTCTTAAGGCGAACACTAAAATATAATATAGTCATGCTTACATAAATTTTTGGATGTCCGGATGTATTCAGAACGTAAGTTATGCGCGAAAATGCAAACTTGTGCACTTTTTGACACTTTTAGTCCCTGAATGACCCAAAAGTTTATTTTAGCACACCGAACCCATTAAAGCCTATTTCTAAGCTATGTAAAGGATATTTATGGTGTGTTTAACTTATGGTCATGTTCCGGAATGTCTGTTACAGTTCAAATTGACATACTTCCGCAGTTTGTCAAATTTAGTCCCTGTAAGCGATTAAACTAGATTTTGAAATACCAAAGCCTTCAAAACTTATTTCTAAGTTATGTAAAGGTTATTTAAGGTATGTTAAGCCTATTTCACTATTCCGGAGTGTTCGTTGGATTAAACTGGTTATATTTACGCATCAGTGCGCGTATAACCTTCCAGAAAGCGATATAGTGTTTGAAATCGAACAAAAATTGATATGTGCAAATGGTACACATATTTTTACCAATCCCAAGTATGAAATACAATATTTCATTGGTTGGGCATTTGTTTGATGGTTGAAATGACACAGGTGTTACAGAATGTGAAATTTGATTGGGGTCCAAAACAACAAGAATCCTTTAAGATTCTTAAGCAAAAGTTGAGTAATGCTCCAGTGTTGACGTTACCTGATGGAATTGAAGAGTTTGTCGTGTATTGTGATGCATCACACACCGGTATGGGTTGTGTACTTATGCAAAAAGGCAAGGTAATTGCCTATGCATCACGACAACTAAAAGCGCATGAAAAGAATTACACTACCCACGATTTAGAGTTGGGTGCTGTTGTATTCGCACTAAAGTTATGGAGACATTATTTGTATGGAACTAAATGTGTGATCTATTCGGATCACAAAAGTCTCCAATACTTGTTCAATCAAAAAGAGCTCAATATGAGACAGCGCCGCTGGATGGAGACTTTAAATGACTACGATTGTGAAATTCGCTACCATCCTGGTAAAGCGAATGTGGTCGCAGATGCTCTAAGCCAAAAGGAAATAGTCAAACCTATCAGGATTAATGCTAAGAGCATTGAACTGAAGAATAGCCTGAATGAAAGGCTATTAGATGAACAGAGAGATGCTGTTTTGGAAGCTAACCTTCCAGATGAAAAGTTGGGTGTTACTGCTGAACAGTTAACACCAGGTAAGGATAGAGTCCTCAGACTGAATGGAAGAATTTGGGTTCCTATACATGGAGGACTTCGAGATGTAATTCTCCAGGAAGCTCACAATTCCAAATACTCAGTTCACCCTGGAGGTGACAAAATGTATCAGGATTTGAAGACTAATTATTGGTGGATAGGTTTGAAGAAATCTATTGCCACACATGTAGCTAAGTGCCTGACTTGTGCTCAGATTAAAGCTGAACATCAAAAGCCATCAGGTCTGCTTCAACAACCAGAACTTCCCACATGGAAGTGGGAAATGGTAACTATGGATTTTATAACCAAGTTACCTAAAACAAAGCATGGAAATGATACCATATGGGTCATAGTTGATAGACTGACTAAGTCAGCACATTTCTTACCCATCAAGGAGACTCACAGCTCCGACAAGTTAGCCCAGTTATACGTGGATAAGATTGTATCCCTTCACGGAGTGCCGGTGTCTATTATCTCTGATAGGGATACTAGATACACCTCTCACTTTTGGAAAAGTTTCCAACAATCTTTGGGCACTCGTTTGAATTTTAGTACTGCTTACCATCCTCAGACGGATGGACAGAGCGAGCGTACGATTCAAACATTGGAAGACATGCTTCGTGCATGTGTTATTGATTTAGGAGGTAGTTGGGATGACCACCTACCACACTAGTATTCAGGTTGCGCCTTTTGAGGCATTATATGGTAGAAAATGCAGAACGCCTGTTTGTTGGGCAGAAGTAGGAGAAGCTCAGTTGTCAGGACCTGATATAGTCCTTGAAACGACGGACAAGATTGTCCAGATTCGTGATCGCCTGAAAGCTGCCAGGGACAGGCAGAAAAGTTATGCTGATAAGAGGCGAAAACCTCTAAAGTTTGAGGTCGGCGATAAAGTCTTGCTAAAAGTATCACCCTGGAAGGGTGAGATGTGTTTTGGTAAAAAGGGTAAGTTAAGCCCTAGATATATCGGACCATTCGAGATTATCGAATGTATCGGCAGTGTAGCTTATAAGCTAAACTTGCCTGAGGAGCTCAGCGGAATTCATAATGTGTTTCACATCTGTAATCTCAAGAAATGCTTAGCTGATGAATCTCTAGCTATGTCTCATAAAGACATACAAATAGATGAAAGCCTGAGGTTTGTTTAAAGACCTATATCGATCGAGGATCGTCAGGTTAAAAAGCTCCGAAGAAAGCACGTGCCGATAGTAAAGGTCAAGTGGGATGCCCGCAGAGGTCCCGAATATACGTGGGAAGTTGAGTCCACTATGCGACAGAAGTACCCTCACTTATTCCAGTAAATCTCGGGGTCAATATTTCTTTTAAGGGGATGAGGATGTAACACCACGTAAAAACGTGTCCAATTATGTAAAAACACGTGTCCTAAACTCTAATTATGTGAAGGATTGAGTTTGAAGGACTAAAGTTATCAGACAGTGAAAATATGAAACCACAGGGACTTAAAGTGTCAACATGCCAAACTTGTGCCTCTGAATGACCATACGTGATGAATATATTCTTAAATGAGTGATTGATTGGATATAAGAAGCCGTTTGTGAAAATAATCGGAAGATTATAAAATTACAAGGGTTAAACGTGTCAACATGTTAATTCTGACCTCTAAGTGACCTTTTAACAAACTCGAAGCTTCGAAATATTCAAATATACTCTCAAGAATAAGTTGTATAAATTTCACGTGGTTTCGAGATCGTTAAGCAACTTTTCAAGACTTTGGGTGAAAAGTGTCAACTTGACGAAACTTGCATTTATAGTGATATTTTAACGAAACCGAGCCTAACGAAGTTTGGTTATACTTCCTTGAGTCCCTACAAACTAACTACAAGGACCTTATATGCCAAAAATAAGGTTAAAAGGGGTTTTGAATGGCCAGGGGCTGAATTGGACAAGTTTAAAACTAGTTTAACCTGTTTCCCGGTTCCAGGCGGGCCGCGTAGCCCTCAAAGAACCCTTACGCGGGCCGCGTAAAAGTCCCCAGCTCAGAAAAACCTGCCAGGTGCGGGTTATCAGCTATTGCACCGCCTTAACTTCATTTGTATCGATCCCAGGGGCTGTTAGACGGTATTATTAAACCACTAGGACACCTGGGGTGATCCTAGGATGTCCCATAACAGCTGGAAGTGATCCATGAACTTGGGAATTACTATATAAGAGGCACTAGTGTTGTGTTCTTTGGCACTTCAATTGCAACAACTTCAAAGGGACACTCATCTGGAGCTTGCAAGCAATTGGAGAAGACTTAGAAGTGTAGAAAAGATAGCAAGGACCATTAGTAAGAGTCTTAACCCCTGTTTAGTCCTTTTAATTAGCTTAATTACCGAAAAGTCAACATATCGTAATTTAGCTTTGACTTTCGGTTTAATCACATATGGTCCAACCACTGACCGAAACGAAAGTGGTTATGGAACCATATTAAGGTAGGTGATTAACCCCTAAAAGGGCACCTTCTAATTATTTCGTTTGACTAGTTAATTGTCGGGTCAAACTAGTTTGACAAAAAGTCAAACTGGACAGAAAGTTTAAAAATGAATTAAATTAATTAAACAGAGGTTCTAAATTATATTTTAACATTCTAATGACTTAGTAATTAATATTAGCACATGTTTTATCAGTCCTAACCCGACAATTATCAGTCTAAGGTCAGTTTATAACCGAAAGTCGCAAAAGCTTGACTCTTGCTTTGACTTTCAGTTCTGACCCGTTCAAGCTTAATTCTCCCATGTTTTAAGCTTCCATTAGGACCACATTACTCAGTAGTATAAACCTCTGGAGTTATAGTGCATGGTTCTTAGTGGTTTGAATTATATGCTCTTGATCGTTAATATGCTTATAAATGCCAAAAATGCCCTTTTGACAAAAAAATGAGATTTTTATAAATGTGAGAGGACAAAAACCTTTGTTACTGATTTATAAACTTGTCCTAAAAATTTGACATCAGTTTGAGGTCTAGATTAAGAGTTATGCTCAATAGCGTAATTAGAAAGCTTTTTATTAATTAAACGGCATAAGTAGCATAAAGCCTATCTAAACCCAAATTTTAACACCAAACTTTTTACCCACTGATGTAATATAATATTTTTGGATTTTTGAAGATTTTTATTTATTTTTAAAATGATCATATCATAGGGTTCTAGCTTTGATTCGGTAATTGTCGGTTATACCTTTTTCGTGAATAAAATGAGTTTTACATAATATTTTGATACCAAACTTTTTACTACTGATTCTATATGATAAATAAAATATTTTGAACTTTATAAACTGATCAAAAACTCAGATTTCCTATTATGACCCGAAAATCGCTTAAAACCGACTTTTACGCGTTTTAAGCGCATAGTATGGGTTAAAACTATTTTTAACATATAAGACTTGATACCTACTGATGTTTTTAGTAAATTTCTATACTTTAACAGTAAGCAAAAGTTTTAAACTCAGATTTTCAAAATTTACCTTTAAAGCTTATGTGAAATTACCAAAATGCCCCTTCGGTGCATAAATTGGTTATAAGTGATAAATTTCACATATAGGCAATACCCTACTGATATAACTTATTAAATTAAATATTTTTACTGATTTCAAAAGACCAGAACTTCAGCTTATTATAAAATCTCTTTTATAAGTATTAAAATTACCAAAATGCCCTTACGGGACTTAAATTGGTTTTAAATACTTTTTGGGCATATATATTAACATCTTACTGATGTATTAACATATTTTAATCATAATAAAAATTAAGACCTGTATATAATTCATTTGGTTACCCGTTGCGCGTTTATGCGTTCGGATCGGTTTATGTGACTAGTTTACATAAAATAGCCGAAACGGGTTTAACCTTATCATTAAATCCTCAAATTCCAGAATGTGTTTAGTTTGCCCATATTATACAAGCATCCAAGCTTGTCGGGTCTAAACCACATTCCATTCCGGTCTCCGCTTAATCTAGCGTTTAGAACCGTAAAGTTTCTTTCTAGCTAGCCGGTCTAAGTCCTTGACTTAACTAAAGACCCGTTAGCATCCTAATAGGTTATTAAACCTTCTAATACAGATTAGTAGCATCCAGTAGAAGGTACCATCATAAAGCTTTAGGATTTACGGCTGAGTTATCTTCACTTTTAAGCTCAGGTAAATACTTTTAACTTATTTTCCCTTATACGGGCTTGGGATATGGTATTATAATAATACCACTTGGTCGGGTATGAAATCATTTAATCAGATTGTGATTAATAAATTTACATAACCCGTTTTAATCTGTATTGTTTGATAACATAAACATTGGGGGTTAATTCGACCGTGTCCTGGATATCCTCGGCTCATTTCATTTGAAAATGGCCACGACCTATGCACGGGGTGTAGGCATACACCTGACAGATGCAAATGCTAAAATATAAACTCACATGTTGGGGATAACTCCTTTGTGGGTTCTATAAGTGGTGAGTCGGTTAATCATGACCGGCTTCCAACCGGCCCCAATTGTAAGACAAACATGTAAATATGTATACAAGATTATATTTAAATAATTATCCCAAGTTATAAATGATTTGTGCCATGTGCACTTAAATCAGTTTTTATAAATGTTTTTCAAAAGAGTCAGTTAATTGTATTTACCAGTGTAAACTGACGTATTTTCCAAAGATTAATTGACAGGTACCTCTCGTAATAGGTTGGAGCTATTAGGTGTCGTATAAGAGGATCTTGCAAATTCCTAAGATACCTGAAGTCTGTTATTTTGTTTCTTTGTATTATTTATGATCCGCCTGTGGATCTTATTACATTCCAGTCTGTATAATCTTTCACTCGAACACTCAGACATTATGGTTTGTAATAGTTTATTCACCAAGCCTTCCGCTGTGCTTTTATATTGTGTGTATTGACTATGATGATATCAACTACGTCACGATACTCCCCGCCAGGCCCACCGGTAATAAGTAGAAATATCGGGGTGTGACAACTTTAGTCCCTTGAATTCACTTAGTTATGTGTTTAAAGTCTATGACACGTGTCGTTACTATATTGGACATGATTTTGCGAGGTGTTACATACTATGTTCAGGCTAATCTTTCAGCGCTCCCTTCAATCCAAGACTGTGTTTATTCGTTAAACACGCTCTGTGAGTATAGTCAACCCCCTTTTGCTTTAAGCACTTTTGGGTGTTACATACGTTATCTATATTCAAATCACAATCGACACACAACGCAAACACTTTTATACGCTAACCGTTCTGCATGTTATGCGTGTTATTCGATGAATGGTAGTATGTTATGTTTATACAGTGATTGTTGCCTGACACCTTAGCAACGATAGTACTATAGTTTGGACTCAGCACCTGTCGTGGACAGGGGTTGTTAAGGGGTTTTCTTCACGTGTCACAGTGGTGATATGTGTTGCGCATTCTACAACTCGCAGTCACGTCTGTGCATATTTCATTGTCGATAACCTACCTGCTTCACATTATACATGTTACATGCTAGTTATGCGTAAATCGCTTTCGCTACTGTTATACTATCAAACTTGTACGCTCACCTTTACACTATGTGTATTGACTTTTATTTTAACGTATGTGACAGGTATTTAGGATGTTATGCTATGCTAGATTTTGGGGGAATCAGGCTAGGAGAGTATAGAAGCGAATTAAATAATTTATGAGTTGTCGGAACAGTTTTATCTGTCTTTGAGAACAATTTGTCTGTAATAACTGTGTTACTTTATCTGTTACGGTATGGGACATAATGATTAAATATTTGGTAATTATAGTTGTTATGGAATCTCTTGGACAATCTGTTTCGCTCAGTGACGCGCCCCGATGTTTCCGCCATCGGTTGGAGTGTGACAGATTGGTATCAGAGCCATAACTATAGGGAATTAGGCAAGACTCGACCTAGTCCGGGTCGATGTCTTAGAATTGACCTAGTATATAGTCTAAGTACCAACAGACCGACTTGTGCAAGCCTAGTAGGGGTTTGTACAAGCTTACTTGATACTCTCGATCGAATTCGCTGAACACTACACTCTTGCGCGAATATCACATACTACTGCTTCGTGTAAGGCCAGCCTTTCCTAAGGCTGGCAACACACACATAGTTTTCAAAAATAAACGAGTAATTGGATCGAGATTAGGTGTGAAAGCCGCAAACTCTCGAATCAAATCGCTCGTTCGATGCGTATTTTTACTATAAACACGAGAATTTACGTTGAATCAGGAGTGAAATCCATACTTCGACGCAAAGCTCCTCTCTATCTCGTGATTCTATCACACAAACAGGGATGCAGTCGCTAAGTTGGGGGTGAAACCCGAATCTTGATGACTTGTTCCGCTCTATATTTTGGTTTTACAAAACTCTCACCAAAGTCTCGATGGGTTCCAACGACTGGGGTCACGTAATGGCCGAAAGGATGCTTGCCAATCGCCCGGATTGAGGCGAGAGCACAGTCTATTAAGCCATCACGTGTATCCAAAGTCCTTGAGAATAGTCGAATCACTTTGGTTAGTCAAAGTCTAACACGCCCAAGACATTTCGATTTTCGCTGATTTTACGATGTATCGCTTTCATGTGTTTCGATTCTGAGAACCGCCACCACTGACTCTGTGATTTATCGCTTTTATGTGGAGTTTTATGTGTTTTATGTGGTTTTATGTGTTTATTTTGTTAGCATTTTGAGGTAAACAGTGATGTAATCTACACTGATGGTCTCGATTCCATGATTTTCGCTCCGCAAAATACACACAACTCACACCACGCTAACAAATCGCTTATGATACTCGCAACCGCTACTCGCTATTCGCACTCAAAATTCTCGATCGCAATCGCAGCTTTGAAAGATAGGTGAATACGTGCAAAATAGGAAGGTGAATACGTGCAAAATACATGCTTACGTGGATTGCGTGCTTATGTGTTTAAGTGGACTATGTGCCTATGTGCCTATGTGATTATGTGTCTAAGTGATTGATGTGTTCCTGAGCTTTATATATAAAAGTAGCGTGTGGAGATACGCTAGGCTATACTAGATTTAATCTACCTGTGTCTCAGTCCTATGGCAATGTCTGTTGCAGACAATGTCATCATTCGGATCGCACACTGCTCGCACCTCCCGCCGCAACCACGCTGACAAGCGCATCGCTTCTCTAGTTGCAAAGTAAATGGCTAAGGTCATTCCGCAAAATTGTCAGCGAACTCAATGAAAATGCTAGCAAGTCCTCTGAGGAATCAAGGACTGACTGGCCAAGAGCTACTTTTAGCTTCAAGCAGTTTAAGGCCTGCGGTCCTAAGGACTTCACGGGTGAAGATGGGCCTACTGCCATGTTTCAATGGTTCGATGCAATTGAAGTCACTCTATGCCAAAGCGGCTGTCCTGAAAACCTACGCACTGTCAACGCAACTGGCGTTTTCCAGTCCAGGGCTCTGGACTGGTGGACCACCGAAAGGAACAAGCGAGGGAATGACGCAGCCTATGGGATTACTTGGGAGGAGTTGAAGGAGATCATGATGAAGGAATTCTGCCCTCCCCATGAGCTTCAGAAGCTAGAGGACGAGTTTTGGAACATCAAGCAAGAGGGTGGCGACAATGCTGGTCTAACTGCTCGCTTTAAGCAGCTAATCATAATCTGTCCTGGCCAAGTCTCTACTCCTGACATCACCATAAGAAATACATTCATGCTTTACCGGATTGTGTTGCTGATTTCGTGCAAGCCGCCAAGACAACAACCATCGAAGAGACTTATCTGCTCGCTGCCGAGATTAACGACAAGCGAGTTAGAGCTGGCTACTTCGATAAAACCACCAAAAGTCTCCATCAAGTTACCGCTGCTCCCACCGCTGAAACCGCCGCACCGCAAGCTTCCAAGTCTTCACACCGAAAGCGCAAGAACAACAACAACAATAACTGTGCTGTCACCGCCGCTCCACTCAATGCAGTACCTGCTCCACCCCAAAACCAGAACCGCCAGGTAGCAGCACCAGTGACCAATGCACCGCCAGCTAAGCGTGCATATACTGGTCCACACCCGCTGATCTATTCCAAGTCAAAAGCCGAACACGCGCAATATCTCCGTTTGGTTCTTGAACTACTCCAGGGAAACCGCCTCTATGCCAAATTCTCTAAGTGCGAATTTTGGCTTGAGGAGGTTCAATTCCTCGGTGACATTATCAATTGTCAAGGTATTCATGTAGATCCTGCGAAGATAGAAGCAGTCAAGAGTTGGGTTACACCAAAGAACCCGTCCGAAGTTCGTTCTTTTCTCGGATTGGCGGGTTACTATCGCCGAACAACAACGCCCCTCTGGCTTACTCATGCAACCCGAGATCCCTATGTGGAAATGGGATAGTATAGCTATGGATTTCATAACGAAACTTCCGCGCACGCCATCAGGTCAGTATAGCATTTGGGCTATCGTTGATCGTCTCACTAAATCTGCTCACTTTCTGCCGATACGGGAAGACTATAAGGTCGAACGATTAGCACGAATCTACACCGACGAAGTCATTTGTCGACATGGGACACCTCATGACATCATCTCTGACCGCGATAGTCGATTCACTTCGCGCCTCTGGGAGACGTTTCAATCTGCTCTTGGTACTACTCTTAATCTCAGTACTGCATTCCATACCCAGACCGATGGTCAGACTGAACGCACGATTCATACCCTTGAAGACATGCTTCACTCGTGTGTTATAGATTTCGGTGGTAATGGGGATTCGCATTTACCTTTAGTTGAATTCTCGTACAATAACAGTTATCACTCTAGCATTCAAATGGCACCATTTGAGGCATTATACGGAAGAAAATGCCGATCGCCTATTGTATGGCACGAGATCGGGGATGCGCAAATTACTGGTCCTGAGTTATTGCAAGAAACGACTGACAAAATCCTCCAAATTCGAGACAATCTCCTGAAAGCTCGAAGTCGTCAAAAGAGTTACGCCGATAGACGCCGCAAGCCCCTTGAATTTGATGTTGGCGATCACGTACTCCTAAAGGTTGCACCTTGGAAGGGGGTGATCAGATTCGGCAAGAAAGGAAAGCTCGCGCCTCGATATGCTGGACCCTTTAAAATTCTGGAAAGAATTGGCAAGGTGGCCTACAGACTTGAACTACCGGAGGAACTTAGTAACGTCCACCCGACTTTCCACGTCTCGAACCTCAAAAAGTGTCTAGCCGACCAGAATTTACATGTCCCTCTTGAGGATCTACAAGTGGACGAAAAACTACACTTCGTGGAAAAACCAGTCGAGATCATGGACCGAGAGACCAAGAAACTCCGACGCGCACGCATTCCCATTGTGAAGGTTCGCTGGGAAGGCAAACGCGACGCCGAGTTTACCTGGGAACTCGAGAGTGATACGAAGGCTAAGTATCCACAGCTGTTTGTTACGCATGCGCCTTAAATTTCGGGACGAAATTTCCTAAAGTAAGGGAGGCTGTAACAACCCGACTTTGGAAGTCAAAGTATAAGTCAAAGTCAAGTCAAAGGAAGAAAAGATTGCTAATTGGAATCTGTTATTCCTTGCTTAATTATTGCTTGTACTCTCGAACATAGTTAATCGATACTTTAATTTCCACTTGTTAGTTGTATTATGTGGAAGTAACAATGCGATAAACGTAACTAAACGCTAATCTACTAAACGCTATCATATCGCTATCGCATCGCAATTCGAATTACAGGTTATGGATATTGTTTTACGTGTGTGTGATATTATGCGTTACTTGTGCATGCTTATATTGTGGGATGTTATTCGCAAACGCAATCGCAACTCTATCACAACGCAATCTCATCGCGGACTTGAAATCTAAGGGTTATTTTGTGGTTATTAGTAGTTATATTATTTTTGTAACTAATGTGTAATACTACCGCATCGCTTACTCGCAACACATCGTATTGCTCAACGCACGAAACAAAAAGTCGGAAACCAACTGGCAAAGGCCATCCGATCGGAAGGCCCTCCGACTGAATAACTTACATCGCCTTTCTCTCCTCTTACCTATAAATACCACCTGTCACATCAGCTTTTCACTGATGTGACAGCTCTCCTCCGACCCAGCTCGTTTTCAAGCTATTTTCTCTTGGTTCCACGCTATTCTTGTAAGTTTCTACCCTAAATTTTGTACTTCTTTGATTATTGCACACTACTTCATCCTTTCCACCAACAAATCTCAACTTTTCACCAAGAAATCCATCTGATTTGGGCTGTTCAATGGTGACGTCATCACGGGTTCTTATGAACTTTGGAAAATGACTTCATCCCAGCAAGAATGGTTCGAATCTAACAGATTTCTACATGATTTTACACTAAATTCATCTAAATAGAAACACTTGTTAAATGTTTCAAACTTTTCTTCAAGTTTCTTAACTTTTTACTCAAAAACCGTTAGAATTTGGACTAGTTCGGGTTCACCACTCATTCCCTAGTGGAGACCCGGACTGAGAATGGATTCCGAACGAAGAGACGACCAATTCACGGGTTGAACATGAAATCCCGCCAAGAACAATTACCGAACGAACGGGGTGATTCCCATCCGAACGGAGGACTAGGCTTGCTGTGGTTTCTGTTGTTTAATGCGTCGTCATACCGTCTAGGTTCAATCGCACAAATTTCAAAACTTATCGGATTTTACAAGTTGCAAAACAAACAGGTCACAGAACGAATCGCCGTCCAATCGGATCGCCATCCGATCGAATGGCGATCCGACCGGATGACTTGTGATGTTCAACATTTAAACAACTTTCAATCTTCAAATGTGTTAAGCCTCCACTCGGATCACCATCCGAGCGGACGGCCATCCATCCGGATGACCGGACGACCTGAGAAGGTGGAAACACTTCATGGTTTTCAAAATGCTACAACGAAAACTTCAAAGTTCCATCATACACAAACACATCCATCCCAAACGGACAACCCTCCGACCGAATGGTCATCCGTCCAGACAGTCATCCGATCGGATCACCATCCGCCCCGCATCACTTCAACGCACTGTTTTACGCACCGTTCAACGCTCATACTGTCGTACTGTGTTCAGGCTAATCTCTCAGTGCTCCCTTCAATCCAAGACTGTGTTTATTCGTTAAACACGCTCTGTGAGTATACTTGACCCCTTTTTGCTATAAGCACTTTTGGGTGTTACATACGTTATCTATATTCAAATCACAATCGACACACAATGCAAACACTTTTATACGCTAACCGTTCTACATGTTATACGTGTTATTCGATGAATGCTAGTATGTTATGTTTACACAGTGATTGTTGCCTGACACCTTAGCAACGATAGTACTATAGTTTGGACTCAGCACCTGTCGTGGGCAGGGGTTGTTAAGGGCTTTTCTTCACGTGTCACAGTGGTGATATGTTTTACGCATTCTACAACTCGCAGTCACGTCTTTGCATATTTCATTGTCGATAACCTACCTGCTTCACATTATACATGTTACATGCTGGTTATGCGTAAATCGCTTTCACTACTATTATACTATCAAACTTGTATGCTCACCTTTACACTATGTGTATTGACTTTTATTTTAACATATGTGTCAGGTGTTTAGGATGCTGTGCTATGCTAGCTTTTGTGGAATCAAGCTAGGGGAGTCTAGAAACGAATTAAATAATTTATGAGTTGTCGGAACACTTTTATCTGTCTTTGAGAACAATTTGTCTGTAATAACTGTGTTACTTTATATGTTACGGTATGGGACGTAATGATTAAATAGTTGGTAATTATAGTTGTTATGGAATCTCTTGGACAATCTGTTTCGCTCAGTGTCGTGCCCCGATGTTTCCGCCATCGGTTGGGGTGTGACAGTAGTCGCTAGGCATGGGGTGCCAACTTCCATCATATCTGATCATGACCCGCGTTTTGCATCTGATTTGTGGTAGGTGATGCACAAATCCTTTGGCTCGCGTCTAGACATGAGCACAACTAATCACCCACAGACGGATGGGCAGACTGAACGCACCATCCAGACTCTTGAAGACATGCTTCGAGCATGTGTTATCGGACTTTGGTAACGGCTGGGAAAGACATCTACCCTTGGTGGAGTTTTCGTACAACAATAGTTACAACACCAGCATCAAGGCTGCTCCGTTCGAGGCTTTGTACGGACGGAAATGCCGATCACCACTATGCTGGGCAGAAGTTGGCGAAAGCCAAATCACTGGCCCAGAACTTGTCCTCGACACAACGGAAAAGATTGCCCAAATCCGACAACGTATGGCAGCTCGTGACCGTCAGAAAAGCTACGCTGACAAGCATAGGAAACCGCTCGAGTTCCAGGTTGGGGATCGAGTGCTACTCTAAGTCTCACCTTGGAAAGGTGTGGTTCGCTTTGGCAAACGGGGCAAGCTTAATCCGCGATATGTCGGAACCCTTCAAAATCACTGAGAAAATCGGCAAGGTGGCGTACAGACTGAATTTTCCCGAAGAGCTCAGTGGTGCTCACAACGTCTTTCACGTGTCGAATCTGAAGAAGTGTCTATCAAATGAGACCCTCATCGTTCCTTTCAAGGAACTCACTATCGACGACCAACGCGCTTCGTCGAGGAACCGGTGGAAATTATGGACCGAGAAATCAAGACTCTTAAACGTACCAAGATACCTATTGTTCGAGTTCGTTGGAACTCCCTTCGTGGCCCAGAGTTCACCTGGGAACGAGAAGACCAAATGAAACGCACATATCCTCAGTTGTTTAAGAAAGATGAGTCCAACAATGAAACTACTGCGGAATTTCGGGACGAAATTCCAAACCAACGGGGGGGATGATGTGATACCCCAGGAAAACACACAACACAACTAGCTTCCTCAGTGACTATACGTGCCAAATTTCGGGACGAAATTTCTTTCAACTTGGGGATGATGTGATAACTCGTATTTCAAGCCTTTTCTTTGTGTTTTGATGTAACTCGTGTGTACGCTACTTGAATAGTTGATGTGTTGATTTTAGTTGAATGCTTATGAGTTTCTTTATGTTTATGTGTTACGTGAATGTTATAAGATGTGTGTACAATGTTTATCTGATCGCACAATCCCCCGGGCTGCACACTATCCATAAGCCGCACACTCCCATTCTCTCGTGCTTATGCTCTCGGCCCAAAACCCTTACCACTCGGACATCGAGTGGAAGCCCACCCGAAGCCCAAATATGGGCCCGGCTCCAATTGTCCTCGCATAACACCAAGGGTGTTGGGGTGTAACTCCCATAATACTCAAAACACACAAGTCATACCAAACCCTAAGCTCTCCTTCTCCCCTTTGAAACCCGACGGCAACCTCCCCTCATTCGAAGCCCTTACATCGAT
This sequence comes from Helianthus tuberosus, assembly GCA_030545235.1. Classification (NCBI taxonomy): domain Eukaryota; kingdom Viridiplantae; phylum Streptophyta; class Magnoliopsida; order Asterales; family Asteraceae; genus Helianthus; species Helianthus tuberosus. The sequence continues at coordinate 54,588,409 of CM060402.1, forward strand.
CAAACCAACTCATTCTACATTCTGGTTAGTGTCTCATTATTGTTAGCTTGTTTGATACATGATACTTGGTATTGTGATTGTTATAATCTTGGATGATGACTTGATGAATCGATGCATGATGTGTGTTTCATTATGGTCTTGCATGATGCTTAGTGTTTAGGGTTGCATGTTGGTAATATCCGATTACTAGATTGCATGAGTTTAAGGAATGTCTCTTGATGAACAAACTGTTAGGATTGAATTGGATGAACATGTGATATAACCGAATGATGGAATGTGTTCATGATTAATTAAGATGAAGCGAATTGATGCTAGGATCGATAGTTATGGTTGTGTGATGTCAATTAGTGAATGGTTGATGATTAGGGTTTGATGATCTATGAATGTATGATTTAGTGATGAATGCTCGATGATATCTTTGATGGTTTGGTTCGAAATTTACATAATGATTTACATGTGATTTAGTTAATGATTAGGGTTTATATGAATTCAAGGAATTGGACTGTTAGATCCGTTTTGAATGTTAAATGATAGTGTTTATTGTTATTAGGTTTTGGAAATATGGTTAGAATAATTTTAGAAATAACCGACTATCAATTGATTGTAACTGATTGCCATGATTTAAGGAATTTATAATCGAACTCGCACATTTACTGGCCACGTACTAAGCCACTCGCACACTTGTGTTTCGTGTGGTACAACTGCTTAATGCACAAGGTGCAGCCTCTTGATGCTCGGTCGCACACTAGTCATCGCATACTTCAATAAAGTAGACACTTGAACAACATGTTGTACAAACGGACATTGCATGACCGCACACTATGGGTGGTCGCACACTCTCACGTGGATTGCATACCAAAGTGGGCCGCACACTAGTTTTGGATTGGTTGATAAGGTTGGCCGCCCCCTGAAACTGGGTCGCGTATGTAAAAAGGATCACACACTCTGAGTCGCACACTCTAGAGATGATCGCACACTCTTGAGTGTGGGCCGGAGATAAATGGGTCGCACACCTAATGGACTCGCACACTCACTTAAGAGTCGTACACTCTCAACGGGCCCATACATTGGGCCGTACACTTGAACAATACGCATCTTGGACTTTTAACTTGCAATTACGTGTTGGCTGTTATGCTTGTATGCTTCGTGATGATCCTTGTATGTATGTAACGTGTTAGATACGTGTAAAACGAATACGTGTATTACTTGTAAACGAACCTGACTTATATGGTAACCATAATAGGACGTGGTTGACCACATTAGCTCAAGTGACCATTATCTGTCGAGCTAATCTAAGGTGAGTTCACACTTTTCTTCAAAGCATGGGATTCCCGGTGGTTTGGGAATGGGTTAAACAACAACAACTATCCTTCTTGGGTGGGATACAACCTGCGTATTCTCCTTAGATAGAATACGTACCTCCGTCCTCCTAGGTGAAGGACAACAACAGTTATAATACATGTCTTAAGCATACTAGACAACAACTCTATCTTAAAGTCCCCGCACATTTTATACCGACTTAATCGCTGGGCCAATGGCGAACGGGTTATTAGTTAAATAGCGCTATGAGGTTTGACAAGCCTCACACCGTGCCGCAGAGGACAGGAGTGGACTAATATACTTGGGCACTTGGTCAATGATGATAGACATTGACTCGGGGCACTCAACATAACTTCAGTCAGTAGTCAGTATGGTAAGGGTCTAGTGGTTTAAAACAGTGGGGTAGCTCCCCATGGCATGTTTTTATAAAGAACAAGGAACTTAACAACTTATGGTTTTGGAACAACATTAAAACGGGCAACCAACTGTGAACTCGCCAACTTTTTGTTGACACACTACTGCATGCTTTGCAGATCATTAGGTACAGGCTGGAGCTTGCACGAGGAGTGGACGTTGTGGTAGGGAACCAACTGTTGGGTTCCTAATTTTAAACATTATGCTTTTGAACTATTAATGGGTTTTGATCTTTATGCTTCCGCTAACACTTAAACTTGGTTTGGGATATTGCTTTCGTAAACTTTAAACGTTTGGATTATGATGTTTTACTTTATTTCACTTATCGTTCAGTATGATTAGTGGTATGATCCTGGTTAGTCACACGCCTCGCGGTAATACTCCGCTTGTGGATTTTGGGGGTGTGACAACGTAAGGGTTCTAACGAATTATATGGTGTTGTTATATGTTCTTGACGCGGTTTATGATTTTTGTTTAGTAGTTTTGGTTGAAATTGTTATCTTGGTAGATTTGTGTTCAAGACTTTTAAGATGAAATATTTTGTTATATGATCTACTTTAATGCTTATCTTCGTGGCTGTATTGTGACCATCGGTATTTCTTTCATTGATACGTGCGGTTAAAAACTCCTAGCGGATGACTAATATATCTTTAAAGGTTCACATGAATATATATATATCAATAGCTCGCTAATGAATGATTTTAGGTGGTTAACGTGTGTTTATCGCGTTAACTTTCCGAAGAATCATCATGTTAGAAAACTCCTAGCGGATGACTAATTGTTCTGCAATTGGAAAATTGATTAAGTGCTTTTGTAACATATCTGATGTAGATAACATGTTTAGGTTGTTTGTGAAACAAGATAATAATATATTTTTCATATTTGGAGTCTATTATGTTTTAAATATAGTTTTAGATAATTTTAGTTAAACACTTATTCACTTATCTTTTTATCCGGTAAATCAATGACAAAGATTTAGTACTCTACTCCGCTCGTGTTCCATGGATCGATATCTGACCCTTACCAATACTTTGCTACATATATGACAGGATACACTTGTCCTTTTGTGTGTGTTTTAATGTTAAGGTATAAACCATTTTTATAAATATTAAAACCGAGTTCGCGCGCGAATGCACTGTACAAATACCAGTGCACTTCGCGCGACACCAATATCCAGAATTTTTGTATAGGCGTTTTCGGAGATGAACCAACGCCTTCAAGACATACGCGACCTCGGGGCTCAACGTATGCAGAAGAACCGGGAAGGGTTCGAGCTTATGCGGGATAAACAACTTGAGAGAGACTTTGACTTTTACTCGAAATCGCGCGACCACCTAATCAGAAAGGCGTTGGAGATGGCTATAAAACGAAAGGCAATCATCGAAAAAAAATATAATATATGATTTTAGATAATTTTTAATTTTTAATGTAATGTTTTTTTACTAATCTATTGGTTTTTTAATTACTGAAATGTTTTTCTGCTTTTAAATTTTATAAATATAGAGATTAAACGAAAAATAAAAAATAATAATAATAATAATTGAGTAATGATGTATATGTAGTGTTACCACTACATACCCTTGTGATATAACCCTATTCTTATAATTTTTTTTATCATTTGTTACATAACTCTTATGAAACGAGTTATATGAAGTCACCACTACCACATGGGCTAAAGATTGGATCCAAAACCACCACCTTTTAAAAGAAACACAAGCAAAATAAACCGGTGGTCTATCCAATGTTTTAAAAACAGATTTTTAAATCAAATCGGATCGGATCAGGCTGGGTATTTACCGATTTTTAAAACATTAGGTCTATCCGGCCCTAGTCCAAGTTAAATCATTTGGAAAAAAGTCGGAAAAAGATAGATATATTCCAGCAGCATATCCCTAAAGTTAAGCGGTGTAACATTTTGTGTGTGGTTTCTCCGTCATCATCATCCACCAGCACCAGCGTGAATGGCCGCCCTGCCGGACAATCTAACCAGAGAACAGTATGTATACCTGGCGAAGCTTGCCGAGCAAGCCGAGAGGTACGAAGAGATGGTGAAGTTCATGGAAAAGCTCGTCGTCGGAACAACGCCGGCGGCTGAACTCACCGTCGAGGAGCGCAACCTTCTCTCCGTCGCTTACAAGAACGTCATCGGTTCGCTTCGAGCTGCTTGGCGTATCGTTTCATCGATCGAACAAAAGGAGGAGTCTCGGAAGAACGAGGATCACGTGATGCTGGTCAAGGACTACAGATCTAAGGTCGAGAACGAACTCTCCGATGTTTGCTCTGGAATATTGAAGCTTATGGATTCGAATCTGTTGCCGTCTGCATCCACCGGTGAATCTAAGGTCTTCTATTTGAAGATGAAAGGAGATTATCATAGGTATTTAGCCGAGTTCAAAATCGGAGATCACCGGAAGGAGGCTGCAGAGGCTACTATGAATTCCTACAAAGCTGCTCAGGTAGATATATAATTTCCTTGATTTACAAAGCAACTGTCATCTCTAACTCATTGAGATTATATTATTATTATTATGTGTGTGTGGATCATCTTTGCACTGTTACTCGATTTGAGTTGCTCAGGTTGTTACTTTCTGCTCAACTGTTTGTTGCTAAAATCACTATTCTAGTTGTGTGATATGTATAGATAGGCTAGTTTTCTCATGATGTCAAAAAGCCTAACACATCTGCCAAGATTGGGTTGTCTGATAATTTGCATGTTATTCTGTTTGTCAAGGATATCGCGCTCTCGGATTTGGCTCCAACACACCCGATAAGATTGGGTCTGGCGCTCAACTTCTCCGTGTTTTATTATGAGATTCTGAACTCATCTGACAAGGCTTGTAGCATGGCAAAACAGGTATGGTGCATGTCTGTTTGTCTTGATTTTGATGTCATTTATCTGTTACTTTTAGAGATTTAAGACCATTTGTGTGTGTTAAATTCAATGGTTCTTGAATATGAAGTTTTTGCTGGGTAATAATTATAAACTAATCAGAGAAGATTCCTAGATTAATTAATAAGGGGATGGCGGCGCGGTTTGTTGCTCGTCTACCTGCTATCCTTATGTAATTTGCACTGGTGATTGGAATGAAAAGTTTATTATTAGATTAATAAGGTACCTGGTTGGTTGGCAATTGACTTTAGAGTTGTTATTTATGACCACATGATATTTGGATGTGGATTTAAAGTGAAGTCTGAAAGTCAACTAACATAGACTCATTCTTACATGGTTTAGATGTGGTCCACACGTCTTCTTGAATTGGCTAACAGGATATACAAATTCTGAAAACATCAAAGTTAAGCGAGTGGTTTCGCAGATTGAGTTCTTTGTTAAACCATTTAGGACCAGACCCGCTTGTTTTGCTAGGTCTAATAGATCTATGATTAGTCCCTTTTAGGACTTGATTCAAATTACTTATGGAAATAGTTTTATTTCTTTTTCAGCCGTATTACACATTTATATATTTAGGGAATAATGTAAATGATCTCTAGTTGCTCGTAACTTGGTAGTTTTAAAGTGGTAATCGAGAACAAAACATTTGGATAGGACGAGCACATATATGATATATTCCGTTTCCATTTTATCTTTGGTATGTTTTCTTAGCATACTTGTCGCAAACATATTCTTATTTTGTTTAAAACGTCTCCCATATTTTGTATGAGTATGAGAACGTGACGATACTTTCCCTGTTTTTGTTTTCTTTTAATATGTAGGCATTTGAAGAAGCCATTGCTGAGTTGGACACTCTGGGTGAAGACTCGTACAAGGATAGCACTCTGATCATGCAACTACTGAGGGACAATCTCACTCTTTGGACTTCTGATGCACAGGTCAATACTCCCCTCCGCGCTTGCACACACAAAAACACAGTTTCAAGTGGTATTAAGCACTGATTTTAGAACTGAATGGGCTGGTCAGTCGGACGGGGTGGTTGAGTCCATTTACCAGTCGGATATCAAATCCTTTCTATTCTTTTTTCCTTTCCAACATCTATTAGTATTTATTGAGTAATTAACTATTTCAGTTTTTTTTTATTTGCTTTATTCAAGGCTTTATATTTTGTCAACATAAAGTAATTCCATATGGTTGGTAGCAAGTCATTTTCGGGTTTATTGCTGCAGGATCAATTGGATGAGCCATAGATGGGCAACACTAAGAAGTGAAGTTTGTTGGATGAGGAAGAGAAGGGTCATTTCTATCGTCAACATTTTCTGTTTCATATGTTTGACCTTAACCAAACCCTCTGCACTTTCATTTATGATTACCTGCATCTTACCCCAATTCTCATGGAATAAGGTTCAAATAAGAACCATTGAATAATTAGGAACCACTTTTTAGTCCTTGGATCATATTTTGATGGTTGAGATCTTCCTCTCTTATGTCTTTTCTAATCTATCATATGTGACCAGGTGATCGAAGGTTAAAAAGTGACTTCTAGTTTTTAGTGGTTCTCATTTGGAACTTTTTGGTCTTGTGTAGAGATCGGAAACTTTAAAGAAAAAGAAAAGAATGGAAGGTACAATTTGAGTAGTTGACATCAAGACTAGTAAAACAAAATGAAGTTGGTAACAATCAGCAATGTAGAAAAAAAGCCCAATTATGATTAGTATCTTTTTTTTGTTCAAATTTCATGCAACCTGGAAAAAGTTTGCCATATACGTTTATTGAGTTGAACACAAATTACGGTGAACGGAACTTTTTGGTAAGTAGTAATAAAGTAGCATTTCCTAGTATTAAAATTTTGAAATGAAATGGTTACTACAATTATTATACATATAAATTTGGTATATTTAAAAAACAAACGTCTGGCTTGATTTACAAAATCGGTTTTAAAATTTATGTGCAACAAAGACTACTGCAACGTCTCTCCTGATGACTAAACCGTTGTACCCCAGGACACAGCGAAACGGCCCAAGCGCAAGCATGTTGGCTCAATTGTTAGATCTGGTTACTAATATTGTATACATTAGATCGACTCCCTAATGGTAATTTGCTACGATTACGGCAGTTCAAGTTTGATTAGTTTGAACTTCGAACAAATTGTGAAGAGTTAAATGCCCGGATAGTACCTGTGGTTTGGCCTTTTATTCACCTTTTGTCCCTAACTTTCTAAAATTACAGCTATAGTACTCAACTTTTTCAATTTCGTTCCCGGATAGTCCCTGGCGTGGATGAATGTTAGTTTTTTGTGTTAAGTGGGTGTGAAATGATCAAAATGCTCTTTAGTGTAATTAATTATTTAAAACCCTACCCCACCGTCACCCTCCCCATTTCTTTCCCTTCTTCAACTCTGCCATTACCCAACCAGCCAACCTGCATCTCAACCAATCAATCTCATACACAAATTGTCGACCACATTTCAATTTCAAATCATGGAAATCTCCTTCATCAAAATCAACAAAAAAAATTATGAATTCAAATAAATACAATTCACGTGAAAAGGAATAAAATCAAGAAAAATTCAACGAACCTGGAGAGGTAACTACAGAAACCGGAACATGAGAAGAGGCGGCGAAGATTGATTATTAACCGACGGAGGTGGCGGTGGTGGAGTGGCTGTAGAACTGTAAGTTGAATCGGAGGAGAACGAAATCTGTAACGGAGAAAGTTAAGAAGAATTCGTCGGACCTGGAGACACCTGAACCGCCTGCGGCGATTGAATAATATGTGATGGAGGCAGCGGCGATTGAATATTATGTGACGGAGGTGGCGGCGGTTGATTATCAAGCGACGGAGGTGGCGGCGATTGAGCATTAACCAATGCATGCGGCGGCGATTGATTATTAAGCAACGGAGGCGCCGGCGACTGATTATTAAGCGGTGGAAAGGTCTCCGGTGGTGGTGGTGGTGGGTGGGTGGTGTTAATGGTAGAGACGGTGGTTGAAGGGGTGGAGTGGTGTTAATGGCGGAGATGGAGGATGGTGGATGTACGGCGAAGGTGTTGGTGGTTCTCCGATGAAGGGTGGTGGTGGTGGTTGTAGTTGATGTTGGTGGGTACGGTGAAGAAGAGAGAAATGAGGGATTTTTAGGGTATTTTTCATAGAATGGGCATTATAGTCATTTCAGAGTCATTTAACTGAGAAAACTAACCCCCATCCACGTCAGGGCCTATCCGAGAACGAATTTGCGAAAGTTAGGGACTTGTAATTTAAAAAATGTAGGGAGTAAAGGTGAAATCGGAGCAAACCACATAGACTATCCGGGCACTTTTCTCAACTGTGAACTTACGACCCGTAAAAGATATTCTTTACAAACATATGTTTTGGGGGTACAAGTTGTACCGTACCACCCTGACAACAACTACGCATGATCATTTTCTTATTCCTTTCATGTTTAACTAGGAAAAATAGGTTCACTCCAAGTCTCCAACTGGTTTGGAATTCACTGAGGTTTCTTTACTTCGCTACCTACATTTAAAGATTTTGATCACCTATGGGTTGATTTGGGTAAAAGAGTTTACATATAGGTTCATTTGGGTCATCATAAATTACAAAGCCGGTCAATTTCATCCGTTTATACCACCGATCTAAACAGGCCATCTCAGTAAAGTTGTCTACTTAAATGAGTCCAAACGAATTTACGCCACTCACTACCATTGTTTGTCACCACCACTGCTACAGACACCACTAATGCTAATACTTTTTTTTCTTTCTAAAGCGCCTTTTTCAACAAGTCTATTTTGGTCGAAACCAAAATTTTCTTTTTGACCTTTTTATTGTTCGGGTAGATTAGGTTTCTGGTGTCAACACACTTCAGGTTTAGGATATATAAATGTAAAGCTAGCTCACTTGATTTGTTCGGTTTTCATCCCACTCCCAAATTGTTCGTTTCTAACTTGATATGTTGTTATGAAGGTTCTCACCTCCTGTTCAACACCCTCTCCGTTTAACCGAACAGAGAAAGAGTGCCATATACACAACCCATATTCCAAATAACTGAAACCTGAATGCTCCAAATGTAATTCACTTCAGGGTATCCGTCATGTTTTCAGAGGGGAAATAGCTGATTAACCCGAACCCCCCCCCCCCCCCCCCCCCACACACACACACACACACACACACACACAAAAAAAAAACACACACACACACACACCTTTAGGATATAAACATAAAAATTACGATTAGGGCTTAAATTTGACTTTCAAGCCTTTTCATTTATTTGTATTTCCTTTTATTTCACCAGTTTCATGATACATAATAATCTTTCTCTGGAGTAAAACCTGATTTTACACACCACAAACATCAATCACTCCCTGGTGCTGTTTTTGAGCCATTCCAGGTAGGGGATGCTGCCACCAGTTATAGGCAATGCAATCACTTCAGGCACACTGCAACAACATCATCATACATATCAAAATTGTATTGACTAAAGCCACATTAATCACCCATTAGAGAAAAATGCAAATAAATGCTCTTACTCATATTCATGGTTTGCCTTGACATGCTCAGTTAGTGCATTCAGAAGAGATTCTCTGGTTTTAATTATCAGTAGTTCCTCTGAATCTGTTTGTATCTGTACAACATCCAACACGAATATAAAATAGATGTTTGCAAGTACATGTCGGGTGTTATAAAGCCAGAAAAAGAAATCATACCTCTCCCTCCCACAGGTACACTGACTCGATACCTGCATTCAAAATTCAATTTATGCTCAAAACTTTTATGCTATTTGAACAGCAGAGAAATTAAGTGCCCAAGAGGTATCTTGTTTCTTATACAAACAATAAATTTTGGGCTAGTATGGGTCACTAATATATTTTCCTCAAGGGTCATGCTAGCTTGAAGAAGAACAAAGCATAATAGAGAACGGGTAAGACTGGGCGTAACTGTACACCACCACTAGCCAAAATTAAACAAATATAGCGGCTGAACCTGCTATTACCCAACTCATTATGACCCAAACTCATTTGACTTTTTTTTGGGAGACCTGTTTCGATCTGAACCCGTCACACGCCCTTCATAATTATACGGTTCAAACCTACAGCTTAAAAGAAAAGAATGTTGGTAGGGAAGAAATACTAGCAGTCAAAGATCAGCTAATTAACACTTGACTGATTGACCTTTGAATCATTATTCTTGCAGAAAGCCAATGAGCCAATATCATCAATCAGTTTGGACAGATTGTCAAATCCTACATTCAAAGTCCGTAATAGTTTGTGCTTTTTGTCCAAATGTTCAAAACAAAGGCTTGTTATAGAAAAAGAAAAAGACAAGTATGACGATTTGACAAACAGTAACTCATGTAATCACACATCATTAAATAGCTATGCCACAGTAGCAAAAATTACTGTCTAAGGACCCAAAAGAAAAATTCGTACTTAAATGTTCTTTTTAGAAGTGCATAACCATATTTTTATCTTTCAAGTACAATGCTAAAAGATAAATCAGTTTGCATTTATCTAGCAACTCCAACAGCAGACACAACAGTGTAATTAACTCAACAATTATGCAATGAGCAGAATATCCTTGGCTTCAAAAAGCGCGTGAAACTCCAATGCGGCAATGTTTACCCAAGATAATATTTTAACTAGTTAACTTTTAAACAATAAAATAGAAGATGTTGTCATCATCTTTGGTCAGATTTGAAAATCTCAGACCCATTGCAATCAATGGTTTATTTAGTTCAAATACTGGTCAAGCGTCTATTGCATAGTTCGCCATATTACATGTGCATCATGGAGTTGCATCACATCAACTGCAACGATGCAATCTCATCACCGCACCATGCGCATAACATGCAATCACTTATTAAAAAAATATGATACGGAGTGACATACCCGGTACTCTGTTAACACAAGCTGCCAGCTTTTCTTTGACAATGCTTGCTGCCAGTTTCTTACCTAAACAAAAGACACAAAAATCAAGCAACACATCAAAAGTTGACTCATCTACAAAACTTTGTTGAGCATACAATTTTTTTGCAGAATTGACTAACTAAAATTAGCAACAAAGTAGACTTGTTTTTACATCATTCCAATTCAATTCTTCATGCTGATAATTAAGACACTACTGATCTCATAAACCTTCATTTTTGAAGTTATATAGATTCAAAGTAAGACTGTGGGTCTGCCTCTAATGATCAACTGATTGGTTTGCAGAAATTGTTTTGAAATGAGAGGAGTGAGTATAGGCCAATTAGTGATGACTGGAAGCAATTCACTCACTTTGATATATATTAATTACCTGCTTCTTTGTTGGGTACAGTGACGTAAACAACGATGCTTGGCACAGTGTTTTCCATTCTTATAATACTAGTAGTGCGATGATAGCCCTGCGCTTTGCTACCTGAACTCAACCTGAAAGCAAATTTATTTATTTATCAGACAGACAGACAGTATTATTATAAAAACAAAACCCTAGAAATTGGGTTGGGGGAAAAGTACGTACCGAGGAGGGGTGGAGAGAGTAAAGGAGAAGGGATGGAGTTTGTGAAACCCTAAGCTCAGCATACAAAAGGCACCCACTAAAGGTAATCGCCGACGAACCCCCGCCGATGTCAGTCTAGAAAGTGCCATTTCCGAACCCAACCTTTGTTTGTATTCACATGATTCTTATTTTTCTCATTCTCTTGGGCTGCTCCAATGGCCCATTAACCTAATTCCACTATACGTTTACTACTTGACCCAACCGCACACCATTTTTCCGAACCTCTTCTGTTTTAATTTTGGCATAAAAAGAGGAGGTTCATGCACAAGATTATCATCACCACAAACACACAGAATATTAATCACTACATTCTCGTGGTTAGAAATCAAATGTTTAGGCTTAAGACTGGTACAGTCATCCCGAATATTTTGACTAGGTTTATTACAATCATCCATCCTAGTTAAAATATTATTACATTCATTCTGAATAAAAGTTTTCTTCATTTTATCGTTGTTCCAGGCAAACCAGTTCACAGTAGAGTAACTAGTGCCTAAAAAACCTAGACCTATTGTCTTCCCACCACAACCATCATCTTCCACCCTCATATTCAAATCTGCATTGCTTTCAAAATGATGAGTATCTTTATCAACAACTTGATCAATTAAATCAATGTTTGGATGAGGAGTGGGCATTGGTAGGTAGTGTTTACAATGTGGTGGAAGGAAAACTTTTTTTCCAGTTCCAAGTTTATCTTTGTAACTAATTTCGTCCTTGAAAAATGCCGGTCTTTGAGAATTTTTAATATCCACCAATGCCTTTCTTCTAACATTTCATTTTTCGATTATAATTTGTAATCTACTTTTCTCATTTTTCTCTAGTTTATCTATTAGATTGTTTATGAGAAAATATTTTCGGCGAACAAATTCTTTTAATGTCTGCATTTTAGTTAGAACTGAATTCAACTTTCTCTGATATGCAGCTTCATCTAGTTTAAGTTCTTTGTTTTCAAGGTTTAGGCCTGTGCCCCATATGTATTGACAAGCGTGTAATACTGAATACAAGAGATATATTTTATACCAAGTTAATTATGAAAATACATGTGCCTAGTGCACTTAAAATGATTTTGAAATATTTTCAAAATGTGTAGGTTATTTGTATTTACCAGTGAGACTGACGTGTCTTCAAAAGAATAAGCGTAGGTTGCAAGGATACGTAAATAGGCTGGAAGTTGCCCGGTAAATGCTTAAGTGGAATTTGCCCGGTAAATGCTTAAGTGGAATTTGCAACTCCATGCATTGAAGTCTAGTAGTCTGTTTATGTAATCTTTTTGTTATTTCCGATCCGCCAGTGGATCTTTTACACATTTTCGTTTGTATATTATTTTGAACATTCGGACAATTATAATTTGTAATGGTATTTTAAATACCAAGACTTCCGCTGTGTTATTTGTGAACATTGATATCAACTCGTTACGTACCCCAAGTTCGGGCCCACCGGAAATACAGGGTGTGACACCCGTGTCTCTTGTCTGCTTCTGTTTGTCCTTTTCTTCATGGACTCTGGAGTTGGGCACGACCCCAATGCCTTGGTGGCACAGCCCCGTGTTTGTCTTCTGATTTGTTGTTTTGGTCTTGGGGTGAAGCTTGGAGGGTAGGCATGTCATGTCAACTTCTCTTCTTTTGTATTTATGTTGGTTTTTGCCATTAATTTGTTTCTTTTGTAAATTTAAGCTCTTTTAATCGTAAAAATCAAAAGTATACAAATAAACACATTTTTTTTCAATATCAGTATATAAAATGGTTGATTTTATATAATTTATATGTTAGATTTTACGCATATTAGGTTACAATCAATTTTCAAAGAGAATTCTTTTTCTATATCACAAACTAAAATTTAGTATTCATGATCATCGATTTGATCACATAAATATTCTTATTTTTCTTCTTCAATTGTTACATGTTTTTAATGGAAACCGTCAACCTTTTGTTTTCATCATTGTATAAATTTGTTGATGTACTGATAGGATATTGAATGGTGATTTTCATTTTTCTTAGGGTTTACAATGTATTTTGTTTTTATAATCAGACGTCACCAAATGTTCTGGAAGAACAACCAAATATTTTTATGCCAAACATTTAGTTTAGATCATAGGCTACAATTATCGATTCTTATAACTTTTAACAATCTTATGATAGTGAAGATGCACAGAACTAATTATGAGACTAATCAGTTGGGTTTATGTTCCTTTCATAGTGGTTAATCTTCTTATGGTTTCCTGAGCTCCTTAATGACCGTGGTTTATCTGCAAAACAAAACACCGTTACTCGCTAAGAGGGGAATGTGGGGGTTTCCCTCTTAACCAGGCTCCGGCGTGAGAATAAGCGACTGCTTTTGGGGAGAATTAAGTATTAAGTGAGAGTAGAGGGAATGGAATGTTTAACCTGTGAAGTGAGCTCTCTATTTATAGCCGGAGAGGTGTAAGAGGGTGTGGGCTGATGGGCCTTGGGCCAGAAGGCGACAACCTGGAGGATATGCTCCTTGTCTCACTGGTGTCGACCGTTAGTGGCCTCTAGGAGCTTTATGGAGTTGGCGCAATGTGATTGGAGCCACGTGTCACTGTTGTCGGCCTGGCCGCCCTTCTGCCATCAGCAGGTAAGTGGAGATCGTGGGGCAGTTGTCTCTGCCCTGTGATTGGTGCCACATAGGCGTCCTTAAGTACTTTTTGTCTCCTGCATGTCAGATGATCGTGGAGCACGATTGCGCAGGATCAGAAGGACCCTGTTTGGCTCCTTTATTCTGCCACTTGTACCTTGTACTATCTGAAAAGGCCTTGCGCCGTAGTCACGCATGATTCTTGCTGAGCACGTTATTACCTCGCGCGCGGCTTGGGCTTTCCGATATTCTTTTCGGAATGCTAAGTGTTGCTAATTGTAGCTTCTCATTGTTCATGACTCGCGCAGCGTACAGTAGTGCGTGGTGTAACTCGCGCGAGGTTAAAGATAGGAAGCTTTTTGAATAAGGAGTATGGTCCCGCGCGTAACCCTTACGGAGGTTTGCGCGGCTTTTTGGGACCATACCCCTTCAAGTCCCCCTAGTCCAGTGCTGCACCATGCGCAAGGCAAGTGGTTGTAGCTCTGGACTTAAAATAAAAGTTGTGGAAAATGCTTCTTAGGCTTTGGTAGACGACGCGCGTGTAAGTTGTTGGTTACTGCGGCGCGGCTACCAGGCTTGCTACTGGCTTTGTTGTTAGCTTGTATATGAAGTTCCTAATGACTTTGGGCGGGAAAACCCTCGAAATTTGAATTTCTGACAGGTTGGTGAAAAAGTCGCGATTTGGTGACGTTTGAGTTGACCTCTGACGGTTGTCATCAACTTGTCCCTGACGAATCGTATTTCCGTCAGAGAGTGAGGCCCACGCGCGCGTGGTAACCGTCACCCCGGGAAGCACGCCTTACGTGTCATGCTCTGATTGGTCACGCTCGCGGCGAACTCGGCACGTTTACCCATCGCATTAAATGCGATGGGTATATATATCCGAAGAGATGTGGGAGGTTTATCACTTCTCTTCTACTATTTCTTTCTTCTCGGAACTTCTTTGAATCTTCAAAGTTTGAAGAACACGTGTAGCAGATCTTCAAGTTCTTGAAGAACATCGTAGCCGATTATCAAGCTTGCTTCCAGTATATTCGAGACCCTTGTTTTATCTATCGATGGCTGAGGAACAGCATGAAGATAATCCCGGAGAGGAAGGTCCTGTACCTGTTCTCCGGTGGGATTTAGGGCTTTTTGAACAGCTTTCCCGTAGTTTCCGGTTCCCACCGGAGTGGGATGCCCGGTACCCCGGCCAGAACCAGACGGCCGCTGATGCACCGCCGGGGTACATCACTTTATTCGAAGACTTCTTCCATCAGGGCAACTTCCGGTTGCCGGCGACCAACTTCATGGCTCATATTCTTCAATTTTATGGGTTCCATATATCTCAAATGAGCCCACCCGGGATGGTTCGTGTCCGACATTTCGAGTTCCTGTGCTGGGCTCATGGCATCGAGCCAACTGTCGATAAATTCCGGGCCTTTTATCAGCTTCAGCGAAATATGGGTTTCTACTCTTTTGCCAGTCGAGGCGCAGCGAAGAAGGTACTTCTAAATCCTCCCAAGAGTTTCCATGACTGGAAGCCGAAATTCTTTTATATTCGCGAGGAGGTTATTCCGATCCCCATGACGTTTCGCGCCTGGAATGAAGCGATTGTGAAGGAAGACTTGGCGATACCCAAGACTGAGGCTTGGTATCGGGAGCTTACAGCCACCCCAAACCGAGTATTTGGGGAGAATGTCTTGGTAGCGGCGAGGATGAGTGATCAATGGCCGCCTGAAAGCAAGGAGGTTCCTATCTTGATGATTGATGATAGAGGTTAGTAATTTCCTTGGTTTTACTGATATTTCGTAGCTTGTGTTTTTACTTATATGATTTGTCGTGTAGAGGCGCGTTTGTATCAAGCTGCCTTCGCCACTTTTGGCGGTACTATGGGCGTGCGCCCGCTTCAGGACGGAGAAGAATATTGGTATGACCAGATAAAGGTTAACTTTATGTATCCTGTTGCTGATGCGTTCGCCTCGCCGCCTACTGCAAACGAAGGTGCGCACATACCGAACCCTCGCCCTTTGCGCTCTGTGACTTCTGCTGGGAAAGAGGTTGTCTATCTTTCCAGCGAGGAGTCAGTAGGGTCCTCGAACGGAGAGCTAAGTTCGTGGTCTAACGTCTTTGCAGGTGTGTTGCGCGACTTGGGTATTGACCCAGAAGAGAAGAAGAAGAAAAAACCAGTGAAGAAGAAGAAGGATGTTGAGGTGACCAGCAAGGGTGCCGGGAGTAGTCGCGCAACCACTGGTGCTGTGGATAAAGGTATTTTTCGCCTCCGTCAGAGTGACTTGAGAGATTTCGTGATTGTTAGTGACTCACTTGAAGGTTTGTCGCGCGCAGGCGGAAAGACGACTGGAACTGGTGGCTCAGGGAGCGCGGGTTCTCGCAACCCGGACGCTGGCGCTACTCCTTCCACTGCCGAGCATGAGGAAGAGGAAGAAGAAGATGCTGCTGAGAAGTTGATCAGCAGAAAAAGGAGTAGAAGCGCGACCACTGCTAGTGCGGCTGTTGCGCCGGTAGCTGGAGGGGCGTTGGTGCTTGGGAAACAGAGTAATCTGCGTTCCCTTTATAGATTCTCTCCTGGTATGTTCCTGATTTGCCTTTCCTTTTGTTGCTCTCTTCTTAACCCCTTAGTTTCTGCAGAAACCAAGAAGAAGACCCCTGAGAAGGGCGTTGTGTTTACGGAGCCAGAGCCAAAAAGGCCAAAGATTATCATCAAATCTTCCAAGACTGCTGGGTCTGAATCTGCCAAGGACAAGCATACTGCTGAGGGTGATACGGCGAAGGCTGCCGAGGAGAAGAGGAAGGTTGATGAAGAGCATAGGAAGAAGGCTGATGAGGACAAGAGGAAGAAGGCGGAGGAGGAGAAAAAGAGGAAAGCCGAGGAAGATAGGAGGGCTGAGGAGGCGAAGCGCAAAAAAGCCTCTGACATCGAGAAGGAGAAAGAGAAAGAGATGGTTGTTGAGAAGGCGCAGGGTCCGGAGATTGAGAGCGCGACGGGGCCTGAAGAGCCCCGTCAAGAGAGGAGGAAAGAGCCTGAGGTTGAGGAATCTGCCCGCCCCGCGCATACTGAGGTTCCCCATCGTTCTAAGGGGCTTTCTACCAGGGGATCGGGCCCTTATGTTTCTAGCGGCGCAAGCTCTGGTGGCGCTAGTGGTTATAATCTGCAAGCTATTGGGGCGAAGGATACACTTGGTGATATCTACTATAAAAGTTACACTGAGGAGGAACGCGGTAATGCCCCCCATCAGGCCCCCTGGAGTTTGAGGCAAAAGGACACCTTTCAAGAGTTCGGTCCTTGCCGCGATTGGTTCTTCAACTCTTTCACTCCTGGAGAGGTTAACCGGCAGAGGACGAAGACTCATGAAGCGCTATACCGTACTTATATGCTCGGGGAGGCGAATGCTCGCGCTGCCAACCAGGAGATTGTGCGTGAGTGGTGAACAATGGTTAGGGAGCGGTCGGACTGGGAGAGGTACCGCGAGCGGATGCTGAAACGTATTAATGAGTTTGAGAAGTCGAAAACTGCCCTGGATGAAGAGAGGGCCAAGCTTGAGGCTGACAAGAAGGCCGAAGAATGGGGGCGCGAGGGCCTGAAAACAAAACTTCAAGCTGCTGAACAGCAGCTGGCTAAGGAGAAGGCTGAGTTTAAGCGCATATGTGCGAAAGACAATGAGCGCGCGGCCGCGGCTCATAACAAGATTGTCAACCTTGAAGCCAAGGTTGTTGAATTGACCGGCAAGGTCGAGGATGCGCAAGCTGCGCAGGTTGCTAAGGAGCAGATTGAGGTTTGTAAATCTTTCCTGCCTTTTCCTTTTGTGCTTGTTTGCAAAATAGCCTAAGTCTTGTCTTTTTTAGGTTGAGCTTACTGAAGTGAAGACTCAGTTGTCAGGCAAGGATAAGGATCTTCATGCCAAGGATGTTGAGATCGCCGAATTGAAGCGTCGCCTGCGGGAGCAGGTTGACAAAAGTGAATCTTTGGAGATCGATCTGGAGGCTGAAAAGTCTAAGGCTGCCTCAGCTGAAGAGGCAAAGCTGAGGGCTGAGGAAGCGCGTGATGTTAGTACTGCGGCTCTTAATGTAGCGCAGACTAATTATGTTGAAGCTCAGGGTATCGTGGATACTCTCGTCTCTGATGCCGAGTGGCTGCGCGGCCGGGGAATAGTTCTGGTATATCTTAACTTTGGTTTTACTTACCAAGTTAGATCCTTATTTGCTTATTTTGATGCAGATGGCTAACTCGATTCTGAATGCTGGCGAGCTGGACCAGACTGTCGCTGCTCTCATTGATGCTTCTCGCGCCGTTGGACATCGCGGAGGTTATATGGAGTGTGCGCAACATGCCACAGAAATGTTTGGACAAGAGTTTGATGCCAGTCATTGCTCGGTAACTGATGGAGCTGATGCCGAGTTGGCTCGAGCTGAAAATTCTTATAATCATTTAGCCCTACCTGTGATGGATTTGGTCTCCAAGGCCCTAGAACACGATGACTGGTGTGCACGTATGAAGGGCATTCTTGATCCACCAGAGCACGTAGACCTCTCTGACGAAGATGAAGCGGCGGGCAATGATGGTGGGAATGATGGTGATGACGGTAAACCTGGCGACGATGGTGATAAAGGCGACAAGCATGATGGCAGTGGAGATGATGAATTTGAATAGGTTTGTCAACAGGCTTTGTGCCTTGTAAAAAATTCCAGTATGTTTCTGATGTAACCCCTTGCGCGGGCGCGCTTTTATCTAATGAATGACACTGTGTTTCTATAACTGTTGCGCGGTTGCGCTTATTAAATAGTATGTTTGCTTATTTTCCCGTTACAATTATTGCACTGTTGCTAGAAACTTTGGTTAAGTTAGTGCGAATAAATGCAAGTGCGGCTATTGTGAGAGTAACTAGAGTGTTTTCGTGCTAATCAAAAGTTTAACATGCATTTGTAACGAAATAAGTCGGATAGTGATAAAAGAGCATGTCGTATGCTTTCATTGATTACGTAGGCGCTTAGGCCGAGATACATTGCTTGTAACATAAAAGGCGTGTAGCCAACATAGGGAAGTAAAAGGCGCGTAGCCGACATTAGTGGATAAAGGCGCAGGGCCTAGAATAGTCATATATAGCATTTGCGCAGTTGTTGCGCATTCCACGTGCGCGGGATGATGTGTCCATCCATGGTGCGCAGTTTGTAAGCCCCTTTCCCTAGCACTTCATGAATCAAGTATGGGCCTTCCCATTTGGGTGCTAGTTTTCCTGGGCGTTCAGCGTTTGAGGCTTCGTTGTCTCGAAAGACGTATTCTCCTGGAGTGAAGGTACAGATGCGGACTCGTGCATTGTAGTACCTCTCCAGTTGGGTCTTGTACTTGGCCTCCTTGATTCGCGCTATTTCGCGTCGTTCTTCTAGCAAATCCAAGTCAAGACGACGCTCTGCCTCGTTGTCGATTGCGTTGACTGCTGTCAAACGCGGAGAGGGCAGGCCAACTTCTGCCGGGATAACCGCTTCTGAGCCGTAGACTAGGCTAAAAGGGGTTTCGCCGGTACTTGTTTTCGGCATGGTTCGGTGAGCCCATAAGATACTCGGGAGCTCATCCACCCAGCCTCTTCGCTTCGTGCCTAGTCTGGCCTTTATCCCATCGACGATACACTTGTTCACACTTTCAACCTGCCCGTTGGCTTGAGGGTGCGCCACGGAGGAGAAAGTGTGTTCTATCTTCATCTCTTTCAACCACTTCTGGAGGTCCTCGGATGAAAAGTTGGTGCCGTTGTCTGTTACGATCTTGAGTGGTAGGCCAAACCTGCAGATGATGTGCTCCCAAATGAACTTGCGCACCATCATGGCTGTAGTTGAAGCAAGGGCTTTGGCCTCCACCCATTTCGTGAAGTAATCGACGGCTACTATTATAAACTTGACGGCGCCAGGAGCCTCTGGGAAGGGTCCCACCATGTCGATTCCCCATTGCTGAAAGGGCCAGGCAGTGGATACGGGAATCAGATCGTTCTTGAGGTGCAGGGTTTTCGGGGAGTGCCGCTGACAGGAGTCGCACTTGCGCAGCTCTTTCAGGGCATCCACATGCATCCCTGGCCAGTAATACCCAGCGTTCATAATTTTTGCGACAACCATGCGTGGCCCTGCATGAATGCCGCAAATTCCTTCATGAATCTCCCTTATCAGATAACTCGCATCCTGGGGGTCCACGCATCGCAGTAGCGGCCCCAAGAAGGACTTGCGGTATAAGATACCACCATTCATTTCATATTGCAGAGCCTTGTTTTGAACCTTCCTTGCCTCTGCTTTACTCTCAGGGAGTATTCCTTCTTGCAAGTATTGGATGATAGGGGTCATCCAGGATGGCTGCCCTATCTCGATCACGTTGACTTGTCGTAGCAAGACTGAAGGATTCTTGAGCACTTCAATCCTTACATCTTTGGCGAGATGTTGAAAGGAGGTTGAAGCAAGCTTGCTTAAAGCATCAGCTGGTTTGTTTTCAGAGCGATTGATGTGGATTACTTTGTAAGACTCGAATTGTTGGAGCAACTCTCTCGCCTGCTCTAGATATAGGGCCATAACTTCACCCCGTGCATCGTATATACCGTTGACTTGGCTGGCTATCAAGAGTGAATCAACATGTGCATGTAGGTTTCTAGCTCCCATTTTGATGGCGAGGCGCAAGCCTGCCAGAAATGCCTCGTATTCCGCCTCGTTGTTGGTGTTTTTAAAATCCAACTTGATGGCGTAAGTGAATTCATGGTTTTCAGGGCTCACTAGGCGCAATCCAGCTCCCGCGCCGTCCTCATTTGAGGCCCCGTCAGTATAAAGCATCCAAGTCTCATTTGTCGTGTCTTTTTCGGGAGTCTCCACCAGCTCACAATCTTTGATTTTCTCAACTGGGACTTCTGTGATGAAGTCCGCTAGAACTTGACCCTTGATGGCTGGGCGCGGCCGGTACAGAATGTTGTGGCCCCCAGCTCGATGGCCCATTTTGCTAACCGTCCGGATGTTTCTGGTTTTTGAAGTATCGTGCCGATATGGAAATTAGTAAGTACTGTGATCACATGCCCTGTAAAGTACCTGCGCAGCCTTCGGGAGGCGTGTAGCAGCGCAAGCACCAATTTTTCCATCGTGGAATATCTTGTTTCTGGGTCGGTGAGTACCCTGCTGACGTAATAAATTGGAGTTTGAACTCCATCTCTTTCCACCAGTAATACTGATCCTACTGCCTTATCTGAAGAAGATAAATACAGTACGAGTGGTTCTTTTTCAAACGGTGCAGTCAGGGTACGGAGCTCGATCAAACATCCTTTCATTTGCTGAAAAGCCTTTTCTGCTTCAGGGGTCCATCTGAACTCTTGCTTCTTGACACAGTTGCGCAGCGTGCTGATAAAAGGGTATGACTTTGCGGCGTGATTTGATAAAAAACGGTTAAGCGCGGCGAGGCGGCCGGCTAGCCGTTGCATCTCTTTGATTGTACGCGGCGATGGCATTCGCTCTATGGCCTGGACTTTTTCCGGATTCACTTTGAAGCCGCCGTTTGTGACTATGAAGCCTAAGAACTTCCCTTCTTCCATGCCAAAAGAACATTTGGCTGGATTCAACTTCATATTTACGCTGCGCAATGAATTGAAGGTTTTTTCGATGTCTTTCAACATTTGGTCCTCTTCGGGACTTTTGACCACTAGATCATCGATGTAAACTTCAATATGCTTTCCGATGTCGTCGGTGAAGGTCTTGTCCATCAATCGCTGGTATGTGGCGCCAGCGTTTTTCAGGCCGAATGGCATCTTCGTATAGCAAAAAATCCCCAGATCTGTGCGAAAAGCCGTCTTGTCTTCATCCTCGAGCTTCATTTGAACTTGATGGTACCCCTTGTAGCAATCCAAGAAGCACTTCCATCTGTATGGCGCGAGAGAGTCTATCTTTTTGTCGATCTCAGGCAAAGAGTAACAATCCTTAGGGCATGCCTTGTTGAGATCGGTATAGTCAACACACATTCGCCATCCACCACTAGACTTCTCTACCATTACGGGGTTCGCAACCCAACTTTGATAACGTACTTCTCGCAGGATGCCGGCCTTAAGTAACTCGCATACTTGCTCATTCATTGCCTTCGTTTTGTCTGCCCCTAAGCTGCGCCTTCTTTGGACTTTCGGCTCAACCGAGGGGTAGGTATATAAACAGTGCTCTGTGATGTCGCGCGGGACTCCGGTCATGTCGGCCGGGGTCCAGGCGAAAATATCCATGTTCTTGAATAGGAGCTGCTTGAGACGAGTTCTGATGTTTGGTGAGATAGCGTGGCCTATCGTCACCGTTTGCTCCGGATATTTGCGATTTAAAACCCATTTTTCGGGCTCAGTCGCTGAAACCTTCGCCGCTTTGGTTGGGCGCAACTCTTCTGTTGACATTACTTCTTTCTTTGCATAAACAATTGCCACCCCGGTCTTGGTTGGGAAACCAATCGCTGAGTGCGGGGTGGAAGTTATCATATTCAGCTCGCCTTGTGTCTCTCTCCCGATCAGCACATCGTGTCTTGACTTAACAGGCATCACCATGAAGTTAACGTTTGTTGTTCTTGAATGCTTCCCGTCAGAGAGTGTGACGGGGAAGCTGATCTGGCCTAGCGGGAAGACCATTTCATTGCAGAATCCAGACAATGGATAATCAACTGGTTCAAGTCTTGCTTTGTCTTCATCGTCGAACTGGTTAAAGCATTGCTCATAGATGATGTCTGCCGTGCTCCCCGGGTCAATGAAGACGTACTCAGTTTCATAATGACCGATTATACCGGTGATGACGATGGGTCGTGTGGCTCGGGGACCCCCGCGCACCACCGGGAAAATAACTTGTTGTTCTTGCCATGAAGGCTCATAAGGTCTCTTGCCTTTTTCTTTCGCGCTATACCTTGGTCCATTGACCATGTGTGTCTCCAGGCGTCGGACTTTCTTGTGATTTCCCTCATCGTGGCGATGGAGCTGTCTTGTTTCTTTGCGCACGTTTTTCACCAAGTGGCTCAGCTTTCCACTCTTCAGCGCTCTTTCGATCTCTTGGCGTAAGCTGTAACAATCATCAGTTAAGTGGCCTGTATCTTGTGGAAATCACAATACAAGTTGGGGTCCTGCCCCTTTTTGTTCGTCATTGGTCTTGGCGTCTTAAAATCATGGTTCTCCGTCATTAGCACCTCTTTTGGTGTTTTTATGAGCGGAGTCCAATGCTTGTCACGATTATCGTCTCGGACTGCCTTTCTATAGCCGATGCGATCGATAGTATCTCGCGCGTCTTCCTTATAGCGGGATCGTTCTTCATAACGGGGTCGTTCATTATAACCGCTGGAGTGGTTGGCCTTCCACCCAGGGTTCTTGCCTTTGTTGCGTCTGTTGTCGTCGCGCGGGTGACCCCCTTTGGAAAATCTATCTTCAGAACGATAGCTGTTGTTTCGTGCGAGTGACTCTTCAGTTTGCGCGACTATCTTCGCGGCTTCCATGAGTTTATCCCATTCCTTGGGCATTCCATCCTTTCCCGTGATGGTTCTAATTAGGCTATCGCAGCGGATGGCTTTCTTGAAATGGCAGCGCATGAGTTGCTCACTAACGCCACCGATTTCCAGGCACTCTTTGTTAAAACGAGTGATGAAATCTTCCAAACCCTCATTATCTATGCGCCAGATATCTTCCACCTCGGCTGTGTCGCGCTGGTATCGTCGTTGTTGACTAAAGTGGCTCATGAACTGGGTCCTGAAATCTACCCATGATTTTATCTTTCCCGGAGGAAGGCTGTCGAACCAGGCGCGAGCAGCCCCGGTAAGCGTTTGGATAAACAGATGGCACCACATGGGCATATTCCAGTTCCCCATGCAACCGGCGCTTGTGAAAGAGCTGACGTGATCATCGGGATCAGTCAATCCGTTAAACTTTCCAACTGTCGGAGGTAACTTTTCTTTTTTAAGCGGCGCAAGCGCTATCTTCGGAATGAACTTCGAATGCTCTACTGCTTCAGCTGGCCGGTAGGCGAGGCGAAAGTCTTGCTCTGCCTCTTCGGTGTATCCCACATGCTGTATTGGTTTGTAGTATTCATGATTTCTTTGTAAACGATTGAAGTCCGAAGATCCTTCATCGTTCTCCCAAGTTGGATCATTTGGGTCGGTATCTTCCCATTCGTCGTTCATGTTGCGCGGCGTAAGCCGGCTATGAACTGGGACTCTTTGGAAGTTTGACGGATCGTCATAGTAGCTTTCAGTTTCTCCCCGTGTGTCGCGCGTGTCTTGCACGCTTAACCTTCGGGTGGGGGGAGGTCTGTTAACTCTTCTTTGGACGTGTTGCGGTGGTGGCATCTGGCGCGGCCCGTGACTGGGGCCGGTTGGTGTAACCAAGGATGGTTCTGCCGTTAAGACTGCTTGCTGCGCGCTCAAAGATTGATATGCTTCGTTAATGGTGGCAAGTTGCTTGGCGTACCACGAGGCTGGGGTTTCACCCTCTGGTAGCCCTAGTAGCGCCGAGATATTCTGAGGTGGAGCTGGGTTTGAAGGTCCAGCACCATTGTTTCCTGGGGTGGTTTGAGTAATGCGGGTGAAGCTCCCGCGCGGACCCCCAGTGTTGGCTATTTCGACTTCACCAACTTCTTCGATGTGTTGAGGTTGGGCATTTAGATTACCCTCCCCCAACGCTGCATTATGGTTTTCACCAAAACCAACGAACTCGGGAACGATTCCTTGACCAGCCATGATCGAAGGAAGAGAAAACAACGAAAAACTCAGGAAAGAAGAAGATGAAAGTGGTTTGTAGAAAAAACCGGTGGGCGCCAATGAAGATGCACAGAACTAATTATGAGACTAATCAGTTGGGTTTATGTTCCTTTCATAGTGGTTAATCTTCTTATGGTTTCCTGAGCTCCTTAATGACCGTGGTTTATCTGCAAAACAAAACACCGTTACTCGCTAAGAGGGGAATGTGGGGGTTTCCCTCTTAACCGGGCTCCGGCGTGAGAATAAGCGACTGCTTTTGGGGAGAATTAAGTATTAAGTGAGAGTAGAGGGAATGGAATGTTTAACCTGTGAAGTGAGCTCTCTATTTATAGCCGGAGAGGTGTAAGAGGGTGTGGGCTGATGGGCCTTGGGCCAGAAGGCGACAACCTGGAGGATATGCTCCTTGTCTCACTGGTGTCGACCGTTAGTGGCCTCTAGGAGCTTTATGGAGTTGGCGCAATGTGATTGGAGCCACGTGTCACTGTTGTTGGCCTGGCCGCCCTTCTGCCATCAGCAGGTAAGTGGAGATCGTGGGGCAGTTGTCTCTGCCCTGTGATTGGTGCCACATAGGCGTCCTTAAGTACTTTTTGTCTCCTGCATGTCAGATGATCGTGGAGCACGATTGCGCAGGATCAGAAGAACCCTGATTGGCTCCTTTATTCTGCCACTTGTACCTTGTACTATCTGAAAAGGCCTTGCGCCGTAGTCACGCATGATTCTTGCTGAGCACGTTATTACCTCGCGCGCGGCTTGGGCTTTCCGATATTCTTTTCGGAATGCTAAGTGTTGCTAATTGTAGCTTCTCATTGTTCATGACTCGCGCAACGTACAGTAGTGCGTGGTGTAACTCGCGCGAGGTTAAAGATAGGAAGCTTTTTGAATAAGGAGTATGGTCCCGCGCGTAACCCTTACGGAGGTTTGCGCGGCTTTTTGGGACCATACCCCTTCAGATAGTTTAATTTTGCTAAGACTTAGTAAACTTTTTTTATGTATTTTTGTGAAAGTGCTATTATAGTTACACTTGTGCTGGTATAGTTTACCATTGTGCTAGTATACGAATGTGTTATTTCGGAAATTTACGAAAATGTCATTTGACCAACGTTCTTTAAGAAAATGTCACGTTCATGCGTCCGTGGACGGACTCCTCCACATGGGAGGAGTCTGTGTGTCACCTTGAAGAGTCCATGAACGAGGAGCTGACACGTGTCCTTTCAAATGTTGAAGAGTCCATCCCCGACGCATCCCATGATGAAGAGTCCATCCCCGACGCATCCCATGCCCTCCCCGACGCATCCCATGCCTCTCCGACGCATCCCATGCCTCCCCGACGCATCCCATGCCTCCCCGATGCATCCCTTGCATCCGGACGCATCCCATGTGGAGGAGTCCGTCCACGGACGCATGAACGTGACATTTTCTTAAAGAACGTTGGTCAAATGACATTTTTGTAAATTTCCCTATTTCTAAGTGTTGGTATAAAACCAAATGTGCTAATATGTTTAGACAATATAAAAACCAATTGTGCTAAGA
Source organism: Helianthus tuberosus (assembly GCA_030545235.1). Lineage (NCBI taxonomy): Eukaryota > Viridiplantae > Streptophyta > Magnoliopsida > Asterales > Asteraceae > Helianthus > Helianthus tuberosus. Next base: position 54,614,399 of record CM060402.1, read on the forward strand.
TGTTTAGACACTATGTTATGTTCTAACGTGCTGGTACAAAACCAAATTGCTAATATGTTTAGACAATATGTTAACGAAGTGTGCTAATATGTTTAGACAATATATCATGTTCTAACACAACATAAAAAAAAATAAAGAAATCATAGGAGATTTAGTTATGAAACTAATATCTTCAAAGATTTCATCTTGATTTTTATTTTGATTTTTCTTCAAACTTAGATGGCCCAGATTTGTTCTTATCGTTTTTATAATTAGCACCGTTTATACAGGATCCTAACTCTATATAATATTTTTTTATAAAAGTATTCGATCACTTTATGTAGTTTTAGTTTATAAGCTAAAGAAGCAAGATGCATAATTCATTAATTCTCTTCTTAAGGGAAAATTTCACAGAATAGTAACCAAGTTTTAAAAGTGTTCTAATTAGGTCATTGGTGTCGTTTTTGTCACAATTAGATAACTTAACATTCAAATCAAGCCATGTTTTTTTTTCACGTGTCAAGAAAAAAATGGAGCATAAGATGCCGGGGTCGAATTATTTTAATATATGAAATTATATTTGTTAAAAATAAAAACCATTTAATTACATTAAAATTAGAGCAAACTTCTGTTTTGCTCCCTGTGGTTTGGCCATTTTAACGGTTTTGCTCCAATAGTTTAAAAATAGTCATTTTCCTCCCTGATCTTTCGAGTTTGTCGCCAGTTTCCTCCCTAATCTTTCGAGTTTGTCGCCAGTTTCCTCCCTGATGGAGTTAGAGGCTGGGAGCAAAATGAAGATAAGTTAGAAAAATCAGGGAGGAAAATGGTTATTTTTAAACTATTGGAGCAAAACCGTTAAAATGATCAAACCACAGGGAGCAAAACGGAAGTTTACTCTAAAAATTAAAAAAACAAGTTAAAATCCACGTCATCACTCGACGTTAGCATCAAATAAAAGAGAAAAAAAAACAAAAATCCATATCACCACGGTTACCTATGAAATGGATGAAAAAACCCTTAATTTTAATGAAGAATGAATGTTGAGTGGCCTGATTGGAACACTTTTGAAACTTAAGTGACCTAATTAGAAAACTTTTAAAACTTGGTTACTATTCTTGATGAATCATGTTGCAGCTAAATTGATGTTTGTTACTTGGGTGTTTGAGAATGTGTGTGAGAGAGAGATGGAAAAAAAAGGAGGAAATGCTAGAAGATAAAAAACTGATGAAGCATCAATTTTTTTTGGATTTCAAGGTGGTTTGGAAGTGGCTAGGTATTTCTAAGTATTTTCTCAAAGCGTGTACAAAATTCTATTTCAGAAATACGCAGTAGATGTAGGAACCGTTCGCGTAATTACACTTTCCTAATTTTTCAGCATTCAATGTTTCAAACACCAAATTTTGAGCATTGATATCTCATTCATCTTAGCTCCGTTTTGGACGTGATTTAGTTCGTTGCGAAGCTCTTCCAACATAGAACACAAACCCATAAATAAATACATGAAATCTCCTTCGTTTCTTATATTTATTTCTAGTCCAAAATTAAGAAAAATATTTTTCCTATATTTGTGAAAAATGTTATTTTCACAAAATTTCCAACAGTAGAAACACTTAGGGTTGGTTTCATGGAATAATGTGGAATCTGGATGGAATTGTAGATTCACTTTTGTATGTTGTTGTTCAATTCCAATTCCTTTCTTTTGTTGAAACGAACAATATATGAAATGAAATATACATTCCAATTCCAATTCCAATTCCAATTCCAATTCCATTCCATTCCTTTACCTCTTTACTGAGTGAAACTGCGTGTGACATGTTTGACACCAAATCATGAATCAGGTAACTGTTTCAAGTTCTCAATCGTTTAGATTTTAAACATCAAGCATGCTCTTTATAGTCTAAGTTTGATCAATGATGATATAAAGTTATCAGATCATTACCAGAAGTCCAAACAGAAGCATATAATAAAACATTGTCAACAAGCATAGAACCCCTTGCTTTTCTGAGTTTGGAATAACTAGAGCACTTTACCCAAAGTGTGCTTGTTGTTGTGCATCCAGACCTTGAAAACTTTCTTGTTGATGCCCATGTCTGCGCAGAACTGTTGAACATCCGCCTCGTTCTCCTTCTTAATGTGCCACCCTAACCCCTGTGCGAAAGCCAGCATCCGATCCTTCTGATCCTGAGTGAACTTTGTTCGGAATCGCTTGCCACCGCTGGAGCTAGGGTCAGACACATTGTCTCTCCTGGCAGATGGTTGAGGACGCGGGTGGTGGGGTTGAGGACGCGGGTGGTGGTGTTGAGGGGGTGTCATGTACGGGCATCCAGTATGGCCGTGATGACAACAGTACTCCCACTGTCTCCTCACGGGTGGCTGAAACACAGCCAGGTTTTCCACTCGCTCTCGTCGGTGAAAGTTTCGATGGCACCTGCATGCGGCGCAAATCAATGCTTCCATGCTCCCAGCGTCTCCTGAAGGCATGAACTCTAGACATCCATCAACGGCTGTTCCATTGGCCTTGGCTGCTTGGTTCTTCATGCATTCGCAGAACCTGAATACTTCTATGCTCCTCCTTCCCATGTTCCCAACGTCCACGTGCTCTGGATTGAACTCCATGTTTGCTTCTTCTTCAACTAAAATAACAAAATCTACATTACTAACAGACACAATAAATAATAAAGTGTTGAAACATTCTAAGGATGAGACCCTACATACGCTAAGCATTGTAAAACATACTTTTTGACATTATCTCTGTGGAACTAAGTGCTAGATTTCTAGCAAGACTAAGTTATGTGTTGTGGTTCATGTGAAATATGAAAAAAAAAAAGTGTGTCACGTGGGCACTCGGGGCTTTCACATTTCTCACACACCCCTAAAAAAGTGTGTTAGCGCGTCATGTGTATTATGGTGGTAAGAAATGTGAACAAGAGACATTATTGTAAAATCTGGAAATTTAAAGATAAAAAATGGACACATGGGCTTTCACTTTTCACACGCACCCCTCCTTACCACCAAGTCTTGACGGTGTTAGCGCCCGCCCTTCCGACGCGGCTTGTATACGCACCCCACAACATTTGGTCTAATGGTAAGAGTTTGGGATATATCTTTGATGAGCAGCATTAAATATGAAATAACAAAGATAGGTGAAGTTGTAGAACTCATAGTTATTTAATAAGGATTATTATTATTATTATTATTCCAAATAAATATAAAGAACTAATTCAGCCCAAACATATGCCTTTGAAAGTGAAAAGTTGACACCGCTAGGGTATGAGTTACCAAAACTTGGTGACAACCAACATTGGTCACTAATGTTGTGACGAAACGGGGAGGAAGATGACTGCTTTTAAAGACTAATCACTTCTCTTGCATTGTTAACTAAAGTAGAAAAAGTGTCAATTTTTGTTAGGGAATAATTTGTTAAAGAGAACAAGTTGAAAAGGTTACGAACGGTTGATTTTAATAATCCTAACTATTAGCAGTTGGTCGGTAATGGTCTCAATTTCAAAAATAACTAGTGGTGGTCCCATCTTTTCATATATTGTAAACAATTGACTTTTACTAAACCGAAAAAAATAAGGGGACAAAAAGAAATTATGGTTCTATTAGTAAAGATCCATTAGTTTACATTATGTGAAAAGTTAGGACCACCACTGGTTATTTTTGAAGTTGAGACCGTTGCCTGCTAACGGCTAATAGTTTGGATTATTAAAATCCATTATTCCAAAAGGTTATTAATGTCAACTACTGCGAAGTTATCAAACACGGTTTAGCAGTATGTAATTCTAAATATTAAAAGAATCAGTGTAGCAGTATGTAGCTCTAAATATTGAAAGAAAAGTTTATTTATTGTTTAATTACATAAAAGTTGTTTCCTGTAATAAAAATATAAAGTCGCGATATGGCTAAAAGGATATCGACACATGTTTTACATCAATCGAAAATCATAAAAATTGAAACCAATACATGTACCGATGTTTTTCAGTCGGTATCGATTCAGTTCATTATTATACCGGTATTCAGTATACCAACATATTATTGTACTTGGTATAATTTATGTCTTTATGATACAAAAAAAAAAATTGAATACAAATTATTTTTCAATAATATTTATAGCGGAATGTTGAAGACAAAAAAACACATATTTTAAAAAAATTAAAGAACACAATTATTAAACTTTAAATTAAATGATAAATGGAATTAAAAATAATAACAATTTTGAAGTATGGGTTTCAAAATTTGAATGGTGTTACACTTTTAATACTATGCTTGTTTTTTAAAACCCAATGAAATGTATTCTAGGTATAAAATATAAAATATTATGGGAAACAAAGTTAATTAGTGTGTTCTAAATTGAATGCTTAGAATATATATGATTCTGTTTTAAATGTTATCTTTTGTGTTTTTCTATATTATATCATGCGAAAAAATCTAACGGGAAAGTTAGTGTACAAATAAACTTAACATACTAAACATACGAATTGCATGAAAAGGACAAAAGGAGGCGGTGACATTTTTGTAATTATCAGTAACTATCAAAATTACTCTTGTAGAGAAATTTTGATCTTTTGTAGAGTAATTTTGGTCTTGTAGTGTAATTATCAAAATTACACTAACCCCCCCCCCCCCCCAAAAAAAAAAAACCTAAAAAAACCTACCCCCCCCCCCCCACCCACCCAAACTAAAAGCTAAAAACTAAACCATAAAGCTAAACCCCATAACTAAATGCTAACAAAATTACTCTACATGATTATTTTACAAAATTACTCTACAGGATCATTTTACAAAATTATTCTACAAGATCAAAATTACTCTACAGGATCATTTGTAGGGTAATTTTGAATTGTATGTTGTTTGATAAACTTGCAGGGTAATTTTGATTCACTTGTAAAAGTAATTTTGATGCAGAGTAATTTTGATACACCTGTAGAGTAATTTTGATAATTACCATACAAAAACAAAATTACTCTACAAGAACATTTTACAAAATTACTCTACAAAAGATCAAAATTACTCTACAAGAGTAACTTTGATAGTTACTCATAATTACAAAAATGACACCGTGCTTTTTTATCTTTTCCTTCAATTCGTACGTTTTGTACGTTAAGTTTATTTGTATTTGATCTTTATCCAAAATCTAAAACATCATGCCTTAAACTTATAACACAATGCCTACATAGACTTTTCATTTTCAATTTTACATGTAAAACATTAATTTTTTCAAAAAAAATATATGTAGAAGACTTTTTTTTTATAAAAAAAATCAAAAACTAAAAGAAATATAAAAAAGTGCTTTAAAAGTAGTTAAAAAATGTATTTTTTATTAGAATGATTTCTACAAATTTTTATATATAAAAACTTTGAAAAATTATTTGAAAAAAATTAACATTTTACATGAAAAATTGATATTTTTATGATTTATTCAACATCTTAAATGCATGGTTCCTCAGTTCCCCATTGAACCTTGCACACTATATATATAGGTGTGAGTTGATTCGAGAATCATAAAAAATAGGGAACCAAGGAACCATTAGTTTTATATGTAAAAATCTCCAAACAAATTCTTTTTTTATAGAAAAAAATCATATTTAGAAAGTAGTTTAAATAAAAAAAAATTCTTTTTTTACTTACTTTAAACTTTCTTTTATTTTGTTTTTTTTTATTAAAAGTGACTTCTACATAAGTCACTTTTAATAAAAAAATAAAATAAAAAAGTTTAAAAACAACTTAAAGTAAGTAAAAAATCAAAGCATTTTTTATTTGAGCTACTTTCTAAAAATGAGGTAAAAATGATCTTTTTACATGTCAAAATGATTTTTTTCATAAATTATTTTCAGAGTTAATTCCTGTGTTTTGCACAAAATAACATACTTAGGTACTAATAGTTTAAAATCATCTTCTAGGGTATTAATTTTTCATTTTGTAACGTTTGGAGGTATTAACTTCTAGGGTATTAACATAGTTAGTCCCTGTGGTTTGTACAAAATAACATACTTAGGTACTAATAGAATGTGATTTTAAACCTACAAATAACGTTAATACCTCCAAACGTTACAAAATGAAAAGTTAATACTCTAGAATATGATTTTAAACTATTACTACCTAAGTATGTTAATTTATGCAAACCACAGAGACTAACTATGTAATTAACTCTTATTTTCATGTTTACCTATGGTTTTACAATTCTTTACTTTTTGTGGTTTTCCAATTAACTCACCCAAATATATATTATAATAATATAAGGAGTATAAAAAAGAAAATTTACATGATTTTAATATTTAAATAATTAAAGCTTTTAAAACATATTGTATAATCCTTTAAAACATATTAACTTTTAAACTAACTTCTCCACAAATTTTAAATTTTCATAATTTATATGTTAATATTTTTCTTTTAAAACTACCTCATGAAAACCACCATTTTATCATCTCTAATTTGAGTATGCTATTGCTATAGTTTTTTATTAATTAAAAATTGATATATTACTTTTTTTTTTTTGTTTTTTTGTTTTTTTTTTTTGGCCAGTCAAACGGAGCAACACCTTAGAGATTAACGCACCCGCGCGAGTTCGATCCCTCCAGCCCCACAATGGCAGCCCGCATAAATATGCGTTTTACGGGACTCGAACCCGTGACCTCCCCGAGCAGGAAACCCCAAGTCAAAGCCCTTTCGAGCCGGGCAAGTTGATTGTCCCCGATGGGGATCGAACCTGAGACCTGTGGAAAACCTTCCCACCTCCATGTAAACCAATTGGTCTACACATCATTGGCACTTGATTACCAGTATTTGTGTTTTCGGCCACATCATTTTATCAATACACAATGTTCTTTAACCTAAAAATGTAGTAAACAATGAGAAAGTGACACATGTCACATTAGGTTTTTAAGGGCAAGTGTAGTTGAGTCAATTTACTAGTTTTCCCATTGAATTGCACGACATTATTTTTATACCATAAAACCGAGCATTTCTTTTTTATACGAGTATACTATTGATTCAGTGTTATAATTTAAAGAAAAAATAGTTTTCTAATTACAAAAAGTAAGGTGTTATTATCTAATAGGACAATTATCTGCGAGATTATCCCGACCTAGCACATATCAACACCCTATAAATGGTATAACAACGCAATTATATGCGCAATTATCTAGACAGAGGAATGTTCATTTGAGAAGAAAATTAAATTAAGAAGAAAAATAACAAAGGGTACAAATGTAAAACATTAAATAGTTTTTTACTCAAATCATTTATTATTATCTTTGGCTAATTAATTAGTCATAAATACTATCATCCTCCACACTTAAATTTTTGCTTACACACATCAAAATTTATCCTACACGTTTTGAAAATTATCCTACAAATATTGAAATTTACCCTACACAACTCGTAATTCATCTTACACACCTCGTAATTTATGCTACACTTTAAATTATATATATTTTTTTTGAAAAATATGTTTTTTTGAAAATAAGTTACAAATTTAATGTAGTTAGCTATAAAAAAGGAAGACGACCAATTAATGATCCATCTAAGTTTACCAATATACTCTTATACTAATATTAAATACAAAAATTAAATGAAGTAAAATGAAGCATTCTTATTAGTTGGAATTTCTTCTTTTTTATTCTTACAAAAAATTTCTTCTCATTTGAACTCTCCACTATCTAGACATGGATACATATCAACACTGTGTTAATGTATAATAGAACAGTTACACGCACAGTTTTATTGTACTAGTTTTTTTACAAAATTATAAAAAGTATATCAATAGGATATCTATATTAAAAAGAAAAAAATGCTCGATTTTATGGTATAATTCTTTTTAGATAATGTTGTTTCAAAAAGTTATGGCCGCTTAAATTTATCAAGGAAACTTGAAAAAAAAATTAATGGTATAACAACGCAATTATATGCACAATTATCTAGACGTGGGTACATATCAACACCGTGTTAATGTATAATAGAACAGTTATACACACAGTTTTATTGTACTAGTTTTTTTTACAAAATTATAAAACTATATCAATAAGATATCTATATTAAAGAGAGAAAAAATGCTCGATTTTAGGGTATAATTCTTTTTAGATAATGTTGTTTCAAAAAGTTATGACGGTTAAAATTTACGAAGGAAACTTGAAAAAAATTAAGAATGATAGGCTATACCCATACCTATCTGCTTCTTCTAGCTCTTTATTTTAAGTATTTATAAAACTACCATTCGATCAATCATAGTTATTAAAGTGATGCGATCAAGTATTTATATTGTTTTCTAAAGAGTATGTGTATACACACTTAATACAATTAACACTTTGAAAAGAAGATTAGAGGGATTTAGATAAAATTTTAATCCAAGAACACCCACACCTTTAGATGGTTCCGTTCTTTTATTATTTTTATTTTGTTGAATATATATCTTCAAAAAGTGAAATTTGAAACATGAAAATTTGTGAAACTATTCTTTATTCAAATAATAATTTATTTCTTTTCCGTTAGGTACTCAAGAAACCTTTATTTCAAAGTTCATGAGTGCAAATCAAATCATTGCCAAATTGTACTAAATTTATATAACATGTCTATTAAAGATGTTGGGTTTAACGACATAATTGTAAATCTAAACAAAAACTTCTCTTAAACATCTACGATGCATAGAAGATTTTTTTATACATACAATCAATTTATGAACTAGTTCAAATTAAGCAATGGATCAAGTAAAAAAGAAACAATAAATCACAGATCGATTAAGATATATAGAAATATACAAATTACCTTAGGAGATCCCAAATTGAGTAAAAATAGATAGAGCAAATCTGTACAAACAAGTAGGTGCGAAGTGATAGTAAGCAATGCGATGATCAGCAGATCGAAAAAAGGGGATCAATTTGCATAAAAAGGAGCAATCAAAATTGGCGACGAGCAAGACGCCGATCGAGAAATGGGGCAAGTTAAGAACACTAGGGTTTTTGCTATTTATTAAATCAAAAGGGTATTTTTGTCCAATGTTTTCACGCGTTGAAAGAAATGTGAAACGACATTAAGTAACAGAAATAAGATATTCGAAGAAATATTTGAAAATTTTACATTTATCGAAATCGCACTATCGAGTCTAACATGCCCGTCTGAAAAATGAGATGACCTTATAACTAATTTGATTTTTTGAGTAAAATGCATTTTAGGTCCTTGTGGTTTCTAGGTAGAGTCAACTTGAGTCTCCGCTTGGAATTTTAGATGTTTGAGTCCATGTGGTTTAAAACTCGCTACACTTTGAGTCATTCTGTCAGTTTGACCGTTTGAAAATTAATGAAAACACTATTATGCCCCTTATCCTTAGTGTGAAAAGTCTTTTTTTACCCCTTATATCAGATCTAATCTCATCTTCAACACATCAAACCCCCAAGGTGGTTGACGAGTGCACTAAAACATCAAACCTTCAACACATCAAACCCCTTATCCTGAGATGGTTGCTAACAGAAATAATTCAAGGTGGTTGACGAGTATCATCTTTTGCAATGGAAATTGATGTGGTTATTTTAGTTTAGGACTTTGTGAACATACTTGTTACTTGATTGGATTGTCATCCCATTAGAAAGATGATAACAACATCTAATGAAGTTTTATTGTTGTTTTGGAATTAAACACGGTGAGAACATCTAATGAGATGTGAAACTTAATTTCTAAAGTTTTAATTTTGTTTTGGAATCGATGCAATGTTTTCAGACCTGGACTGACCGGTCGGACCGGTTCGACTGGGATCCATTAGTTTTACTGGGCCGGTTCGCAACTTCAGGCTGTTTCTCCATCAGACCAGAGGTCTGGCCGGTGACCGGCGGTTCGGCTAGAAGTTTGGTGACGGGTCAGACAGGACTATTAATAAAAAGGAGTGGCGGTTGGCTGGATCAGAGAGGAACATCGAGGTTTGGTCGGGATTCCAACAGCAAACACAACGAACATTCTCAGTTTTGACGACCGAAGCTGAAGTTTTTTGAACGGAAACAACCTATCGTGCCGAAGAACGACACAATTTTTTGAACGGAAACAACCTATCATGCCGAAGAACAACAGCCTTCATGTAACACCCCAACCGATTGCGGAAATATCTGGGCATTACTCTTATAGATGGTTTTAAAAGCACATGGAACTAAAATTTAATTATTAAATTAAAATTGAATTATCCAATACAAAGAAAATTGTAGGTCCCTTAATCCTATGGATCTTTCACAGAATTGTCTATCTAACCTAGAGTGCGGAATCCTCTAGATCAGATTGTTACATAAAACAGTAGAAACAGAATTCACAATTAAACCGGTATTCTATTGATTATCCAACTTGTAGTTTACAATCAATTCAATACCTCACACAACCTCACAGCCACTCTCTATGATCTTGCTTCTAACCCTAATTCGTAATGCTCTCCCTCTCTACGTTTTCTCTCTCTAGAATTCTCCTTGTTGTTCCAAACCCTAATCACAAAACATGTTTATATACCACATGTCTGTGAACTGGGCTTCCAACTGGGCTAGGCCATTTTCCAAGCCCAATACAACAACAAACTCACTAACCAATAAGCTAAGCCCATTACAAAAAATCCAAAGACTAAATAATCAAACTATTAAGTTGTTGTCACCGAATATGCACCAATAAAAATAGACAAATTGTTCAAATAAAACCAAATTCAAATTTTAAACTAAAACAAGCAGCATCCTATGTGATCAGATATCTTGTAAACATCTTCATGGATTATTCCTGTAACATGTATAAAATAAAGGTCAACTAAAAAGCCGGTGAGTACATAGGGTAAGTATGTATATTAATTAGATGGGTAAAAGTTCACAATTCATGGTGTAGCATGCATCAGATAGCAATTGTATAACTTAGTTAACAAATAAGTGGTACATTCAAACCTTAGTTGACTAGTAGTAGGAACCCAAAGGGTTAACCTATGGTATGGTCGGTTTCCATCATTCCCAAAAGGATCTCACCCTAAAAAGGCCAACGAGTGGGAATGGGTTGTTAGACCAATAGATATATCATGTACTACCGTTCGGCTTGATCGGAGTTAATGAATGTACATTGGTTTATAAAATATTTGGCAAACAAGTACAACAATAACAAATAAGATAACAAGTAACCATGGAATTGAATTGTGCAACTAGTTGTATAAGATAGTGTGTTTTTGGTAATGGACACATGAAACACCCCAAAAAGTGTAAAAATAGTAGTAAAGGGGGGAACTATGTACTCATCTTGGTTAGCAACGCAAATCACACACAGCTGCAGTATTTGAAAATGCTATGAAAATCCAAAAGTGCTAGCCTATTGTATAGGGTTTAGTGGTTATGGATTATTGCTAAATTTAAGACATATTTTGGACTCTAGGAAGGTAGGGATTTTAGATTTAATTTGAGAATGATTAGGGTTCTGATTTAAAGGCTTTGTATCTATACATATAATAAAAGAAATCAATTGATGGACATGTGTCGATATAAGAGGCATCTACTTTTTAGTTTTCCCGCCATATATCTATGTTTATTTTTATCTTTAGTTTTAAAATAATTTATCAAGTTATCACATATTTTAAGTTGACGTTTATCTATAACTATATCTCTATATTTATATTTATCTTCTAATATAATCTTTATACTTATCTTTATTTTATTATTTTACGAGTTTATTGCACAAAACGTCCTTTATGTTTCCTCAAACTTGCAGGTTCCAGCCTTAATGTTTAAAACTTGCTAAAAACATCCGTTAAGTTTAATTTTTTTTTAATTTACTATCGTTTATTTCATTCATACTTGCCAAGTTACATCAAAACAGAAGGTAGACAGGCAACAAGCTGCGCCGCCACTCCTTTCTGAATTCCAAACCCTAATCAACCAAAGACAAAACTCCGTCCCCCCTGAGGCTGAGCATTGTTGTGGATGACCCGTTGGACCCTGGTCAGGAATTGGAGCAAGCCCCTTTTCATTCCGAGCTATCAACATCCACTCGGAGGAGAGATCCAGCCCGCGTTTCGCTGACTAAATGCCAAACAAGCCATATTTGCAGGTTGATAGCCTCTCATTAGTTCTGTATGTGATTTCAAATGGAAAAGTGCATATCATTTTTTGTAATTGTTTTCCTCTTTAGTTTTGATTACTTGATTGAGATTACATGTATTAAATAAGGAAGAATAAAAACAAGCCATATTTGCAGGTTGATAGCCTCACATTAGTTCTGTATGTGATTTCAAATGGAAAAGTGCATATCATTTTTTGTAATTGTTTTCCTCTTTAGTTTTGATTACTTGATTGAGATTACATGTATTAAATAAGGAAGAATAAAAACGAATATTTAGGTACAAAGCAATGGGTCATGAATATGGAAAGAAGAAATAAGTGGATTTAATGGACTGATGTATATTTGGGTACAAAATTTGCGTTTCTTTGAATTGTGAATAGATTCATTTCATACTCAAAAGTCTCTAATGGCGGTGGCTGAGGGCCTGAGGATTTTTATTTTTTATTTTTTACACTTAATAATAATATCTATTTAATATTTTATTGATTCGACCACATGTAACACAGACGTTTTTAACCTGTTAATAAATTAAAAAAAACAACAAAGTAAAATGTTATAATTTTTGTAATACACAAGTTTATAACCTAATAATAGAAAATAAAAAAAACAAAGTAAAATGTTCTAATATGTAAATAGTATATATCAAAGTTCTTTTTACCAAAAACGTATCTTGATGACTATGTGTGTTAACCGATTACATTATATTTATTCAAGCCGTGTACTACACGTGCTTATTCAACTCATGTTATACACGGGTAATTAAAGACGTAACTTTTTTATTATATAAAAATATATTTAATCAACCCGTGTAATACACGGGGTTGTAACCTAGTTTAAAATATATATTAATCTGATGAAGATGATTAGGACATAGTTACTTTGCAATTTAATTAAAAAAATGTTTACTAAGATGATTAGGACATAGTTACTTTGCAATTTAATTAAAAAAATGTTTAGTGTGAGTAAAATACAAGCAAACGGTTATATCAGTGGCGGAACCAGAAGAAATATTCAGGAGTATCCCAATTTTTTTTACCGTGTGTTTATATAATTTATAGAATGGAGAATTTTTTTTTACCTATATTACGGGGCAGGGCCAATCTTGAAAATCAATTGCCCTGGTCGAGCCAAAAAAAGACACTTAGGCCTTAAAGAATTAAATTTTATAAACTAGTTTTTTTAATGTTATTAGTATTTAGGTTAATGAATCCATATTGAGCATTTCACATTTGAGCTATGTTTTATGAATCAATATTGACAATAACTTTTTAGGTTTTAGACCGGGCTAGATTTATTTTTAATTTTTACGTAAGGGGCCGATCGATTACGCAAAGAATGAAGACTGTGCGTTGGAGCAAGAAGATTGTAAACCGAATTTCGCTACAAGGCATACTAATTGTTTAATATAATGAAACTGCTTCTCAATATTTATACACAACACAAATCCCTTAAGACCATGTGTAGTGGTAAATTGTTATAATGCCCCCACCATTGGGCATTATCCGACACGTGTCATCCCAGTCAGCATGGGGCATTATAGCATAAAGTGGTGTAGTGGGAATAATGCCTGATAATGCCCCTTCCAATCATTAAACCAAAAAAAAACAAAAACAAAAAACAAAAAAAAACAAACTATTTTCTCATTGGTGGGTCAAACCCAGTCAAACCTTCCTTCTTCCAATTTAGGCGTTTTAATTATAATGCCCAAGCAATTTTTTTCCCCCATAATGCCCTATGTAATGGGAGAGTGGACGTTTTTTTCCCCCATAATGCCCTATGTAATGGGAGAGTGGACGTTTTTTTCCCCCATAATGCCCCACTACACATGGTCTAATAGTCCATCCCAACCCCACCTAACAGGTTATATTAAATTGTTTCTTTTAAAGAAAGAATTAAAATGTATTTTTTGGAATTGAAAGAGAATTAAATTAACTTTTGACTTTCAGACTTATCTTCCCAAGATGTACTTCTCAAGAAACCTTTCTTCCTTGTATCAAAACCTGCAACTTTTTTTTATTTCACTTCAACGCTAACAAAGAAACATTACCAACTTCATCTTTCTTCTTTGTTTTCCTTCCATGGTTATTTGGGCCAATATAATCGGTATTTTTTGGGCTTAATTTCAGTTTGTAAAATTTTTTTTAGGGGTGTCCTAGTTGTTATTGAGGGGTGTCCTTAGTATAAAAATCGAAAAAAAAAATTATTTTTACACTACCGGATAAAAGTTGAGCCGTAGCCCGGGCTACGCCTCGGACTACACTAGGTCCGCCCCTGGGTTATATATTTCATAACAAAGCCTATGCATGAGTATTTAAACAAAGAATGAAAAAAAATGTTTAGCTTAGTTGAGATAATAGTTAGTTAAATTACTAATTAATGATTTAGGAATGCTGGGAAAAAATATGTTTAACAAGTAATTTATAAATTTATCAAACTTCTTTTAATTAGATAAATGAATTTTATAAATATCATATAATAATCATAAGGTAAAATAAGTTTAGTAAATAACTTTAGTAAGTCTAATAAATTAGATTATTTATCGGATTAGTTAATTATTAAAATTGATTTATCTAAAACTTGTGTGTTTATAACTATATTATTTATCTTTGTTAAGGAAAGAATGAAAATAAATAAATAACTGTTAAATAAGTTTTGGTTTACAAATTTCTTAGTTTTAAGTTGTAAATATAAAACAGTAAGTATATTAAAAGAAAAGAGTTAATTAGTTGTTTGCCGGAGCAAAATAGGTGGAAACCACCTTCAAGAGGTCAAAATCAGTGATTTTAGAGAAAAAGTAAGGATATGTTTGGTATGGAGCTTTTAGGAGCTTCTAGCTTTAAGCTTTTAAGAAAAAACTCTTACTCAATAAAAAGCCTTGTTTGGTTGGAGGAGCTTGAAGCTTTTAGGTTAGGAACTTGAAGTTTTTGGTTGAACGCTCATACTAGTAGCGTTTAGAAGGAGCTACAAGCTTTTAGAGAAAAAATGACTATTTTAACCTCTAAAGATAATGAACTTTTTAATGCACGAACTTTTTAAATTTTTAGTTATGTCCATTTTGGTCATTTTATATATTTTATTAAAAGCTCCAGCTACTCTGCCAAACACCAAATGTATCTAAAAAGCTACAGCTACTAGCTAACAGCTACAACTACCAGCTACCAGCCATCAGCTTCCAGCCACCAGCTACTTTTGCCGAACATACCCTAAGTGTTTGTGTGTGATTTTGATGGAGAAGATGATGTAGAAGTGAGTAGAGATGAAGATTGTACAAGATTTGAGGAGAAATACTTACGAAATAACCTTGAATCGCGAGTAAGAGTGACTGAGAGCGACTTGAGTACGCGTGATCGGATGGAAATGTCAAATCAGTGAAAGGGAGGTGTACGGGTAGTATTTATAGGGTGAGAGAGGGAGTTAAGGCGGTGCGCGAAGTGGCGTTCGGTCGGATGGCCGTCCGGTCGGATGGCCGTCCGGTGGAATGGCCGTCCGGTGGAATGGCCATCCGATCGGTTGGTCATCCGAGCGGATGTCCATTCGATCGGATGTCCATTCGAACAGCCGAGATGCGTTTGTTAGTTTTCCAACTTTCGTTTCGCTTGTTAAGCATTGCGTTTAATCGAGTTGTGAGTAAGCGTTTGAGCGTATAATCATTGCGTTGATAACCACATAACATTTAAACAAATAATTACACAAATAACACACATAACATAAATAAATCCGCGTTTCGAGTTTGTGTTGAGTTTGCGTTGCGATAGCGTTTAATCTAAACAAGCGATATAACATGCGATAAAATGCGTTTAATGCGTTGTAAGTAGCGTTTAAATGCGATAACTGCGTTTTGAATAAGCGTTGTAAATTGCGTTGTAATATGCGTTTAAAAAATATTAGTTTAAAGCTTTGCCATAATCGAAATCTCGGGAGTACAAGCGGTTGACGAATGAAACAACCTTGATAAGTAATGACCCGAAAAGTCGGGTTGTTACAGCCTCCCCTACTTTAGGGAATTTCGTCCCGAAATTAAGGTGCAGGTGTAACAAAGAGATGTGGATATTTAGCTTTCATATCACTTTCGAGTTCCCAAGTGAACTCGGCGCCGCGTTTGCCTTCCCAGCAAACCTTCACTATTGGAATGCGATAGCGTCGAAGCTTCTTGGTCTCTCGATCCATGATTTCTACAGGCTTTTCTACAAAGTGTAGAGATTCGTTAACTTGCAAATCTTCAAGAGGAACGTGAAGATTTTCTTCAGCTAGGCACTTCTTGAGGTTCGAGACGTGGAAAGTCGGATGTACATTGCTGAGTTCCTCCGGTAATTCGAGTCTGCAGGCCACTTTGCCAATTCTCTCTAGAATCTTAAAGGGACCCACTATCGTGGCGCTAGCTTTCCTTTCTTGCCGAACCGGATCACCCCCTTCCAAGGTGAAACCTTTAGGAGTACGTGATCACCAGCTTCAAACTCAAGGGGCTTGCGGCGTTTATCGGCGTAACTCTTCTGACGACTTCGAGCTTTCAAGAGATTGTCTCGTATTTGGAGGATCTTGTCAGTCGTTTCTTGTAATAACTCAGGACCGGTGATCTGAGCGTCTCCGATCTCGTGCCATACAATTGGCGATCGACATTTTCTACCATATAATGCCTCAAAGGGTGCCATTTGAATACTGGTGTGATAATTCTACTAAAGGTAAATGCGAATCCAAATTACCACCAAAATCTAGAACGCACGAACAAAGCATGTCTTCGAGGGTGCGAATCGTGCGCTCAGTCTGACCGTCGGTCTGGGGATGGAATGCGGTACTGAGATTAAGAGTAATACCGAGAACAGATTGAAAAGTCTCCCAGAGACGCGAGTTGAATCGACCATCACGGTCAGAGATGATGTCATGAGGTGTCCCATGTCGACAAATGACTTCGTCGGTATAGATTCGTGCTAATCGTTCAACCTTATTGTCTTCTCGTATCGGTAAAAAGTGAGCGGATTTCGTAAGACGATCAACGAAAACTCAAATGCTATCGTGACCTGATGGTGTGCGAGGGAGTTTCGTAATGAAGTCCATAGCTATACTCTCCCATTTCCACATCGGGATCTCGGGTTGTTCGAGTAAGCAAGAGGGTCGTTGATGTTCTGCCTTAACCTTCGAGCAAGTTTGGCATTTCGAAACGTAGAGCGCGATATCTAAAGGGGTATGGTCCCAAAAACCCTGCGCAAGCGCATAGGACCATACCCTAACTTCATTCCAAAGAGCATCTTAAGTAAAACCTTGCACGGATGCGCAAAGGCTCTAAACAGGAGTGGGGAAAGAACAGTCTTCGATAACCCTACGCCGGAGGAGAGGAGAGATAAACATTCAACTAACACCCTTGCGCAGACCCGCGCAAGGGTACAGTGAGGTTTGAAAACAAACTCCTAAACATCTCCGCGCACCTGAAATCAAGACTTGAATAAAAGAATCTTTTCTGTTATAACTAAATAGACACGTGGCAGAGGCACAATGATTTACAGCTGTAGATCTTCTACAAAGATTTTTAATGCTCATCATACATGGCCATTCGGTTACAACTGATTGTGACGTGGCATAATCATGGACGCTCATCTGATCACGATGATGGCACTCATTTGAAGATAAATCTACACAAAACCACTTTCCACGTGGCATCTTCCCAGCCGTCGATCACACTCACAATCCGTGTGCATGGAAGTGACGTTAGTTATTGACGGAACAGTGGAATAACCGCCAATCGAAAAATGCTTTCCGTTACTGTAACAATACGGATACTGACTATAAAAAAGATTAACAGGACCACTGTGACACCCTAGGCAATCCCACATCGGCCGTGGCCAGGAGAGATCCTCGGTTCTTAAGGAATGCCCTGCCTCTTAAATCACCAACGCGTTTTGGGCTTAGTTGGCTGTGGAGCACATGAAAACTCCACAGTTAAGCGTGCTCAGGTGGAAGTAGTACCAGGATGGGTGACCTCCTGGGAAGTCTCCACAGGAGCAACCAAAAACAAATCCGTGAGTTCCTGGATGGGCAACCCATCCGGGGCAGAGCGGACAATATTGGTGATGAGAGGGGCCGGATGTTACAAATGGTATCAGAGCCACTCCTGTGCCGTTCGGGATGATGGGGCAAACCTCATCGAGGACGATGAGTCCCTAACGGGGGTGATTGTAACAATACGGATACTGACTATCAAAAAGATTAACAGGACCATTGTGACACCCTAGGCAATCCCACATCGGCCGTGGCCAGGACAAATCCTCGGTTCTTAAGGAATGCCCTGCCTCTTAAATCACCAACGCGTTTTGGGCTTAGTTGGCTGTGGAGCACATGAAAACTCCACAGTTAAGCGTGCTCAGGTGGAAGTAGTACCAGGATGGGTGACCTCCTGGGAAGTCTCCACAGGAGCAACCAAAAACAAATCCGTGAGTTCCTGGATGGGCAACCCATCGAGGGCAGAGCGGACAATATTGGTGATGAGAGGGGCCGGATGTTACAGTTACTACCTCCGTCAGATTATTTTCCTGCCAAAAACCAGCTATAAATAAGGTACTGCAGGTATGATCTCACAAGTTACTTTCACTTCACTCTCACTTTTACTACTTCATCTTCTTCCTCGAGATCACCGTACTTATTCTCACGCCGAAGGGTGGTCACGGAGAGAACCCCCATTCTCCCTGTTGCGAGTCTAAGGGCTTTCAGTTTTGCAGTGATCACCGGATAAGGGAACTAGCCAAACCTACGAATCGACGAGAGGATTAACCCCTTTTATGCAGAGACTAAACCCCTGATCTGATTAACTCCGGTCCAATTAGATTACTGTTTCTTCATTGGCGCCCACCGATTCTTCAATTTTCATTTTCATCTTCTCGTTTGATTCATCTCTTCTCTTTTGTTTTCCATGGCAGAAGTTCCGACAAATTACCCACCAAGTCCTCGATCTGAGAACAGGGACGCTCCGGCTCACGCTTCTCAGATCGACGGAATCATAGGAAAATCGTTTAGCAACAGCGATATTCGTCATAAGGAACACAGTCCTGTTACTCCCGAAGCCCAATCTGGAACCCAGAATAGTCCAGATCTACTTCCAGAGAAAACTCTAGTTTACTGGTTTACCAAATTCCAAAGTGCCGTAAACAAAAACCTTACACATAAACTTGCAACCCAGGTGCAAGTCATAAACACATCCAGAGGGTCTTATTACGATTTCCTGACTCTGTCGACCAAAGTCACAGAGGTATACCCTCAGTCCAGCACCGGATGCGAATTCCTCCATCTCAGATCTGGATACCAGGAGTCCCGGGCAGAGCACAAATCCCAGAAGAAATTCGATAATACAAAGTTGGGCCCACATCCATTACAACAGTGGGACACCCAACTCAATGACGAAAAATGTCTGAAAACACTTAGTTACACGATGCAAAACATGAAGGATGACCGCAGCAACCCAAAAAACAGTACGAAGCAAACATATATGGTGCAAGGCGGACCATCGCGTAAACAGAACAACAAACGAAGCCATAATCAACACTGGCGTGAGCAACAAGTAATCTTCCCCGTCGTACCAGGAGGTCCCCAAGAAGAACGGCCGGTCATCATAACTGGTATCTTCGGTCATTATCGTACTGATTACATGTTCATTGATCTGGGTAGTTCTATGGATATTATTTACGAACAGTGTTTTAAGCAATTAGACCCAGAGGACAAGGCACGCTTGAAACCAGTTGATTTTCCTTTAACTGGTTTCTACAATGAAGCCGTCTTTCCATTGGGTCAAATCACCTTTCCTGTAACACTCTCGGAGGGAGAACACTCGCGTACCATTACAGTCAATTTCATGGTTATGCCAACTACATCACGACATAATGTACTGTTGGGAAGACGTTCACAAAGGGAGTTTAGCATGATTACCTCCATCCCACATGCTGCTTGCGGTTTTCCGACAGAAACCGGAGTAGCAATTTTATATTCAAGCAAAGAAGTGATGTATGTGGACGACGAGCCACCAGTAAAAGCCGCAAAGCCATCTCTATCTAACGAACCAGAGAAATGGGTACTCAACAATGAATACCTCGAGCAAACCATTCTACTAGGGCACGACATCTCACCAGCAATCCGCGCAAGATTGAAAGAACTTCTATTTGAAAATATAGATATTTTCGCATGGTCCCCAGCAGACATGACTGGCGTACCAAGAGAAATAACGGAACATTGCTTGAATGTTCGACCCTCCACAGAGCTAGTGGCACAAGGAAAGCGTAGTCTTGGTCCGGAGAAAGCTCGCGCAATGAATGAGCAAGTGGTTGAATTACTACAGGCTGGCATATTGCGTGAAGTTCGATATCAAACCTGGGTAGCTAACCCAGTAATGGTGCAGAAGCACAATGGTGGGTGGCGTATGTGCGTTGATTTCAAAGACCTCAACAAAGCCTGCCCAAAAGACTGTTACACTCTCCCAGAGATATACAAGAAGGTGGACTCCTTAGCATCCTTCCGCTGGAAATGCTTCTTAGATTGTTACAAAGGATATCACCAAGTACAAATGAAGGAAGAAGACGAAGACAAGACAGCTTTCTGCACGGACAAAGGTATATTTTGTTATACAAAAATGCCTTTCGGTCTCCGCAACGTGGTAGCTACTTACCAACGACTAATGGATAGAGTCTTCGGGGAAGATATTGGGGTAACAGTAGAAGTCTATATAGACGACCTTGTCATCATGAGTCGCGAAGAAGAATCAATGCTCACGAACATTCAGCGCACTTTCGATTCTCTGCGCAGAGTTAACCTAAAACTAAATCCTATAAAGTGTTCGTTCGGAATGGAAGAAGGCAAATTCTTAGGATTTATCATAACCAAAGATGGTTTCAAAGTCAATCCAGAAAAGGTAGAGGCTATTCAGCTCATGCCGTCACCAGCATCCATCAAAGAGATGCAACGCCTAGTCGGTCGGCTAGCTGCGCTCAACCGATTTTTAGCAAATCATGCTACCAAATCATATCCATTCATTAGCACATTACGTAACTTCGTAAAGAAGAGCCAATTTCAATGGACTCCGGAGGCGGAAAAAGCTTTTTAGGAAATGAAAGAATGCCTAATTCAACTACCTACTTTAACAGCTCCGCGAAAAGAAGAACCATTAATCTTGTACCTCTCCGCATCAGAGGTAGCAGTTGGCGCAGTGTTGATGGTCGAAAGGGACGGAGTCCAAACTCCAATTTATTACATCAGCAAAATGTTGACTTGTCCAGAAACGCGCTATTCAATCATGGAAAAACTTGTTCTCGCGCTAGTTCACACTTCACGCAGATTACGAAGGTACTTTTCTGGCCACGTTATAACTGTTCTTACCAACTACCATCTGGGAAAATCTTGTCCAAGCCAGATATAACAACCCTCAAAAATATTTTCGACACCCTAATATATTTTAAAATGTCCCAATACATCCTAAAATACACCCCGTATGTGAAAACAGGGCCCGGATACCTTTATTTCTATTTAAATTAAATAAAAACAAAAATAATGGGTCTCTGGCGGGCCGCGTAAGACCACTCCTTGGTCTACGCGGGGCGCGACAGATGAAGGACGAGCCCAGCCCGGTTCTGCCACGTGTCAGACGTGTGGCGAAGCTAGTTCGATGACTGGGCCAGGCTAGGGCCTACCCAGCCTAGGTCGCGGGCCGCGTAAGCCCCCGCTTAATCTTACGCGAGGCGCGAGGAACTGCAAATCAGGCCCTATAAATAGCAACCTTCGGCAGTTCAGTCGAATTCACTCACGATCTTTCCCTCTCTCGAATTTCTGCCTAGTTGAAATAATATTTGGGTAGTATACCCCCTAATTAACGAAGTTCTGCCCCGTTGTAAGTATCATCACCCCGATTATGTATTAGATACGCTACCCGATTGATCCAGGGTTCCGTAACGGCTGTCGAGGTTCTGCCCGACGTAGTCGTTGGAATGCCGTCTCGGGGAGGGTATTACTAATGTAAATATTGGATTATTATACTAACGCGTGTGCATTTGTGTAATTTATAGATAATCACCAGGAAACCCTAAAGGAAAACCTAAGACAGCAATGTGAGTAATCTCCATTTTTGCAAAAAGTTTTACAAAACCTCACTTAAATTAAACTATATTAAACAGTGATTGAGTATTTGTATTCTACAATTGTCGTTGGTATGTTGGGGTTTTGTATACAAAATTTGTTACTACCTTGCGAGGAGTAACATGACCACAAGTCGGGTTGACAGTACCATGGGTGGTAATTAAGTAGATGGAAACAAATGTAATTGCGCGACCGCCCTCAATACTGTACAATGGTTTTTCTCAACTTGATTAAACTGAGATTTACTCACCAGTATTTCCCGCTGGCAAATTGTTTTTAAACGCATTTCAGGTAACAAAATGTGAAAGCCAAATAGAAGCCTGCTGGACAACACTGAAGGCTTGGAAAAGTGGCTATAAAGTTACCTAAAATAAAGAGATGTTTTTATTAAATAAAATAGGGTTTATCCCTATGAAAATGTGTGTACTTAAAACTTGGGATTATTTCCACGCGTTTAATGTTATGAAAGTGTGGTATTTTACTCTGATAAAATATTTCCTAACTACGACCCTGATGTAATTTCCGCTGCCAAAAAGGATAAAACACAGATACCACCAAAACTGGCCGCGGCCGCCCGTTCCCGGGTTGTTAGGGGACGGGGGTTGCGACAGAAGGTGGTATCAGAGCTAAGCCACTGATTCAGCCACAGAAGTGTTCTGCTGACACCAAGATATTATCCAAAATGTTAGGAAATAAATTATGAAACTACGTGCATATTTGTATTTTATTGTTGTGTGTTATTTGACTATTTGTTAGTTTACAGTATGAGCGACCAAGGACCTTCCGACGCCTACCGTCAGTTATCTAACTCACCTAGAAGCGAAGGCATCTCTTCACAGCCTGCCCTCTCAGGGTATTCTGCTGATAATGAAGATGGGATATTCGTGTTTAAGGCTCAGTCTGAAGAGCCATTCCCTCCTAAAAAGAGAGGATGGTTCAGTAGAGGAGCGCATGCACGTAGGAAAAGAATGAAAAAGTTACAACAGCAGCGAGTGTTAGCAGCCGCCAAAAGAGAAACAGATGCCCACACCCAAGATATGCTTAATAAGAGTCTAGCAAACTTCCATATCCTAGCAACCACAGCTGCCGACCCTAACCTGGAATAACTAATAGCACCCCAACCATTCCCACTGTTCCCTACACAGCCAATGGAAATAGAAAATGATCCAGAAAATCAAATCCAAATGCATGATTTTAACCCAGAAGAGATACCTAGAATACCAGCACCCAATCCCTTAGATCCAGACTACGACCCGTGGTTAGATGAACATAGGGATTACCAGCAACGCTACCCAATACCCGAAGATGAACCCATGCCAAATCTAGCATCCTACCCAGGTTTGGACCCTCTAGATCCCTTCTATGATAGCGATCAGTACATTAGAGAAATTCTAGAGAATCCTTACCCGTACCAGGAACCCATGCCCCAGTTTCCAAACCCAGACCCAGCACCTGCACCCCCAATGAGTGCAGAAAATGTGCAAGAGCTCCGAACTTTCGGAGATGAAATTTTAGAAAGTAGCGAAAGGATGAGGCATGTCGGAGAGCGACTCTTCTGGAAGTATGACGAATGCAATATGGAGTTCTGGATGAACCCATATCAGTGATGGTGGTGGTAGTAATAATAATAATAATAATATGATAATATATATAATATGTGTGTATGTTTGAAATATATGTATATATCTAGATAATAGCTATAGATGCCTACTAGTATTGTAATTTTAAATTCCAGTTTCAGTTTGTATTAGATGCATAATATATAAGAAAGAGTAAGTCGCAATGTTTGACGTTTTTTTATCAATACGCGCGTTGTGTGATTGGTTGTATTAAATATTATTTTGTGATATTAATACGTGGTAAATGTTTAAAATTCAGATGGACAACGAAGTGAACCAGGAAAACCAGAATAATAATAACCAGAATGACAATAACCCGAATAATGATAATCCGAACAACAATAACAACGGAAACCAAGTGGATAACAGTGCCATCCAACACATAGTGGCACAAGGGATAATAGATGCGATGCCATATATTATCAAAACAGTTAGGGAAGCGAATAATAAAAGTAACCGTAGTAGTAAACGACCAACTGAACCAGAACACAGCGTAAACAATGGACCCTTACTTCAAGTGTCCATTCCCAAAAGAAGAAGAACCATATCTTATGGTTGTTCTTATAAAGAATTCTGGTCTTGTAAACCGATGGAATTCTCGGGCAATGAAGGGGCCGTTGCGGCTCTACGCTGGATAGAAAAGACTGAGGCTGTCTTAAAAATAAGCAAGTGCGCGGAAGAGGATAAAATAATGTTTGCTTCAAATCTGTTTAAGAACTCAGCCTTAGAATGGTGGAACACTATCCTCCAGTCTAGAGGAAGTGATAGGGTTTACAATATTGAATGGGAGGAATTTAAGAACATGGTGGAAAGGAAATTATGCCCTCCCAATGAAAAAGAACAGATAGCAAATAAGTTCTTAAACCTTAGAATGACTGGAGTGGATAGTAAGGGGTACACTACATTATTCTTTGAATATGCTAGAATAGTGCCAACCCTTGCATCATCTGAACCAGTATTAATCTCCAGTTATATCTGGGGATTAATTAGTGAGATTAGGCATGTAGTCAAGGCAGCTAGACCTCAAACTATAGAAGAAGCTGTAGAACTAGCAAATACCTTGATTGATGAATTAGTGCGTACTTGAGAAGAAGACCAGAGAAAGAACTTAGCTCAAAGGCTTACCCAAGAATTCCGTTATGGAAATTCCAACCGTGGGAGAAATGTAGGTTCTACCTCTGCACCTTACTGCAAGGCCTGCAAAAAGAAGCATTCGGGAAAATGCTCCACTTACTGCAATTTCTACAAGATACCAAGGCACAAGGAAGAAGACTGTAGGAAGAAACCTAATAATGGAATGTGCTTCAACTGTGGAGAAAAAGGTCACATCAAGCCGAATTGTCCAAAACTAGTTCCAGCCATGGGCAACAAGAACACTAAAAATGCTAGAGCATTTGTTCTGACAGCAGATGAAGCCAAGATGATTCCGGACGTGATAGCCGGTACGTTTTTAGTTAATGATGTTTTTGCTAAAGTATTATTTGACTCTGGTGCGAACCAAAGTTTTATTAATACTTCATTTTGCAAACTTCTCAATCAACCATTAACTAAACTCCCACAAGAATGTCTAGTAGAGACAGCAAATGGGGAAACCGTTAGGATTTTTGAAATCTTGCAGGGAGCAAGAATAGAATTTTTAAATCAAAAGTTTATTGCAAACCTTTATCCAATGAATCTGGTAGGATTTGATGTTGTATTAGGAATGGATTGGTTAATAGCCAATAAAGCCAGTATTTTATGTGATCAAAAGTCAATTCAAGTAAATTCACCAAGAGGTGGAAAGATCACAATTAAAGGAGATAAGCCATCTAGATCCACAAAATTCATCTCTGTGATGAAAACAACAAGTTATATAAGAAAAGGATCATTAGTGTATTTGATTTCTATAATCACTAACACTAAAGGAAAAGAGTTAAAAGATATTCCAGTATCTCAGTTTTCAGATGTATTTCCAGAAGAATTACCAGGACTACCTCTGGACAGGGAAGTTGAATTCAGAATCCACCTGCTACCAGGAACAGCACCAATTGCCAAAGCACCTTACCGTTTGGCATCCGCAGAAATGCAGGAACTAAAGAAACAGTTAGACGAATTGTTAGAGAAAGGATTCATATAGCCAAGTTACTCGCCATGGGGAGCACCAATCTTATTCGTTAAGAAGAAAGACGGATCTATGCGTATGTGCATTGACTACCGCGAATTGAACAAGGTTACGATTAAAAATCGGTATCCATTACCGAGAATCGATGATCTGCTCGATCAATTGCAAGGAGCTCGATTTTTCTCAAAAATCGATTTACGGTCAGGATATCATCAATTAAGGGTATAGGAAGAGGACATTCCTAAGACCGCATTTAGAACAAGGTACGACCATTATGAATTTACTGTCATGCCATTTGGTTTAACCAATGCCCCAGCCGCATTTATGGACATGATGAACCGAATATGTAAGCCATATTTGGATAAATTCATAATTGTCTTTATAGATGATATTCTCATTTACTCTAAAAGTAAAGAGGAATATGTAAAGCATTTGCACGCACTTCTAAGTTTATTAAGAAAAGAAAAGCTTTATGCAAAGTTTTCGAAGTACGAGTTTTGGTTAAAACAAGTACAGTTTCTTGGACATTTAGTTAATCATGAAGGAATTCATGTGGATCCCACCAAGATCGAGGCAATTACTAAATGGAAAACCCCTGAGTCACCAACCGAGGTTAGAAGTTTCTTAGGATTGGCCGGTTATTATAGAAGATTTATTCGATATTTCTCTAGAATAGCCATTCCCTTAACTAAGCTAACCTGTAAATCTGTTAAGTTTGAATGGGGACCAAAACAGGAAGAAGCCTTTAAAATTCTTAAGCAAAGACTAACCAATGCACCCATACTAGCGTTACCAGAAGGAACTAAAGACTTTGTAGTCTATTGTGACGCTTCTAAGTTAGGTTATGGATGTGTGTTAATGCAACGTCAAAAGGTTATAGCCTACGCGTCTAGACAGCTTAAGAATCATGAAGAGAATTATTCAACCCATGATCTAGAATTAGGAGCCATAATTTTTGCCCTTAAAATT
Source organism: Helianthus tuberosus (assembly GCA_030545235.1). NCBI lineage: Eukaryota > Viridiplantae > Streptophyta > Magnoliopsida > Asterales > Asteraceae > Helianthus > Helianthus tuberosus. The sequence goes on from CM060402.1 coordinate 54,641,222, forward strand.
TGGAGACATTACCTTTATGGTAGTAAGTTTACCATTTTCACCGATCATAAGAGTTTAAGGTATGTTTTTGGGCAAAAGGAGTTGAATATGAGACAAAGACGCAGGATGGAGATACTTAGTGATTATGATTGTAATATCCAGTATCATGCAGGAAAGGCCAGTGTAGTGGCTGATGCTTTAAGTCGAAAGTATCATGAAAAGCCAAAAAGAGTACGTTCTCTTAAATTAAATCTACAGGTAGATTTAAATGAGCAGATTAGAAAAGCACAAGAATCAGTAATCAAGGATGATACTGAAAAACTGAAAGGAATGATTAAAGAACTAGATCAAGGAACAGATGGAATTTAGAGATTCCATAAGAAGAGGATGTGGATACCTAAACTAGGAAACTTACGTCACCGTATATTAGAAGAAGCTCATAAATCTAAGTATACGATGCATCCTTGAAGTGATAAGATGTATCAAGATTTAAGAAAGAATTTTTGGTGGATAGGAATGAAAAAGGATATAACAGCTTATGTTTCTAAGTGTCTAATATGTTCACAAGTTAAAGCTGAATATCAGAAACCCTCGGGATTGTTGCAACAGTTAGAGATGCCAGTTTAGAAATGGGAATTGATAACAATGGATTTTGTTACCAAATTACCTAAAACAAGGAAAGGTAATGATACAATCTGGGTAATTGTAGACAGGCTAACTAAGTCAGCTCATTTCCTACCAATGAAGGAAACTTTCAGTATGGAACAATTAGCTAAGTTATATGTAAATGAAATAGTTTCATTACATGGAATTCCTTTATCAATTGTTTCTGATAGGGATAGCCGTTTTACCTCTCATTTTTGGACAAGTTTCCAAAAAGCAATGGGAACCAAGTTGAATCTAAGCACAGCTTATCATCCTTAAACGGATGGACAAAGCGAAAGGACAATTCAGACAATGGAGGACATGCTTAGAGCTTGTGTAATTGATTTCGAAGGTAATTGGGATGATCACTTACCATTAATCAAATTTTCTTACAATAACAGTTATCACACAAGTATCAATGCTGCACCATTCGAAGCACTTTATGGACGAAAATGCCGAACCCCAGTCTGTTGGGCAGAAATTGGGGAAAAGCAACTATCAGGACCTGAAATAGTACAAGAAAAAACCGACAAGATCATTCAAGTCAAGGAACGACTGAAAGCAGCACGTGATCGACAGAAAAGTTATGCAGATAACAGACGAAAACCGTTGGAATTTCAGATAGGTGACAAAGTGTTACTGAAAGTCTCTCCTTGGAAAGGAGTGGTAAGATTCATCAAAAGGGGAAAAGCTAAGCCCCAGGTATGTTGGACCTTTTGAGATTATTAGAAGAATAGGACCTGTAGCCTATCAGCTACAACTGCCATAGGAAATTGCAGGAATACATGATGTATTTCATGTATCTAATCTCAAGAATTGCTTAGCTGATAAATCACTGGTGGTACCTCTTAAAGATATAGAGGTAAATGAGCAGTTAAAATTTGTGGAAAGGCCTCTACAGATTGAAGACAGAAAGGTTAAGAATCTCAAGCACAAGAGATTAGTTCTGGTCAAAGTGAAATGGGACTCCAAAAGAGGACCAGAGTATACATGGGAGCTTGAATCAGAAATGCAAAGGAAATATCCACACTTGTTTCAGTAGATCTCGAGGACGAGCTCTAAAACAAGGTGGGGAGGATATAACAACCCTCAAAAATATTTTCGACACCCTAATATATTTAAAATGTCCCAATACGTCCTAAAATACACCCCGTATGCGAAAACAGGGCCCGAATACCTTTATTTCTATTTAAATTAAATAAAAAAATAATAATGGGTCTCTGGCGGGCCGCGTAAGACCACTCCTTGGTCTACGCGGGGCGCGACAGATGAAGGACGAGGCGCAGCCCGGTGCTGCCACGTGTCAGACGTGTGGCGAAGCTAGTTCGATCATTGGGCCAGGCTAGGGCCTACCCAACCTAGGTCGCGGGCCGCATAAGCCCCCGCTTAATCTTACGCGGGGCGCAAGGAACTGCAAATCAGGCCCTATAAATAGCAACCTTCGGCAGTTCAGTCGAATTCGCTCACGATCTTTCCCTCTCTCAAATTTCTACATAGTTGAAATAATATTTGGGTAGTATACCCCCAATTAACGAAGTTCTACCCCGTTGTAAGTATCATAACCTCGATTACGTATTAGATACGCTACCCGATTGATTCAGGGTTCCGTAACGGTTGTCGAGGTTCTGCCCGACGTAGTCGTTGGAATGCCGTCTCGGGGAGGGTATTACTAATGTAAATATTGGGTTATTATACTAACGCGTGTGCATTTGTGTAATTTATAGATAATCAGCAGGAAACCCTAAAGGAAAACCTAAGACAACAATGTGAGTAATCTCCCTTTTTGCAAAATGTTTTACAAAACCTCACTTAAATTAAACTATATTAAATAGTGATTGAGTATTTGTATTCAACAATTATCGTTGGTATGTTGGGGTTTTATATACAAAATTTGTTACTACCTTGCGAGGAGTAACATGACCACAAGTCGGGTTGACAGTACAGTGGGTGGTAATTAAGTAGATGGAAACAAATGTAATTGCGCGACCACCCTCAATACTGTACAATGGTTTTTCTCAACTTCATTAAACTGAGATTTACTCACCAGTATTTCCCACTAACAAAATGATTTTAAACGCGTTTCAGGTAACAAAATGTGAAAGCCAAATAGAAGCCAGCTGGACAGCACTGAAGGCTTGGAAAAGTGGCTATAAAGTTACCTAAAATAAAGAGATGTTTTTATTAAATAAAATAGGGTTTATCCCTATGAAAATGTGTGTACTTAAAACTTGGGATTATTCCCACGCGTTTAATGTTATGAAAGTGTGGTATTTTACTCTGATAAAATATTTCCTAACTACGGTCCTGATGTAATTTCCGCTGCCAAAAAGGATAAAACACAGATACCACCAAAACTGGTCGCGGCCGCCCGTTCCCGGGTTGTTAGGGGACGGGGGTTGCGACACCAGACGTCGTGGGCAGATTAGCAAAACGGGCCATTGAACTGGGCGGATACAACATTTTGTATAGGCAGCGCCCAGCCATCAAGGGCCAATTCCTAGCAGATTTTGTTACTGAAGTCCCATTCGATAAGATCCAAGAATGCGAAGCCATACAAAATCCTACCCCAGTCTTCGACGATAGGGTCTGGATCCTATATACAGATGGTGCTTCCAACGATGACGGCGTAGGAGCTGGTCTTTGCCTAGTTAGCCCTGACAACCACGAACTTACCTACACCATTCGACTAGATTTCAAAAGCACCAACAACGAAGCAGAGTATGAGGCATTCCTCGCAGGTCTCCGCCTAGCAATCAAAATGGGGGCAAAAAATGTAGAAGCACACGTCGATTCCCTGCTAGTAGCCGAACAAATTAATGGTCGCTACAACGCAAAAGGAGAAACAATGGCCTTATATCTTGAGCAGGCAAGAACACTGATCAATCAGTTTCAGACCTTCAAAATAATCCACATTAACAGAAGCGAGAACAAGCATGCAGATGCACTAAGTAAGCTAGCTAGCCGCTACAAGTTTCAAGCACCTGGCAAAAGAGGTCCGCATTGAAGTCCTCTCAAACCCTTCCATTCCCCTGAGACACGTAAACATGATAGAAGTTGGGAATCCATCATGGATGTCCCCAATCATTATGTATTTACAACAGGAACTCTTCCAGAGGGAAAAGTAGAAGCAAGAAAAATTCAATAAAAAGCGCTAATTATGAGATGGCAGATGGAATTTTGTATCGCAAGTCTTATATGGGTCCTCTCCTAAGATGCGTGGACAAACAGGACGCGCAGTATCTGGTCCGGGAAATCCACGAAGAACTATGTGGAATCCACACCAGTCCACGCATGGTAGTGGCAAAAATCATGAGTGCGGGCTATTACTGGCCCGGTATGCATCTAGACGCAGTAGAGATCTTGCGCAAGTGTACATCATGCCAACGTCATGCTCCAAAGACACTTCGCCCAAAGAACCCTTTGGTTCCAGTAACCACATCATGGCCTTTCCAGCAATGGGGAATTGACCTGGTAGGTCCTTTTCCTGACGCACCTGGTGCAGTAAAATTTATAATAGTTGCGGTGGATTACTTCACCAAATGGGTAAAAGCCAAAGCTCAAGCATCAACCACCGCAATGGTAATCAGGAAATTTATCTGGGAACACATCATATGCTGGTTCGGATTGCCACTGCGCATATCACAGACAATGGTACCAATTTTGCATCTGACGATCTACAAAAGTGGATGAAAGAAATGCACATCGAACATAGTTTCGCCTCCGTGGCGCACCCACAGGCAAACGCTCAAGTCGAAAGCGTCAACAAACAGATTGTAGATGGAATTAAAGCATGGTTGGGAACCACAAGGAGGGGGTGGGTTGATGATCTCCCAAGTATCCTATGGGCTCACCGCACTATGCCAAAGACTAGCACGGGGGAAACGCCATTTAGCCTCGTTTACGGCTTAGAAGCATTAATTCCAGCGGAAATTGGCCTCCCATCACCTCGAATGCTAACCATGGAGAAACAAAACAACGAGCGTGAGCGCAGACTTGACCTGGACCTCCTCGAAGAAAGTCGAGAAAACGCAGCCATCAATGAGGCCAGGTACAAGTCAAAACTAGAAAAATATTACAACGCTCGAGTACGCATATGCACTTTCGTGCCGGGAGATTTTTTCCTAAGAGACAACGAAGCATCAAACGCTGAAAAACCGGGAAAGCTCGCTCCTAAATGAGAAGGGCCCTACGTCATTAATGAGGTTCTTGGAAAGGGTGCGTACACTCTGCGACGGCTTAACGGAACAGATGTTCCGCGCACATGGAATGCGCAACAGCTGCGCATGTGCTATATGTAACCCCATGACCATTCGTACTTGGACAGCACGCTATGCTAACCAACGTACAGTACAACGGTCATTACTTACATATGCATCATAATTATCTTATTTATGTTCACTTTGTATCTACTGGCCTCCGCGTCCTATCCAAATCAATGCAAAGTTTTACTTTCACTATGCTTCTACGTTTTATTACAAATGCATGCAATTCCTTTTGGTAAGCACAAAAAAACTGGTAACATAACACGTCTCATGAACGGTCTGCGGTCACAAGTACCGCGCAAGGTCCAGCCCTACGTTCACACATGAGCTTCATACCATCTTCATTTGTCCTACCTAAACAAAGTAATTGTACTCATGCAAACATTGTAACTAAAACAGACAGAAACACAAGACAATTGTGCTGCACATTAACAAGTTGTGCGGCAGCACATTAATACTATTACTCGCGCGGCAGCGCAGTAACAAAGTTGAGCAATAAGCACAGTTATACGGCAGCACATTAATACAGTTACTCGCGCGACAGCGCAGTAACAAAGTTGTGCAATAAGCACAGTTATGCGGCAGCACATTAATACAATTACTTGCGTGGCAGCGCAATAACAAGGGTACTTATGCAATGGCACAGTAAAAATGTTGTGCAATAGCACAATAGTGCGGTAACACATTAATACAATTACTTGCGTTGCAGCGCAGTAACAAAGTTATGCAACAGCACATAAACAAAGATGTGCGGCGGCACATTAACAAAGTCACTCATGCAGCAGCGTAATACAGTTATTAGCGCAACAATGCACTAACTAATTAAAAACAGGTTCAACATCCCAAATAAACTAATTGCGACAACCTTTGCACAGTCGTCTATTCATATGCTAAGGTATCCATCACATCAGGAGGCGGACGTAATTACACGTCCTTAACAACAATCAAGGAAACAACTGTATCCACGCGCGCACAGCCAGTCAACTTCACAAACTAAGCATTTACTTTGCGCAGAACAAACCTTGCTACTTCTCAAACAACAAAAATGCACACTTCATCTTTATAGTCCAGTGCTCCACCTACTTGCCAAGGGCGCATAGGAGCAACACTGGACAGGGGGGACTTGAAGGGGTATGGTCCCAAAAACCCCGCACAAGCGCATAGGACCATACCCTAACTTCATTCCAAAGAGCATCTTAAGTAAAACCTTGCGCGGATGCGCAAAGGTTCTAAACAAGAGTGGGGAAACAACAATCTTCGATAACCCTGCGCCGGAGGAGAGGAGAGATAAACATTCAACTAACACCCTTGCGAAGACTTGCGCAAGGGTACAGTTAGGTTTGAAGACAAACTCCTGAACATCTCCGCGCGCCTGAAATCAAGACTTGAACAAAAGAATCTTTTCTGTTATACCTAAATAGACACGTGGCAGAGGCACAATGGTTTACAGCTGTAGATCTTCTAGAAAGATTTTTAATGCTCATCATACATGGCCATTCGGTTGCAACTGATTGTGACGTGGCATAATCATGGACGCTCATCTGATCACGATGATGGCACTCAGTTGAAGATAAATCTACACAAAACCACTTTCCACGTGGCATCTCCCCAGCCTTCGATCACACTCACAATCCGTGTGCCTGGATGTGACGTTAGTTATTGACGGAATAGTGGAATAACCGCCAACAGAAAAGTGCTTTCCGTTACTACCTCCGTCAGATTATTTTCCCGCCAAAAACCGGCTATAAATAAGGTACTGCAGGTATGATCTCATAAGTTACTTTCACTTCACTCTCACTTTTACTACTTCATCTTCTTCCTCGAGATCATCGTATTTATTATCACGCCGGAGGGTGGTCACGGAGAGAACCCCCATTCTCCCTATGGCGAGTCAAACGGCTTTCTGTTTTGCAGTGATCACCGGAGAAGGGAACTAGCCAAACCTACGAATCGATGAGAGGATTAACCCCTTTTATGCAGAGACTAAACCCCTTATCTGATTGACTCCGGTCCAATTAGATCACTGTTTCTTCAATATCCTTTTTCATTCCTTGCCACCAATACCTGGAGCGAAGGTCCTGGTACATTTTGTCGGCACCAGGATGAATGGAATATCGGGATTTGTGGGCTTGAGTCAGCAATATCTCCTGAAGGTTATTGCGACTAGGTATCCAGATGCGATCGAGATAGTGAAAAATACCATTCGGTTTATTCCCTAATTGGTTTTCGGTTCCGAGAATTCTTTCTTCCTTTAAAGTGCTTTCGAGAAAACAAGCGTGTTGAGCGTCGCGAATGAGAGCATCGAGGTTGTGTTGGGCTTGAACATTACGAACACTATGTAAATAGCTTCGTCGGCTAAGAGCATCGGCAACGATGTTTGCTTTGCCTGGGTGGTAGCGTATCTCACAGTCGTAGTCGTTGAGAAGTTCAACCCATCTGCGTTGGCGCATGTTTAGTTCTTTCTGGTTCAAGATGTGTTGTAGGCTCTTATGGTCGCCAAATCTTAAGCGCAAAAACAACTGCATCGAGTTCAAGATCGTGGGTTGTGTAGTTCTTCTCATGGACTTTGAGTTGGCAAGATGCGTACGCGATAACCTTGTCTCGTTGCATAAGAACACAACCAAGACCTAGGTTAGAGGCATCGCAATAAAACACAAAATCGTCGTTTCCATAGGGTAGCGTGAGTACGGGAGCATTACAAAGCATACGCTTAAGAGTTTGAAAGGCATCCTCTTGTTTGGTTCCCCAAACGAAAGGCTTATCTTTATGCGTTAGAGAGGTGAGAGCAACGGTGATTTTAGAGAAATCAGCGAAAATCGACGGTAATAACCCGCCAATCCGAGGAAAGAACAAACTTCGGACGGGGTTTTTGGTGTAATCCAACTCTTAAACTGCTTCAATTTTTGCGGGATCGACGTGAATACCATGACTGTTGACGATGTTGTCACACCCTGACTTTTGCGGAAGCGTGATTTGGTGTAACTTGGTTAATGTCATTGCATTCAACCATAACAAACGACTATATGACACATACAAGGTGTTCATCCATAGATAGTTTCAAAACGTTACAAGCAACATTGTTTTAAAATCCCAAAACACAGACTTCAAGTTCAAAATACAATACCAGCCAGTTTTAGATCCATAAGGACTTCACAAAAGACACAAACAAACTAGGTTTCGGGCCATGTATCCTATTCAAGATAAAATACATAACCCAAACCCTTCGACTTCGGATGACACCTTTTATTAGAGACATGACTTGTAAACTTCAACGCCCGCCAGATCCATACTTAATTTCCTGAAATACATGTAGTTTGAAAACATCAACAAAGGTTGAGCGAGTTCATGTGTTTAGTATGTGTGCGCGAATAAACCTTGGAAACATTTGTAAGTATGTTTGTATGTACTTGAAAACCGGTATGAAAGCAACAAGGAAACAAATCAATTAATGTGTAGCTAATACATTAATATTTGTGACGTGATGCAGGAAGACTCAAACCTAGCAGACTTTGTCACCGGCAATAAGACATAGTCACCACATGGTCCACTCGGCGGACGCATGGGTGGGGTTCGCTACACCCAAATAGATCTATCACTCGTGTCCCTCGGTCCTACAAAGAGGATTAATGGACTTAAGCGTCATACCCACCACTCACATGATCTAGCAGTACCCTTCCTTAGCTAACCATACCACGTATAAACGTTTGTAAACAGTTTGTAACATGTACTTCACCCCCGAAGTTATAAAACCGAAAATAGTTAAAAGAAAAGGGGGAACATGAACTCACTGGTTTGCGTTCTTCGAATCCGCCTGTAACTCAAAGTTTCCTCTGGTGTACACGACTACCTACAACGTACTATGGTCTATTAGACGAGTGGGTCGTACCTTGACTTAGTATTAATTAGTGTCTTTGAGTTACGTTTCAAAGTGTCTTCATTATTATTCCAAGTTATATAATTATTTGTTAAAATAATAAATATTTTAACTTAAATTATATATTTACTAATTTTTTGGAATAATTGTTAAAACAATATAATTTAACTTGATACTTCTCAAATATTTATACATGTATTTCCTTCCTAAGGATGGGTGTATTTGTATTCGTATTCTTATACTTGTATATTTTTGCCATGTATTGGTGTCGTATTCCGGAGTGTATTTATACGTACGAGAATACGTATCCTTATTCTGTTTATTAAGTATTCTTAAACTTAGCTTTTTCGGAATATTATTTTTAATAAGAATACATTAATATTGTTTTGGTCAAAAATTACCGAAGCAATTAAGTGATCAAATTTGTTAAGTGAGGTAGTGTGCTAGAAATGAGTGTCGAAAATATGTTAACCAAATTAATTGTAAAAACAGTTTCAGGATACGGCTCAGGATATAGAGCTGTATCTGTGATCAAACAATGAGCAAAAAAGTAAAGGTTGACACGTGATGTACGAGGAAAGCCCTTGATCAATCTAGATCGCCGGCACAAAACCTCGGGAGCTGACAATCGCAGCTGCCTTGTTCTTCTATTACTTCAAATGCCAGGATACAGTGCAAGATGTGATGCGGATCAACTAGGTGTTACAATGTAATTCGAGTACAAGTGTTTGTGTATAGTGTTTGCTAGAAGCTAGAGAGCTAAAGTGTGCGAAAGAGTGTGTGTAAAGTTGCGTGCCTTAATCTGATCCGCCCCATCTATTTATAGTAAAAGAAATGCAACAAACTACCCTAATAAACTGGGATCCAGCGGATATTCCCCACTTGAACGTTGTAGACCTGGTCTTTCGGGTTCAACGTCTCTCATATAACAGATTTTCCCGAGTCTCAAGGAGAAGAAGTCCATCTGACCGTTAGTAACCCACAGCCTCTAACCTGCACGTGGTCAATTTAGTTAACACCAGGATATCGCCCAGGATGTTACCAATATCCTAATCCAGTATCCTGATCACAAGTAAACAATCAAAAGCAAGATATTAGTCAGGATATATACGCTCAGAAAATGGCCCATAACAAATACATATTTCCAAGATATATATAATTTAAGAATATTACTTGGAAAAATTACTTACAATTTTCCTTTGGCAAAAATATTTGTATTTTTATGTAAACTTCAAAAATAATATATTTTCAAGTCTAACTTGGAAAATATATATACAAACTTATTTTTCTCCAAAATATAATATATTTGGTGTTTGTTTGGGAAAATATATATTTCTTCAAAAAATAATATATCTTCTAATATTTCCAAGAAAATACATATTTTTATTCACCAAAAAATAATATATTTTCTTCTTGTAAAAAATATGATATAACTTTGTAATAATTGTGAAAATCATATTTTTGTTCTTTTGGTGCCCAACATATTATTTACCAAAATATACACATGAATAGTATTTCCGGAATATTTTGTAAGTTATATTCCTTTGTTCGGTTTGTCGAATATTTTGGGTATAATTTATATGTTCATTCTCTTGTAATTTTGGTAATATTTTGGATTGTAATTTCTTGGTATTTTGATGAGTTATATTATTTCATGTCCTAAAATAATATAACTAATACACAAAATATACAAATAATCACACACATGGTGTCATCTAAATATATATTTTCCTAAATATATATTTAGTCACTTTTATTTATAAAAACCAACCTCCAATATTTATAATTTTTGTAACAAAAATTATGGCAAACTTTATGTGAAAATCCATGGTTTAAAATACACTTGTAAATTTTTGTTTAAAAATATTTTTCTAAGTGTTTACTTTTTAGAAAATTTTTGCCATAGTTTTCCCTAAAAATGGAGGTTTCCATACCTTGAAGGTATATCATTTTCTTTTGTAAATCAACACAATCAATCCACAATCAACAATAAACAATCTACACTTACTAATTTTGCAAAAAACAAGCATAATCTACCACTTCATGAACTTGAAAATTTATAAAAATTTGTAGTAACTTACTAGTGTATTTAGTAAGTCTTGTTACCCTTTAAAGTGTGGTTGATTCTTTAAAAACTTCATTTTTAAAGAATCTAGATCTTTACAACTTATAACCATATTTTCTAAAAATGTTTCTTCTTGGATTTTTCTTGTTACATAAGTGTTTCTACACCTTATTAACCACCAAAAATAAGGTTTATTTGTTTAAGAACCAAGTTTAAGTAAAACTTGTATTTTTAACTTGGTTTCTTGAAAAATCATCCATGAAATTTTAGATCTACAAGAGTTACAACTCACTTTGTTCATCACTTAACAAGAAAACAATTTATTCATTCAAGTTCATGACTTTTGTGAGGATGATCTATGAATCTTTAACACTTTCATCCTCTCATCTTGCTAGATTATGTTTTTAATCATGATCTAGCAAGATCATATGATGATCTACTTCGTTTTAATAAGCAAACAACAATCAACAAGTAAATCAACACATAAACAACATAGTTTCTTCATGATTTAAGGTTATGTTCAAGTTTCATTCTCTTGATTCTTAGTGTTCTTCAAGTTAATCATCATGTTTCATCTTTTAACCACTTAGATAAGATGTAAAATGGAGTGTATGATGTTCTTACCACTAGCTCAAGGCTAGGGATGATCAAGAGAAGAAATAAAGTGGATAAAAGCAAATGAATAAGGTCCTTGAACTTCCAAAAGCTCCTAGCTTCTTTGTGAACCTTCTAGCACCGTTGTATATGTATAGATTGTATAGAAGATGATTGATGATGGTGGGTGTATAGGGGTTGAGTTACGGCCGTGAGTAAGAGGGTAAGAAGGAGAAGAAATGATGTGTTGAATGTTTTAGGGAATGAATGATCATGTTCTAAAGGATGTCTCTTATAACCACCATAACCACAATATCTAATGTGTATTATGTAATTAAAAGTGTAGACAAGATCTAGTAATATAATCAAATAAAATCCCATATGTGGGGCCCTTGTTGGCCGATTGTAGGGGGGGGGGGGGTAGTAGGATTAGGGTTTAACCATAAGTTAGTTTATAGTTGAAAATCAAGTATATAGTTAGGTGTTTAGTTATTAGATATTTATATAGTGTGTTATGATGTTCGACTATAACTAGCTTGGTAATGTTAAAACAATGCTTTTGGTGAAAATTTGGTGTTTTGGGTAGTGTCCGGTTGTTTGGTTGGTTACTGGTTCGTTAAGGTGCTAAACTATGCAGTTTAGTGTGCTTTAGGTTACCTTTTGTGACAGTTTTGATTCCCGACATTTAGGAAAGCATTCAGGACCATTTAACCATATTTCTGCATGATATTAGTTTGTTTAAAAGCTGAATTTGCTGATTTTCTGCAGAATTCTACAGTTTATGTATGTTTTAGGCACTTTTCGGCACTTAAACTAACTCTAGGAAGGCAGTTTTGTGATCCTTACTTTCCTACACACTATACTAGTGTAACTCTTGGTTTCTGGCCCATTCTGTGTCTCAATACAATGTCTGTCTATCTACTGAACTCTATCAACATTTTTCTGATTTGTCTGATAACTGTGCTAACTGTGTTTCGTGCATCATTTGAGTCAATAAAGTTCTCATGCAATAATAACATGACATTAAGCAATATATGATGCACATGTATGTATATGGTAATAATCAGAAGCAATTCAAGTAATTAATTGTAATTTAGCACAATCATTAAGAACTAATCATTATTTAATAATTGTATGGATGTATGCAAATTTGACAGTTGTCACATTCTCCCCCTGTTAAGAAATTTCATCCTCGAAATTTATACTACCTTAACTCCTTAGGGTTACATTATGCGTGTATGGATATGAATAATACTGAGGTATATAACCACGAAACCGAATCAAAACTTATTCGAATCAGGTGAATCCAAGGACATATTACAACAACAAGAACCCAATGGTTAAAAGGTATGTGCTTCAGAATTTGATGTCAAAAGATACGAGACGTATAGATGTATAATCTAGTGTAACTTAGTTAACAGGGGTTCAACAAAAGAGGAGTTTTGACCGATAGAATTCCAAACGATCGTTCACAGTAGGCAAATGAGTTCTAGGAACAATAACATCCGCTAGATGAACTCAAAATCAACAAGCTCAAATGTAATAGTGAAATGAAAATGACCCGTCAACTTCCAAACTAATAAGTGAATAAAATAGCGTGTTGACATTATTGAATTGGGAGGATACACCGAATGAAATACAACCGAATCTGGTGTATCATGGTCTCAATACATAGTTGCATTAAGAGTGTTTAAATGATGAGTTAGAAATAAAATGTACGTAGTTTCGTATGAAATGGTTGATCATGGTTAGCACAAGCTACAAGTTTGTACTGACACCACGAGGTGTCGTAATGACATAATCCAATAATAGCGGTGACCGAACAAGTTCACCGTGTTTGAAATCAAATTAAAGTGTAATGAAGCAATCCTGGAAATTTGATTCAAACGGCATCGTAGGATTTTTCAATTGAATATAGAACACCAAAGAACTATCGTTTCCGATCGAAGATGAAAAAGTAATAAATACTACAAGGTATTCGATCGATAATGAAAGGACCGTTAGGAGGTGCACTGGGATATAAATTGAATTTATGCACCATTGTCTTAGCACACGATTGTGTTAAGACTGCTTTAATTATGATAAAACAAAACGGATTTAGAGAAAGTCAATAAATAAACAATTAAATCCATGCATGAGATGCGTAAACGAGATTTGCGCAAGATTCAAATTTAGTGAAAGCATCACCACAAGGTGTCGAAACCAACAAACGATTTATTGGAGTTGTAGACCAAACAAGTTTACTATGACTCGGGACAAAAGAAACATTTTCAAAAATGAATTTTGAGTATGATGCTCTCAATACATCATATGGTGTCTTGAATTGAAGATGCGAAATGGACAAGTTCCAGCAATTGAACTTGGTTTTAGCGAAGTCTGACAATAAACGTAGGTATCGACAAGGGAATTTCGGCATGGTTACAAAGATAAACCATGAATGTAACTTAAAAGAAAAGAAGTTTCAAGAAAGTGTGTTGACTTAATAGCAAAGGAGCCAAAAATTACAATAATGTAGGTCATTCGAATCACAAATAAATAATTAGCTTTAGCAAATAATATTTGAACTTTGATGAAGCGCTTATTCGAAACGAAGCCACATGCATAACACATGGTGCATGCGTAACATATGAATTTCCAAGAAATGAAACAATGAGTATTTGCTAAAATGAAGAAATGATCAAGTACCAAAGCAAATGAGTGTTCGCTCTAGTGACGAAAATTGATGCGATGCAACTACCATTAAGAGGAGTAGAGATGCAAACATCTACTCGCTAGAAGCAAAAGTGGAAATTTCAATAAAAGAAATTCGAGTACTTTACCCGTTCGGTTAACTAAAATAGCTTGCATGACAAAATAATAGTGTTTGTCCGAGTTAATAGACGTGGTTTTTTTTCAAGATAATCTCTAATGGACTTTGACATAAGTCCCCGAGAGTCCTAAATACGCGTCTCCTAGATTCTCAAAGTTTTGTACTCTGTGTATAACTGTTTTGTGTATCGTGTATAAAACACAGTATTAGTGTACGTTTAAAACAAATTATTGACTCACTATTCCTTGGTATACTTTCTTCCTGAATTCACAGCTAATGATACTCGATCAACGATCAATCTTGGAATAGTAGTTGGATCCTTGCAGTTAGTTAAATAAATTGTTAAGCCTCAGCGGGGAATACCGGTTCTTAATGGTTGACTTGTTCAGCTCTTGGTAGTTGATGCTCATTCGAGAGTTACCACCCTTCTTTTCCGCGTGCAACACTGGAGCTCCCAAAGCGAGAAGCTTGGTCTTATAAATCCCTTATCTAACAATTCCGGAAGCTGCGTTGACTACTCTTGCATCTCTGAAGGCGCAAGTCGATAAGGTGTCTTAGCTACAGGCGTGACGCCTGGAACCTAGTCAATATGGAACTCGACTTGTCGTTGAGGGGGTAATCCTGGTAAGTCTTTGGGGAAGACTTCAGGATATTTCCTTACCACAGGGATATCTTCGAGTTTCGGTTCTTCGGCCTCCTTATCAACAACATGAGCCAAGAAGGCAACACATCCTTTGCGCGAAAACTTCCGTTCCTTCAAACGAATGATAATCCGTAGGGGCGTATCCTGCTTCATGAATCACGATCGTTTCTTCGTTCGCCATCGGGATGCGGATAACAATCTCCGCTCGATTGCTCGACAACCAATCCATCCCAATTACAACATCGAAGCTTCCCATTAGCTAGTTCTATCGAGTATGGGATATCTAATTTACTTGCTACTAAACCAAGTATACTCTTAAACTCTAGAGATGCGAAGCTAAAATTGGCAACAGTATCAAGCAGCACAGATGCATAACGTTGACTATTATGGGACGTCCCGATGACCACGTTTGGATCCTGGCGTGCTTCCCTAGCTCTGCTGTTGAGCTTTCATCCATGTGCCTGATTGTTTTTAGGGCAATATTTTCTGAAATGCTTTTTGTCTCCACAGTTAAAACAACCTTGACCACATCTTTGATCGTCACCCTTTCTACCTTGATAGTCGATGTTCCTCCGTGATTCCCGCTACCATCTTGGCCTCCATTTCTACGTTCAGTACCTTGCCTACAAGTCTCCTTGACATGCCCCCTCTTGCCACAATTATCACATTTTCCATATTTACATCGCCCGACATGATAACGTAGACAATTGCCGCACTTAGGTAGGATACCCATGTACTCTTTTCCCTTTTTGGCCTTGTTCTTGTTATTCGCCCGAGTACCCTTCTTGAAATTTGCGAACTTCTTCTTGTTATCTCCAGACGGCTCCACATGAGTCTCCTTTTTCTCCTTCGAGGTGGAAAATTTTCCCAGTCTAATCGCTTCCTCAGTGAGCGTCACACTTAAATCGATAGCAACGGTAATTGTTGGAGGCTTTGATGTTGTCACCATGCTCAGAATCTGAGGTGCCAATCCCCAGATGAAACGTTCGATCCTCTTAAACTCTGGTTCTACCATGTAGGGGACAACACGAGACAAATCATGGAATCTCAGCACATACTCAGCTATCTTTGAACCTTCCATCTTCAAGTTCCAGAACTCAGTTTCCAGCTTCTGGATTTCTGCTCTCGAACAATACTTCTTATGCATCAGCTCTTTCAGTTCGTCCCACGTCAAAGCATACGCAGCAGCCTCGCCCAACGTCTGAACCTGAAGGTTCCACCATGACATAACCCCATCTAGAAATAGTCCAGATATGTACGTGACCTGATGCTCTGGGGCGCATTTGCTCAAACGCAAAACAGAATCCGTCTTCTCAACCCAACGCACAAGAGTTACGGCACCCCTAGTGTCATCGAATTCCAGGGGCTTGCAGCCCAAGAACTGCTTGTAGGTGCAGCCTGCTACAGAAGCAACATCATTCACATAAGGCATTAGCAAAGCACACTTTGAAATATCCAAACGTTTTGTAATGTGTCTTAAGTGACTAAACATAACCGTTGGGTGGGTTATTTCTTGAGGTACCTCCGTTGCATTCGGAGCGAAGGGCCTCGTGATGTGCGATGGCCTGTGAGATGCGCTCTTGTAGTTCCGCCTCTGTAGTCGGCAGAGGGTTGTTGGTATCGGTGTTCCTTTGAAGCGACATCTTCTAAGAAGAAGATCGGTTGGGTCAGGTCTTATTAAGGACACAGGCACATAAGCATCTACTTAACGAATAAGACCTAGGAGGTGTGTATACTGTTGGGATTGAACCCTACCAGAGGAACAGATAATTAAAGCCAAAACTGGATCAGAGCAGTGGATCCAGAATAAGCAGATGTTACATACAAGTCTCTCCCCTTGATAGTGATTTCAACATCTGCTGACCTCCTATCTACTGATCGTGCAAACTGCTGACCTACAACTGCTGATCAAGTAAAGACCTGATGAAAGACTAAAGCTCTGCTGTTCAATCTACTGCCTTGAGTCAAGCACTGCTGATCCGGACAAGTACTGCTAGGTTCACAGCAGTGGAGGGATGCAGCAGTTGTTTATTCTATCTTAATGTAATGTAATGTAATAGCAGTAGTTAGCATAGCAGTGTTTGTATTGATCAGAGGTTAGAGTTTGTTAGGAGGTTAGATGTCACTTTCATGGTGACGTCAGCATTAGATGCTCAGTGGTTTGCTAGTGCCTATAAATAGAACAATGTTCTGTACTGTTCTATTAGCTCTTTGCAAAACCGTCTTCTCTGCACGAACAAACACTGAGCTCTGGCTGAGGGGGAGTTTGTATTAAGCATTGCATTGTAATCGTTGTTGAAATTAAATTCAATCTTTCGGTTCTTTGTGAAAAGTGTTTAATCAAAGCAATACTCTCGTTTGATTGTATGCAAAGTTTGTTTCCATCTTAATTCCGCTGCACAACTCATCCATCTTCATTCTAATTCAAACGAAAAATACAATCAAAACCAAACTCAGATCCAACAATTGGTATCAGAGCTTGGTTTTAACAATCATTTTGACATAAATAGTTCAGCTCATAATCGTTAATATCGATAGTTTGTTCGGTTTGTTGAAAAACAGAGTAAGGTTTAATCACCATTAAAGTTAATTAATCAGTGCCTGTAAAACAACCAGGATGACGTCACAATCACAAGATGATAAGAATAACATTGGCTCGCTTTTTAAACCACCTATGCTTAAACGTAATGAATACAACATCTGGGAAAGAAGGATGGGTCACATCCTTGCTCAACAGAACACTGGATGTTGGAGGTCTGTTGTTTTTGGTCCCCATGTTCCTATGGTGCCAAGTGCTGAGGACGCAAAGAAGTTCGTTCCTAAACCAACTGAAAACTATACTGAAACTGATTTTCAAAAGTTCGAACTCGATGCCAAAGCATTTAGCATCATAGCATCCGCATTACCCAATGAGATCTATGCTGGACTGTTACACTGTAACAGTGCCAAAGAGCTATGGGATGCGTTGAAGGAACAGTTTGGGGGGGGGGACAGAAGAAGTCATTGAGAACAATAGGAAAATCCTGAATCAGCAGTATGAAACATTTTGTCACATCAAGGGTGAATCACTGACTCAGCAATTTGAGCGATTCAGTTGTCTCATTAGTGAACTAAGGCTTGTTAAAGTAACTTTTCCAAATTCAACTCAAAATAGCAGGTTCCTTAGGTCACTACCAGAAAACCAACTAGAACTAATCACCATAGCAACAATACCTCTAAACCCCTTAACCGATTCAACCTGTTAAGTCCCAAATCATACCCATCCCATAGACTGACACAATCAAGATTGACAGTCTGACAAGTAAATGATTCAATTTCAAAAACTTAAGACTTGTCTATCTACAACTAACATGTTTACAATTAATCACATGCTACACACCCCTCACAATGTACTCTCCTCTCGGTTTAATATCTGGACTAGCGTGAAATGTGCTAGTATATAAAACTCAAAAAGCAAACATGAAATCCTGCAATCATAGGCTTGTATGACAATCACACCTCCACCGTATCATCTAACATGGCACATATCAAAAGGACTTTTGGGTTTTGGGCTTAGGGTAAAGGTAGGAAAATAGTTTTAGGTTCTTTTTCTTTTCTAATTGGCTCACAAACAATAACCAAACCATGATACTTTATTCAAACACAACTTATACTATTGGGTTGAATTTTTACCCAAACAACTAAAGCACATTCAACACTTTGCTTTTTGTTATTTTCTTTTTCATTTTTCCATATATATTTTTTTCTTTTTTTTTTCTCTTTTTTTTAACAATATCATTCACGGTCGGTTTTTCACAATAAACAATGGGCGAACAAACGAAAGGTAGATAGGCTCAACAGGGCTACTAAGGGAAATTTGGTGAATGACACAAAAGAAACACAAACACAAAGGGTGTAACAGGAAATCCTAATGCCTTTATCTTATATGTGCACATGTCAAACCCACAGTCTCGGCGTGCATCGAATCATACAAGTTCTAACACAGAAAAACACGTAGCCTGCACTCAACAAATGAATTCATTATATAATGTATCCTATCCATCTACAGGCTCAAAATCTCACCAAGAAAAGGTAAAAATGTTGATGACATGTAGCATATGCAATTAAAACATGTTACCCCTAGATAGACATCTCTTTTCAACTCGTTTCCTATAAAACACTTGTCAAACCTACTCTCATGAAACTTAAAGGGACAACCATGACAAGGGACTAATCTAGTCTACTACCGGTAAGAAGCCTATTAGTGATTGAAACTTTAGGTTTTCGTATCCAATTAGCTTGTTTAAGGCGATGAAATTTTTTTTTAAATTTTCAAAATTTTCAATTGTTACCAAATTTCATCGATTTCAATCACATCTCAATCTCTTCAAATCTTTATCCACAAATCCCTTCCCGGGCTCCCCCATCCCCACACTTGGGATACATTGTCCCCAATGTATGGTGCTTTTAAAATATAGCCCGGGAAAACAAACCAACTATCCTAAATGAGCGGCTAACTCAGAACAAAGCAAACAAAACACATCCCCTAAACAAAACAAAGGTTCACACCACCAAAAACAACAAAACACACCAAAAACAAAGTAAGATAGATAAACACATGCACCTGATCATGTGTCTGTAGTGATGCGGCTGTTGTGCTTTAACCGGAATAGACGCATTCCATAGATTCTTTGATGTCTCACCGGGGATGTTGCAAAACATCCCCACACTTGAATTGTTGCATCGAATGCTTAGAAATTAAGGTTTAAATAAATGCAATTGTTTACAACCAATAAATCAAATCAAAGGTGAAAAGCATCGAATGCTTAGATCACCGAGTTATACGATTGTCACAAACACATAAAATTATCCAACTTACAAAAACCCTCCATCCGGAGGAAACCACAAAGAGTTTAGCCGCTCATGTTGGTTGAATGATCTTCGCAGGATTGAGTAATACTTAAAATCATCATCATCTTAATATAGTATATAAAAAATATGATGTTGAAATTAATAATACTCAATCTTTGAATTGATAGCTGCCAAGAGATCGCCCCAAAGTCAATGTGTTGGACGACGTGATGATGATCAATGGATTTAATGTTGTTGTCGGCTGCCCTATGTCCACGATATGATGATGTTGTTGACCTTGGCTACCACCAAAAGTGTGCGTATGATGATTGATGATGGAATTCCCCTTTTTTTTTATTAGGGTTTTAAACCCATTTAAATCCTTCCACAATACTTCATGCGCTGCTTACATAACTACCGTAGGCTACGTTTTCAACCGTAGCTTACGGTTGAAACATTCTATTTCTTTGTACATGTTCTGGCCGTAGGTTACGAAACATACACCGTACGTTACGATGTAGGGTTGCTGTTTCCAATTGTCCACTCCTTTATGAAGTCCACATGATGATTCTTGTTGCTCCCAATGCCGCCAATATCAACCAATATCTACCTATATATGGCTGCCCTTTTCTTTTTGTTCCATGTTCAAGTATATTGGATGATGAGTACAATATTTCAATGATGCATAATGATGGTTCCCATGTGTGTGTATTCACCTCCATGTATACGTGTCTTTTTCTTTCAAACAATCCCCAAGTCCACATGCTCATAATCTGATGTTGATGGTGATCATTAATGTTGAACATAAACAAATCGTATTTCGCTGATCATAACTCCAAATTCAGCTTCCTTGCATCTTTGAACATATGACCGCCAAGCCCCTCAACTTCGCTATTTTACGTGTCTTGTGTTCCCAAACTATCTTGCAACCCGGAATACGTTCCGATCACTTCAATATGTCTCTATTATCATCCTTACTTGTTCCGTTTATCGCTAAGCATCCCAATTTATCCGAATTAAACAGTTAACCTTTAAAACCACAATCACACGTAGTTAATATATTCTAGGCGTATAATCACGTAAACGGAGATAAATCACATAAATTAAGCACGTTAACACCCGGATTTCACAACCTCCATCAGACACCATAGCCTTTGTCACTAGAAACTCTGCTGAGTTCAAAGATCTGACCCTGACCCAACTTCATGGTAGACTCCTGACCTATGAAAGGGAGTTGAACCAGAAAAAGAAGTTGCAAGAGTCTGGAAAAGTTGCTGATGATTATTCATTCGGTAGCACAGCTCTTTTTGGTCAGGAAGAATCTGGTAGCAGTGGTAAGGATCAGGGTTATGATCACTTCATTGATATAACTGCTGGTGGAAATTTTAACAACCCTGATCCTCACTCTGCAAATTATGCTTTTACTGCAAACGGTGGAAACCAGATGTCAGATAATTTGTGCTTTAAACTCAATGATTTGCAACATTTTGATCCCACTGACTTAGAAGAGATGGACATTTTGCATCAGTTGGCTTTGCTTAGTGTAAGAACAAGCAAATTCTACAAAAGAACAGGGAGAAAATTCCCAGGGTTACATGGGAATCTAAGGGTTGGGTTGGATAAATCAAAAATCAAGTGTTACAAGTGCAATAGGCTAGGTCATTTTGCTAGGGAATGCAGGAGTCAAACTACTGGTCCTATAATCACTCATCCTAGCTCAAACCCTAGATCTCAAAATCAAAGCACTGTGCACTATACCCAATATACCCCTGCAGCTCATGTTAACACTGCTCACTATGCTGCTGCCCCTGTGCCTGTGCATTATGTCCAAACCACTGTTCCACAAATTCAGTACGTACAAACCCCTGTCCCTCAGGCACAAGTGCAAACTGTTGCACCTCAAACAGCTGCTCCAGCAGCAGTACAACCAGATCAGCAAAGCTTCTTCACTCAAGGCTTTGTTGACTGGAGCAGTATGCCTGATGAGCTTGGTGATGAAAATTTTGCACTCTATGCCTTTAATGAACCTTCTAATGATGAATTTTGTTTGATGGCATTAGATTCAATACCAGAGGGGATTGAAACTGAAGGTGAACAGCTAAGTGCTGAAACAGTGGATGAGGTGACTGAATCAGTGGTTACTGCTGTGGCTGGTGAACTACTGCTGGGAGAAAGTTCAGGAACCCTGATTGAACCACTGACAGATCCATGGTCCGAAGAGGATAAAGAAGAAGAGGAAGAGAAGAAAGCAGGTGAGAAAGAAGGTAGAGCTGATGATGAAGAAAATCATCAATGTGATTGTGCAATGATGGCTGCTGCCAAGGTATCTCCTCAAGTTCTTGAAAAACTGTGTTCTGACAATTGCATTATTGCTTTTGCTAACATTAAAGAGGTAAATGAAAACCTTCGGGATAAAATCTTAACTGATGAAGTCAAATTTGAAAGATCTTTAAAAGAACTTAAAAACAAATTGACTGAAAAGGAAAAAGAGATCAGCAGTCTGAAAGAATAGCAGAGCATAACCAAAACCCAACTCCAAACTATGGTAGAAAAATACCAAGTTTGCAAAACGGAGTTGGAGTCCACCCAGATCACCTGTGAAAAATGGGTGGAATCATGCAAAGGGTATGAGGTTATGCTTGAAAAACAGATAAAAAGCAATGTGAAATTTGGTGTTGGTTATAGAAAACATGATGATGAAAACACTGCTTTTGAAAAATCTGTTCAAACCACTGATGAAACAACTGAGTTCATCCCCACAAACAAGAATGGCCAAGAAGTGAAAATCACTGATAAACTTGGTAACAAAATCACACTTGACAGACCAGTGGGATCCTCTACTTTCGAGGAGCTTGAGAAATACCAGTTTAAACCCACATGGTCTGATGAGTGTGACATTCTTGAAAATTTCAAGCCCATGGACTTTACAACCACTGATGGTGTTAAAGCTCCAAAAGCTAAAGTCATTCCACTCAAGGACATCCCAACAGAGGTTAAAAACTCTGTTGCAAAGGAGTCCGAAAAGAGAAAGAAGAAAGAAAATATCAATAACTTGTTTTGTGAATTTTGTGAGAAAAGGAATCATCTAACAAAAGACTGTTTCCATTTAAAAGCATATGATTTAAACAAAATAAGTGTCATTGTTCCTGCTGAAAGCTTCATTGTCTATGGTAAAACAAACCACAAAACTCAAGCATGTGTATATCTCAAAAAATTTGATGTGAAAAAGAATGAGTACATTGCTAAAACATCCTTGAGTCCATCAACATCATCTGTCAAATTCACCAAAAATCAACCACTGTTTGTGCTAGTTCAAACAGCTGTCACAAAACAGCTGAACCAAACATCTGTCAAAAGAGATGTTCAGGTTACTGATGCACCCCCTGCCAATCAATACAGAAGAGGTAAGGAGAAACAGTCTTACCAAAGGATTCCACACGTTTATGAGACCTACAAAAGGCCCTCTAAACCTAAAGTGAACAGGCATCCTTTTGGGTACCAACAGGTGATTGGTCAAGACCCCCAACAGTGGTTAGCAAGAAACAGTCCTAAAACTGTCCAAACCCCTGACCTAACCACTGTCCATCAATGTGCATCCATCCCAGACACTGTTGAGACCCCATCCAAAGCCTTATTGGCTTTGGAAACCCTAATGAACTAATCCTTTTACTTCATGTGCAGGGAGCTTCTGCCTGCTTAGATAGCCTTTGGTATGTTGATAGTGGAGGCTCCAGGCACATGACTGGATGTAAAGCCCTACTCAAAGATTTCAAAATTCATGTAGAGGGTGATATATCCTTTGGGAATAACAGTAAAGAGAAAGTTCTGGGGTCTGGTACTGTAACGCCCGGCTCTTTTGTACTTTCCATTTATAGAAAGTTTTGTTCGTATTTCCATTTTTGGAAACGTTGTATTCTTGTAATCGTTCCTTCTTTGTAATCGTTGTAAAATCGAGACTTGAATCATTAATGAAACTCGTATTTTGTTACAAATATGTTGTACACACTTTATATATGCTCGTATGTTCGAATCGGTGAATCAATTGGTGTTTAATCATTATTCTTGGAAACTATGTGCTAGACTTGTAATTAATCTAAACTTATGCCTAAAGCGTGTCTTGAACATAAACGAAACTTGATTATGATACTTATACACTCAATTATACTTCGGTCTTGATCGCCATGCTTGAATGTACCTTAAACTATGTTTATATGCTGAAACAAGTCCCTAAACTATCAAGAATGCATCAAAAGGGATCAAATAGGAAACTTCAGGGGCTAAATTGTATTTTTTTGAAACTTGTACACGAATCAGAAGTGGCGAGCAGCCCGCTTCAGCTTAGTGGTTATCTAATGCGGGCCGCATGGCCTTCATCTTCGCAGAAAACAAACACAGCTGCAATCAGACGCGAAATTTGCACGAAATCCAACTTTTAAACACTCCCCAATCACCTTAAAGCCACCTCTAATCACCTCCAATCACCTCCAAACCCTTCCACTATAAATACAACCCTTCTCCACACCATTTTACACTTTCACAACACTCAAATCTCTCCAAAATACTCTCTAGTTCTTGCAAGAATCTGAAATTCGGACAATTCATAACCTTGTGCAAAAGTGAGTGTAACTTGCTCATTTCTCAACGAAATCACTTGATTCTACTTCCTACTTGCTTGGATAATCCTTGGGTTCGATTCCTTGACTTCTCCTTGGAGAAATCAGACCTGGAATTGCCCTGAAATGGTCCAAGAACTTTCTGTTTTGTTCAAACTTGTTTAAACTTCATCCAACTTGTGTCTAACACATCTCACACCAATGTCCTAATGCTTACAACCTCTCTTATGGTTGGTTAAGCTTAAAAACATGGTTGAGACACTTAAATCAGAGGATTAAACCTCATAAACTTTCTGTTTTGTTTAGGGTATTTCACCCACAAGTCATGTTCAAGCTAGTTCTTGATGTAGAGTGATTATGGAACAACTTGGGTTGTTCCAACATAAAATCCTCACATGATTTGATGATTTCCTATTAGTTGGATTGTTTATATTATTGTACCTACCTTAGTTCTTGACCCTCCTTGGTTGTTTTTACATCAAGTGTAGTGGTGAACATACAAGGGGTTCCTAAATGGAAGCATGTTCTTCCTACCCCATACATGACATTCATGATACTAGAGGTGCCTAAATGGAGATTTAATCTCCTACCTCCTACTTGAATCATTGGACCTAATAATATACTAACCTAATTATTATTTACATATACTTATTCGAACCTTTAATGATAAACTTATGTTTATATGTTGAAGTAGTAGGATATCATCTAAGACCTAAGACTCTAAAGTATGATTCTAATGGGTGTATTTCCCATGAAAACATTTTTACCACATTGGTACATAGTGTCGTACAAGGGTTACTAAGTCAAAGATGATTATTTTCATATCATGATACTTTATGTTACATTTACAATCCGAATCTTTAATCTACCGTATACGCCAAACTCACACACCTATGTTTCCTCGTGTAGAAGGACTAGGTGCTCCAAGGTAATCCATCACCAACTCACTCGTGGGATTTCAAGTAGGAAAGCTTGCAACCACCGTGAGTATACTCGATCCCTTTTTCCCCTTTACACTTTGGGATGCAACATGTATAATTATGCAAACATCTTTAAACTAAACTAAACATACTCAATCCTTGTACAAACATGAAACTAATGTGCTTTACTTATGATTCTTGTATGCTCTATTTGAACGATTTGGAACGTATATGCTCATTAACTTTGCTAGCCCACCTTAACAATTATAGCGCTATAGGATTTACGCACCGCCCTTGAGACTTGGGGGTATTGTTAAGTTAAACATTTACTATCCCGCTATCAATTGGGATTAGTCTATTTTATGCGTTGGATTCTTGGGTTTGATCATAGTGTACGCCAAAATTGCATACTAGTAATTCACATATTATGAATCATGTTGGATTTGAGCTTTTATTCTATTATGCTATGTAATCAAACTTGTATACTCGCCATTGCTTTTGCATTGAAACTCTATTTTAATACATGTTGCAGGTTAGATTGTTGAAGTATGGATGAACGATGAAACAAGTTTAGGGTGGACTAGATACACACCTAAATTATCTATCTTTCTCATGTTATGTTATTGTTGAATAATGTTGTATTTCTTTTTGGGGATTTTGTATGACAATTTAGTATTGAAATGAAATTTGGATCTAATTAAATATTGTCACATAGTGTTATGATGTTTTGAGCAATTTGTTCGTCTCATCCCGATGTTTCCGCCATCGGTTGGGGTGTGACAGATTGGTATCAGAGCCATAACTATAGGGAATTAGGAAAATTGCCATGCTTTTGCCCTAATCTATAGTTTTAGGAATTTTGCCTCTTATTTGTTGTTTAAAACTTTTGTACTCTACCATGCATGCTTCCTAGCTACACTTCTTGTTGATTAAATTTATATGCCTTTCCTAAGGTTAACATGAACACACTTATGCTTATTTGTATACTCTTGTAACACAAACGAGACAACTTTACCAAAATAGGCGTGAAACCCACAATTTGGTAAACGACTCTCATTCTACCTTGAACTATTTCTTTTTGCACGAAATTACACCATTAAGCTAGGAGTGAAATCCACAACTTAATGGTAATTTCCATTTCAACTCTAGTGGACCCTTGTCATAGTGTCGAAATTTTATTTTGACCCGACAAGTACCAACCACATTTAGGGTACGAAATCGTCAAGCTAGGGGTGAAACCCGCATCTCGTCGATTAAGTCCCATTCCTCGATTTTCAATCTCGCCAAAGTCCCGATTGTTTCAATCGATTAGAGATGTGTAGTAACCGGAAGGGTAAGATACCGTTAATCGCTTCTCGACGAGAGTATCTTACCTATAGGCCAAAGCACGTTATCTCTAATTCGAAAGAACTCTCGACCCACTTTGGAATAGTCGACGTTTCTCTACCCGAAACAATCCTATGTTTTATTGAGCCTTTCTTTTATGTATCTCAATTTATATGTGGTTTTATACTTGAACGTTCGTTCATTTCAAATTTCGTTTTAATCATTTCACACGTTATCGCAATCACAAACAATAATAATCCCTCGTGAACAAACTAAATTTACAAAGCTTTCAATTATCCATGTTATGCTATGTTGGACTCATGACCATGCTATATGTGACATCTAAACTCTTTATGCTATGTGAATCAATTTGAAACTTTTATGCTATGTGACACTTTATGCTATGTGAATCAATTTATGCAAACGATTTTTCTTAAACAAACATTATGATCAAGTCTCACCTATTCGTTCTTTTGAATCTTAGATGTCTTCTCGTCACTCCAACTCGTCTAAGAAGTCAAAGTCCCGTGCTACGAAGAAAATGATGGCTTTCATGGCCGATCAATTTGCGCGCGTCGTTCCAAAGGTCATTTCCGAAATTCGAGCTTCTGAAACTCCGAACTCTTCCGTCGACTCCAAGGTCGAAATACGCAAGCCCGCTTCGTTCAACTTCAAGCACTTTTCATCGTGCAATCCCAAGCCATTCACCGGCAATGATGGGGTGACCGCCATGCTCGAATGGTTTGATAGCATGGAGGTCACGTTCATCAACAGTGATTGCCCCAATGAGCTCAGAACGCGTAGTGCGACTGGGGTATTCCAAGCCCGAGCTCTCGAATGGTGGACAAATGAAAGGAACATTCGTTCGAACGAACTGGCATATGCGTTGGAGTGGGAAGAAGTCAAGGCCCTGATGATGGACGAGTTTTGTCCTCCGCATGAGCAATAAAGGTTGGAGGAAGAATTTTGGGCGCTAAAGCAAGTGGGAGACGAGAACCTAGCTTATACCACCCATTTCAAACAACTTAGCTTCATAGTTCCTCACCTTGTTATGACCACCGACCGCAAGATACGGAAGTATATCAATGGGTTACCCCCTGCTATGCGCGACACGATCGAGGCTGCCAAACTCGACAATATCGAAGCTGTTTATCGTTTGGCCGCTTCCCTGAACAACAATCGTGTTCGCGATAAACAAACCGCAAACCCCGTTTCTTTCAAGCCAGCTCACCAAATTACCCAACAGTCGAGTAGCAATAGGGGGAAGAAGCGAAAGCAATCGAACCCTGTTTGCAATGCGATTGTACCACCCGTTAACCCAAACCCTGTTGCTCCTGATAACACCCAAAGGTCGTACACTGGGATTCACCCCAAGTGTGCCACCTGTAATTTCCATCATCCCGCAAACGCTAGGTGCCGTCGTTGTAACGATTGCAACCGTTATGGTCATACCTCCAACTTTTGCCGCTACAATCAACAACAACAAGCACCACAAGCACAACAAGCACCACCAGCTCAACAAGCACAACAAGCTCCACCTCCTCCTCAAAATGCAAGACCCGCTAGAGCTTGTTTCAAATGTGGAGACGCCAATCATCTTCGTCCTCAATACCCACTATGGAATCAAGAGCAACTACAACCTCCTCGTGGACGCTGTTTCAATCTAAACGCAAATCAAGCGCGCAACGACAATGATGTCGTTAACGGTACGTTTCTTGTTAACCATCTTTATGCTTCGATACTATTTGATACTGGTGCGGACAAAAGCTTTGTGTCCTTAGAATTCGAACCATTGTTAAATTGCACACGCTCTAAGCTACCTAAGTCGTTTTTCGTTGAAGTCGCCAATGGCAAATCCATCCTAGTCGATTCCGTCCTTCGTAATTGTCGCCTTACTCTTAACGAGCATGTCTTCCCTATCGATCTCATACCCATGCAATTGGGTAGTTTCGACATCATCATAGGCATGGATTGGCTCCAAAAGAACCATGCCGAAATCGCTTGTCACGAGAAATACGTTCGTTTACCCCTCCCATCTGGTGATGTTTTACACGTCTATGGAGACCGACCTTCAAAGGGACTAAAGTTGATGTCCTGCACACAAGCGAACAA
Organism: Helianthus tuberosus; assembly: GCA_030545235.1. Lineage (NCBI taxonomy): Eukaryota > Viridiplantae > Streptophyta > Magnoliopsida > Asterales > Asteraceae > Helianthus > Helianthus tuberosus. The sequence goes on from CM060402.1 coordinate 54,669,894, forward strand.
GTATTTACACAAAAAGTACCTTGCCTTTTTAGCCCACGTTGTGGAAGAAAAGGGCAAGGGAAAGAGTGTAAGTGATGTTCCAGTGGTGCGCGACTTCCCTGACGTCTTTCCTGAAGATTTACCCGGTCCTCCTCCACCTCGATCTGTTGACTTTCGTATTGACCTCATACCTGGCGCGACCCCTGTTGCAAAAGCTCCTTATCGTCTTGCACCATCTGAGATGCAAGAATTATCTACGCAACTTCAAGAACTCCTCGATAAAGGCTTCATTCGTCCAAGTACCTCGCCTTGGGGTGCACCTGTGCTTTTCGTTAAAAAGAAAGACGGCTCTTTCCGTATGTGTATCGATTATCGCGAGCTCAACAAACTCACTGTCAAGAATCGTTACCCTCTTCCGCGTATCGACGATCTCTTTGACCAACTTCAAGGCGCTACTTGTTTCTCCAAAATCGATCTTCGTTCTGGTTATCACCAACTTCGGGTCCTCGAAGAGGACGTACCCAAAACCGCTTTTCGCACTCGCTATGGACATTACGAGTTCGTGGTTATGCCTTTTGGTTTGACCAACGCACCCGCTGTGTTCATGGATCTAATGAATCGTGTTTGTATGCCCTATTTGGATCGTTTCGTGATCGTCTTCATTGATGATATTCTCATTTATTCTAAAACTCAAGCCGATCATGAACGTCATCTTCGTCTTATACTCGAGCTCTTACGTATGGAACGATTATACGCTAAATTCTCTAAATGCGAGTTTTGGATTAAAGAAGTCTAATTCCTTGGACACGTTGTTAGTGAAAAAGGAATCCACGTTGACCCTGCAAAGATCGAAGCCGTAAAGAATTGGACCGCGCCTAAATCTCCTTCCGAAATCCGTTCTTTCTTAGGATTGGCGGGTTACTACCGCCGATTCATCTCGAACTTCTCAAAAATCGCCGTTCCTCTCACTTCGTTGACTCAAAAAGAGAAGCCTTTTGCTTGAGGTCCTGAGCAAGAGGAATCTTTTCAAACTCTCAAAGACTTGCTTTGCAACGCTCCTATTCTCGCTTTCCCTGATGGGAATGATGATTTCGTGGTGTATTGCGATGCCTCGAACCGTGGTCTGGGTTGCGTCCTCATGCAACGAGGGAAGGTCATCGCTTATGCCTCTCGTCAACTCAAAATACATGAGAAAAACTATACTACCCATGACCTTGAACTTGGCGCAGTTGTTTTTGCGTTGAAGATTTGGCGACACTACCTTTATGGTACTAAGTGTGTGGTTTTCACTGACCACAAGAGCCTTCAACATATCTTCGACCAAAAGGAACTGAACATGCGTCAACGTCGTTGGGTGGAACTGTTAAACGACTACGACTGCGAAATAAAATACCATCCAGGTAAGGCAAATGTCGTGGCCGATGCACTTAGTCGTAAGACTCATGTAGATTATATGCGTTGTTTTCATATCTCAAGTGACCTTCCTCAACGCATTCGTGAAGCTCAGTACGCCTCTATTAACGAGGGTAACTTCCACGTCGAGATACGAGGCGCAAAAGAACACGATCTCGTCTCCAAGGCCGATGGTATCCTATACCTTAACAATCGTGCCTGGATCCCTGAACGCGAAGCACTTCGAGACTTCATTATGAACGAGGCACACAAATCCAAGTACTCAATTCATCCTGGTGCCGACAAGATGTACCATAATCTACGTACATCCTATTGGTGGCCTGGGATGAAGAAAGACATTGCCACTTACGTCTCAAAGTGTCTTACGTGTTCAAAAGTCAAAGCCGAACATCAACGACCTTCTGGTCTACTCGAACAACCTGAAATCCCCGTTTGGAAATGGGATACCATTGCAATGGACTTCATAACCAAACTCCCTCGAACGTCTTCTGGTCACGATAGCATTTGGGTGATTATCGATCGTTTGACCAAGTCCGCTCAGTTCATCCCTATTCGTGAAGATTTCAAGGTCGAACGACTTGCTCGCATCTATACTAACGAAGTCATACGTCATCATGGTGTTCCTCTCGACATCATTTCTGATTGTGTTGGTCGATTTACTTCACGTCTCTGGCAAACCTTTCAGTCCGCTATGGGTACTCATTTAAATCTCAGTACGGCTTTTCATCCTCAAACGGATGGACAGACTGAACATACTATCCAAACCCTAGAGGACATGCTCCGTTCTTGTGTCATCGACTTTGGTGGTAGTTGGGATGTGCATTTACCTTTGGTCGAGTTCTCGTACAACAATAGCTACCACTCCAGTATTAAAATGGCTCCATTCGAGGCATTGTATGGTCGCAAATGCCGATCTCCTTTAAGCTGGCACGAGATTGGTGACAAACATTTTTCGGGCCCTGAGATCATACAAGAAGCAACGGATAAGATTCACCAAATCCGTGACAACCTACTCAAGGCTCGAGAACGTCAAAAGGTCTATGCTGATAAGGGACGCAAACCTATGGAACTCAACGTTGGGGATCACGTTTTACTCAAAGTGTCTCCTTGGAAAGGAGTGGTTCGTTTTGGTAAAAAGGGAAAGCTTGCCCCTCGCTATGTTGGCCCTTTCAAGATACTCGAAAGGATTGGCGCGGTGGCTTATCGACTCGATTTACCTCAAGAACTCAACAACGTGCATCCAACGTTCCATGTTTCTAATCTAAAGAAGTGTCACGCTGAAGAAAGACTTCAAGTTCCTCTCGAAGATCTCCAAATAAACGACACTTTGCATTTCGTGGAGAAACCCGTCGAAATCATGGATCAAAAAGTCAAGTTATTGAGGCGCAGCAAAATTCCTATCGTCAAGGTTCGATGGGAAGGTAAACGAGGCGCCGAATTTACTTGGGAACTCAAGAGCGAGATGAAAAAGAAGTATCCTCATCTCTTCCCTACGTCTTCCTAAATTTCGGGACGAAATTTCCTAAAGGAGGGGAGACTGTAACGCCCGGCTCTTTTGTACTTTCCATTTATAGAAAGTTTTGTTCGTATTTCCATTTTTGGAAACGTTGTATTCTTGTAATCGTTCCTTCTTTGTAATCGTTGTAAAATCGAGACTTGAATCATTAATGAAACTCGTATTTTGTTACAAATATGTTGTACACACTTTATATATGCTCGTATGTTCGAATCGGTGAATCAATTGGTGTTTAATCATTATTCTTGGAAACTATGTGCTAGACTTGTAATTAATCTAAACTTATGCCTAAAGCGTGTCTTGAACATAAACGAAACTTGATTATGATACTTATACACTCAATTATACTTCGGTCTTGATCGGCATGCTTGAATGTACCTTAAACTATGTTTATATGCTGAAACAAGTCCCTAAACTATCAAGAATGCATCAAAAGGGATCAAATAGGAAACTTCAGGGGCTAAATTGTATTTTTTTGAAACTTGTACACGAATCAGAAGTGGCGGATGGCCCGCTTCAGCTTAGTGGTTATCTAATGCGGGCCGCATGGCCTTCATCTTCGCAGAAAACAAACACAGCTGCAATCAGACGCGAAATTTGCACGAAATCCAACTTTTAAACACTCCCCAATCACCTTAAAGCCACCTCTAATCACCTCCAATCACCTCCAAACCCTTCCACTATAAATACAACCCTTCTCCACACCATTTTACACTTTCACAACACTCAAATCTCTCCAAAATACTCTCTAGTTCTTGCAAGAATCTGAAATTCGGACAGATTCATAACCTTGTGCAAAAGTGAGTGTAACTTGCTCATTTCTCAACGAAATCACTTGATTCTTCTTCCTACTTGCTTGGATAATCCTTGGGTTCGATTCCTTGACTTCTCCTTGGAGAAATCAGACCTGGAATTGCCCTGAAATGGTCCAAGAACTTTCTGTTTTGTTCAAACTTGTTTAAACTTCATCCAACTTGTGTCTAACACATCTCACACCAATGTCCTAATGCTTACAACCTCTCTTATGGTTGGTTAAGCTTAAAAACATGGTTGAGACACTTAAATCAGAGGATTAAACCTCATAAACTTTCTGTTTTGTTTAGGGTATTTCACCCACAAGTCATGTTCAAGCTAGTTCTTGATGTAGAGTGATTATGGAACAACTTGGGTTGTTCCAACATAAAATCCTCACATGATTTGATGATTTCCTATTAGTTGGATTGTTTATATTATTGTACCTACCTTAGTTCTTGACCCTCCTTGGTTGTTTTTACATCAAGTGTAGTGGTGAACATACAAGGGGTTCCTAAATGGAAGCATGTTCTTCCTACCCCATACATGACATTCATGATACTAGAGGTGCCTAAATGGAGATTTAATCTCCTACCTCCTACTTGAATCATTGGACCTAATAATATACTAACCTAATTATTATTTACATATACTTATTCGAACCTTTAATGATAAACTTATGTTTATATGTTGAAGTAGTAGGATATCATCTAAGACCTAAGACTCTAAAGTATGATTCTAATGGGTGTATTTCCCATGAAAACATTTTTACCACATTGGTACATAGTGTCGTACAAGGGTTACTAAGTCAAAGATGATTATTTTCATATCATGATACTTTATGTTACATTTACAATCCGAATCTTTAATCTACCGTATACGCCAAACTCACACACCTATGTTTCCTCGTGTAGAAGGACTAGGTGCTCCAAGGTAATCCATCACCAACTCACTCGTGGGATTTCAAGTAGGAAAGCTTGCAACCACCGTGAGTATACTCGATCCCTTTTTCCCCTTTACACTTTGGGATGCAACATGTATAATTATGCAAACATCTTTAAACTAAACTAAACATACTCAATCCTTGTACAAACATGAAACTAATGTGCTTTACTTATGATTCTTGTATGCTCTATTTGAACGATTTGGAACGTATATGCTCATTAACTTTGCTAGCCCACCTTAACAATTATAGCGCTATAGGATTTACGCACCGCCCTTGAGACTTGGGGGTATTGTTAAGTTAAACATTTACTATCCCGCTATCAATTGGGATTAGTCTATTTTATGCGTTGGATTCTTGGGTTTGATCATAGTGTACGCCAAAATTGCATACTAGTAATTCACATATTATGAATCATGTTGGATTTGAGCTTTTATTCTATTATGCTATGTAATCAAACTTGTATACTCGCCATTGCTTTTGCATTGAAACTCTATTTTAATACATGTTGCAGGTTAGATTTTTGAAGTATGGATGAACGATGAAACAAGTTTAGGGTGGACTAGATACACACCTAAATTATCTATCTTTCTCATGTTATGTTATTGTTGAATAATGTTGTATTTCTTTTTGGGGATTTTGTATGACAATTTAGTATTGAAATGAAATTTGGATCTAATTAAATATTGTCACATAGTGTTATGATGTTTTGAGCAATTTGTTCGTCTCATCCCGATGTTTCCGCCATCGGTTGGGGTGTGACAGGTACAGTACAGTCTGGCAATGTAAAATTTGAAAATGTCAATCTGATAGACAGTCTGAAATTCAACCTCCTGAGTGTTTCACAAATGAGTGACAAGGGGTATGGGTCATTCTTCATAAAGGAGTGTTGTAGGATTGTTGGACCAGAAATGGTCAAAAGGATTGAAGCAATAATAAACACTGGTCAAACAAAACTTGTTGTTCAAAGAAGTGGCAATGTTTATGTTGTTGATATGTCAAAAGAGTGTCCCAGAGCTGATGCCTGTCTGTTCTCAGCTGCCTCTAACAAAGAGACAGAACTTTGGCACAGAAGACTGGGCCACACAAATCTTAAGACAATCACTGAAATTTCTAAAAATGGTTTGGTAAGAGGCCTACCACAAAAATTGTTTTCATGTCCTGAGCATTGTGTTTCCTGCTTAAAAGGAAAACAACATAAAAGCTCCTTTAAGTCCATTGAAGAGTCCAAAACAACCCAGTGTTTGCAAATGCTGCACATGGATTTGTTTGGCCCAGTTCAAGTCATGAGTCTCAAGAAGAAAATATATTGTTTGGTTATCGTTGATGACTTCTCTAGGTTTACATGGACTTTCTTTTTACACTCAAAAGATGAGACTGCAGGCATTTTGCAAGATTTTGTGACACAGGTTGAAAAGCAATTTGACCTTCCAGTAAAAGTCTTCAGGAGCGACAATGGCACAGAATTCAAAAATAAGGAGTTGGATGCCTTCTGTGTGAAGAAAGGGATTGTAAGGCAGTACATCATCTCTAGAACACCAGAGCAAAATGGGGTAGTTGAAAGAAAGAACAGAACTTTGATTGAGGCTGCCAGAACCATGCTTGCTGATTCAGGTTTGCCATTAACTTTTTGGGCAGAGGCAGTAAACACTGCTTGCTATGTCCAAAACAGAGTTTTAATAAACCCTAGGCACAAAAAGACTGCTTGTGAAATTCTGTATAAAATCAAACCACTGATCTCTTACTTCAAGGTATTTGGCTGCCCATGCTTTATTTTGAACTTAAAAGACTCCATTTCAAAATTTGCAGCCAAAATTGATTGTGGTTATCATCTGGGATACTCAACCACTGCCAAGGCCTACAAAGTGTTTAATACACGGACCAAGGCAGTGGAGGAGACCTTGAATGTAAAGTTCAATGAACTTTCATCATTAAAAATCCCAGCAAATCCTGCAGATCTGTTTGATCTTGATAAATTCACTTTTGAAAATACTGCTGTCAAGACTAACAGTGCAGGTCCATCAGAGGATTCAACACCAGACTATGGGTATGAAATCATCATTCCTCAAAAGTCTGTCAGAATGGAAAGAGCATCAGATGTTCAAAACAACTGTCAAAGCTCAACCACTGCTACCTCAACAGTTGTTGGCCAAAGTAGCCCATCAACCACTGCTTCCACATCAACAAACACTGCTGACAAAAGTCCCCAAACAGTGGATAAAAGTCAGCATGTGTCCACTTCATTACCCCCCATTCCACCACCTTTTGAAGCCACTGCTGGATCATCAAAGTCCCCAGCAGTGGTTAGCTCAGATGATACACATTTGTAGCCTTCACCAACAAATGCCATCATTCCATACCAAGGAGATTTAATCTACTTGAGATCTCATCCACCTGATCAAATCATTGGCAACATTAATGAAGGGGTGCTCACAAGAAGCCAAACCCAAAACATTTGTCTTTTTGCTGGTTTTCTATCACTCCATCAGCCAGTCAAGTACCAAGAGGCACTGAAAGACAACAGCTGGGTAGAAGCCATGCAAGAGGAGCTCCAACAGTTTAAAAGACATCAAGTATGGGAGCTTGTACCACTGCCAGAGGAGGTTAGCCCCATTGGCACAAACTGGGTCTTCTCACAAAACCCGGCACCACAAATATCTTCAACTCCATCATTGATACCATCTCTGCATCGAAGTACAAAACTTTGTTAACAGCAGATGCACCAATATACTTGACAACCCAAAGAGAGTTCTGGAAGAATGCAACCCTTGAAAAACAGGGAGACACTGTAATAGCCATCAACTCTTCTCTAAAGGGTAAAGCCGTCAAGATTACATCACAATCCATCTCAGAGGTCTTTCAACTCGACGATCAGGAAGGTAAAATTACTTTTCCCAAAAACGAGTTAAAAAATGATTTTCTGGAAAGAGGGTATAATGCAGAAGTGAAAAAGGACACCTTACAAAAAGGTTACTTCCCTTCTGCAACAAGGTTTTTATTTCATACCCTTCTAATGTGTGTTTCAAACAAAACCACTGCTTTTAATGAAATACCATTAAAAATTCAAAATCTGGGATATGCTATTCTTCAAGAAGAAAATTTTACTGATTCCCGGGAAATTTTTAATGATCTGGTTAAAAATGTTGAAACAAAATCATTCTTACTGTTTCCAAGATTTCTAAGCTATTATTTTGAAAAGAAATTCAGTAAGGTTGATATTGCTGCAATAAACCAAGGTGACTCTTTACAAATGCACAGCTTACCTGCTGAAACTTTTACAAGAATGTCAACACCTTGCAAAACACAAGCAGAGGTGCCTGAGCAGAATTTAGCAGCTATCACTGCTCCTCAGGTATCTGCTGCTGAGCCCACTGCTCAAGGTGATCAAAGTAGCTGTACAACTGCTTTGAAACCCACACCTAAAATCACCAAAAAGCCACAGAAAAAGAAAAATCAAAAACCCCCCAAACCCATCAAAAAGGCAACTCTGGAGGATGAGATACCAGAGCAACTGCCTGTGATAAAACAAAAGTCACAAGAAACCACTGCTGCTTCTTCCTCACAGCAGTTGGTACAAATATCTCAACCCATAACCGAAACTCCTCCTGCTTCTTCTCAAAAAGAACAGGTTGTACAAATAGGGACTCCACAATATGATGCTCTGGAAACACTCGTTTCCATCATCCACAGCCCAATGCCCGGGGAAAATTCTCTTTCTACACCAACCATCACATCCACAATTCCCCTACCAACTAAACTTCTGTTGGATTTAATCGATTTGAACCAGGCACTAACCAGTCCTTCTCAATCACCTATTAATGAGAATATACCTCAACAAATGACTGGGTCTGATGTATCAATCTTTGCTAACCCACCAACACAACCTGAGGAGGTTACACCCCTTGAGTTACAAGTAACTCTTGGTGGTATTCCAAGTGAAGCAGCCACTACAAATGTTGAACCCACTGGTTTACATTTGGACAGTGGTTACATCAATAAGACTTCCTTGGAGGCAATTCCTTACATAGCACCTCTGCCAACCACCAGTGGATTTATTTTTACCACTGGCAACATCAAAAGGTTGTCAAGTGTTGAAGGAAGAAGACCCCAGTACCAAGAAAAAGGGGCATCAGTGGTTAATGTTTGGAGTACACTCCCTACCTCAACCACTGATAAAACCACTGCTAGTGGGAAATCAGATGATCCCATTAAATTGGGTGATGGTTTAAAATATTTGGAATTGACGGAACGTGTTGATAAACTGGATACTTCAGTTGCAGATATCAAAGAAATGCTGCAACAGTTGTTGACAGTACAAAAGATGCAATCCAATGTTGTTCCACCTCAAGCACCTGCTCCATCACAAGCATCTGCTACAAATGAGCTCTGGAACCTCTTCCAACCTTTTCTCCAACAACAAAAAGAAATGGCAGACCAGCAACATGAAATACATGTCTAAAAGCTGAGAAACATCATGGAGTCTAGGTTCAAGAACACTCAAGCAGACATTAAGGGAATCAAGGCCCATTTATTGGAAACCACTGGCACTGCTCTTCCAACAGTTCTTTTCATTGATCAACTTCCCCCAGATAATGCCAAAAAGGGGGAGAAAATTCAGGAGTGGAAGAAGAAGGGAATAGATGATGGTCTTTACATTGAACCAGAAAAAGGATACTATGACCAGAAAAATTCCCTTGCCAGATGGTAGCAAAAAGGTTGATGCTACCCAAGAAGCACTTGATGAAGGAGTAGCAAGTGTAAAAAGGGATAGAACGGCAAAGGATATTTCAAGGTGGAATGAGGAGAAGAGAGCTTACATGGAGCTGTATGAGCAGGGTTGTTCTGGGCTAAAGGATGTTCAAAATCCTGTGCCAAAAAGAAAACCCAAGTCCATCCCATCCAGAATTCCAAAGCATATTCCAAAACCATCATCCAAAAGCCATCAGCATCAAACCTCCACCCAAACAGCTGTTGTAACTCCTGCTGTATCAATTACTGCTGGTACTTCAGAGGTTTCAACATCTGTTATCACTTCAACACACACCACTTCAACACACACCACAACCACTGCTTTACCACCACCATCATCACCACCAAAAACAAACTCACCACCATCGCCTCCTGCCAAAAAGCAGAAGACAACAGATGTTACAACATCTGCTGTAATGACAACAGTGGTTGAAACACCAGTTGTTTCAATAGCTGTTAGTCAATCACAAACCACTGCCACTCAAACTACCACCACTGTTCCACCCAAAGCATCATCAGTCCCTCCTCAAACAAAAAGGAGAAGACTAATCCTAAAAGATGATGACACATCTCCATCACCAACATCTTCAAAATCTCTGTCACTTGTCACAATTCCAAAACCCATGCCTCTCTCTTCAGCTCAAATTCTAAAGCCATTACCTCCTGCTGGTGTCTCATTTCCTCTGGAACTCATTGCAGTTAGGGAAGAAATCAAATCCTTCTACTATGAGGATGACCCAGCTAAAAGGAGTTTGCCATCAGTTGAAGGATATCCCAGGCTTAAAAATATTGAAGAATATTTGAAACTCAAGGCCAAGCAAGCAGAGGATATCTCAATCAAAAATAAACAAGGGAAATCTGATAGAGAATTTCAGCAAAACTATCAGTTTCTACTCACACAGGTCAGAGCTATGGAGCAATTTGCCAAAAATGTATGTCAGCAAATCTCAGAAAGGGCAGATGAGTCCTTGAGAAAAGACTACATTGAGAACATCATGACCTACAAGAAATACAAGGGGGAGAAACACATGTACAAAAATTGGACCATTCCTGAGCTTGAAAAAGAGGCAGCCATGATTCAAGAAATGATAAAAAATAAGGTCAAGCAGACTCCTCCTGAAAAATTCAAACAATTTGAAGCTGATAAGATCTTAGAGTTGAAGAGAATGAAAGAGGAGCTGATAGCAGCTGATTATGGGTCAAAGAATTCTGTGACAAAGTGGGGAGAAGATAGGGTCAGGGCTACTTACAAAAAGTTAGAGGAACTTAGAAAGAAAGATCCAACGGTTCCAAAGAGGCCTGACTACTCCAAAGCAGAGGTCTCAAAAAGACCACCAAAGCTGCAAGTCAAAAGAACTACTGCTCCAGCTGGTGCTGCCATCTACAAAAGAAGAAGTCAAAACCAGTTAGGTGCTGAAACAGTTCAAGATCTAAATGCTGGAAATGCCGTTGTAAAAGAAGGCATTAAATTAATGATGAAAGAAGATCCTGAACTGGAACAATCTGCAAGTACTGCTCAGCCAGTCATGAATAGGCCAGCATCTCCAAACACCTCATCAAATAAAAATCTCCCAAGAAACCCAGCAGGCTCAAAAGTACTAAAGTGGGAAACTGACAAACAGACCCATGTACTGACTATGTTCAGGTCTGATGGAGAAGTGAAGAAAATATCAAGGGAACAAGCACTTGGCCTAAGTCTTGAAAATTTGCAGGATCTCCTTGATCTTCCACTTAGCAGGGATGATGATGATACAGATGCCTTAACCTTTGAACTACAACTTAAAGGGCAAATAAGGGAACTGTTGATGAGGCAATAAAGTTCCACAATAATGAAGAGTTTTGGCATTATCTGTTCCAGGGGGAGATTGTTGGGATTGAACCCTACCAGAGGAACAGATAATTAAAGCCAAAACTGGATCAGAGCAGTGGATCCAGAATAAGCAGATGTTACATACAAGTCTCTCCCCTTGATAGTGATTTCAACATCTGCTGACCTCCTATCTACTGATCGTGCAAACTGCTGACCTACAACTGCTGATCAAGTAAAGACCTGATGAAAGACTAAAGCTCTGCTGTTCAATCTACTGCCTTGAGTCAAGCACTGCTGATCCGAACAAGTACTGCTAGGTTCACAGCAGTGGAGGGATGCAGCAGTTGTTTATTCTGTCTTAATGTAATGTAATGTAATAGCAGTAGTTAGCATAGCAGTGTTTGTATTGATCAGAGGTTAGAGTTTGTTAGGAGGTTAGATGTCACTTTCATGGTGACGTCAGCATTAGATGCTCAGTGGTTTGCTAGTGCCTATAAATAGAACAGTGCTCTGTACTGTTCTATTAGCGCTTTGCAAAACCGTCTTCTCTGCACGAACAAACACTGAGCTCTGGCTGAGGGGGAGTTTGTATTAAGCATTGCATTGTAATCGTTGTTGAAATTAAATTCAATCTTTCGGTTCTTTGTGAAAAGTGTTTAATCAAAGCAATACTCTCGTTTGATTGTATGCAAAGTTTGTTTCCATCTTAATTCCGCTGCACAACTCATCCATCTTCATTCTAATTCAAACGAAAAATACAATCAAAACCAAACTCAGATCCAACATATACATATGTATATAAGCAATCGCTATAGCAAGCAATCATATAACATCACAATTATAGCACAAACATGTAAATGGGAATATGTTTAATGAGAACAAGCACGTTGTTGATTTACATGTTTAATGAGTACATGACGATTGGGCTTTCATTAATCATCGACCACGAAGTGTTGTTACATGTTTTACAAAGTGTATCGTATCAAAAGGGATCACAGGGTCACACTACCCTTGTCCAACAAGTCTATCAATATACCAAAATCACGTGGTCAAAAGTGGTCTTCAAAAGTCTTCCCAATCTCGGCTCAATAGTGGTGTCCTACCCAAAGGTAATTGACATGACCGTGTCGTCCCGATCAGTCAAAAACCCAATTAAACCTAGGTAGCTAGGGTAAGTCAGGTATCGTATCCACGAAGAGCATGTGGTCAGTATCGCACGACCCGTTCGATTAGTTAGACTATTTACAAATAATGTACAAAGTGATTATGAAGATTGCTATTTTTATTTATTTGTTTGGTTTTTTAAAATAAATCGGAATGAACCGACAAATTGACGTTATCGAAATCAATTGAATATTAACTAAAACTGTAAACTAAACTAAAAAGTTGAAACAAGAAATTAGAATACGGATCACACCCGGTTTGATAATTGCAAGACCTCGGGTTCCTACATGTTTTAATTCAACTCAATTGCATAACGATTAACGGATTTAGTGTACCGTGACTTAGGTACCAATAACTATCAACGTCCCGAAGAACGGACAAGAATGCACTTTGTAATCAACACAAGTAAATCCTAACCACGACAACGCATAATTACACATAACCATTTCGCAAAGTCATAACTTTATCATCGTTCGACAATTCACGAATACGAAACAAATGCATACAATTGTCTGTGGTTTACAAAATCAACACAAATTGTCACAAAGTCGAATCAAACTACAAATATATAAACCCTACAAAATCTTACAACAATCTACACCGGGGTGAATCCGACGAGACTAGCCGCTCATTGTTGAATGGACGCCATCACAAGCTTGAGGTAGTGATGAAGACATGATCGGTACCGTGTTATGCTTGATCGATGATGATGATGTGTCGTGACTTTTTTGGAGTTGAAAATTGTGATGTACGGCTGCCCCCAAGGATCGATATGATAATGATGGTCGGTTACAGGAGCCCAAAAGTCTCCTCCCCAAAAATCAATGATGATAAAGTAAGAGGGCCCAGAAACTCCATCATATGGCTGCAATAATTCGTGAATGAATATGATAATATTGGGCCGATTGGGAGCTGCCAATAAGTGTAATGTGGCCCAAAAATTGATGATGAGGATTGGTTATATCAGCCCAAAAAAATCACTCAATGTTGCTGCATATATTTCGATGGTTCAAGAAGTTGAGATCAAAGTATTAGAACCACACAATAATAATGATTGCTCAATAATTCCTCATGGTGGTTGCTCCACTTCGATGGTAATGATGTCTTCTTAATGACTTTTTGAGAACCAAAGATATAATATGGCTGCTACTAATCGAGATGTTATGTTTGCTATATTGTGATATATGATGATGAAATTAATTAAATAACCCTTCAACAATTTGCCAAGCCTCACGTGATGTTGATGATTGATTTCAATTAAGGCTCAAAGATTCCATTCACACTTGTGTTCACACTACCATTTACACTTTGCACCCTGAAACCCCGAGAATCACACGTAAGCCACAACTCAATCATTATGTTCTTTTTGCTATGCCATGCACGAAACCGTAAGACACGGTTTCAATCCGTAACCCCATGTCATTGTTCCTTTTGTTGTTTGCAATAAACCCATATGATATTTCATAAAGTCTTATATGTGCATGTCATTGACTGATAATGTCAGACTTCAACAACCAAATCCCACCCTTCCATTTGCTACATTCGCCAACATCGAACATTCCACATCAACTCTAACCGTGTTAACTTCCTCGAATTAAGCAATTAACATGCACAAACCACAATTTCTCATAATTATCTTATTCGACACGTATAATCACTTAAAACCGAACGAAACACACAAAACAGACACCTTAAAGCTCGGGTTTCACCCGCTACATCACATCCCCACACTTGTCGTTTGCTTGCCCTTAAGCAAATATGTTTCTCACTTTCACGTGGGTCGAACAAGAAACACACATCCCATTCCTGAGACTAGGTTAAGATTTAATGTCATGCCCAAGTTCAAACTTTTTACAATTTCAACATATTTAGCAATAATTGGTTTAATTATATAAAAGTAGTTATCCAAGATTAACCCTCCCGTGAAACCAACAAATCATGCACATCCCTCACAATGTTCTCTCCACTCGGTTTATAAATTAGCTAATTTTCATAATGTATTAGCACTTCAAAGAATAATCGCTCAAAACCGATTAGAACACGTACCCGCATAGGTTTGCAACTCAATCATTCTCCACCACCGAACACGAATACTAAGCACAAGTCATAAGGTCTTTGTAAGGGTTGTAACGGGGCTAGGCTAAGGGTAGGAAATTGGATATTTTAAAGTGGCTAAGGTGATGAAAATTCGATTTTTATTACAAAACAACTATTCTAAACAAAACAAACTATACATCAATCTTCGAGGCAATGATGTTCGCCTTTTATTTCTCAAACTAAGAACATATATTTTTGTTCTTTTCTCAACAATTTTCTATTCTTTTTTTTCGTAACATTTTCTGATTTTTCTCTCTTTTTTTAGCATAAAAATAAGCAAACAAATAATTCACAACTATACAAACTTAACTCCTATAATCGAATTTTCATCACACGGGTTTAAAAGAAAAGGCTTAAGGTTATGGCTAAATGGGTTGTCAAACTAAAGGTTTAGGCTCAAAGTGGGCGACTAGGGGATTTATTTGGGTAAGGATGGATAAATGGTTTTAAAGGAAAATGTTTACCTAATGCCTTAATCATTCTCGTGCTTGTATTCGGTCTATGGTCTCAAACGTATCAAAAGTCGCAAGTTCTACAATACGTGAATAATGGTCCACTCAAACAAAGAAACATAAATATGTAATTCTATGATGTAAAAGTGGTTCAAAACCTCACATATATAAAGGGTATGGTATGTGACATGCATAATGTGCTAATTTCTTAGGCGAATTATTCCGAAATAACCACCCGCTAAATACTCGTCATGCTATTAATTCGAACTTGACCATGACAAAAGACCAAATGGGTTGTGTCATCCCTTGTTGACTTAGTTACTTGTGCTTTTTAGATCGCTTCAAACAAAGACATTTTTGAAATTTTTCCCCACATCCCCACACTTGAGGTCAACATTGTCCTCAATGTGTAGTGTTTAAATGAACGGGTCAAAAATCGTAAAACTTTTACTCCCCCATCCCCACACTTGAGGTACACATTGTCCTCAATGTGCAAGAATGGAGCCTTTAAACGCATAAGGGATGTGATACGGCTAACCTCCCCAAAATTTTACCCCGGAAAATAAAATACAAATTACATTCCACTTATTCGCTAACTAAAAATCAAAGATAAAAAGAAACGTATGCACCTGGTTTTTCGCTCGTTCCTCGTGTGCTCTTCATCTTCCAACAAAGTGGTCGTCTCACGAACATGGTGTACCTACAAATCTTAACCCTTGTGTAGAAGCATGCTTCTAACAACCATCAAAATTTGTTAGTGACCTAGTTCTACCACTTTTATGAAAATATTACCAAACCATACGTTATTTCTGTAACACCCCGCACTTTCGTGCGTTGTTACTACTCGTTATACTCGTTACGCCTAGCACCGGAGATTCGGATCATAATGTAACTATATCGTATATATCGCTATTCGAAGGATAATCGCATATTTTCGAAATACAATATCGCTATACTATACACTATTATCACACTAACACTCACGGAGGCATTGAGTGAGGACCTATTCTACCCTCCTCAGTGGCCGTGATGTGTCGAACGTAAACAATTAACGCTAACAAAGACTCTCGGGTGAGTGCTATAACTCCAGTCGTCGTGACGATGATGACAAAACGAGTGAATGGTACCCCGTCGGTCATTGTGGCACAATACGCAATAACGTTCACGATGACGTCGAGAAAGGACCTATACTACCCTCCTTGATGGCCGTGAAACGTCGTTTATAATCGCTCACTCGAAACGGAAACCGACGGTTAATTATCGAAACTTTGGATTATGGATACGTAAATACGACCCTTAGTGATATATATACATATATAATAATAATATGAATTTACTATGTAAAGCGCGTGCTTCGAAAACTATCAAAACGATCAAAACGGAGAAGTCCAACGCGTCAGGATAGCTATCCGGACGGATGGGCCATCCGGACGGATGGGCATACGCACGGATGGGCATCCGCACGCATGGGCCATCCGCACGGATGGGCCATCCGCACGGATGGGCTATCCGGGCCAGAACTCTTTTATTCTCCTCTGTGGCCTATAAATACCATGTCACATCACTTGAACAGTGATGTGACAGCTCCTACTCGACCAAACACGCTCCAAGACCCTTTTCTCTCGATTTCCTCGCGATTCCGGTAAGATTTCAACCTAAAACTTGTACTTTTACGATCTACACTCGATTCTACATCATCCTATCTTTCGAAACTCAAATTCTAACCGTGAAATCTACGGATTTGAGGCGTTTTAAGGTGATGTCACCAAGAGTTCTTATGAACTTCAAGTTGGGGTCTCATTTCGCTATAAACGACTCAGATCCGGGTGATTTCCACATGTTTTAATGACAAATCTCACCTAAATTTGTGCGATTTCGAGTTAACCATGAAGAACCATCACGAACGGCCAGATCTGATGGAACGGGGTGATTCCCGGCCGTTAGAACGAGTCGGAATTGACGGAACTTCAAGTGTTAGTGCGAAATCACACTACCCTAGTAAAAACGAACGTATTCCTTCCGTTAAACACTCGGAAACAGTGTTCAGAGTGCGGAACAGACATGACAAGTCCGCACGGATGACACTTGTCCGCACGGATGACATCAGTCCGCACGGATGACATCAGTCCGCACGGATGACATCAGTCCGCACGGATGACATCAGTCCGCACGGATGACATCAGTCCGCACGGATGACATCAGTCCGCACGTATCACCACTTGTCCGCACGTATGACACATCATCCGCACGGATGACACATCATCCGCACAGATCACATGTTATCCGCACGGATAACATGTCATCCGGATGGATGACTTGTCATCCGGACGGGTAACATGCCAATCCGCACGAATGAGAACCATTCGACCTAATAAGCAACTTTTCAAGGCTAATCTCGCTTAACCGTATATCGTTTACTCTATTCTTCAAGGATCAATACAGACATACTCGCAACCGACTCAATCAAGTTGTATTCTCGCTAAATACGCACTGTGAGTATACTTGACCCCTTTTTAATCGAATTTTGGGTGTAACATACGTTTCTAACAAATCGAACTTATCAAACGAAATATTTAATCAATCGAATTATCACTTGCGAATAACTGTTATGCATAGATATACGTGATGCTAGTTGCATATGTGCTAGGGCTTATACTCGCGACGTCCCACCACGACTAGTATAGTACTATTGCGCCCGACGGGGTCTAGTTATGCCATCGTACATTCGAGCATCGAGGACTTAGTTGGTAGTATCAGTTTCGTGAGTATATATGTCGTGTATTACGTTTATGCATGTGGAAATTCGCAGCACTTTTTATCTATTATGCTATACTTATCAAACCTGTATACTCGCCAATACTTTTGTATTGACAAACATTTTAACGTATATTGCAGGTTAGATCGCAGACTATGTCAAACCAAGCTAGGAAGTCTAGAAACTCAACTAAAATCTAGGTTGTCGGATTTGTATTGTTCGAGAGGACAAGAAATCTGTGATAACTTATGTGATTGTATTCTTTGTTAGTATGGGATAACGAATGTATTAAATATTATCGCAATATAGTTGTTATGGATTCTCTTGAGCAATCTGATTCGCCTAGTGCCGCGCCCCGATGATTCCGCCATCGGTTGGGGTGTGACAGATTGGTATCAGAGCCATAACTATAGGGAATTAGGCGAGACTCGACCTAGTCCGGGTCGATGTCTTAGAAATTGACCTAGTCTATAGTCTAAGTACCAACAGGCCGACTCGTACGAACCCAGTAGGGTTTGTATCGGGCCTACTTGATACTCTCGATCGAAGTTGCTAAAAGCTACACTTCGTGTGAACATCGCGTACTACAACTTCACACGAAGAAGCCTTTCCTAAGGCTAAAATACAACTTAGCCTTTCCTAAGGCCGACACAATACACGTGTTTTCGAAGATACTCGCATGACGAAACCGAGCGATCCAGTCGAGATCAGGTGTGAAAACCAAGAACTCTCGATAGGATTACTCACTCAGCACATTTTTCTAGCACGAGAACTTTTTATCGAGTTAGGAGTGACATCCACATCTCGACGAAAGACTCCATTTCGAAATCTAGTGGAACTCACGAATTTATTCGAAGAGCATAACCACAATTAGGAACGAAACTGTTAAGACAGGGGTGAAACCCGTACCTTAATAAGCCGTTCCACTCTCTATAAACTGGTTTTCAAAAGCTCTCACCAAGGACTCGACTATCATGATAACTCGAGCCACGTGATGACTAGGAAGACGAATGCCATGAGCTGCATCCCAGTGGAAGCATGGAGTCTTCTAGGTCAACGCGCGCGCACGAACTTGTTAAATATAGTTGGGTTACCTTGGGTAGTCGACGCCTAAACGCCCAAGGCACTCTACCATACGACCCGCCAATCTTACAACTGGTTGGAAACTTATTTACGTTTTGAAACCGTACGCTTTATCGATTTCTCGATTTAACGATTTTCACTCCCTACTTTATAAACGCACAATACGCACAGCCATCGCAACCTAAAACGAAACCCGAATGTTCGCAACAAAACTAATACATAATCTATCGCCTTCTCTATCGTTATCTTACTTCAACGCGACCTCTCATATCCTAAACCGACCTGTATATGTATAAATACCAATTACAGTTATATAAATACCTATATATGCGTACAAACAACAAGTCATTGTGTGCGAACTTAGGAATTTCGTGTTTCCTATGTGGCTCCTATGTGAATCGCATTACTATTATACTATTTGCATCAAGTTTGAACGCGCTCAAATCGCAACGCAAACTCAAAAATCATTATGATCGAATCTCACTCCAAGCCTCTTTCTGTCTAGATGCCTTCCAACAACTCCACTTCGAGAATGTTAGCAAAGAGACGAGCCAAACGAAGGAGCGAAAAGAGGATTGCTTCACTTGTGACCCGGGAAGTGGTCAAATTCATTCCTCAGATTGCCACACGAGTTCACTCTCTTATCAACTCTCGAACTTCGGAAGACGTTAAGACAGAAGAGCCACAGTCTGCATTTCTCTACAAACACTTCAAAGCCTGTGATCCGATGGTCTTCACGGGTGAAGGAGGTGTTTCTCAACTACTCCAGTGGTTCGACTCTATCGAAGTTACCCTTCATCAAAGTGGGTGTCCCGATAGTTTCCGTACTACTTGCGCTACTGGGGTATTCCAATCGCAAGCACTCGACTGGTGGACCGCCGAACGTAACAAACGTGGGATCTCCGCAGCATATGCTCTCTCTTGGGATGAGCTGAAAGAGCTCATGAAGAAAGAGTACTGTCCCCCTCACGAAACTCAGAAGCTGGAAAACGAATTTTGGGAAATCAAGCAAACCGAAGGTGACAATGCTGGCTACACCGCATGGTTCAAACAGCTTAGCATAATCTGCCCAGGTCAGGTCAACAGTTCAGAAAAGGCCATCGCGAAGTATCTTCGTGGCTTGCCTGAGTGTGTGGGTGATTTTGTCGAAGCTGCAAGACCTGCTACCATCGAAGAAGCCTACCGCTTAGCCGCAGAAATCAACAACAAACGACTCATGGAAGGGTTCTTCTCAAGGAATCCTGTCAAGCAAGCTTATCAAGCGATCGACATTAACCCCTCAGACGATCCTGTCAACGATTCTCCTGACGAATCTGCTAACGATTCTCCTGATGAATCTACTGACGATTCATCTGACGGATCCGCTAACGATTCTTCTGATGAATCTGCTGACGATTCATCTGACGAATCTGCTGCCGATTCTTCTGGCAAATCTACCGACGGATCTTCCGACAAATCAGCCAAAGACTCCGCAAGTGAGTCTTCAGACGAATCTTCCAACGACGACACCTCTTCGCAAGACACCGACAAACCCAGCCGCAAGCGAAAGACTTCAAGCCCGAGCTCATCAACCACCGAACTGCTGCAACCGAAACCTCTTCGAACAGTTCCGGTGTTCCCAAAACGGGCTTACACTGGAGCTCATCCTCAATGTTACTCATGTACCTATCATCATCCAGTTGGGGATGACTGTCGCTATTGCAATAACTGCAACCGTTACGGTCACTTCACCCGCAACTGCCGCATCGAACCGTGAACTTGAGTACAACAACAACAGCTCCAGCAAAAGCCTTCAGCATCAAGTATCTAGCAAAAGTAGGATAAAGTTGTAATGATACGATTTTCGACGTTATTTTTCTAAAGTTTCGAACCTATCCTATTAATCGATGTTGCCACTATGCGTAACATTAACTCTCGTCTTCGTTTTCTCTAGCACACTCTAGTCGTCGCACTTAGCCTAGATTCACACATATACTATATCACGAAATAATGTGTTTTACCCTCACTACACTCTTAGAACGAGGTACGATAAACGTGCAAGGAACGATTAATCACGGGTGCACACGGGATTACTTGGGTCAGTGCACGGAGATCATAGTGAATTCTAAGGTGCCATAGCGTTTTGACAAAAGGTGACACCAAATCACGGGATGAAAGTAGTAGGGGTCAAGCAAGGTGTGCTTTATCATACTACCAAGGTTCCGTGAAGAAAGTGCCACGTGGAGTTGAACGTTATTAGACCTATTATACTATTGTGATTATTTTCAACACACTACACTCAATCGCAAGGCATAACAAACCGTATCTTCGCAAGACTTGACGTAAGTCTGCGAACGCAATGCAATCGCCTCATCGATGGACTCTGGAGAGTCTGCCTCGCAGGACAATTGCATCAACGCAAGACTGGTCGTAAGTCTATAGCAATTAATCTCATCAAGCACATTAACGCCCACGACGTTGTCGGGGGAGGACCTATTCTACCCTCCTCGATACCCGTGATGCGTCAAAACGTAACGTAAAGCTTATTCGAAACAAAACTCGACTAATCGCAATCGTTTATCAAGCGTATCTCGTAATCTCTATCGCTTATTATGTGGGTCTATATCGTTGCTGTGTATCAATCTATCGCCGTACCGTTAGCTGTTATATTCGTGTTAAGTTAGCACGCATGACCTCGCTTCACGAGAGGAAGCTCATATGGTTAAAGCAGGGTGATTTAGTCATATCAGCGACCTTTCGTGGAAAAAGGCCATGTGGGGTCTAACGTTAGTTAAACTCTGTGGTGTTAATCAATCAAAATCGAACCGCATACCTCCATCGCTTGCAACGCAACAACTGCCGCTCATCGTAATTCGTTTATCGTCGCCGCCATTACTAGTTTTGTGTTATGTTATTCGCTTGATCACCTAATCGCTCATCGCATATCGTGTATAGTCTACCGCGTGTTCGCTCACTGGTGTTCATTACAGTCTGTATTAGTACGCATGACATCGCTTCACGAGGCAAAACTAACCTGGTTAAACATGACGTTTCGCCATGTTAGCAAACACTCGTGGTAACGTGCCATGTGGGTTCAATAAGGAATCTAATCGAAAACGCGTTATTCAACTCGCCGGATTAACCTATTCGATCCTATCTTATACTCGGTTCGACTTCCCATCGATTGGGCCGAGTAAGCGCAAATTCTATCCGTGTCATATCGGCACACCTGACACTGCCTCACGAAACGGAAGTAATATGGGCAAAGCATGGTGGATACACCGCTGGTACTTCCTATATATAAGTGTTTTAAACATATTAACAAACTTTCGTGGGAAAAAGTGCCAAGTGGGGCTCGGTGATTAACTACCTTTTGTACTGATTTAAAACGTCTTTTTACAAAATTTTTGATTTAAAACCGGTGGACAAGTGAAATTTTCTCACGACGAGGCGTTAACATCGAACCAACTTAACCCCATGTCCAAGAAAAGTTTCATAAGCCCAGTTTTCCTTAAGACTTTTACAACATCCAAACAAAATCCCTCTTAAGACATTGGTTCGACATCGAGTTCAGCTTGAACCCATGTCATAGGAGAGTTTTTTGTAACCCTTGTTTTCAGCTTCGAATTCCGTAAAACGTTTAAAACCTAAAACTTCCTTGCAACATTTGTTAACATCGACTCAGTTGACCTTATGTTAAAAGGAAAATTTTCAAAATTCCATCCTAAATTCCTCTTAAATGTCTAAAATGAACGTTTCTCGTAACGTTGGGTAACGATCGACTCAGTTAATCCTACGCCATGAGAGACCTTTTCAAGCCCTTTAAAGATTTCAATCGCACCGAACTAACGGATTCTTCACAACACGAGGTACTTTGGAACGCCAACTCGTGGGTTATTGCTTTTGTCTTACGTCGCCTTCTCGCTATCGCAATCGATTTCTCTTATTCGCAACATTCTCGCTGTCAACTTACGACCAAATCGCTCGCTGTATCGCTATTCATACAAGATCAACTCTTAGAAGTCTACCTATTGGATTAATTTCGGGACGAAATTTCCTAAAGT
Source organism: Helianthus tuberosus (assembly GCA_030545235.1). Lineage (NCBI taxonomy): Eukaryota > Viridiplantae > Streptophyta > Magnoliopsida > Asterales > Asteraceae > Helianthus > Helianthus tuberosus. The sequence goes on from CM060402.1 coordinate 54,692,690, forward strand.
AGGGGATACTATAACACCCCGCACTTTTGTGCGTTGTTACTACTCGTTATACTCGTTACGCCTAGCACCGGAGATTCGGATCATAATGTAACTATATCGTATATATCGCTATTAGAAGGATAATCGCATATTTTCGAAATACAATATCGCTATACTATACACTATTATCACACTAACACTCACGGAGGCATTGAGTGAGGACCTATTCTACCCTCCTCAGTGGCCGTGATGTGTCAAACGTAAACAATTAACGCTAACAAAGACTCTCGGGTGAGTGCTATAACTCCAGTCGTCGTGACGATGATGACAAAACGAGTGAATGGTACCCCGTCGGTCATTGTGGCACAATACGCAATAACGTTCACGATGACGTCGAGAAAGGACCTATACTACCCTCCTTGATGGCCGTGAAACGTCGTTTATAATCGCTCACTCGAAACGGAAACCGACGGTTAATTATCGAAACTTTGGATTATGGATACGTAAATACGACCCTTAGTGATATATATACATATATAATAATAATATGAATTTACTATGTAAAGCGCGTGCTTCGAAAACTATCAAAACGATCAAAACGGAGAAGTCCAACGCGTCAGGATAGCTATCCGGACGGATGGGCCATCCGGACGGATGGGCATACGCACGGATGGGCATCCGCACGCATGGGCCATCCGCACGGATGGGCCATCCGCACGGATGGGCTATCCGGGCCAGAACTCTTTTCTTCTCCTCTGTGGCCTATAAATACCATGTCACATCACTTGAACAGTGATGTGACAGCTCCTACTCGACCAAACACGCTCCAAGACCCTTTTCTCTCGATTTCCTCGCGATTCCGGTAAGATTTCAACCTAAAACTTGTACTTTTACGATCTACACTCGATTCTACATCATCCTATCTTTCGAAACTCAAATTCTAACCGTGAAATCTGCGGATTTGAGGCGTTTTGAGGTGATGTCACCAAGAGTTCTTATGAACTTCAAGTTGGGGTCTCATTTCGCTATAAACGATTCAGATCCGGGTGATTTCCACATGTTTTAATGACAAATCTCACCTAAATTTGTGCGATTTCGAGTTAACCATGAAGAACCATCACGAACGGCCAGATCTGATGGAACGGGGTGATTCCCGGCCGTTAGAACGAGTCGGAATTGACGGAACTTCAAGTGTTAGTGCGAAATCACACTACCCTAGTAAAAACGAACGTATTCCTTCCGTTAAACACTCGGAAACAGTGTTCAGATTGCGGAACAGACATGACAAGTCCGTACGGATAACACTTGTCCGCACGGATGACATCAGTCCGCACGGATGACATCAGTCCGCACGGATGACATCATTCCGCACGGATGACATCAGTCCGCACGGATGACATCAGTCCGCACGGATGACATCAGTCCGCACGTATCACCACTTGTCCGCAGGTATCACCACTTATCCGCACGGATGACACATTATCCGCATGGATGACACATCATCCGCACGGATCACATGTTATCCGCACGGATAACATGTCATCCGGACGGATGACTTGTCATCCGGACGGGTAACATGCCAATCCGCACGAATGAGAACCATTCGACCTAATAAGCAACTTTTCAAGGCTAATCTCGCTTAACCGTATATCATTTACTCTATTCTTCAAGGATCAATACAGACATACTCGCAACCAACTCAATCAAGTTGTATTCTCGCTAAATACGCACTGTGAGTATACTTGACCCCTTTTTAATCGAATTTTGGGTGTTACATACGTTTCTAACAAATCGAACTTATCAAACGAAATATTTAATCAATCGAATTATCACCTGCGAATAACTGTTATGCATAGATATACGTGATGCTAGTTGCATATGTGCTAGGGCTTATACTCGCGACGTCCCACCACGACTAGTATAGTACTATTGCGCCCGACGGGGTCTAGTTATGCCATCGTACATTCGAGCATCGAGGACTTAGTTGGTAGTATCAGTTTCGTGAGTATATATGTCGTGTATTACGTTTATGCATGTGGAAATTCGCAGCACTTTTTATCTATTATGCTATACTTATCAAACCTGTATACTCGCCAATACTTTTGTATTGACAAACATTTTAACGTATGTTGCAGGTTAGATCGCAGACTATGTCAAACCAAGCTAGGAAGTCTAGAAACTCAACTAAAATCTAGGTTGTCGGATTTGTATTGTTCGAGAGGACAAGAAATATGTGATAACTTATGTGATTGTATTCTTTGTTAGTATGGGATAACGAATGTATTAAATATTATCGCAATATAGTTGTTATGGATTCTCTTGAGCAATCTGATTCGCCTAGTGCCGCGCCCCGATGATTCCGCCATCGGTTGGGGTGTGACATTTCACTTTGATTTACTTGGAAAAAATAATGTACAATAACAACAAAACTAACTCACTTTCGTAGGAATCACGGTTGCATTTAGTGTATGCAACAAGCCCTTTTAAACCTCCCGATAGCTCGGGAGGACAAGTAGGTCTCGTGAGGGTTATATAGGGAACACACCCACAACGTTCATTTAACTAAGAAAATAAAATAAAACGAAAATAATACAAACTCTACAAAAATTATACCTGATTTGCCTCTCATGGTGGTCGAAGTGCACATTTGCCTACCGAGTTTCCAACATACGCTCGGTAGTTGGCATGCCGAATCCATTCTCTTTTTCTTCTATTCGGCATGCGTAATGTACAACTTCGGGGTCGCTTCTTACCAAACCGGTCAATGTCTTGCAACGCTACCCTTCGAATCCTTATACCCGAACCCTCATCCCCAACTTTGTTGGTTGGAGTGATAAGAATGGGAGAAGGATAGGCATGAACGTGGGCTTTTTTCGGTTCTGACCCGTTTTGTGGTGTTATGTCTTCCGCTCGGTTCAAACATTCAGTTTCTTGCTCCGGAAGATCTATAACCTCTTCCACCACATCACCATCCACCATTGTACCATTAGCCAAAACCTCCCGCTCGCGTTTAATTTGGGCTATTTCCTCGGTTAGTTGACCAACCTGAATAACCAAAGCCTCAAATGATTTGTGTCGCAACCCCCGATCCTTTATCTGTCCCGGGAACGGGCGGACGCGAACTCAGAATTTTGGTGGTATCAGTTGGTTAATTTGGCAGCGGAAAATTTCATCAGGACCGTAGTTAGGAAATGTTTATCAGAGTAAAACCACCTCATTTGATATTAATAATAACATGGGCAAAACCCAAGTTTCTTATTACAATATGTTTATAGGGATAAACCCTATTTTATTGAATTTAAAACATCGTCTTTTAGGTAACTTTTATAGCCACATTTTTCCCAAGCCTTCAGTGCTCTCCAGCTGGCTTTTTACTAAATGGCTGTCACATTTTGTTACCTGAAACACGTTTTAAAAACATTTGTCAGTGGGAAATACTGGTGAGTGAATCCCAGTTTAATCAAGAAATATTTTATCAATTAACACAGTATTGAGAGCGATCACATTGTTTATTTCTACACAATTACTCATTCAGTACTGTCAATCCTGACTTGTGGGTCATATTACACATTGGCTAACTCGTTGTCCAATGGTAACGTACTGTCGTCCCGACTTACTACTCACAGTGTAGTAAATTTTGTATACAAAACCCCAACATACCGGCAGTAATTGAAGAACTACAAAGACTCAAACACCGCTTAATCACATTGTAAAACATTTAAGGTTTTGTAAAATATTACAAAAAGGTTAACAAAAATTGGATAAACTCACATTGCTATCTTAGACTTCGCGTAAGGGTTTCCTGGGATTAATCTATAGTTTACACAAATGTACATAGGTTAGTATAATAACCCTTTAATAATATTAATGATACCCTCCCCAAGACGGTATTCCAACAACTACATCAGGCAGAACCACGACAGTTGTTACGGAACCCTAAATCAATCGGGCAGCGTATCTATTACGAAACTGGGGTTATAATACTTACAACGGAGTCTTTTGTTAGGTCTCGACTTTTTCGCAGAACCTCGCTAATTAGGGGGTATAATACCAGCTTTCTATGCCTAATATTCAGATTTTGAGATTGAGAAACGAAAAATGAACGATTTCTGGTTGAACCCGATGGCTCCTTTATATAGTGCTGAATTCTGGGTCTCACGCGGCCCGCATAACACATAAGCGGGGCTTACGCGGCCCGCGTCAAAGCTGGGTCAACGCGTAGCTCGTCCGGATCACCAACTAGACTTGACACGATGATGACACGTGTCATCACCGGGCTGCGCCACTATTTTGATCTCACGCGGCCCGCGTAAGCTTCGGGGGGATCTTACGCGGCCCGCCTAAACTAAAGAAACTAACGAAATCAGTTTTCGACCTTGATACTGCCCGCGTAAGGGTTGGGGTGGGTCCTACGCGGCCCGCCTTAACTTAATATTTATTGTTTTTAATTTATTTTAAATACTATAACGTATTTCGGGCTCGGTTTTAACATATGGGGTGTATTCAAAGACATATTGGGACATTTTAAAATATACTAGGGTGTCGGAAATATTCAAGAGTGTTGGTTTTATTGAGGATTGTTACATCCTCCCCACCTTGTTTTAGAGCTCGTCCTCGAGATTTACTGGAACAAGTGCGGATATTTTCTTTGCATTTCAGATTCAAGCTCCCATGTGTACTCAGGTCCTCTTTTGGAGTCCCACTTCACTTGACCAGAACTAGTCTCTTATGCTTGAGGTTCTTGATTTTCCTGTCTTCAATTTGTAGAGGCCTTTCTACAAACTTGAGTTGTTCATTTACCTCTATATCCTTAAGAGGTACTATTAGTGATTCATCAGCTAAACACTTTTTGAGATTAGATACATGAAATACATCATGTATTCCTGCCATTTCCTCTGGCAGTTGTAGCTGATAGGCTACAGGTCCTATTCTTCTAATAATCTCAAAAGGTCCAATATACCTGGGACTTAGCTTCCCTCTTTTGATGAATCTTACCACTCCTTTCCAAGGAGAGACTTTCAATAATACTTTATCTCCTACTTGAAATTCCAATGGCTTGCGTCGGTTATCAGCATAGCTCTTCTGTCGATCACGTGCTGCTTTCAGTCGTTCCTTGACTTGAATAATCTTGTCGGTTGTTTCTTGCACTATCTCAGGTCCAGATAGTTGTTTTCCCCCAATTTCTGCCCAACAGACTGGGGTTCGGCACTTTCGTCCATAAAGTGCTTCGAATGGTGCAGCATTGATACTTGTGTGATAACTATTATTATAAGAAAATTCTATTAAAGGTAAGTGATTGTCCCAATTACCTCCAAAATCAATTACACAGGTTCTAAGCAGGTCTTCCATTGTCTGAATTGTTCTTTTGCTTTGTCCGTCCGTTTGAGGATGATAAGTTGTGCTTAGTTTTAACTTGGTTCCCATTGCCTTTTGGAAACCTGACAAAAAATGAGAGGTAATTCGGCTATCTCTATCAGAAATAATTGATAAAGGAATTCCATGTAATGAAACAATTTCATTTACATATAATTTATCTAGCTGTTCCATATTGAAAGTTTTTTTCATTGGTAGGAAATGAGCTGACTTGGTTAACCTATCTACAATCACCCAGATTGTATCATTGCCTTTCTTTGCTTTGGGTAATTTAGTAACAAAATCCATTGTTATCAATTCCCATTTCCACACTGGCATTTCTAATGGTTGTAGAAATCCTGAGGGTTTCTGGTGTTCAGCTTTGACTTGTGAACAGGTTAAACATTTAGAAACATAGGCTGCTATGTCCTTTTTCATTCCTATCCACCAGAAATTCTTTCTTAAATCTTGATACATCTTATCATTTCCTGGATGCATCGTATATTTGGACTTATGGGCTTCTTCTAATATACGATGACGTAGGTTTCCTAATTTAGGTATCCACATTCTCTTTGTATGGAATCTCCAAATTCCATCTGTTCCTTATTCTAATTCCTTTAACATACCTTTTAATTTTTCAGTATCATCCTTGATTACTGATTCTTGTGCTATTCTAATTTGCTCATTTAAATCTACTTGTAGATTTAATTTAAGAGAACGTACCCTTTTTGGCTTTTCATGATACTTTCGACTTAAAGCATCTGCCACTACATTTGCTTTTCCTTCATGATACTGGATATCACAATCATAATCACTAAGCATTTCCATCCAGCGTCTTTGTCACATATTCAACTCCTTTTACTTGAAAACATACTTTAAACTCTTATGATCAGTGAATATGGTAAACTTACTACCATAAAGGTAATGTCTCCAAATCTTAAGAGCAAAAATTATAGCTCCTAATTCTAGATCATGGGTTGAATAATTCTCTTCATGATTCTTAAGTTGTCTAGATGCGTAAGCTATAACCTTTTGACGTTGCATTAATACACATCCATAACCTAATTTGGAAGCAACACAATATACTACAAAATCTTCAGTTCCTTCTGGTAACGCTAGTATGGGTGTATGGGTTAATTTTTTCTTAAGGATTCTAAATGCTTCTTCTTGTTTTAATCCCCATTCAAACTTAACAGATTTACAGGTTAGCTTGGTTAAGGGAATGGCTATTCTAGAAAAATCTTGAATAAATCTTCAATAATAACCAGCCAATCCTAAGAAACTTCTAACCTCGGTTGGTGACTCAGGGGTTTTCCATTTAGTAATCGCCTCTATTTTTGTTGGATCCACATGAATTCCTTCATGATTGACTAGGTGTCCGAGAAACTGTACCTGTTCTAACCAAAATTCGCACTTTGAAAATTTAGCATAAAGCTTTTCCTTTCTTAATAAACTTAAAAGTGCATGCAATTGCTTTGCATGATCCTCTTTATTCTTAGAGTAAATGAGAATATCATCTATAAAAACAATTATGAATTTATCCAAATATGGCTTACATATTCGGTTCATCATGTCCATAAATGCGGCTGGGGCATTGGTTAAACCAAATGGCATGACAGTAAATTCATAATGGCCATACCTTGTTCTGAATGCGGTTTTAGGAATGTCCTCTTCCTGTACCCTTAATTGATGATATCCTGACCTTAAATCGATTTTAGAGAAAAATCGAGCTCCTTGCAGTTGATCAAACATATCATCGATTCTTGGTAATGGGTATCGATTCTTAATCGTAACCTTGTTTAATTCACGGTAGTCAATGCACATACGCATCGATCCGTCTTTCTTTTTAACAAACAGTATCGGCGCTCCCCATGGCGACGAACTTGGTTGTATAAATCCTTTCTCTAACAATTCGTCTAATTGTTTCTTCAATTCTTGCATTTCTGCAGGTGTCAAACGGTAAGGTGCTTTGGCAATCGGTGTTGTTCCTGGTATTAAATGGATTCTGAATTCAACTTCTCTATCTGGAGGTTGCCCTGGCAATTCTTCTGGAAATACATCTGAAAACTGAGATACTACTGGAATATCTTTTAAATCCTTTCCTTTAGTGTTAGTGATTATAGAAATCAAATACACTAATGATCCTTTTCTTATATAACTTGCAGTTTTCATCACATAGATGAATTTTGTGGATCTAGATGGTTTATCTCCTTTAATTGTGATCGTTTTACCTTTTGGTGAATTTACTTGAATTGACTTTTGATCACATAAAATACTGGCTTTATTGGCTATTAACCAATCCATTCCTAAAACAATATCAAATCCTGCCAGATTCATGGGATAAAGGTTTGCAATAAACTTCTGATTTAAAATTTCTATTCTTGCTCCCTGCAAGATTTCAGAAATCCTAACAGCTTCTCCATTAGCTGTCTCTACTGAGCATTCTTGTGGTAGTTTAGTTAATGACTGATTTAGAAATTTGCAAAATGATGTATTAATAAAACTTTGGTTTGCAGCAGAGTCAAATAATACTTTAGCAAAGACATCATTAACTAAAAACGTACTAGCTATGACATCTGGAATCATCTTGGCTTCATCTGCAGTCAGAACAAATGCTCTAGCATTTTTAGTATTCTTGTTGTTTGTAGCTGGAGCTAATTTCGGGCAATTAGGCTTGATATGACCTTGTTCTCCGCAGTTGTAACATAACCTGTTGTTAGCTTTCTTCCTGCAATCTTCTTCCTTGTGTCTCGATATTTTGCAAAAGTTACAGTATATGGAGCATCTTCCTGAATGCTTTCTTTTGAAATTCTTACAGTAAGGTGTAGAGGTAGAACCTATATTTTTCCCACGATTAAAATTTCCAGAACGAAATTCTTGTGTGAGCTTTTGGGTTAGGTTCTTTCTTTGATCCTCTTCTCGGGTACGGACTAATTCATCTGTCAAGGTATTTGCTAGTTCTACAGCTTCTTCTATAGTTTGAGGTCTAGCTGCCTTGACTACGTGTCTTATCTCTCCAATTAATCCCCAGATATAACGGGAGATCAATACTGGTTCAGGTGAAGCAAGAGTTGGCACTATTCTAGCATATTCGAAGAATATTTTAGTGTATCCCTTACTATCCACACCAGTCATCCTAAGGTTTAGGAATTTGTTTGCTATCTGTTCCTTCTCATTGGGTGGGCAGAATTTCCTTTCTACCTTGTCCTTAAATTCCTCCCATTCCATATTGTAAGTTCTATCACTTCCTCTTGATTGGAGGATAGTGTTCCACCATTCTAGTGCTGAATTCTTAAACAGATTAGAAGCAAACAATATCTTATCTTCTTCAGCACACTTGCTTATTCTTAAGACTGCCTCAGTCTTCTCTATCCAGCGTAAGGTTGCAATGGCCCCTTCGTTGCCCGAGAATTCCATTGGTTTACAAGACCAGAATTCTTTATAAGAACAACCGTAAGACACCGTTCTTCTCCTTTTGGGAATGGGCATTTGAATTACCGGTCCATTTTTCACGCTGTTTTCTGGTTCAATTGGTCGCTTACTACTATGCTTACTTTTATTATTCGCTTCTTGAATTGTTTGAATAATAAATGGCATGGCATCTATGATTCCTTGTGCCACTATATGTTGAACGGCACTATTATCCATTTGGTTTCCATTGTTATTGAGGCTCGGATTCTCATTAACCACGTTAATGTTACTCAGGTTATCATTATTCAGATTTCCTTGATTTCCTTCGTCGGCCATCTGAATTTTAAACATTTACCAATCATTAATAGAATAATTAAATAGTTTAAGTAACAACCACATAATACACATATTGGTCAAAAACGTCGTGCATTGCGACTTTACTCTTTTTGCTATAGTAGGCGTCAAATACACACTAAAACAGAAATTAAAAATTACAATACTACTATGCCTCGTTAACCACATAGTGGTCTATACTACGATAGATTTATTATTATTACACACATTTTATTTATT